>CM060912.1:61951492-62576492 GCA_030737875.1 Allium sativum
GTTATATCAGTCGATCCGGGACCGATAGAGTCATTGGACTCATTTACGCCCCAAAGGGTGGGGAAACGCAGTGTTCAGGCATTTTAATCTACATCGGTGGACCGGCCCTGTGGCTCCTAAGGGTCACTTGAGCTCTGATCCTGAGACACGGGCTAGAGCGTCTCGAATTCGGTAGAGGGCTATCTTTTGCCTCGGTTCACAGATGGAAATCCAACTTCCAATACGTGTCTGTGCGGTTTTGATTGTAGAGCCTAGTATGGCGACATGATATATGGTACCCATGCCGTCTATGATTGATATTTATGATTGAAATTGTTTTGACACTATACACTTATAATAGTATCAAATGATTTGTTTTTAACGTATCAAGCATGCTTTGGCTATTATAAGGGAAAACCCTATCCTTCGGCTTGTGTTGCATTGTGTGATGGGACCTGGGTCTTATAATAGCTTCATTGTTCTTTATTTAGCATTGCGTTGTTGTTTTATGCACTGGTATTCTTGGGAGGAAACCCGTTCCGTGTTATACGGCGTGGTCCCTTGATTTACCTAACTTTAAAAATAAAGATTAATAATTGCTTTAGTTCTCACACTAGTGACTGATCTGGAGTTTATTGTTTTAACCTAAACTCTGTGTGCCCTTATTTTGACATTGGCAGCTAGTAGTTTTGGTTTTGCAGATTTATATTCACAGGATCCTGGTTTACAGCTGGAACGATACCTGGAAAGCTTTGTATCCGTATATCTCTTTCAGTTGTGTATTGTATTATTTTCCGCTGCGATGTATTTAAATGTAGTTTAAATCTCTGATATTTTCTGTGCAATATTTATTCATACTCTGTATATTCTTGTATTCTAATGGATTGTTGTAATATACAATGAAATGTTCTTCCATCTGCATTTTGTTGTGTGTTGTTCTCGAAGTATCCGCCCTTTTCCTTCACGGGGAAGTCACGGGTCTTTACAATTGAAGCTCGTTTGGATTCATGGTGAAATAAAACGCCAGAATCAAATCAATGACCAATTATCATTATTTAACAATAACCGTCCAATGTGAGTAATCTCACTAACTCTACTCAATTTATATTTTTATAAAGTATTTTTAGAATTTATAAATAATGGTTGTTTACTATGTGTTGGCTGTTTGGTTGAACTGCTAGTCAGCTGATTGAAAATATAAATAACGATAGGGATATAAATCATTAACCAAATATTGATTCTGTTTAGCAGAATATTTCATAGTGAAATGAAATTGATGTTAATTTTTATTGTTTAACATATGTGGATGCAGGGAAACAGGTTGGAGGGACCCAACTGGGTTCCTCAACATTTATTTTACTGTTTTGTCGTATATTGTGTTATATGATGTGATATCAAATCTATTGTTGATTTTGTATGGTTAAATGATACCGATCATTGTTATATGGTACGTTGAATACCATAAAGAATACTGGAATGTTAAAAAGGAAATTTTCAATGATATATTGAAAAAGAAAATATTTTTAAAATCAAAAGATTTTATTTAAAGAAAACTATTTATTTAGAAAATAAATAGATTAAAAAGGGGATATTTATTTGCAAATTAAATAGATAGAATTGAAAAGAGAATATTTGTAAACTATTTACTAATTGAATTGAAAAGAATATTTATTTGTTAATTGAATAGAATAGAATAGAAAGAGGAAATATGTGAAAGATAAATAGAAAGGGAATAGTTAGATTATCAAAGGAATTACTTATAAATTCAATCGGTTTTATAAATAGAAAATATTTTATAGAATAAATAGAATTATCAAAAGGGAATTATTTAGTAAATAAATTGATTTTAAAAGGAAATACTTGAAAAGTGACTAGAATTGTATAAAAGGAGAATTTTACATTTGAAAGATTTAAACGCGTGCTTCGCACATGGGTATAATACGATATGGATTTAAAGCAATGATTTTAAATAGAATCTATTCTGACCGATAGATTAAGAGGATAAATTTATAAACAATATCTGGTAAATCTAACGAAATGTTTATCATTGGATAAATAGAATATATAAGTCAGGACTTGTATAGAGAAGTAAGAATCGATTTCAACATCGATATTTGAAACTGGATAAATGTAGAGTTAATCAAGGGAGTTAATCAGTTAGAGTAAACCAGTTAGAGTTAATTAGATAGAGTTAATCGAATTAGAGTTAACTGAACATAGTTAATCGAATTAGAAATTTATGAATATTAGTTATTCAATTAGAGCTATCGAATATAGTTATTTGAGATTTCGTCGTGTGGATTTTGATATATGTCCAAATCAAATTTTCAAAAAGTCGCTATGAAGTTCCTTTATAATTTATATCGATTTATTTATATTTTAAAATGGATTTTTGAATATAAATCGAATATCAATGTAACACTGGATTTGAAATATCGAGTTATAAATCCCAGTGTAGCAGTATGATATTCTGTTGTGAATATATACGATAATATTAATTTTTAAATATTAAATTTAATTGTTTTTAAATATATTTATATATTTAAATGGTCTATTTTGAGCTTTAAAAATAGCCAGTTTTTCAAACGACCTCAAAATTCGACGAAACTAATTTTGTTGGATCCGCAATATTAATTTTTTTCTAGATTTCAGTTTTCGTGACTTTTAAAGTCAGTATGTGGTCGTATGGGATTTTAATGTGAAAAACAGTCAGTATTTCGACGGTTAAAAATACGCTATGTGAGCAAACGGAGTCGGAATTCGACGAAACTAGTTTCGTTGGGACCGTAAAGTAACTTTAGTTGCATGTCCGGTTTCGTGATTTTTGGATCTTGTATGTGATCACAAGAATTTTAGAAGACGAATACAAACAGCGGTTGCTTAAAAATAAATATAATAATCGAATAAAAAATTAATAAAAACCACGCTATAAATACCGAATAACTCTCCTAACCCTAGACAAAATTTTCTCGGGTCAAAATCTACTTCCACCGTCAATTCTCTTCATCCTTTCAGCAAAACACAACTTCATAAAATCAAAAGAAATCAAATAAAATTCCATAAATACAAACACTTATGTTTTTGGATCACCTAAGGCAAGAGCTTCATCTGTATACCGAAATAGCAGAGTTTGATTCATGTTGAGGGGCTCCAAATTTTTCAGCCTCGGTCTAGGGTTCGTAGTCGTGGAAAATTTAGGCGTTGATATGAAAATCGAAGTTCATAATGGGATTGAGGAGAGTGAGTGGCTTGTGTTTGCAAAATTTGAGGGTTAACGGTGAATAAAGATGTCGATGTCTGTGTGGTGAGGGCGGTTGGATGGGATTCGATTCAGGTGAGCGAATTCGAGGGGACGAGCAGGTTTAGAGAGAGGAGAAGAAGAGGAAGCCAATGGTATTCACAGTTTGAATTTTTACTGAGTATTGAAGGAGGTAATGGGGTTTAGGAATTTGGTAAATGGCATGTGAATTGTTGCGGTTTTATTCTGGGATCGGGGAAGAAAGAATGAGGAGCGGGGTTAGAGTAATGATGTGGATTAGGAAAGGTTATTAAGGTTTAGTTTAATTAATTTATTATTTAAAATAGCAACTGTAATGTACTAACTTGTAAAGCCAATAATTTTATCATATATCATCAGAATTTCGAACGGTCAAATCCGTAGGGGTCGTATGGACGAGGACTACACCATGGAACTGACCGGAAGTGAATTAAAGCTCGTTTGGATTTATGGTGAAATAAAGCGCCAGAATCAAATCAATGACCAATTATCGTTATTTAACGATAACCGTCTAATGTGAGTAAATCTCACTAACTCTACTCAATTTATATTTTTGTAAAGTATTTTTAGAATTTATAAATAATGGTTGTTTACTGTGTGTTGGCTGTTTGGTTGAACTGCTAGTCAGTTTATTGAAAATATAGATAATGATAGGAATATAAATCGTTAACCAAATATTGATTCTATTTAGCAGAATATTTCATAGTGAAATGAAATTGATGTTAATTTTCATTGTTTAACATCTATGGATGCAGGGAAACAGGTCGGAGGGACCTAACTGGGTTCCTCAACATTTATTTTACTGTTTTGTCGTATATTGTGTTATATGATGTGATATGAAATATGTTGTTGATTTTGTATGGTTAAATGATACTGATCATTGTTATATGGTACGTTGAATACCATAAAGAATACTGGAATGTTAAAAAGGAAATTTTCAATGTTATATTGAAAAAGAAAATATTTTTAAAATCAAAAGATCTTATTTAAAGAAAACTATTTATTTAGAAAATAAATAGATTAAAAAGGGGATATTTATTTGCAAATTAAATAGATAGAATAGAAAAGAGAATATTTGTAAACTATTTACAAATTGAATTGAAAGGAATATTTATTTGTTAATCAAATAGAATAAAATAGAAAGAGGAAATATGTGAAAGATAAATAGAAAGGGAATAGTTAGATTATCAAAGGAATTAATTATAAAATCAATAGATTTTATAAATAGAAAATATTTTATAGAATAAATAGAATTATCAAAATGGGAATTATTTGGTAAATAAATTGATTTTAAACGGAAATACTTGAAAAGTGACTAGAATTGTAAAAATGAGAATTTTTCATTTGAAAGATTAAAACCCGTGCTTCGCACACGGGTATAATATGATATGGATTTAAAGCAATGATTTTAAATAGAATCTATTCTGACCGATAGATTGAGAGGATAAATTTATAAATAATATCTTGTAAATCTAATGAAATGTTTATCATTGGATAAATAGAATATATAAGTCAGGACTTATATAGAGAAGTAAGAATCGATTTCAACATCGATATTTGAAACTGGATAAACGTAGAGTTAATCAAGGGAGTTAATCAGTTAGAGTAAATCAGTTAGAGTTAATTAGATAGAGTTAATCGAATTAGAGTTAACTGAACATAGTTAATCGAATTAGAAATTTATGAATATTAGTTATTCAATTAGAGTTATCGAATATAGTTATTTGAGATAGAGTTAGTCAAACATAGTTATTTAGGATGAGTCGCCATTTCGTACGACTGCTATCGTAATTCGCAGGGCTGCAGATAGCCTACGGCGGTGGGATGTTTCCTGAGGGAATCAGGCGTAACCATTGTGATCGCTGCGATCTAGAGTCAAGCGAATGGAGTTAAATCAAATATTATCTATTCGAAATAAAGTTGAAACAGACATAGTTATTCGAATATAAGTTAATCGAATATTAGTTATTCGATAGGAGTTAATCAAAATGTGTGAATCAAAATTTATTGAAAAGGAGTCATTGAATATTAGTTGTTCGATAGGAGTTAATCAAAATGTATTAATCAAAATGTATTAATCAAAAGGAGCTACCGAATATTAGTTATTCAAAAGGAGCTATTCGAAATAGTTTATTCGAATAGAATTAAAGGAGTTATTGAATTAGTTTATTCGAATAGAATTAAAGGAGTTATTCGAAATAGTTTATTCGAATAGAATTAAAGTAGTTATTCGAAATAGTTTATTCGAATAGAATTAAGGGAGTTAATCAAATATAGTTATTCGAAAGGAGATTAATTGAATGTAAATCATTCGAAGAGAATTAATTGAATGTAAATCATTCGAAGAGAATTAATTGAATGTAAATCATTCGAAGAGAATTAATTGAATGTAAATCATTCGAGGAGAATTAATCAAATGTAAATCATTTGAAGGGAGATTATCGAATACAGTTATTCGAAGAGTTATCAAATGTAGTTTATTTGAAAGAGAGTTATCGAATAGTGGTTATTCAAGAGTGAATTATACATTGGAATTCGATTATATCAAATTAAGGAAAGTGATATTTACTTTCCATTTCAAATCAAGTTTTTACTTATTTGTAAATAAGTTAGTTGTTTGTTTAATTATCCAAATTAATAAAGAAAAGTATATTTAAGTTAATGTATATATATATATACATTCAAAAGCATGAAATTATAATACTAGCATTATAATCAAATGATTTTTGAAGTGGACTCGTAAATAGAATCCGAGAGTTTGCATAAGGATGTTTGTTGAAGGGTTATAAGATGAACTTTGTCTATTTCGAGGTTAGAAATGTTGTTCAGTTAAGGTATGAGATGTAATTATACCCCAACTTGATTGACTTCGTTTTAACTAAGGAATGGTTAAGGTTCGATAGTGAAGATTGGTTAAGTGAATTCAGTTAGTGAGTGAAATGGCTTGAATGGGCGAAGGGATGTTTTATTTAACATCATTTTAAATCCGATAAAGGAGTTTGGAAATGTTTTAAAATAAGAACCAGAAACGTTTCTAAATTTAGAAATTTAGAATTTACGAATATATAGAAAGGGAAAATGGATAAATTAATGATAATTTAATTAAAAGAAATAAACCTTTGAATGATGATTGATCGATAGAATTTCCATCTGGAAATGATATCGTTGTTTGCACACCTGCTTTTCTTTGATAGTTAAATCACCGACTATCGAAGTTTTTGACCATTTTTCCGTCGTCAATATGGAGAGACCGGGATCAGATATATTATCTGAAAACCACTCTGTATGGACGATAGTGTTGCGATCAAATATTGAAGACGGAGTTATGCAAGGGCTATCCTGTTTACAGAATAGTGCCTTTGGTTTGTCCAGTCCCAGGACAAACGTGAATGGACGAATGTCCGACAGAGTATATCTAATGGATCACGTAACTTGATCTCTTCAAACGTACTTACGTTTGGTAGCGGAGGAATTCGTTTCTCTTAGACCCGTGGTATTCTTGGGGAAATCAATTTGTGATTTGGCGGGTATGACGATGAGGCATTCAGAGTAAATGAATGTATGATCTGTCAAAGATACGTTATGACCTCAAGCCTCATCAACCGGGAAATGATAGAAATCGGGCAGGCAACATGGCTAAGTGGGTCGCTCCCATTAGGGTGTATATCACCTATCTAGAGAAAATCCATTTCATTTTTTATCAATTATCGATGCTGTCCCTTTTCGGGAAGACGGTGGGTAGCTCCCAACCGTTGGTGGTATACGTTCGATACACTCAAGCAAAATGAGTGGTCAGTCATGTGTGGGCCGGGTTGAAGACATTCTTGTTGAACCCAGTGTATTCGTCTCTAGAGATACACAATCAGCAGGTGGTCCCATACCTTGTCATAGTTGGAATCCAATCTCCAATAAGCTCCGCGGTTTTGTTTGTATGCTATATATGTGGAACGTGAGATGCAAGTGTTCTGCTAGATTGATAATTAATTGTGATTAGACATTATTATAATATCAGAGAAGTATTGATTTCCAAAACTGTTTGGGTGATCGTAAGGTAAAAACCATCCGTGTTTATGTGTGGATCGGTCTTACGATTATCTTTTTTTTTGAAAAGGATTTTGAAAAGTTAAACCGATGATTTGAGTTTACTCACGCCAGTCCCATAACTGACCCAGAGTTTATTTTTGTTTTGTTTTCCCTAAACTCTTGGGTGCCCAAATTTGTACGGGTAGTCAAGTAGTTCAGGTCTTTACAGATATACTCGGAGGAGTTTGGAGCAGGAGGCTTCAGGATTATATAGCTATTGTTATTTCCGCTGTGTGTAAGTGTTGTACTCTGATAAACATTGTGTATACATACTGTTTTATTGCAAAGTTATGTTATGTATTATATCTTATTCGTTCCGCTGTGAGATTCGTGTTTACTCTGATTGTGATCTTCTTCTTCTTCTATTCTAATTTTCTATATTATCTATTCTCACCCACTAACTTCTCTCTATTAATGATATGGAATATTCGATACCTGAATAGTTAACATGGGTTTTATGTCGATTTTCTGGGTCGAAAATCCAGTTCGTTACAGTGGTATCAGAGATGAAGGTTAAGTATTACCTTGGCTCTGTGGCGTGACTCGGTAGAGATGGGGTTAGCAATACCCTAGTTTGAGTTTGAGTTTGAGTGTATATATACGAGTGAACGTATTTGTAGATTTTTTTTAAAATGATTTTATATTATGGAGATTTATTGGTTGAGTTGTTTGTGAATTCTGGTCGATCAGTTTGATCCGCTGTATCGATCGGGGCTACCAAACACTCAAATACGATAAACTGACACGGTATGTTTCGAAAGAGGGTAAATGAGATAATTTTACCCAAAGTATATTTGGATTAAAAGAAAATATTTATATTTGAAGTATTATAGTATGTTTGATGTGTTGGTTGATTATAATAGAAATGGTTATATAAATAACCAATTTGAGTTCGTATAATTTAAAAGAAGATCAATTAAATCAGAATTGAAATTAAGATTCTGAAACTGGGGAAAAAGTGTTTGTAAGTGGATTTGAATTAGGTATAAGAAAATTTTAAGATCCTGGGAAATTTTAAATTTTGTTTTACAAACTTTGGAAGGTTATTTGAAATGAATTTCAAAATGGAAGTATTTAGATATGGTTTTGAAAGTGATATAGTATTGAACTCACTTTGATAGCTGGAAAATAACTCCGATGATACTGACCACATCATCAGTGTTCATTTTCGAGTTGTAAGTGACGGATTACTACCAAAGATTTTATTTTTGAATTGTTTTGTGAAAAAGGAGGTTGTTTTGAATCCTAAAAAAAGATATTTGACTTTTGAAAGAGCTAAGCTGTTTAAAATCCCCAGGAAGATAGTACGAGTTAAAAACAAATTTAAACAGGAATCGGTGAAAGAGAATATGAATTGAATTAAAACCAATTAACTGGAAATTTAATTGGAATATAATATATCTAGTAGAATTAGATTTTGAATTTAGAGATAGGAATCTGAAATGGTATTAAATTGATGAGTTAGGAGTTGGAATCAAGGATAGAAATTTGGTTTGAAATGGTAATTGGCTCGTTTAAGTGAATAACTGTGTTGAGGATAAATTGATCAGAGATTGATTGGGATGACTTTGGTATATGCTGAATTGGCAGCAGAATAAAAGGATGAAATGGTATGCCCGACAAAAGGTGCATGTTTAAGTTTCCATATGAGGTTTTATGTGCCGAATCGGCAAGCCGCTTGGCTGTTTGATTTTCTTTTGGATTGGAGAAGGCCTAGAGGGGCGAGTTGGGGTTTGAACTATTGACCGGTACAAAGGAGGTGCTGGCGAAATTTTCCGATAATTTCGGGTATTAGAAAATTTTCAGGATTTTTGAAAATTTTCGTTAGTAAGAATAAATTAATGTTTTAATCGAAATTAAATTGGTTCAGTTGAAATTAAAGTTGATAAGTAAACAAATAAATTTGTACTAGTCAATAGGGTTTGTTCTCTACCTTAGCAATTTCGAGGAAGAAATTATTTTAAGGTGGGAAGAATGTAACGACCCGCATTTCTACCATATAATAATTAAATTATTTAATTATATAAATAGGGATTGAGAGATTGAAATGGTCGTTGAATTAAATTATATTGAATACTTAATTAAAATAAATAATATATTTAATTTTTGAAATAGTCAGCAATAGTGGAATTCACAATATAGTGTGAATTGGATTATTTAAAATATATAGATCAGTTTAGAGTTGAAACATATTGGCGAATATATAATTTTAACGATAGTTTGAACGTATAATTATAATCGAGCTCGAAATGGCAGGGCAGTTCGCCATTTGGCGATTTGAACTTCAACTGAATGTACAAGATTCGTTTTAAATCGGATTTCTGTGAAACAAGAAATGTTAGGAGCTGGTGAAGTATATCTTTCTAATGGAAGAGAAAAATTGAGATTTCGTCGTGTTGATTTTGATATATGTCCAGATCAAATTTTCAAAAAGTCGCTATGAAGTTCCTTTATAATTTATATCGATTTATTTATATTTTAAAATGGATTTTTGAATATAAATCGAATATCAATGTAACACTGGATTTGAAATATTGAGTTATAAATCCCAGTGTAGCAGTATGATATTCTGTTGTGAATATATACGATAATATTTATTTTTAAATATTAAATTTAATTGTTTTTAAATATATTTATATATTTAAATGGTCTATTTTGAGCTTTAAAAATAGCGAGTTTTTCAAACGACCTCAGAATTCGACGAAACTAATTTTGTTGGATCAGCAATATTAAATTTTTGCTAGATTTCAGTTTTCATGACTTTTGAAGTCAGTATGTGGTCGTATGGGATTTTAATGTGAAAAACAGTCAGTATTTCGACGGTTAAAAATACGCTGTGTGAGCAAACGGAGTCGGAATTCGACGAAACCAGTTTCGTTGGGACCGTAAGGTAGAACTGTAGTTGCATGTCCGGTTTTGTGATTTTTGGATCTTGTACGCGATCACAGGAATTTTAGAGGACGAATACAAACAGCGGTTGCTTAAAAATAAATATAATAATCGAATAAAAAATTAATAAAAACCACGCTATAAATACCGAATAACTCTCCTAACCCTAGACAAAATTTTCTCTGGTCAAAATATACTTCCGCCGTCAATTCTCTTCATCCTTTCTGCAAAACGCAACTTCATAAAATCAAAAGAAATCAAATAAAATTCCATAAATCCAAACACTTATGTTTTTGGATCACCTAAGGCAAGAGCTTCATCTTTATACCGAAATAGCAAAGTTCGATTCATGTTGAGGGGCTCCAAAATTTTCAGCCTCGGTCTAGGGTTCGAAGTCGTGGAATATTTAGGCGTTGATATGAAAATCGAAGTTCATAATGGGATTGAGGAGAGTGAGTGGCTTGTGTTTGCAAAATTTGAGGGTTAACGGTGAATAAAGATGTCGATGTCTGTGTGGTGAGGGTGGTTGGATGGGATTCGATTCAGGTGAGCGGATTCGAGGGGACGAGCAGGTTTAGAGAGAGGAGAAGAAGGGGAAGCCAATGGTATTCACAGTTTGAATTTTTACTGAGTATTGAAGGAGGTAATGGGGTTTAGGAATTTGGTAAATGGCATGTGAATTGTTGCGGTTTTATTCTGGGATCGGGGAAGAAAGAATGAGGAGCGGGGTTAGAGTAATGACGTGGATTAGGAAAGGTAATTAAGGTTTAGTTTAATTAATTTATTATTTAAAATAGCAACCGTAATGTACTAACTTGTAAAGCCAATAATTTTATCATATATCATCAGAGTTTCGAACGGTCAAATCCGTAGGGGTCGTATGGACGAGAACTACACCATGGAACTGAACGGAAGTGAATTAAAGCTCATTTGGATTTATCGTGAAATAAAACGCCAGAATCAAATCAATGACCAATTATCGTTATTTAACGATAACCGTCCAATGTGAGTAAATCTCACTAACTCTACTCAATTTATATTTTTGTAAAGTATTTTTAGAATTTATAAATAATGGTTGTTTACTGTGTGTTGGCTGTTTGGTTGAACTGCTAGTCAGTTGATTGAAAATATAGATAACGATAGGGATATAAATCGTTAACGAAATATTGATTCTGTTTAGCAGAATATTTCATAGTGAAATGAAATTGATGTTAATTTTTATTGTTTAACATCTATGGATGCAGGAAAACAGGTCGGAGGGACCCAACTGGGTTCCTCAACATTTATTTTACTGTTTTGTCGTATATTGTGTTATATGATGTGATATGAAATCTGTTGTTGATTTTGTATGGTTAAATGATACTGATCATTGTTATATGGTACGTTGAATACCATAAAGAATACTGGAATGTTTTTTTAAAATCAAAAGATTTTATTTAAAGAAAACTATATATTTAGAAAATAAATAGATTAAAAAGGGGATATTTATTTGCAAATTAAATAGATAGAATAGAAAAGAGAATATTTGTAAACTATTTACAAATTGAATTGAAAGGAATATTTATTTGTTAATCAAATAGAATAAAATAGAAAGAGGAAATATGTGAAAGATAAATAGAAAGGGAATAGTTAGATTATCAAAGGAATTACTCATAAAATCAATAGATTTTATAAATAGAAAATATTTTATAGAATAAATAGAATTATCAAAATGGGAATTATTTGGTAAATAAATTGATTTTAAAAGGGAATACTCGAAAAGTGACTAGAATTGTATAAAATGAGAATTTTACATTTGAAAGATTTAAACCCGTGCTTCGCACATGGGTATAATATGATATGGATTTAAAGCAATGATTTTAAATAGAATCTATTCTAACCGATAGATTGAGAGGATAAATTTATAAATAATATCTTGTAAATCTAATGAAATGTTTATCATTGGATAAATAGAATATATAAGTCAGGACTTATATAGAGAAGTAAGAATCGATTTCAACATCGATATTTGAAACTGGATAAACGTAGAGTTAATCAAGGGAGTTAATCAGTTAGAGTAAATCAGTTAGAGTTAATTAGATAGAGTTAATCGAATTAGAGTTAACTGAACATAGTTAATCGAATTAGAAATTTATGAATATTAGTTATTCTATTAGAGTTATCGAATATAGTTATTTGAGATAGAGTTTGTCAAACATAGTTATTTAGGATGAGTCTCCATTTCGTACGACTGCTAGCATAATTCGCAGGGCTGCAGATAGCCTACGGCGATCGGATGTTGCCTGAGGGAATCAGGCATAACCATTGTGATCGCTGCGATCTAGAGTCAAGCAAACGGAGTTAAATCAAATATCAGCTATTCGAAATAGAGTTGAAACAGACATAGTTATTCGAATATAAGTTAATCAAATATTAGTTATTCGATAGGAGTTAATCAAAATGTATTGATCAAAAGGAGTCATCGAATATTAGTTATTCGATAGGAGTTAATGAAAATGTGTTAATCAAAATGTATTGATCAAAAGGAGTTATCGAATATTAGTTATTCCAAAGGAGCTATTCGAAATAGTTTATTCGAATAGAATTAAAGGAGTTATTCGAAATAGTTTATTCGAGTATAATTAAAGGAGTTATTCGAAATAGTTTATTCGAATAGAATTAAGGGAGTTAATCAAATATAGTTATTCAAAAGGAGATTAATCGAATGTAAATCATTCAAAGAGAATTAATTGAATGTAAATCATTCAAAGAGAATTAATTGAATGTAAATCATTCGAAGAGAATTAATTGAATGTAAATTATTCGAGGAGAATTAATCGAATATAAATCATTCGAAGGGATATTATCGAATACAGTTATTCGAAGAAAGAGTTATCAAATGTAGTTTATTCGAAAGAGAGTTATCGAATAGTGGTTATTCAAGAGTGAATTTTACATTGGAATTCGATTATATCGAATTAAGGAAAGTGATATTTACTTTCCATTTCAAATCAAGTTTTTACTTATTTTGTAAATAAATTAGTTGTTTGTTTAATTATCCAAATTAATAAAGAAAAGTATATTTAAGTTAATATATATATATATATATATTCGAAAGCATGAAATTATAATACTAGCGTTATAATCAAATGATTTTTGAAGTGGACTCGTAAATAGAATCCGAGAGTTTGCGTAAGGAAGTTTGTTGAAGGGTTATAAGATGAACTTTGTCTATTTCGAGGTTAGAAATGTTGTTCAGTTAAGGTCTAAGAGGTAATTATACCACAACTTGATTGATTTCGTTTTAACTAAGGAATGGTTAAGGTTCGATAGTGAAGATTGGTTAAGTGAATTCAGTTAGTGAGTGAAATGGCTTGAATGAGCAAAGTGATGTTTTATTTAAACATCAGTTTAAATCCGATAAAGGAGTTTGAAAATGTTTTAAAATAAGAACAAGAAACGTTTCCAAATTTAGAAATTTAGAATTTACGAATATATAGAAAGGGAAAATGGATAAATCAATGATAATTTAATTAAAATAAATAAACCTTTGAATGATGATTGATCGATAGAATTTCCATCTGGAAATGATATCAATTGTTTGCACACCTGTTTTTCTTTGATAGTTAAATAACCGACTATCGAAGTTTTTGACCATTTTTCTGTCATCAATACGGAGAGACCGGGATCAGATATATTATCTGAAAACCACTCTGTATGGACGTTAGCGTTGCGATCAATCCTATTTACAGAATAGTGCCTTTGGTTTGTCCAGTCCCAGGACAAACGTGAATGGATGAATGCCCGACAGAGTATATCTAACGGATCACGTAAGTTGATCTCTTCAAACGTACTTACGTTTGGTGGCGAAGGAATTCGTTTCTCTTAGCTTTATACCCATGGTATTTTTGGGGAAATCAATTTGTGATTTGGCGGGTATGACGATGTGGCATTCAGAGTAAATGAATGTATGATCTGCCAAAGATACGTTATGACCTCAAGCCTCGTCAACCGGAAAATGACAGAAATCGAGCAGGCAGCATGGCTAAGTGGGTCGCTCCCATTCGGGTGTATATCACCTATCTAGAGAAAATCCATTTCATTCTTTTATCTATTATCGATGTTGTCCCTTTTCGGGAAGACGGCGGGTAGCTCTTAACCTTTGGTGGTATACATTCGATACACTCAAGTGAAATGAGTGGTCGGTCATGTGTGGGCCGGGTTGCAAGACATTCTTGTTGAACCCAGTGTATTCATCTCTAAAGATACACAATCGGCAGGTGGTCCCATACCTTGTCATAGTTGGAATCCAATCTCCAATAAGCGCCGCGGTTTTGTTTTTATACTATATATATGGAACGTGAGATGCAAGCGTTCTGCTAGATTGATAATTACTTGTGATTAGACATTATTATAATATCAGAGAAGTATTGATTTCCAAAACTGTTTGGGTTATCGTAAGGTAAAAACCATCCGTATTTATGTGTGGATCGGTCTTACGATTATCTTTTCTTTTGAAAAGGATTTTGAAAAGTTAAACCGATGATTTGAGTTTACTTACACCAGTCCCATGACCGACCCAGAGTTTATTTTTGTTTTGTTATCCCTAAACTCTTAGGTGCCCAAATTTGTATGGGCAGTCAAGTAGTTCAGGTCTTTACTGATATACTCGGAGGAGTTTGGAGTAGGAGGCTTCAGGATTATATAGCTATTATTATTTCCGAAGTGTGTAAGTGTTGTACTCTGATAAACATTGTGTATACATACTGTTTTATTGCAAAGTTATGTTATATATTATATCTTATTCGTTCCGCTGTGAGATTCGTGTTTACTCTGATTGTGATCTTCTTTTTCTTCTATTCTAATTTTCTATCTTGTCTATTCTCACCCTCTAACTTCTCTCTATTAATGATCTGGAATATTTGATACCTAAATAATTAACATGGGTTTTATGTTGATTTTCTAGGTCGGAAATCCCAGTTCGTTACAGAACTGTTCACAAATTATTTGCATTAGAAGCGTTGTATGAATATGTGACACTCGTATTTCATACTACGTGGATGAACACTTGTGGCGCCTTGAATGACACTGGATGATTGAGTATTTATTTATTTATGACTACTGTGTGTGAATTGTATAAGAGTGATAGTTTCTTGATTAATTAAACAACACCATAGGATAGAAAACAGGTATTGGGTACTACACTACATAAGCATCGCCCAACATACCGATATAAGCAAGTAGTCGGTTGATGCATATATGATGTAAACCGTATTGCATTCATTTATTAGATGCTATACGACGAGAGAAAATGACTGGAGATCAGGTATACAACATATTGATCAGATGTAAACAGAGGACATAATTTGGACTAAATTAAACCTATAAATAAATTAGTAGAATTTAATAATAAACCCTACACAGGTCTGGATATGACAAATATATATATATATATATATGTCACTCTTGCGTAGTTACGGTACATAGGCATTGGGGTAATTAAATTGTTCACATCGCCTGGGGGTGGTGTGTAAGGCACAATGGTTGTTCATAATGATTTTTAAATCCCACACGGACTTTGGAAAGATTTATTTTTATACATCTTTCAATGGACACTTGCTGTGTGAATATATGGTAATTTATTGGAGCCTTTTAAGGCCATTTGTGATTTTTCAGAGCACTCCGCACAAAGCAGGTTATGGTGAAATTTTCCGAAAATTTAGGGTGTTTGCCAAATATATAGTGAAACATGTAGTTTGGAAGCCGCTAAACAAATTATACTTATATACGTTAAATATAAATTAAACTAAACTAATCGCGCATCGGTAGTTCGCGTTTTCGACTCGTAATTTTAAACGAGTATATCGGGAGATCCGACCATTGGATTTTCCTTAAATTAGAACCATTATGTTCATTTTGAAAAGATATTTCCAATGATAACAAATAGGTTAAGATCCAATAGTTAGATTTTTAGAAATGTTTAATTCAAAACTGAATGAAAACAGTGCCAGTGTAGTTGAATGACCTGAAACGTAGTTCAACTGAATGGAACTATTTTTATATAAATAAAAATAGCGAAAAATCATTTTAAATTATTATAAGCGATTTAGAATGTGGGTGAACCAATTTTACTTGGTTTATAAAATAAAAATGGTTAAGTACGATTTGGCACGAAAACTTATAAAATGAATATTGGATGTGTTATGACTTGAGTATTTAATTCGATGACCGAATTAAATTCTCGAGTAAACCTTTTTATACACGATGGTGAAATGAATGGTGAAGGCCAATAACTTAACCGTAGAAAAGAATTTGATTTGAATTATTTATGCTATAATTATTTGAAAAGATCGAGTTAAATCTCATTTCAAATAATTAAACGATGATTAAAAGTCCAAGATATTAAAGATGGTGCAAGATCGGTAATCTTCACATCGAATGGATTACTGTTGATGCCTTGGAAATGGGCACCTAGAGTTTAGGCGTGGAAACAATAAACTCTAAGTCAGTCGTGGGACTGGTGTGAGAATTTGAAAACAGTTTTTATTCAGAATTCATTTTAAAGTTGGGAAATTCACCGGACCATGCCGCTGACGCTGAATGGGTTTATTCCATGTGAATTCCCATGTATAGAAAGCTACAATGACTTTCGAAAATGAAGCTATCATAAGCTTGTCCCATATCACATAATGCAGACGCACACCAGACGGATGAGTTTTGCCTTATAATAACCAAAAATGCTTTATTACGAGAAAATCCTCTTTTAATACTATAATGAGTGCATAGTGTTGAAACCATTTCACAAATAAATATATAAATCTTATCGAGCATAGTAACTATGCCTACATACATAGTTTACAAACAAAACGAAAGGCTCGTATTGGTTGTTGGGTTTCCAATATGATGGTCCTCGGCACGAAAGATCAATCGAGGACACAAAGCTAAGAACCTCCCGGTTAACATCCAGACATGGACACCGAATACATAACGCGAAAGTATATATCTTGGTTAACATCCAGACATCGGACACCATATATACTTTATTCCCTCAAGTTTTGAAGCAGATCTACCACCGCCTCTTTTGATTTTCACTAGAGATCATGGATACAACCTAACTGCTAGCTTACCATCAATCCAAGGGTGTAAGGTTCGTCGATGTCACGATATACACAAAGCTGCGCTTGAATAAGCCATGCTTTGATCGTCACTATCTCATTTCATAACTCGAGTATGCCATATTGACCATTCATGACATATCACTGATTTCTATCAATACATAACCCCTAAGTTCATATAGCTTATAGTCGAGAATAATATATTGCCCCAAATCCGTTATATATTAACAGAAATCAATGCTACACAGTCAATTTCAATGTCAGACACACAATCCATATAAGTCCACTTTGGGTCTGAATGGAATAACAACCAGAGAAACTCCAAATATATTCAGACATCATGTCACTTATAACCTCGTATCGGGTGTACGGCCCGATCTGAGACATCAACAATCAATCCAAATAATCCGAAGATTCTCAGTCTTCATTCGTCGTTTTCCAAGTCTTCTGTTTCTTTATAAAGTCGTATTATTACTTGTAATGGTTTTCAGACCTAGATCCGATCCTATACTTTCTAAGTAAGAAGTGTACTTTAAAAACAGCAGCTATGGACCATATAAGTTCCTCAATTCAAATTTCCTTTCCAAATGTTGCCCCTTTACTTAGAATTAAGGTTGAATTCATTCAATTTCCGTAAACCTCGGTATCATATCAGCCCTTATCTTGAAGTTCAAAATTGATTTCCAACCTTATATTTCAAAACAAAATTCACTTATTCGTCGTTATCCCAAAACTACCAAATCTTATTTGGATTTGAATTTCCATTTATGATAATTCAAATAATTGATATTTTCAAATATAAGTTTAAATTATTTAATCGACTTATATTTGATATTGATTCACAAACTCAGGCAAACACTATCGGAATTTGGATATGAATATGTCCTATATTTCTGATAGTATTCGTTTTGCTCCTGGGATTCCATATCGAATATCCAAAGACTAACTCTATCCAAACTCATTTCCTTTCTAATTCAAATTTCCCATTTTGTAATTAATTTAAACAAATTCCATACCATACATTTTAAACTCTTTTAAAAAATTTCAACATATTTAACAATCCTTCTTCCATAATAGTTCATGTTTTATAATCTTCAAATTTTCAATCATTTTAAAGAAATGGTATAATAACGTTAAAAGCGTTACGGAAAGCACTGAGAAATGGTTATTTAACCAAATAGATCAAAAATCATTTCAAGTTCACATTTTTTAACTCAAATTTCCTTTAAATAATAAAATATGATTTATCATATTTTTCTGGATTTTAAAATAATTTTTATAAGTCCATTCTATTCGATTTCCTATTATGGTCGCCAAACTACACGTATATCGACCTTTTCAAATTTTAATTTAAGCATAACTTAAAAACCATGTGGAATTTGAAATTTTCTTTTCTATTTAAAACCCATCATTAATATAAATTCGTCATTTTTCGCTTCAAGTCAATCCAATTCAAAACGTTCAAGTTATAATCATTTGAAATTTAAAATCGATATTAACGAACTGTCGTTACGCGACGCATTCGATTTACGTTTTATAACGTTTTAACCATAAATCGCCAAATTCCTCTTTACAAAATAAAGTACATTCCCATAACTTAGAATAAAACCGTATTCCTAATCTCTTTTCTCGAAATAATACTTTTATATCCAACTTTAGTTCAAAAATCATTTTAAATTCCAAATTTCCGTTTCAAATCAAATTGAATAAAAATAACATTTTATTTAAACTCGTTCAATATTTTTTTTCAAAATCTTTATGAATCCATTATTCTAATTTCCAAATTCTTCATACCATATTAAATTAAACATTTAATGATAATATTTCCAAACTTGTTCGATCCTTTCTAGAATAATTATTCAAGAAAAAAATTCTCTTAAATTTCAAATTTCATTTCAAATTAAATTGAAATGATAATATTTTTATCAAACTCGGTTAATCACCTATAAATAACCGTCAATGTTATATATCCTTTTCCGATCCCAATTCAATGTTTAACAACCAACGAGTGAACGGAACTTGTTTTCAAAACTATTTCATACGAAAGTTATTTACTTAATTTGATTTCTAAATAGTTTAAATTTAAATTTTAAACTACATTCTGCATTTTTATTTCAATAAAAATTGTTATTTACATGGAAAGGGGATTTAAATTAATTACCCGTACGATTCCACCACTACGGTGTATGTGATTTCATGCAACCATAATCAACCAAATAACCAAAAATAAACATGAATTCATCCATTATCATCACAACAAATTAAAATAACCAATTAATTGTGTGCAAAGCATTACGGTAAATAACGCTCGGTGTATAGTGTATTATAACTATGTGCATATCCATCAAACACCCACTAACAATCATTCATAACAATTCATGATCATTAACTAATTTAAATTAAAAACTAGTTAAATTTGATGTTTCAAACTAATTTTAAAATAAATTTAAATTACAACTCTCACTTACATGCTTCCAAATTTCACCGTTAAAACCCGTATCAACTGCTAATCCAATTACGACCGATCACGCACAAACGGACATTGTTATCATCATGTGCACCTTTATTTTCCGCCAACTCAGTTGTGTATATATACTCTTAATGTACGCACTTTGTTTTTAGATTTGTTTTGTGTAATTGAAACGAGTGGATGGAAAAATACTGCTGACTTGGGTATTAAAAGAAAAAGTGATGGAGATTATAAAGGCCGCTGAACTGATAAAAAGGAAAGGAAGCTAGGTTGGGACGTAAAGCAGAGTTGTGGGTTCGGGGTGGTGCTACTGACCGTCGGCGACTGACTAGGTGGAGATGGCGGCGGACGTGGGGTGCGGTTGTGGTCGGAGGAGCTGAAGTCTGAGCTTTATATAGGTTGGCTATTTTTCTTAAAGGGAGGTGGGTGCGGATTTTCGTGGGGAAGGTGTGCTTGGCACTGGCAATGATGCTTGGCGGTCATGGATAGTGTACAGTCGTGGGGCGTTAGACTAGGAGCAAGGTGGTGGAGCATCTGTTGTTCAGAGGAAGTTTGGCATGAGTTTTTACAGGGGAAGAGAGGTGTAGTTTGTAGTGGAGTGGACTGATGTGTTCGAGGTGGTCGTGGCAGTGACGCTTGAGCAGGGCGGTGAAGTCTAGGGAAGGGAGTGGAGGTTGGACTGGGAGCAAGGTGGTGGAAGACGGTGATGTTTGGTAGAGGGTGGATGCAAAACTGTTGTGGAAGAAAGAAAGTGGAGAAAATTAAGGTGAGGAAGAAGAAAAAACATGGTGAAGCTAAAGAGAAAATTATGGTGCATGAGAAAGAAATTGGTGCGTGAAAAATAAAGGGTGTGTGAGTCCTTATATAAGTAAAATTACGGGTGGATTTATCTTTCAAACCAAGGACACATGACCCCTTTTAATATTCTTCTTCATGCTTTCTTGCACATATATGAACACTTGTAGGGGTACTTGGCACTTAATAAAACTCATTCGATGCATAGATGCTAATTAATAATTATTTAATTATTTAAAATAATCTAATTTATGTGACACTTTTGTAACAAATATAGTTATAAACAATTGTTTACATTCATATATGTAACTATCATATAAAATAATAGTACACTTCAAATAACACATATAGAAATATATTTATGTAATTTACTCAAAATGAATCTTTATAAAATGTATAAAATCATAAAAACACTATATAATAAAATACGATCTATAAAATATATCTATGTTTGTAACTTATCATACAAAAGAATATTACAACTCATTTTTCAATATATATAGAAATATATTTATGTTTATAAAAATCATTATATCTCTAAATATTGATTTTAATTCTTAAAATATACTTGTAAAAATACTATGAATTAAACATATCCTTGAAATCAAAATAACATTTTCGTTAATACTTCTACAAAATCTCATGTTATAAATAACATCTTAAAAAATCATCCTTCACAAAATATATTAATATCAATATAAGTTATCAAATTTAAATAATATCATTACTTGACAAATTTTCATATATATATTAAATATAGTCTTAGATAAAAATAACAATCTTTTTAGATATATCAGTTTATTATCAAATATACCTTTAAAATAAGTTTGTATTACAAAATTCATATTTATAAAATAAAATAATATATTCAAATAAAAGATTATTAAATCAATATTTTTATTTAAACTTTATTGAATTCAATACATATACAAAAGAATCAAAAATTAACTTTTAAACTCAATTAAAAATTCAGGGATATTAGACTTAGCTTTGTGTATAACATTAATTCTCGAGCTTCACACCCCGATATGAACCAGAAATAGGATGAAGGACCGCAGGGTGGACATGCGTTTCTTTCTAGCTAGGAGTGATGCCATGGTATGGGGCCTAGGCAATTTACTTATGTGGATGTTGGAAAGCGAGGTACTTCGGATATGGCCGCAAAAGGCCACGGTGGTCGACATACTGACCAGATTTTATGTAATGACCTGGAAATTATGAGATTTAAAATATAAATTAAATTAAGATTTAACATAGAATAAATATTCATATTTGTATTTGTTTATTTTTGAACAATATGTGCGAACCATTTTACAAATTTATTAACAAACGCTATTTACATTATTAACCGGCTGAATATTTAGCGTTTGTCTTATAATAAATGTTATAAAAAAAACTTATTACCATTATTAATCTATTATTTCAATCTTGTAATTTAATTTATAAAAGAAAATATATATGCTTATATTTGATATTCCAATTATAACTTGCACGTTTATTTATTTTGAACAAAGTATCCACTTTTAACGACAATGGTAAGCATAAGCTTAGCTTAAACATTTTTCCAGAATTAATGTTATTAACTTGAGTTGATTATGAAAATGAAAATTTCAAATTTAGAATATACTTGAGGTACAGTTTAAATCTTGGACTTCTTATTTAATTTGGATGTAGTATTCACTTTAAACAAAAATAGAAAGCATTGTAAATATAACTTTAATATAAATGTTTTGTCAAAAGAATATGATAGCAACAAATACCGAGTTGGTCGGACATTTGAAATCTGATATTGAACTAAAATTTATTTGAAATAAATTCTACAATTTAATCGAAGAAACAAGTTGTTGATTGTGAGTAGAAAATTTTGTTGCGAATAGAATATCGTTGAGATAAATTAAACCGTTAAAGTAAATAGTGTAATAAAACGCTTAAATTAATTTCAAATTTTAAGTTGAAATTTAAATTTAAATAGTAATATATTTTGTTTTGAATAAATCGTTAAATTCTAAATTTATTACGGTACTCATTAATATAATGAAAGCAGGGAACGAATGTTTGGAGTACAAACGGTGTAGTTAAACTGAAATATAACACATATTATATAGGCAATGCATAATAAAAGGAAAAGAATAAATTTGTTGCCAATTGAATGTAATTCACGGTGTTTAACGTTTGAATTAACAGCGTTGCTTGTCAGTCCGTATTTTAGCATAGTATATCCTTTATGGAAACAAATAAAGTTTTTCTTCTTTTAAAGTGATAGGGCATGCGACAATATTTGGTAACTAAATATGGTCTAAGATATGCCAGCAGCAAATTAAATCTTTCCATATAAAATCAAAGATTTTGAAACAGTACCAAATATTTTGAACAGTCATGTGCAGAAGAATCGTACTGTTCATTTGTCCATTTCTTTTGTTTGCTTTAGCGTTCGATATTCCATCTGTCTTTACCTTTAGTTATAAATACGCATCTCTTTTTGGTCCTCTCGCAAGTACCTTTCTCCCTTCATTCTCATGATGGCAAAATGTTTCTTTCCTAGATGCCAGAATTTAAACTCCTCCTTATTGACATCACCGCCAGACCACTATTCCACCGTACACCACGTCCTCCAACTACGACAATACTGGCACCACCGCCTATCGTCGTCGCAGGCCCAGCTACACCCCTTTGAGACTAGCTACCATTCCCCTTCTCTCTGACAAACCATGGGTCTACTCAACAACCCACTTCGCCATTTTTCCTTACTCCAGTTCGGCCTCACACTGTTGTCGCGCTCAGTCCACCACCTCGGCTGGAGAGCCTACGCCTCCATTTTCCCTGCTTCCTATCTTCTCAGAACAAGGGCTCCACATAGCAGCAGCCTTCACATACCAATTCACGCATCGGAATCCTTCCCACTCAAGCTTGTTATGTCCTCCTAATGTCCACCATCACCAACTATCGGCCACCATCAACAACCTTCGGTTTCCCTTAGAGCACCACCTGTACCCGCACTACCTACAAAAGTCGTTGTCACCTTCATTTGAACCATGCACGCAAAGACCAGGCTCCACCACTATATTATTGTCTTGCATCGACCAAAGCCATCTCCACTTGAACAATGACTGTCAACACCCTCTTGCCCAGTTCTAGTGAACCAATAACTACCATTTCGCCCGTTATCCTAGTGCGGTTGTGGCAAACTAGCCTCTCACCCATGACAAGTTGCAACTACTTGTCAGTGGCATGAATGCATGCACACTAAAGCCAAAACGCCTATGGTGAAAAACAACCTGCATGGATGTCCAAAAACCCAATGCCCACACTCCACCAAGCCCAACCCTTCCTTTACCTCTGAGCCTTGTTTCATGCTTAACCCATTCACTTCCTTTGGGAATGAACCACTGCCTATTTAGAAAATTTATAATAGTAATAAGCTGCAAAATGAAATCGGGTAGACGGCGTAATGAACAGATTGGAGCAGAGCAGCGGATACAGTCGAGGACGATGATGGACGAAGATGGGAGCATAGAATCAATGTAGTTGGATAACTTTTGGGTGAGAAAATTTATTTAAAATTATTTAAATAAGTAGGAACAACAATTATAACTAGTGATGATTATAATCAGTTACTCAACATTGTTGACTTATGAATGGTTTCTATTGCTATGAAGTTTGATGGATGTTTGTGTAGGTTAAAAACACAAACACTTATGCACAATTTGATGGTTGATAAATTATTGCGAGATAGATTTATATTCCGTGGATAAATTTTGGTTATATCACACCTTGTAGTCGTGGATCTATATGGAAATCGATTAAATCTCCTTCCTATAATGAGGATTTAAAAGTAAAATAAGATTTAAAAGTTAATTTTTGAATTTGGAATCTAAGTTATGAATGATTAACGATTCATAAACGAGAAGAGTATTTTCGAAGTTCTTAAATTGGTTTAAACACTCAAGATTTAAAACAAATTTTGCAAATTTAAATACAAGTAATTTGATTTTTGAATTACATTTGTTTATGGAAAGTTTCATTATTGTATAACTGTACATAAATTTTGAAATGTAATTTGCATAACTAGACACTACTTTAATTTAAAACCACTTGATTTTTGTGCTAAAGACCATTTGTAAGCTTTGAACAATTAGACAAATTTGGAAGTATTAATTCAAGGTTTCAATGGAAATTTGAAATACGGTTTAAATTGAAGTTATGAAAATCTAAGTTTTGGGATTTGAAGAATCGAACGATGTGTATTTTAAATGTTAACAACAACTCTTTCGATAATAATACATTTATGCCAGAACGTTCTAGGGTGATAGAAAGGATAGTGTCTAAGGCTTGGGTTCGGAAAATACAGTTTCCTGCTCTCCCTGGCTATCCCTAACTGATCCAACGGACGGGATGGTTATTTGAAAAATCTAATTTAAAATTTATTCAAACCCTTCGAGATTTATAATATTTTGGAATTTATAACAAGCATTATGATTAAACGATTTAAATAAAGGATTTGAACCCTTGAACGATATTAAACTCATTTAGTTTAATAACAAATCCATAGTGCTTATGTAACACTTTGAACATTTCCTTGAAAGAATTTGGGTTTTATGTATGAGTCAAGAACTATTCTTTCAACTATAAAAGGGATTTTCAAAATATTTTGAAAGATTTCATAGTGATAAATATTTTTGTATGAAATTCTAAACCAAAATTTAGATTTGGTAAAATGATGAATGAAGGAATTTGAATATAGGATTTGAAGAAAAAGAAGTAAGAAAATAAAGGGAACGAGGTTTAAGAAATGTATTGAATCCAAACTTGTATGAATATGAATTGATAACAATTGGAAGGAGATTTAGATTGAAACCGGTATAGTCCATAACTTATTTTAAATTAACTCTTATTATTTGGAAAGACCGGGATCAGATTTAAATCCGAAAACCATTCCAAGTAATAATACGATGTTATGAAGAAGACTTGGAAGTGACAAATGAAGACCGATAATCTTTAGATTTATTTGGATTTAATGCTGATGTCTCGAATCGGGATGTACACCTGAAACGAGGTTATAAGTGGCATGAGGTCTGAATATATTTGAGGATGTTCGGATTTCGTTCCGTCTAGACCTAGAATGGACTTGTATGGATTGTGTATCTCACATTGTAATTAACCACTAGCACTGATTCCTATGAATATATATCGGATTTATGGCAATTGATTATTCCCATCTCTAAGTTACGTTCTTAGAGGTTATGTATTGATTTGAATCGGTGACATGTGGAAGATTAACAATGTGGCATACTCAAGGTATGAAATGAGCTAATAATAATCAAAACATGGCTTATTTAAGTGAAGCTTTATGTATACTGCGACATCGACAAGCCTCACACCACAGATGATGAGAAACTAGTGGTTAGATTGTTGACATATATACATGATTTTGTGATTGATAGCTGCGGCGGAGGTACCTCTTTTGAATTTGGGAATAGTGTATGTTCGGGGTCCGTGTTTGGATGAAAACCGTTAATCTACCTCGCGATTTGTATTTGGTGTCCATGTATGGATGAAAAAGCCGTGTTACACTTCGTTTGTATTCCAGTTGATCTTTCGTGCTAGGAATCCTCAAGTTGGAAACCCAAATCTCCTATACGCGCCCGTGCGGTTTTATTTGTATACCTACGACAACATAGTATAATGGGGTGCTATGCCGTCTAAGATTGATACATTTATTTTTGAATTTTTTTCCACACTATGCACTAATAATAATATGAAAGAGGATTTTCACGTACGAAAGCATGTTTGGTTATTATAAGGCAAACTCGCCCATCTGGTGTGCGCTTGTATTGTGTAATGTGGGACGAGCTTATGATAGCTTCATTTTCCAAAAGTCATTTCGATTTTATACGCACGGTTATTCACATGGAGTAACCCCGTTCCGCATTAGCGGCATGGTCCGGTGAATTTCCCAACTTTAAAATAGTCCCTAAAGAAAATAACTGTTTTATGTTCTCACACCAATCCCATGAATGACCTGGAGTTTATTGTTCATTTTCTAAACTCTGGGTGCCCACTAATTTCCACACGGGCAGCTAGTGGTTTAGTTTTACAGTTACAGAGCTTTGAAGCAAGATTCGGAGCGCCTTTTGAGTTGAAGTCCACGCTAGAGTTTGGAGCTTTCGCTACGTCGTACTGCCTCTTCCGCTGAGAGTATATTTATTTCTTCCGTTGCATATGTTGTAACTCTAATATTCCATGTAACTCTGATGTAATATTGTATTATGATATAAAAAGTTCTGTTATTTTGTTCAATATATGTTAGGACCCATAACAATCCGCCTTTATGAACAGTTTAAGTTGGTTTAATTATCAGCAAGAACGAAGCAAAAAGACAGGTCGATACATTTGTGGTATCATAGCTTTGGTTATACAAAGCTACGGGGTACAACATATTTTGAACAAAAGATAGAACTCATTAGAGTTATTATATCTCATTGGAGATAGGGTTAGTAATGCCCTAGAATGGGGGATTTTGGAATATTTTGATTGAGAGAGCGTATTTTAAAACTCCAAATTATTTTTATAACTAAGTAAATTATTTTGATTTACAACTTGAAATAAGAAATTCGAGTAATTTATTCGACATCGCAATTGGGTTATTAGTATATATGAAGATTTTGAAATGCGTAGCGCCCGCGTATGTACAAAGTCTTATATGTATACTAGATGGATATAGAATCACACTCTAGTCGCTGGAGGATAATTCTGTTGATGATCCGGACATCATTAGTATTTATCTTCAAGTTTCGAAAGTGGGATGACTATATAACTCCGATGAAATGTCGAGAAATACTCTAGATAAGTATTTAGAGATGTTTGGATAAAATTTAAATAAACCGTTTGATAAAATTAATATGAACGGAAATTGATAAGTGCAAGTCAAATTATTTGTCAACAAATGAAAAAGGTGTATTTTAGAAGTAAATATCACCTAAAGAATTGGAACGTAAATTTTGGAAGTACGCGTAAGTGAGATAATTTATTAAGAAATTATATATATGATACATTGAGAATATCACAATATTTCGGATCTGGAAAAAGGTATTTAATCAAAATGTGAAAAACATCCAAGTAGGGAGAAACTGCTATTAGAATGGAATGGAAATTATTTAACAAGTATAACACGAAGGAAAACGAGATATTGAAGCAAGAGATAAAGTACCTCTAATTGGACTATCTATAATCATATCCTTAGGTGCACACAACTTTCCTATCTTGGCCTAGTTAGTTCCATCGTTTGAATTCGAACCTTTCATTTTGATTTAGACCATCATACTTTTGGTGCTCATTTGAACTTTTATTTATACATCCCTACTTGACTTAAACGCATGGAATTTGACTTGCTCCATGTGTATATAACTCCTTTTGCCACATATTAAACGAAACCAAGATCTGAGTCAAATTAGGCAATTTTGATTTATCCACAACCTTACAAGCCTTAAGTTGAAAATGGTAGGAATATAAACTTATGTAAGGAAAATTAGATTTGGCTAATATTTTGAAATTAACTTTTTAGAACAAATTGTTTAAAATATGCATACAACAAATCATAGTAGCGCAGCAAAAGCGTGACGGTATTTCTTTTGAATAAAAATGTTATAAGTGACTATTCCGACTAGTTAAATAATGAAGATTTTCCAACTAAGATTCGATGTTTGATCCAAAACAAGTCAAAAATGATATATGAAGTGTAAACGATTTCTGAACTGTAAAGCTTGAATTTCATTTTGAAACCGTATAGAATTTCCCACTATTGAAAGAAATTCCATGACAATATAACTTGAGCAAAAAAGAAAAGAAAAAAACCAACTTATGTAAAGAATGCTCAAAATAAATGGAAAATTCACGAATTTTGATATGAATTTGAAAGACATGAAATGTTTCGACGACTTGAATGCCGATACTTTGAAATATTTGGAAACAACAAAAATTTCGATTAAAATATTTGTAAATTATGAATTGCGAAATGATTTACAACTCCGGGATATGAAATGATTAATTTGGTTTGTTCGAGTAACCCGTGACAAAACTAAGGTGAGATTGGATTGTATGTAAGGGGTGTTACTTAGTAGCCCGTCATGTGGGAAAACTTCTCGAACTTATATTAATAATAGTTGATTCAAATTCATGTTTGAAATTTTTGTTTTGAAATCCCGAAATGAAGTATGATTTTCTATATGAAATAAAATGTGTAATATTTCAGTGGTTTGAAATAAAACGGGATTCTAAGTTCGAAGAGATCAACTTAAGGCTTTCCAATGTTTCGAATCAAAGTAATTTATATAACACTTTGATTTAACTTATCACCGAAACTACTATAATTTTGCATTTATATTTATGATTTCAAGTCCTTTTACATGTATTAATTTACCATTTATTTTCTACTAAGTTGCTAAATTATTTATAGGTACTATAACTTGTAAAGCAATCTTATATTAAACCCTTGAATTTTATCAAACCTATTTTAACCAGCTTGAATTATTACAAAAATAACTTTACCATTTTAAGACTACTTTCACTTAGATTTCTATACTTTGAGTATAACTTTCTTATCATGAGAAGATTTGTTGTATGAAGAATTCAGTATTTAATTTATTAAAAACCTTTGGATAGATTCTCATTGAGTATTGTAAAGTATTCTATCTAATAGACTTTATGTATATGTTGATCTTAATAAATTTTAATTAAGTAAGAAAATTCAACTCTCTTTTTCGAGGACGAAAAGCTTTAAGTAGGGGAGGCTGTAATGACCTGAAAATTCTGAGATTTAAAATATAAATTAAATTAAGATTTAACATAGAATAAATACTCAAATTTGGATTTGTCAATTTTTGAACAATATGCGCGAACCATTTTACACATTTATAAACAAACGCGATTTACATTATTAACAGGCTGAATATTTAGCGTTTGTCTTATAATAAATGTTATAAAAAACATATTACTCTAATTAATCTATTATTTTGATCTTGTAATTTAATTATAAAAGAAAATATATATGCTTATATTTGATATTCCAATTATAACTTGTACATTTATTTATTTTGAACAAAGTATCCACTTTTAACGACAATGGTAAGCATAAGCTTAGCTTAAACATTTTTCCTGAATTAACGTTATTAAGTCGAGTTGATTATGAAAGTGAAAATTTCAAATTTAGAATTTTTGGACATTTAATTTAACAATATACTTGAGGTACAATTTAAAATTTGGACTTTTTATTTAATTTGGATGTAGTATTCACTTTAAACAAAAATAAAAAGCATTGTAAATATAACCTTAGTATAAATGTTTTGTCGAAAGATTATGATAGCAACAAATACCGAGTCGGTCGGACATTTGAAATCTGACATTGAACTAAAATTTATTTGAAATAAATTCTGCAATTTAATCGAAGAAACAAGTTATTGATTGTGAGTAAAAAAATTTGTTGCGAATAGAATACCGTTGAGATAAATTTAACCGTTAAAGTAAATAGTGTAATAAAACGCTTAAATCAATTCCAAATTTTAAGTTGAAATTTTAATACAAATAGTAACAAATTTTGTTTTGAATAAATCGTTAAATTCTAAATTTATTACGGTACTTATTAATATAATGAAAGCAAGGAACGAATGTTTGGAGTACAAACGGTGTAATTAAACAAAAATAAAACACATATTTATATAAGCAATGCATAATAAAAGGAAAAGAATAAATTCATTGCCAACTGAATTTAATTCACGGTGTTTCACGCTTGAATTAATAGCATTGCTCGTCAGTTCGTATTTTAGCATAATATACCGTTCATGGAAACTAAATAAGTTTTTCTTCTTTTAAAGTGATAGGGCATGCGACAATATCTGGTAACAAAATATGGTCTAAGATATGCCAGCAGCAAATTAAATCTTACCATATCAAATCAAAGATTTCAAAACAATACCAAATATTTTGAACAGTCATGTGCAGAAGAACCGTACTGTTCATTTGTCCATTTCTTTTGTTTGCTTTACGCGTTGATATTCCTTCTACCTTTTCCTTTAGTTATAAATACGCAACTCTTTTTGGTCCTCTCGCAAGTACCTTTCTCCCTTCATTCACATGATGGCAAAACGTTTCTTTCCTAGTTGCCAGAATTTAAACTCCTCCTTATTGACATCACCGCTAGACCACCATTCCACCATACCCCACGTCCGCCAGCTACGGCAAAACTGGCACCACCACCTATCGTCGTCACAGGCCCTGCTACAGACCTTTGAGACCAGCTACCTTTCCCCGCCTCTCTGACAAACCATGGGTCTCCTCAACATCCCACTTTGCCATTTTTCCTTACTTTAGTTCGACATCCCACTGTTTCCGCGCTCAGTCCACCACCTCGACCGGAGAGCCCGCGCCTTCATTTTTTTCCCGCTTCCTCTCTTCTTAGAATGAGGGCTCCTCATAGCCGCAACCTTCACATACTAGTTCACGCACTGGACTTCTTCCCGCTCAAGCTTGTTCTGTCCTCCTAATGGCCACCATCACAGTCTATCGGACACCACCGAAAACCGTCGGTTTCCCTTAGTGCACCACCTATGCCCGCACTTCCTTCAAAAGTCAATGTCACCTTCAATTTTAACCATACATGCAAAGACCAGCCTCCACCACTATATTATTGTCTTTCATCAACCAAACCTTCTCCACTTGAACATGACTATCAACACCCTCTTGCCCAGTTCTAGCGCACCAACTATCGTCTCGCCCGCTATCCTAGTGCGGTTGTGCCAAATTAGCCTCTCACCCATGATAAGTTGTGACTATTTGTCAGCGACATGAATGCATGAACGCTAAAGCCTGAATGCCTATGCTGAAAAACAACCTGCATGGATGTCCAGAAACCCAATGCCCACACTCCACCAAGTCGAACCCTTCCTTTACCGTATGAGCCTTGTTTCATGCTTAACCCATTCGTTTCCTTTGGGAATGAACCACTGCCTATTTAGAAAATTTATAATAGTAATAACTTGCAAAATGAAATCGGGTAGACGGTGCAATGAACGGAATGGAGCAGAGCAGTGGATACAGTCGAGGACGACGTTGGACGAATATGGGAGCGCAGAATCAATGGAGTTGGATAACTTTGGGGTGAGAACATTTATTTAAAATTATTTAAATAAGTAGGAACAACAATTATAACTAGTGATGATTATAATCAGTTACTCAACATTGTTGGCTTATGAATGGTTTCTATTGCTATGTAGTTTGATGGATGTTTGTGTAGGTTAAAAATGGAAACACTTGTGCACAGTTTGATGGTTGATAAATTGTTGCAATGTTGTCAGGTAGATTTATATTTTGTGGATAAATTTTGGTTATATCACACCTTGTAGTCGTGGATCTATATGGAAATCGATTAAATCTCCTTCATATAATGAGGATTTTAAAGTAAAATAAGATTTGAAAGTTAATTTTTGAATAAGTTATGAATGATTAACGATTTCCATAAACGAGAAGAGGATTTTCGTAGTTCTAAAATTGGTTTGAACACTCAAGATTTAAAATAGTTTTGCAAATTTAAATACAAGTAATTTGATTTCTGAATTACATTTGTTTACAGAAAGTTTCATTATTGTATAACTGTACATAAATTTTGAAATGTAATTTGCATAACTAGACACTAGTTTAATTTAAAACCACTTGCTTTTTGTGCTAAAGTCCGTTTGTAAGCTTTGAACAATTAGACAAAATTGGAAGTATTAATTTAAGGTTTCAATGGAAATTTGAAACACAATTTAAATTGAAGTTATGGAAATCTAAGTTTTGGGATTTGAAGAATCGAACGATGTATATTTTAAATGTTGACAACAACTCTTTCAATAATAATACATATACGCCATAACGTTCTTGGGTGACAGAGAGGATAATGTCTAAGGCTTGAGATTGGAAAATACAGTTTCCTGCTCTTCTTGGCTATCCCTAGCAAATCCGACGGACGGGGTGGTTATTTGAAAAATATAATTTGAAATTTAATCAAACCCGTTGAGATTTATAATATTTTGAAATATATAACATGCATTATGATTAAATGATTTAAATAAAGGATTTGAAACCTTGAATGATCTTAAACTCATTTAGTTTAATAACAAATCCATAGCGCTTATGTAACACTTTGAACATTTCCTTGAAAGAATTTGGGTTTTATGTATGAATCAAGAACTATTCTTTACACTATAAAAGGGATTTCCAAAATATTCTGAATGATTTCAAAGTGATAAATATTTTCGTATGAAATTCTAAAGCAAAATTTAGATTTGGTAAAATGATGAATGAAGGAATTTGAATATAGGATTTGAAGAAAAAGAAGTAAGAAAATGAACGGGACGAGGTTTAAGAAATGTAATGAATCCAAACTTGTCTTAATATGAATTGATAACAATTGGAAGGAAATTTAGATTGAAATCGGTATAGTCCATAGCTTGTTTTAAATACGCTTATTATTTTGAAAGACCGGGATCGGATTTAAATCCGAAAATGATTCTAAGTAATAATACGACGTTATGAAGAAGATTTGGAAGAGACAAATGAAGACTGAGAATCTTTAGATTTATTTGGATTCAATGTTGATGTCTCGAATCGGGATGTACACCTGAAACGAGGCTGTAAATAGCGTGAGGTCTGGATATATTTGAGGATTTTCGGATTTTGTTCCGTTCGGACCCAGAATGGACTTGTATGGATTGTGTGTTTGACATTGTAATTAACCACGTAGCACTGATTCCTATGAATATATATCGGATTTGTAGCAATTGATTATTCCTGTCTCTAAGTTACGTTCTTAGAGGTAATGTATTGATTTGAATCAGTGACATGTGGAAGATTAACAATGTGGCATACCCAAGTTATGAAACGAGCTAATAATGATCAAAACACGGCTTATTTAAGTGAAGCTTTGTGTATACCGCGACAATGACAAGCCTCACACTACATGATTTTGTGATTGATAGCTACGATGGAGGTACCTCTTTTGAATTTGGGATTAGGGTATGCTTGGTGTAACACCCCAAAATTTTAACGACGCTAAAGGCGATGAATTAAAGAATAATTAGTGTGAAATACACTATTAACAATGAATTAAGGAAAACTTAATTTAATACTCAGAAGTAAGTAAAACGGACAGCGTTATTGCATCCATCTCGGAATTTTAGTCAAGATAGACACCTGGTTTGCGTAAATAGGACACCGTATAAAGAAGTTATCAAGGTTTGAATTTTGTATGCATATAAGAAAGATATATACACATATAAAATTCAAAAATATTCAAAAATCAGCAAAACCAGAAATCCGGAACACAAATCAAGGAAGGGCCGACATTTTGAAGTCGACCGAGACCCTGCTGGGTAGAACTAGGGGTCGTCCCCGGGGTCGTCCCCGGGGTCGACCTAGGGCTCGACCCCGGGGTCGACCTAGGGCTCGACACCCACCTGAAGGGGGGTCGACCGACCCGTGACTCTGGAAACTTCTTTTCTGAGCCTAGACTATTTTGGAGCAAGATTCATGAACCTTAGGCTATATAAAGGACTCTAGACCTAGGTTTTAGTCATCTAAAAACAATGGTGATGGCGAAGGTTCGCTGCAACGAAGATTGAATGGCACAATCTACTCCAAATCTAATTCAACAAACATTATACAAATTCAACGATTGCTACAACAAATTCAGCGATGGCTACAACAACTTATTCAACATGTTCTTCGCAGTAATTTGGATCCATTTCCGTAGATCTATTCACTATGAGTTCATGTTATTTTCAGATCTGAATATTTAAATAGTAATCGAAAAATGTATATAAAATTGGATCTTGAATCGGTGCCCAATCTGTTCTATTATGACTTATTCCTCTGATCTGTTCTTATATATTTATATTGTCACCATGTCTAACCTTGTCATAATATGTCCATTCAGTTTTTATGCATATTTCTACCATTATGTTATTGATTCTTTATTCTGCCTGTTCTGATTTTATTCTCTCCCTCTTTTCCCTTTTTATTTTTATATAGCCAGGCTACCTTCGAGCCTAGGCCTAACGCTGAAAAATGCGAACATGCGAAATTGGGAACGATTGGGAAAGGCATAATTTGGGGCATAACTGATATTGGAAAATATGGATCTAAATTTGGGCATAAATTTGGAAATATACGAATATGGGTTTGGGGGAATATGTCTTGTTGGATAATACGAATTTAGGCACGCATTGGAATAAATGTAAATATGGAATTGGGTTTAAATGGGACATGTCTAAATATTGATTTGGGACATAAATGGGAACATACGTGAATATGAATTTTAGGCATAAATTGGAAAATATGTGGGTTTGTGCATAATACATATATATATGCCTTGATTTGTGTCACCTGATAAAGGAGCGTATGGTGCATAATTAAAAGGTTAATTGAAAAGGGGCTTATTATTCTATAATTTGAATAGTGAATTGGGAATATAATTAAATATGGGGAAAAAGAGAAATAATCACCTAAAATGACATAGGTAGATTTGGATAAAAATGGAATGTCTAGTAATTGCAATTAGGAATTGTAATTGCACTTATGACACAAGGTTAGGTTGCATTAGTGGTGGAAGTCTGCCCGGACACGACAGGCATATCCAGCAGCCACTAATTTTGAACCTAATGTGAGAGGTCTAAGTTTGCAAATACGAATCGAGCTAAGAAACGAGGTTTGACCCAACTATGGAATAAGACTGCCCGAACCCGACCGACATATCTAGCATCCAATGATTTAGGCCTTATGTGGGAAGTCAAGCCCAGTATAACCATAATTGGACTTGGTAATGAATTGGACTACTTAACCTAATTTAATCCATAAGGTTTGTATGATTATGAACTTAAGTTAAGGTTAAGTAAAATTGGATGGATAGTGGGTGGGTTAAGTAAATTAGAGGGGGTGTGTAATATTTACATATAGGCCCACAAACTTAACTCAATAAGGTTATGTTATCAAAGACACCTAGTGGTATACATAACCGGTGGAAAATAAAATAAATTTATGTAATTTAAAAACACCCTTGTAGGGAAAGCATAACTTGTGGAAATGATAGAATTAGACATGCGTAATAATCCGCTAAGTAAACAACGATAAGTTGTAGTGACGGTGTAAATTGAATTTATGATTAAATGAGAAAGAATGAGGAAAACGTGTAAAATAAATAAGTTATATTTAATCATAAATAGTAAGTGACATGTTAATTAGGAAACATGTGAATTGAGATATACTTAATAACGTATTAAGGTGAACATGTTATTGCAATTATGTAACCAAGCAAGAATATAAAATAGATTGTGGATTACAGACCTAGGGCCACAATCTAGAGAACAACATGTTGTGGGCTTATTAATAAACTTAAATGGATTAAGTTTTATGATTGAAATTAATATGCAAGAGAAACTTGGTAAATCGGAATAAGAATACAATATGAACGGGAATAACCAAGTTAAATGGGAACCTGGTAGGTAAGGCAAGCGCGTAAAAGAATGTTTAGACATAGGATCTAACAACATATTAAAGAAAGGCGCTTGGGTCGGTCCGTACGTTTGATGGTAAATAACCCAATGGGGTAGATCATCGAGGTGTTATAAGACACGAGGAGAGCGCACATTCATCTGATTGTTATGACGACTTTGAAGGAATGGGAAGGGGAAGAATGTGACTTCCTGAAGTACATAAGCCGCTCCTAGTAGTCCTTTGTGTGGTGATATATGTCTTAGGTTGTACTCGCAGCGGTTGGCTCTGCGCATAACTACTAGGTGGGTTAGCCTTGACTACAGATGTAGCTATGCAGTAAGAATGCTGTGATGAGGTGACACCAGGGTGATTCGACGGTTGCCTCACGAGTAGGTAGAGAGGGTCATGACCAACAAAGATAGTAAACCGTTGGATATCCGTCATCGACAGCCAGCGGGATGCGAAAAGACTAGAGCTAAATCCAAGATATCATTTCATCTTTCACTGTCGAGGTATGGGGTTGAGGGTGAACGCCACATGGATGTTTAGATTGGTTGTTATTAGGGGCGGTCGCTTAGCTCTATAGTCTTTACTAGTTGAGGGAGTGGTCTAGGTGTTGCCATAGCCACCACGAAAACAGACCCTAGGTATATCTGTATATAGAGGCTTTTTAAAGACGGGCCTATACAGATATGGAAAAGCTCCCGACCGAGTTCCGTATTTCTTGTATCGCCCTGCCCCGGAACTCGGTGCACATTAGAGGACGTGCGATTGAGGCATCGACCTACAATTACAGTACATACATGGGACAGTCTAGATACATGCATATCTGCTCTGAGTGGTGTATCGTAGACTAGAGGGCATTATTCCGATAAGCAGTCCGATTCGATCGATGGTGGCAGTCCGTACGCTTACGTAGCATAGTAATGACAGATATATGCGGAACGTAACATTGTTATATAGAGATCCGTACGTCACTCCGGCGTAGGATGAGGAATTGCGTTCACTACGGTGGAGACCGTGCGAGTGGGTTACCATGGGGTGTATCTCAATATTGAGAGATAACTACATATATTGTATTAGGTGGATCCATTGGAAAGTAAATGGGTACGATGCGCGTATAAGTCTTAAGTGCTATTAACCCAAATAACCTAATAATCAAGAAAATGTAATGGAATGGTATTCGTAGGGATCATTCTACTTCTGATATACTAGTATCTGCGTGGTGCAGAGAAATGTATTTAAGACGCGTAATATATCTTGTTCATCTTATCTTGCTCAGTTCACACTTGTTATTGTTACTGTTATCTTGTTCTTTCAGTTTTATATATACCTACCATGATACTTTTATTTATATTTAAAATTAACTGGACTCGCCAGACTTTATGTCTGACCCTTTTTGTTTCCTCTTCTCTCTCTTCCGTCCCCCCCCCCCCCCCAAGGTTCTCAAGGTGGAAGTGCTTAGAGTTGATTTGGATTCTTTTAGCTTAACTTGGATTTTGGATATAAATTTATCGCTTTGACTTTTGGTCAACTCTTTTATGGCTTCACAGGGAAACATGGTTTTATGCTTTTGTACTCTGATCTTTTTGGCAATAAAGATTATTAATGTAATTAGTTACTTATGATGTAAACTCAGTATTTGGACCATGATGTTTCGATTTAAATAAAGTTTTTTTAAAAAATTTAATTCCGCTGCTATTTTACATGTCTTTCTAGGGCTATTATGTTCTTATTTACCTATAACGCTTCACGGAACTTAATACATTCCCTTAGCGAGTGACATTAACGGACGTGGGGTGTCACATTAGTATCAGAGCATATGGTTATACGATTGGATAAAGTATTTTGAAAATGGTTTTCAAAAAGGTCTCAAAATCAAAGTATTTTAAAACAAAAAGTTTGTTTTTGAAAAGCATATTTCCCAAGGCCATAAATATCTCTCGATTCTCCGCTTGATTCCTTTTCCCTTTTTGTTCAGTGAACCGTTTCTTCCCAAAACGGTATCCCTATTTTGGCATGGTTCTGTAGGCATTATAAAACTACGGTACATATCGAAGGGCAAAGAAGTGTCCGACCTCCATCTTTAGCCGCAGTGGTTTCACATGCGGCCCATTTTCTCTCAAGCCTCGTAAGGATTTCTGTGCGATGGAGCAGCTTTCAAGAGACTTGTTAGCATGTTGCACAAGCATGGTAAAAAGGAAAATAAGGAAGTTGGGGCTAAGGAGCACAACCTAAAGAAGAAAAGAGGAAATACCATAATTTCGGAACGGTGAGTCATCTGGAAATGGATTGCAGAAAGAGAAAAGGCGTTTGTTACCACCTTGGTAAGGCCGGACACCTCATTAGGAATGCCTGAAAGATATAAAGATAAGGCCAGAAGGAAGGAACTTCTAAGGGGAAGCTAATGTTCTCATAGCTGGTGGACGGGATAGGAGTAGGAAAGTTTCCATCGAAGGATTGATTTCTGTTTCTGATCATCCTATTAGGATTCTTTTCCTGGCGCTTCGCATTATTTTATATCTGGTCCTTTAGTTGAATCTCTGCACCTAGATACTAGTATGGTTTTGGCTCCTGTTATTGCCTTAAACCCCAGTGGAGGTACGGCTCATTTATCGATGATTTTTCGAGGTTTGAGAATCTCTGTGTTAGGTGTCGAGTTTGATTGCGACACATATGTTCTTGATTTCATAAGATAAATTTTAAATCTAGGATGGATGGGTAAACCATATATGGAGCCATTCTAGATTGTGAGAGGAGGTTCGTTAAATTTCTGACTCCCCATAGAAAGACTCTCGAGATTCCTTATGACCCCAAAAGGGTCTGTCGTGCTTAGTCTCCCAGAACCTCTTGATATATCTATCGATGATTTGCGACATATGACTCCTAAAAGAAAAAAGGAAACTTTGTAAGCAAGTAGTGTAACACCCCGTGTATTCTATAACAGTGAAATTCACAAATTAAAGTATAATTAATTTCAAATCAAAGAATTAAGGGAAACGGGATACGCCATTTTGTTCGTCTCGGAAAAATACGCGAAATAGAGACCGAGTTTTCGAAAATCGGAGTCCGTATGACCAAGATATGGCCCCCGGAAGTTTCAGAATTCAGTTTAAAATTCAAACAGACGAAAGCAGCTCAGAAAAACAAGTTTAAAATTCAAAATCGGGCCCAATTGGCCAGGGCGGGAAAATTCCCGCCTAAGGCACCCAGGTCGACATGGCAGTCGACCTGGGCTAGAGGTCGACAGGGCTGTCGACACCCGTGTCGACTGCCAAGTCGACACGGTGTCGACTGGGTTGTCGACCTGGCCCCAGAGCCAGGTCGTACCCAGCCCACCCTGGCTGGCCTGGTCTGTGTTTGGTCGATTTTCTGGGCCTTGCCTTGTCACTAGGGCTAGGTGTCAGCTCCTGGTTGGTCTCTCCTTCAAACGAACGGCTATTATTGAATCAAGCTCCATCGACGGTCTAAAACAACTCACAAACATTATAAAAAGGACCTAAGACCTAGCCTAAATCATACTATCTCATTTTAACCTCAGGCCGCCGCCATTAAACCTAGAGCTCTGAATTAAAAATACAAAGAATAAAATTATAGAAGATAGAGGACGATTCTTGAAGGCTACAACTAGAAGCTACAACAACTACGACGCCTTAGACAACGAATTTGGGACTATTTGATTTGGGATTTTTATTTGGGTTATTTGCTTCATATTGTAAGTTCTATGTTACTTTTTAGGCAAAAACGCTAAAACAATATGGACATGCCATGAATTGAAACCGGATTTAGGAACTATTGTTAATCCATTGTTTATATTGTTTATCTTTGAATTATAATTTGGGGATATTGCTATGGCAACGTTGCAAGTTAAACTTGTCATGATTTTGATGTTGTTATGAATCACTTGGGCTTAATTGTTTGGCAAGTTGGACTAATACATGTCCATGGAATCGCTATGTTTATTGAAATCTTTATGTTGATTAAACCATGCCTATGGTACTAATTAAACCATGGCGATGACTATTGATGGAATTATGCCTGTGATGTTAATATACCCATCACGATTAATGAAAAATTGGGTATTGCTAGGTTATGATGAAAAGTTGGAATTACTATGTTTATAATGTTAGATATGTTAAAAACGCTAAATTGGAATCATTATGTCTATAACGTTAGTTGAGAATCATTATGTTAAAAATACTAAATTGGAATCATTATTTTTATAATGTTAGTTGAGAATCATTATGTTAAAAATACTAAATTGGAATCATTATGTCTATAATGTTAGTTGAGAATCATTATGTTAAAAATGCTAAGTTGGAACCATTATGTTTATAATGTTAGATGAGAATCATTATGATAAATTGGAATCATTATGTCTATGAGAATTATTATGTTAAAAATGCTAAATTGGAATCCACTATGCCTATTAGGATTACTATGCCTTTAATGTTTCATGTTTATAATAAAATTATTATTACACCCGCAATGATTATTATGCCTATGTTGTAAAGTTGAAATCATCATGTTAAATTAAGTTGGAATCATTACTATGCCAAGTTATCATCATACTAGTATTGCAACCATGTGATATGTTATAGCCTGTTTATTATGCAAGTGATGTTGGAATTGTCACATATGCCTATCACATGTTTGGTGTTATTCCCCTTTATCTCTTGAATTGTTTATGCTTGTGAACGAAGTGCGTTTATATACATTGGGGATACGATTGGGTAGAATAGGCAAAACTTGAATTAATTATAAGCATAAACTGTGAAATTTGGCATAAGTAGAACATGAAATATGGCACGAAAACTTGACTTGAACATGCTATAACTTGACTTTAAACATGCCTTAGTTGGGCACGAAGTTGACATATGAACATGATGTGGAAATAGCAAACTCTGATAAGAACATGGGCATGACTTTAGAAAATAAGAAGGTGGCCAACTCGAGGTTGGGTTGAGTTTGTAGTGTAAATCTGCCCGGAACCGCCCGGCAAATCCAGTTGCTACAAACAATAGGATCCAATGTGGGTAGTTGGTCACATCGCGCTTGAAACACGAGGTTGGGTTGAGTTCGTAGCGTAAACCTGCCCGGAACCGCCCGGCAAATCCAGTGGCTACGAACAACAGGATCCAATGTGAGTGGTTTGGTGCATTAACGAATCAATTAATGTCAATTAGGGTTAAGTCATGAACATGAAAAGACAACTTAACCAACTTGGACACGGTTTGTAGGGCTAAGTCATGAACTTGAAAACGACAACACTTAGCCAACTTGACATGACACGTAGGCGGGTTAAGTCGCGAACTGAAATGACATACTTAACCATCTTGACATGACTAGACTAGAAAAGGATTAAGTCACGAATTACCTGACTTAATCTGTTAGGTGGGTTAGGTCACGAATTACATGACCTAATCTATTAGGCGAAACCCTAGACACGGCCCCTTTCAGCAGTAACCCTCTAGAAGTATCAAGGTACCCTGGGGCTAGGCCGGGTGGGGCACGATTACTGGGCTGATTGTAAGAGGTGAACGACGGCAGTAGGGTACGCCAGTGTGGGTTCGGCGGACTACGATCATGCACGTATCCGGGGCAGACACTGGGTATCCGTAGATTTATCTGTGCATCTTGAATCGTGTCAGGGGTTGACACCCTAGGGCTGATACACCCGAAGGTGGACCCAGCACAGGTGACTACATTCGTGATTAGTCGTATGACACGGACACTTGACGAGCTAGAACTTGTAGGGAGCCGATCGACTAGATAATCGCTCCATAGGACCCCGTACTTGGGTCAGACCCCGTTTCAGGGTCATTTCATGACATTGGGCTGTGGGATTTATTTCGTGATTAACTTGTGATATGGGCTTAGTATACTAGTACAGTCGATGCAACGAATCTCGAACATGTGATGCTTTACTTGACTTGTCTTGACTTATCCTGATCACCTTAGTCTATCTTGTTCACCTTGACACCATTCTTAAGTTTAGTTCTAGTTCATACATGACAGGTTGTTTTAACCGTTTCTACACTGAAAGTCACTAGAACTTACTCAGTCTTTATGACTGACCCTTTTTCCTTTCGCCTCCTTTTCTTTCGTTCCCCCCCCCCCCAGGTTCTCAGGGAGGGAATATCGCAGCTTGATCAGTTTTCACATCCAGCTTGAAGAGAAAGAATGTATTGCCTGGATCTTTTCCGTTTTGGACTATGGCTTTGGACATCAATTATGGGACTTTTGCAGTTTATTTATGTTTTGTTCATGCTTCTTTAAATAATGTAATCAAGACAGTTATGATTTTGGGAAGTATTATGGCATGGTTTGTGTAACACGTATTTTGAAGAAATAAAAGTTGTTGTTTTCCGCTATTCAATAACATGTGTTATTATATCTGTCTTGTATATCTGTGACTTATACTTATAAACCTCCACCAAAATTAGGGCATTCCCTTTGAGAGTGACCCTAACGGAGGTGGGGTGTTTCACTTGGTATCAGAAGAGCATAGGTTTACCAGATAAGATAAAAAGTTTTCAAAAGAAAATTTAAAGAAGCATTTTTAAAAGATAAAATATTATTTTATTTTAAAAAGGCAAAGTCCCCCAAAGCCATAGGTACTATCTCTTATCCTTCGTTTTGAATCTATCCTTCTTGTTTCAGCATGTCCGAAGAACTTAACTTGCCAGAGGGTGTACCAATACCTGGTTGGTTTAGACGATTCTTAGAAGCAAGGGCCACCCAGCCAGGTCCTACCGTTCCTCCTCCCCCAGCTGTAGGAAATCATCCAGCTGCAGCAGCACCTCTTCCTCCACCTCCTCCGCGGGGAAACACTTTTGCTAAGATATGTAAAGATTTTAAGGCTATGGGAGGAAAGGACTTTCATGGAACGGAGTCCTTCGTGGCAGCTAGAAATTGGCTGAAAGAAACCGAGGACTTATTCGTCATCTTTGAGGTAGAAGATAGGCAGAAAGTACAACTGGCAGTGTGGCTACTAAAGGGCGAGGCTTCCTACTGGTAGGAAGTCACTAATGCAGAAAGACCAGTGGAAACATGGGAGGACTTTAGGGTAAGGTTTGAGGCTAAATTTCTCTCAGAAGCCGAAAGGAGTTTGCAGTTGGAGAAATTTTTATTTCTTAAGCAAGGAAATATGACAGTCAAAGAGTACGTTAATCAGTTCGACGAGCTGGCTAGGTTCGGACTAGACCTAGTCAACACCCCGCACAAAAAGGCTCTCCGCTTTGTCAAAGGGTTGAATGAGCCATTACACAGTTTAGCCATGACCCATATACCCATGGGAGCTACGTACGAAAGGTTGGTGCAGATGGCATTGCTGAACGAGGAAGATAAGGGAAAGAAGGAGACAGAGGCAGAAAACTCTCAAGGGAAGAAAGAGGTCAAGCCTAACGATTCTAAGAATAAGAAGGTAGACTCTGAGAAGGGAGGCAAGAACAACAACTCACGCGATAAAAGGAAATGCAATTACTGTGGTACGGAAGGGCACATAGCCAAGGATTGTAGAAAGAGGAAGAGAAAGCAAGGTGAATGTTTTCATTGTGAGAAGACTGGACACATCAGCAAAGACTGCCCTGAGAAGCAGACCGGACCTTCTGGCGGTACATCGTTAACCTATTCTAGATGCTTTGTTTTATCTTATTTCTCTCCTCGATCCTATCTTGAGAACCATAGTTAGAATCTTTTTGGATGTAAACATGTAATTGAAACATGTTATGATTGCGAAATGGTTGCAAGTGGTCGCAAGTGGTTGCTCGTGGATGCATGAATACACATTAGGCACTAGATCGGCTCAGACACATTTTCATGTTGCATATGCGTGAGTGTTTATTTTGGAAACTTGGTTGTGCCATCATTTGGTTGTTGCATATGATTGAATGTTCGAGCACTCATGTAGAAATTATGAATTATAATAGGAAAAAATTGCATACATATTGGATTCATTTCACTAAACATATTTTGCATTTAGAAGATCAATCAGGCCTGATCATTAGCATTAGCTAAGGAACATATACACACACTTCGCATATGATCATAAAGCATTAGAAGTCTTTTAAGGACAATGGATACTCGTGTTTGATGGATGAGTAGATGGATGTTTGGATGTTAGGATATATATTTTTCCTAAACTTGAAGATTTCGGGGACGAAATCCTTTTAAGTGGGGGAGAATGTAACACCCCGTGTATTCTATAACAGTGAAATTCACAAATTAAAGTATAATTAATTTCAAATCAAAGAATTAAGGGAAACGGGATACGCCATTTTGTTCGTCTCGGAAAAATACGCGAAACAGAGTCCGAGTTTTCGAAAATCGGAGTCCGTATGACCAAGATATGGCCCCCGGAAGTTTCAGAATTCAGTTTAAAATTCAAACAGATGAAAGCAGCTCAGAAAAACAAGTTTAAAATTCAAAATCGGGCCCAATTGGCCAGGGCGGGAAAATTCCCGCCTAAGGCACCCAGGTCAACTTGGCAGTCGACCTGGGCTAGAGGTCGACAGGGCTATCGACACCCGTGTCGACTGCCAAGTCGACACGGTGTCGACTGGGTTGTCGACCTGGCCCCAGAGCCAGGTCGAACCCAGCCCACCCTGGCTGGCCTGGTCTGTGTTTGGTCGATTTTCTGAGCCTTGCCTTGTCACTAGGGCTAGGTGTCAGCTCCTGGTTGGTCTCTCCTTCAAACGAACGGCTATTATTGAATCAAGCTCCATCGACGGTCTAAAACAACTCACAAACATTATAAAAAGGACCTAAGACCTAGCCTAAATCATACTATCTCATTTTAACCTCAGGCCGCCGCCATTAAACCTAGAGCTCTGAATTAAAAATACAAAGAATAAAATTATAGAAGATAGAGGACGATTCTTGAAGGCTACAACTAGAAGCTACAACAACTACGACGCCTTAGACAACGAATTTGGGACTATTTGATTTGGGATTTTTATTTGGGTTATTTGCTTCATATTGTAAGTTCTATGTTACTTTTTAGGCAAAAACGCTAAAACAATATGGACATGCCATGAATTGAAACCGGATTTAGGAACTATTGTTAATCCATTGTTTATATTGTTTATCTTTGAATTATAATTTGGGGATATTGCTATGGCAACGTTGCAAGTTAAACTTGTCATGATTTTGATGTTGTTATGAATCACTTGGGCTTAATTGTTTGGCAAGTTGGACTAATACATGTCCATGGAATCGCTATGTTTATTGAAATCTTTATGTTGATTAAACCATGCCTATGGTACTAATTAAACCATGGCGATGACTATTGATGGAATTATGCCTGTGATGTTAATATACCCATCACGATTAATGAAAAATTGGGTATTGCTAGGTTATGATGAAAAGTTGGAATTACTATGTTTATAATGTTAGATATGTTAAAAACGCTAAATTGGAATCATTATGTCTATAACGTTAGTTGAGAATCATTATGTTAAAAATACTAAATTGGAATCATTATTTTTATAATGTTAGTTGAGAATCATTATGTTAAAAATACTAAATTGGAATCATTATGTCTATAATGTTAGTTGAGAATCATTATGTTAAAAATGCTAAGTTGGAACCATTATGTTTATAATGTTAGATGAGAATCATTATGATAAATTGGAATCATTATGTCTATGAGAATTATTATGTTAAAAATGCTAAATTGGAATCCACTATGCCTATTAGGATTACTATGCCTTTAATGTTTCATGTTTATAATAAAATTATTATTACGCCCGCAATGATTATTATGCCTATGATGTAAAGTTGAAATCATCATATTAAATTAAGTTGGAATCATTACTATGCCAAGTTATCATCATACTAGTATTGCAACCATGTGATATGTTATAGCCTGTTTATTATGCAAGTGATGTTGGAATTGTCACATATGCCTATCACATGTTTGGTGTTATTCCCCTTTATCTCTTGAATTGTTTATGCTTGTGAACGAAGTGCGTTTATATACATTGGGGATACGATTGGGTAGAATAGGCAAAACTTGAATTAATTATAAGCATAAACTGTGAAATTTGGCATAAGTAGAACATGAAATATGGCACGAAAACTTGACTTGAACATGCCATAACTTGACTTTAAACATGCCTTAGTTGGGCATGAAGTTGACATATGAACATGATGTGGAAATAGCAAACTCTGATAAGAACATGGGCATGACTTTAGAAAACAAGAAGGTGGCCAACTCGAGGTTGGGTTGAGTTTGTAGTGTAAATCTGCCCGGAACCGCCCGGCAAATCCAGTTGCTACAAACAATAGGATCCAATGTGGGTAGTTGGTCACATCGCGCTTGAAACCCGAGGTTGGGTTGAGTTCGTAGCGTAAACCTGCCCGGAACCGCCCGGCAAATCCAGTGGCTACGAACAACAGGATCCAATGTGAGTGGTTTGGTGCATTAACGAATCAATTAATGTCAATTAGGGTTAAGTCATGAACATGAAAAGACAACTTAACCAACTTGGACACGGTTTGTAGGGCTAAGTCATGAACTTGAAAACGACAACACTTAGCCAACTTGACATGACACGTAGGCGGGTTAAGTCGCGAACTGAAATGACATACTTAACCATCTTGACATGACTAGACTAGAAAAGGATTAAGTCACGAATTACATGACTTAATCTGTTAGGTGGGTTAGGTCACGAATTACATGACCTAATCTATTAGGCGAAACCCTAGACACGACCCCTTTCAGCAGTAACCCTCTAGAAGTATCAAGGTACCCTGGGGCTAGGCCGGGTGGGGCACGATTACTGGGCTGATTGTAAGAGGTGAACGACGGCAGTAGGGTACGCCACTGTGGGTTCGGCGGACTACGATCATGCACGTATCCGGGGCAGACACTGGGTATCCGTAGATTTATCTGTGCATCTTGAATCGTGTCAGGGGTTGACACCCTAGGGCTGATACACCCGAAGGTGGACCCAGCACAGGTGACTACATTCGTGATTAGTCGTATGACACGGACACTTGACGAGCTAGAACTTGTAGGGAGCCGATCGACTAGATAATCGCTCCGTAGGACCCCGTACTTGGGTCAGACCCCGTTTCAGGGTCATTTCATGACATTGGGCTGTGGGATTTATTTCGTGATTAACTTGTGATATGGGCTTAGTATACTAGTACAGTCGATGCAACGAATCTCGAACATGTGATGCTTTACTTGACTTGTCTTGACTTATCCTGATCACCTTAGTCTATCTTGTTCACCTTGACACCATTCTTAAGTTTAGTTCTAGTTCATACATGACAGGTTGTTTTAACCGTTTCTACACTGAAAGTCACTAGAACTTACTCAGTCTTTATGACTGACCCTTTTTCCTTTCGCCTCTTTTTCTTTCGTTCCCCCCCCCCCCCAGGTTCTCAGGGAGGGAATATCGCAGCTTGATCAGTTTTCACATCCAGCTTGAAGAGAAAGAATGTATTGCCTGGATCTTTTCCGTTTTGGACTATGGCTTTGGACAACAATTAGGGGACTTTTGCAGTTTATTTATGTTTTCTTCATGCTTCTTTAAATAATGTAATCAAGACAGTTATGATTTTGGGAAGTATTATGGCATGGTTTGTGTAACACGTATTTTGAAGAAATAAAAGTTGTTGTTTTCCGCTATTCAATAACATGTGTTATTATATCTGTCTTGTATATCTGTGACTTATACTTATAAACCTCCACCAAAATTAGGGCATTCCCTTTGAGAGTGACCCTAACGGAGGTGGGGTGTTTCACTTGGTATCAGAGCATAGGTTTACCAGATAAGATAAAAAGTTTTCAAAAGAAAATTTAAAGAAGCATTTTTAAAAGATAAAATATTATTTTATTTTAAAAAGGCAAAGTCCCCCAAAGCCATAGGTACTATCTCTTATCCTTCGTTTTGAATCTATCCTTCTTGTTTCAGCATGTCCGAAGAACTTAACTTGCCAGAGGGTGTACCAATACCTGGTTGGTTTAGACGATTCTTAGAAGCAAGGGCCACCCAGCCAGGTCCTACCGTTCCTCCTCCCCCAGCTGTAGGAAATCATCCAGCTGCAGCAGCACCTCTTCCTCCACCTCCTCCGCGGGGAAACACTTTTGCTAAGATATGTAAAGATTTTAAGGCTATGGGAGGAAAGGACTTTCATGGAACGGAGTCCTTCGTGGCAGCTAGAAATTGGCTGAAAGAAACCGAGGACTTATTCGCCATCTTTGAGGTAGAAGATAGGCAGAAAGTACAACTGGCAGTGTGGCTACTAAAGGGCGAGGCTTCCTACTGGTGGGAAGTCACTAATGCAGAAAGACCAGTGGAAACATGGGAGGACTTTAGGGTAAGGTTTGAGGCTAAATTTCTCTCAGAAGCCGAAAGGAGTTTGCAGTTGGAGAAATTTTTATTTCTTAAGCAAGGAAATATGACAGTCAAAGAGTACGTTAATCAGTTCGACGAGCTGGCTAGGTTCGGACTAGACCTAGTCAACACCCCGCACAAAAAGGCTCTCCGCTTTGTCAAAGGGTTGAATGAGCCATTACACAGTTTAGCCATGACCCATATACCCATGGGAGCTACGTACGAAAGGTTGGTGCAGATGGCATTGCTGAACGAGGAAGATAAGGGAAAGAAGGAGACAGAGGCAGAAAACTCTCAAAGGAAGAAAGAGGTCAAGCCTAACGATTCTAAGAATAAGAAGGTAGACTCTGAGAAGGTAGGCAAGAACAACAACTCACGCGATAAAAGGAAATGCAATTACTGTGGTACGGAAGGGCACATAGCCAAGGATTGTAGAAAGAGGAAGAGAAAGCAAGGTGAATGTTTTCATTGTGAGAAGACTGGACACATCAGCAAAGACTGCCCTGAGAAGCAGACCGGACCTTCTGGCGGTACATCGTTAACCTATTCTAGATGCTTTGTTTTATCTTATTTCTCTCCTCGATCCTATCTTGAGAACCATAGTTAGAATCTTTTTGGATGTAAACATGTAATTGAAACATGTTATGATTGCGAAATGGTTGCAAGTGGTCGCAAGTGGTTGCTCGTGGATGCATGAATACACATTAGGCACTAGATCGGCTCAGACACATTTTCATGTTGCATATGCGTGAGTGTTTATTTTGGAAACTTGGTTGTGCCATCATTTGGTTGTTGCATATGATTGAATGTTCGAGCACTCATGTAGAAATTATGAATTATAATAGGAAAAAATTGCATACATATTGGATTCATTTCACTAAACATATTTTGCATTTAGAAGATCAATCAGGCCTGATCATTAGCATTAGCTAAGGAACATATACACACACTTCGCATATGATCATAAAGCATTAGAAGTCTTTTAAGGACAATGGATACTCGTGTTTGATGGATGAGTAGATGGATGTTTGGATGTTAGGATATATATTTTTCCTAAACTTGAAGATTTCGGGGACGAAATCCTTTTAAGTGGGGGAGAATGTAACACCCCGTGTATTCTATAACAGTGAAATTCACAAATTAAAGTATAATTAATTTCAAATCAAAGAATTAAGGGAAACGGGATACGCCATTTTGTTCGTCTCGGAAAAATACGCGAAACAGAGTCCGAGTTTTCGAAAATCGGAGTCCGTATGACCAAGATATGGCCCCCGGAAGTTTCAGAATTCAGTTTAAAATTCAAACAGATGAAAGCAGCTCAGAAAAACAAGTTTAAAATTCAAAATCGGGCCCAATTGGCCAGGGCGGGAAAATTCCCGCCTAAGGCACCCAGGTCGACTTGGTAGTCGACCTGGGCTAGAGGTCGACAGGGCTATCGACACCCGTGTCGACTGCCAAGTCGACACGGTGTCGACTGGGTTGTCGACCTGGCCCCAGAGCCAGGTCGAACCCAGCCCACCCTGGCTGGCCTGGTCTGTGTTTGGTCGATTTTCTGAGCCTTGCCTTGTCACTAGGGCTAGGTGTCAGCTCCTGGTTGGTCTCTCCTTCAAACGAATGGCTATTATTGAATCAAGCTCCATCGACGGTCTAAAACAACTCACAAACATTATAAAAAGGACCTAAGACCTAGCCTAAATCATACTATCTCATTTTAACCTCAGGCCGCCGCCATTAAACCTAGAGCTCTATATTAAAAATACAAAGAATAAAATTATAGAAGATAGAGGACGATTCTTGAAGGCTACAACTAGAAGCTACAACAACTACGACGCCTTAGACAACGAATTTGGGACTATTTGATTTGGGATTTTTATTTGGGTTATTTGCTTCATATTGTAAGTTCTATGTTACTTTTTAGGCAAAAACGCTAAAACAATATGGACATGCCATGAATTGAAACCGGATTTAGGAACTATTGTTAATCCATTGTTTATATTGTTTATCTTTGAATTATAATTTGGGGATATTGCTATGGCAACGTTGCAAGTTAAACTTGTCATGATTTTGATGTTGTTATGAATCACTTGGGCTTAATTGTTCGGCAAGTTGGACTAATACATGTCCATGGAATCGCTATGTTTATTGAAATCTTTATGGTGATTAAACCATGCCTATGGTACTAATTAAACCATGGCTATGACTATTGATGGAATTATGCCTGTGATGTTAATATACCCATCATGATTAATGAAAAATTGGGTATTGCTAGGTTATGATGAAAAGTTGGAATTATTATGTTTATAATGTTAGATATGTTAAAAACGCTAAATTGGAATCATTATGTCTATAACATTAGTTGAGAATCATTATGTTAAAAATACTAAATTGGAATCATTATGTTTATAATGTTAGTTGAGAATCATTATGTTAAAAATACTAAATTGGAATCATTATGTCTATAATGTTAGTTGAGAATCATTATGTTAAAAATGCTAAGTTGGAACCATTATGTTTATAATGTTAGATGAGAATCATTATGATAAATTGGAATCATTATGTCTATGAGAATTATTATGTTAAAAATGCTAAATTGGAATCCACTATGCCTATTAGGATTACTATGCCTTTAATGTTTCATGTTTATAATAAAATTATTATTACGCCCGCAATGATTATTATGCCTATGATGTAAAGTTGAAATCATCATGTTAAATTAAGTTGGAATCATTACTATGCCAAGTTATCATCATACTAGTATTGCAACCATGTGATATGTTATAGCCTGTTTATTATGCAAGTGATGTTGGAATTGTCACATATGCCTATCACATGTTTGGTGTTATTCCCCTTTATCTCTTGAATTGTTTATGCTTGTGAACGAAGTTCGTTTATATACGTTGGGGATACGATTGGGTAGAATAGGCAAAACTTGAATTAATTATAAGCATAAACTGTGAAATTTGGCATAAGTAGAACATGAAATATGGCACGAAAACTTGACTTGAACATGCCATAACTTGACTTTAAACATGCCTTAGTTGGGCACGAAGTTGACATATGAACATGATGTGGAAATAGCAAAATCTGATAAGAACATGGGCATGACTTTAGAAAACAAGAAGGTGGCCAACTCGAGGTTGGGTTGAGTTTGTAGTGTAAATCTGCCCGGAACCGCCCGGCAAATCCAGTTGCTACAAACAATAGGATCCAATGTGGATAGTTGGTCACATCGCGCTTGAAACCCGAGGTTGGGTTGAGTTCGTAGCGTAAACCTGCCCGGAACCGCCCGGCAAATCCAGTGGCTACGAACAACAGGATCCAATGTGAGTGGTTCGGTGCATTAACGAATCAATTAATGCCAATTAGGGTTAAGTCATGAACATGAAAAGACAACTTAACCAACTTGGACACGGTTTGTAGGGCTAAGTCATGAACTTGAAAACGACAACACTTAGCCAACTTGACATGACACGTAGGCGGGTTAAGTCGCGAACTGAAATGACATACTTAACCATCTTGACATGACTAGACTAGAAAAGGATTAAGTCACGAATTACATGACTTAATCTGTTAGGTGGGTTAGGTCACGAATTACATGACCTAATCTATTAGGAGAAACCCTAGACACGACCCCTTTCAGCAGTAACCCTCTAGAAGTATCAAGGTACCCTGGGGCTAGGCCGGGTGGGGCACGATTACTGGGCTGATTGTAAGAGGTGAACGACGGCAGTAGGGTACGCCAGTGTGGGTTCGGCGGACTACGATCGTGCACGTATCCGGGGCAGACACTGGGTATCTGTAGATTTATCTGTGCATCTTGAATCGTGTCAGGGGTTGACACCCTAGGGCTGATACACCCGAAGGTGGACCCATCACAGGTGACTACATTCGTGATTAGCCGTATGACATGGACACTTGACGAGCTAGAACTTGTAGGGAGCCGATCGACTAGATAATCGCTCCGTAGGACCCCGTACTTGGGTCAGACCCCATTTCAGGGTCATTTCATGACATTGGGCCGTGGGATTTATTTCGTGATTAACTTGTGATATGGGCTTAGTATACTAGTACAGTCGATGCAACGAATCTCGAACATGTGATTCTTTACTTGACTTGTCTTGACTTATCCTGATCACCTTAGTCTATCTTGTTCACCTTGACACCATTCTTAAGTTTAGTTCCAGTTCATACATGACAGGTTGTTTTAACCGTTTCTACACTGAAAGTCACTAGAACTTACTCAGTCTTTATGACTGACCCTTTTTCCTTTCGCCTCTTTTTCTTTCGTTTCCCCCCCTAGGTTCTCAAGGAGGGAATACCGCAGCTTGATCAGTTTTCATATCCAGCTTGAAGAGAAAGAATGTATTGCTTGGATCTTTTCTGTTTTGGACTATGGCTTTGGACATCAATTAGGGGACTTTTGCAGTTTATTTATGTTTTCTTCATGCTTCTTTAAATAATGTAATCAAGACAGTTATGATTTTGGGAAGTATTATGGCATGGTTTGTGTAACACGTATTTTGAAGAAATAAAAGTTGTTGTTTTCCGATATTCAATAACAAGTGTTATTATATCTGTCTTGTATATCTGTGACTTATACTTATAAACCTCCACCAAAATTAGGGCATTCCCTTTGAGAGTGACCCTAACGGAGGTGGGGTGTTTCAAGTATGGGGAGCTATTTGAGAAGAGGTTTGATAGGTAAATTATATCGGAATGGGAAACCTATTGAAGACAGTCCTTGAGGAAGCCCGTCACTTTAAGACGACTATTCATTTAAGAGGCGATAAAATGAATAGAGTTCGAGGTAGTGAAGCCAAACTTGTGAGAGGAAGTGGAAGTACAGAAGGAAGCAATGATAGGATGAGTTCCGACTTGCATACTTGGATCGGAGGTTAAGAAATTATGCAACAAAGAAGTGAAGCTAGTAAGAGCGCAATGGGGAAAGGGCCACGAGTACGCTACTTAGGAGGCTGAAGACACGATTCGCGCTTCATATCCTTTCCTTTTCGATAATATGTTCTTAGCTTCTTTTCCAAGCTTCGAATTAATACTTGTATTTATCGTTTGAATATCTCCTATCGATCAAGTCTTTAGGTAGAAAACTAGTGAATGTAAACATGTGCTTGAGACATGTTATGTTTGATGGATGCAAATGGTTGTTAGTGATTGCTCATAGATGCATATACACACAATAGGCACTAGATCGGCTCAATCACTTACATATTGCATATTGATGTGTGTACATTTTATTTTTTATGGATGAAAATGGGTGTATCGTTGCATTGATGTTGCATTTGGATGGATGATTGTGCATACATATAGAACTTACATGTATTAAGATAATTTGCATATATTTCGGTTGCATGGCACAAACATACATTGCATTAAGGAGGTCAGCTGAATCAGTAGACCGCCTGATCTTTTGCATTAGTTTACGGACATATACACACACTATTGCGTATGTTCATTAAAGCATTAGAAATTCCTTAAGGACAATGGATGCATATGATTGCTAGATGGATGTATGAGTTTTGGATGTTAGGATATAAGTTCTTCTTAACTTAGATATTTCAGGGACGAAATCCTTTGAGTAGGGGAGAATGTAACACCCCAAAATTTTAACAATGCTAAAGATGATGAATTAAAGAATAATTTGTGTGAAATACACCGTTAATAATGAATTAAGGAAAACTTAATTTAATATTCAGAATTAAGTAAATCGGACCGTGCTATTGCGTCCGTCTCAGAATTTTAGTCAAGATAGACACCTGGTTTGCGTAAATCGGACACCGTATAAAGAAAATATTAAGGTTTGAAGTTTGTATGCATATAAGAAAGATATATACACATATAAAATTCAAAAATTATTCAAAAATCAGCAAAACCAAAAATCCGACACGCAAATTAAGGAAGGGACGATATTTTGAAGTTGACCCGAGTCCCTGCCCGGTCGGCCTAGGGGTCGACTCAGGCTCATGGGGGTCGACCCTAGGGTCGACCTAGGGGTTGACACCCATGAAGGGAGGTCGACCCACCCGTGGCTCTGGAAACTTCTTGTAACACCCCTAAGTCCCACATCGTGGAAGCCTGTGTGAAGTGGGTACTTATATAGTACATCCCATCTCTTACTAACGCCGAGGCCTAGTGATGGAAAACCCTACACCTAAGAGGTGGCAAAGTAGGGACAATATCAGTGTTAGTAGGGAGGTTGGCTCAGTCTGTGTGGCAACGCCACGTGTTGGCAGACCTCGAAACTTAGCCGAGGCCTTTTGAGGAACAAAACCCCACACCTATATGGTGGCTAAGTTGGGGACAATATCTTGCGTGAACGGAGGTGCGGACTGTTACAGTGGTATCAGAGCTAATACCCAGCCGGAATTGTGGCTCCTGTGTGGACCGCAGCGCCTGGGTAAGGCGTTTGTGAGCCAACGGGGACGTTGGGCTCTGTAGGAGGGGAGAATGTAACACCCCTAAGTCCCACATCGTGGAAGCATGTGTGAAGTGGGTACTTATATAGTACATCCCATCTCTTACTAACGCCGAGGCCTAGTGATGGAAAACCCTACACCTAGGAGGTGGCAAAGTAGGGACAATATCGGTGTTAGTAGGGAGGTTGACTCAGTCTGTGTTGCAACGCCACGTGTTGGCAGATCTCGAAACTTAGCCGAGGCCTTTTGAGGAACAAAACCCCACACCTATATGGTGACTAAGTTGGGGACAATATCTTGCGTGAACGGAGGTGCGGACTGTTACACTTCTTTTCTGAACCTGGACGATTTTGAGCTAGATTCATGAACCGTAAGCTATATAAAGGACCCTAGACCTAGGTTTTATTCATCTAAAAACAATGGTGACGGCGAAGCTCCGCTGCAATGAAGATTAAATGGCATAATCTACTCCAAATATAATTCAGCAAACATTATACAAATTCAATGATTGCTACAACAAATTCAGCGATGGATACAACAACTTATTCAACATGTTTTTCGCAGTAATTTGGATCCATTTCCTTAGATCTATTCACTGTGAGTTCATGTTATTTTTAGATCTGAATATTTAAATAGTAATCGTAACATGTATATAAAAATTGGATCTTGAATCGGTGCCTAATCAGTTCTATTATGACTTATTCCTCTGATATATACTGTTTATATTGTCACCAAGTTTAACCTTGCCATAATATGTCCATTCAGTTTTTATGCCTATTTCTGATTCGTTATTATGCCTGTTCTAATTCTATTATCTCCCTCTTTTCCCTTTTTATTTTTGTATAGCAAGGCTACCTTCGAGCCTAGGCCTAATGCTGAAAAATGCGAACATGTGAAATTGGTAATGATTGGGAAATACATAATTTGGGGCATAATTGATATTGGAAAATATGAATCTAAATTTAGGCCTAAATTTGGAAATATACGAATATGGGTTTGGGTGTATATGTCTTGTTGAATAATACGAATTTAGGCACGCATTGGAATAAATGTAAATAAGGAATTGGGTATAAAATGGGACATGTCTAAATATTGATTTGGGACATAAATGGGAACATATGTGAACATGAATTTTTGGCATAAATTGGAAAATATGTGGGTTTGGGTTTGTGCATAATACATATATATGCCTTGATTTATGACATGGGAAAAAGGAATGTATGGTGCATAATTAAAAGGTGAATTGAAAAGGGGCCTAAAATTCTATAATTTGAATAGTGAATTGGGTATATAATTAAATATGGGGGAAAAAAAGAAATAATCACCGATAACGACATAGGTAGATTTGGATAAAAATGGAATGTTTAGTAATTGCAATTAGGAATTGTAATTGCACTTATGACACGAGGTTAGGTTGCATTAGAGGTGGAAGTCTGCCCAGACTCGACCGGCATATCCAACAACTACTAATGTTGAAACTAATGTGAGAGGTCTAAGTGTGCAAATACGAATCAGGCTAAGACACAAGTTTAGACCCAACTGTGGAATAAGACTGCTCGGACCCGACTGACATATCCTTCATCCACATGTTGTAGGCTAATGTGGGAAGTCTAGCCCATTATAAGCATAATTGGACATGGTAATGAATTGGACTACTTAACCTAATTTATCCTTAAGGATTGTATGATTATGAACTTAAGTTAGGGTTAAGTAAAATTGGATGGGTAGTGGGTGGGTTAAGTGACTTAGAGGGGGTGGGTAATATTTACATATGGGCCCACGAACTTAACTCATTAAGGTTATGAAATCAAAAACACCTAGTGGTATACATAACTGGTGGAAAATATAATAAAGTTATGTAATTTAAAGACACCCTTCTAGGGTAAGCATAACTTGTAAAAATTATAGAATTAGATATGCATAATAATCCGCTAAGTAAACAACAATAAGTTGTATTGACGGTGTAAATTGAATTTATGATTAAATGAGAAAGAATGAGGAAAACATGTAAAATAAATAAATTATATTTAAACAAAAATGGTAACTGACATGTTAATTAGGAAGCATGTGAATTAAGATACACTTAACAATGTATTAAGGAGAACATGTTATTGTAATGATGTAACCAAGCAAGAATATAAAATAGATTGTGGATTACAGACCTTGGGCCACAACCTAGAGAATAACATGTTGGGGCTTATTAATAAACTCAAATGGATTAAGTTATATGATTGAAATTAATAAGCAAGAAACTTGGTAAATTGGAATAAGAATTCAATATGAACTGGAATAACCAAGTTAAACGGGAACCTGGTAAGGTAAGGCAAGCGAGAATGTTTAGACATAGGGTCTAACAACATATTAAAGAAAGGCGCTTGGACCAGTCCGTACGTTTAAGGATGAATAACCCAACAGGGAAGATCATCGAGGTGTTATAAGATACGAGGAGAGCACACATTCATCTGATTGTTATGACGGCTCTAAAGGAATGGGAAGGGGAAGCGTGCGGCTTCCTGAAGTACGTAAGGTGCTCCTAGTAGTCCTCTGTGCGGTGATAGATGTCTTAGGCTGTACTCGCAGCGGTTGGGTCTGCGCGTAACTACTAGGTGGGTGAGCCTTGACTGCAGATGTAGCTATGCAGTCAGAATGTTGTGACGAGGTGACACCAGGGTGATTCGACGGTTGCCTTACGAGGAAATAGAGAGGGTCACGACCAACAAGGATAGTAGACCGTCGGATATCCGTCATCGACAGCCAGCGGGATGCGAAAAGATTAGAGCTAAACCCAAGATACCATTTCACCTTTCACTATCGAGGTATGGGGTTGAGGGTAGATGGCACATGGATGTTTAGAATGGTTGTTATTAGGGGCGGTCGCTTAGCTCTGTAGTCTTTACTAGTTGAGGGAGGGGCCGAGGTGGAGCCATAGCGACCACGAAAACAGACCCTAGGTATATCTGTATATAGAGGCTTTTTAAATACGGGCCTGTACAGATATGGAAAAGCTCACGACCGAGTTCTGTGTTTCTTGTATCGCCCTGCCGTGGAACTCGGTGCATATTAGAGGACGTGCGATTGAGGCATCGAGCTACAATTACAGTACATATGTGGGACAGTCTAGATACATGCATATCTTCTTCGAGTGGTGTATCATAGACTCTAGGGCATTATTCCGATAAGCAATCCGATTCGATCGATGGTGGCAGTTTGTACACTTACAAAGCATAGTAATGACAAATATATGCGTAATGTAACATTGTTATCTAAAGATCCATACGTCACTCCAGCGTAGGATGAGGGACTGCGTTCACTACTGTAGAGACCATGCGAGTGGGTTACCAAGGGGTGTATCTCAATATTGAGAGATAGGTACATATATTGTATTAGGTGGATCCATAAAGTAAATGGGTACGATGCGCGTTTAAGACTTGAGTGAAATTAACCCAAGTAACCTAATAGTCAAGAAAATGTAATGGAACGGTATTAGTAGGGATCATTCTACTTCGGATATACTAGTATCTGCGTGGTGCGCAGAAATGTATTTAAGAAGCGCAGTATATCATGTTCATCTTATCTTACTCAGTTCACACTTGTTATTTTTACTATTATCTTGTTCTTCCAGTTTTATATATACCTGCCATGATACTTTTATTTATATTTAAAAGTAACTGGACTCGCCAGACTTTATGTCTGACCCTTTGTTTCCTCTTCTCTCTCTTCCGTTCCCCCCAAGGTTCTCAGGATGGAAGTGCTTAGAGTTGATTTGGATTCTTTCAGCTTAGCTTGGATTTTGGATATAGATGTATCGCTTTTACTTCTGGTCAACCCTCTTATGGCTTCACACGGAAATATGGTTTTATGCTTTTGTACTCTGATATTTTTGGCAAGACAGATTATTAATGTAATTAGTTATTTATGATGTAAACTTAGTATTTGGGACCATGATGTTTTGATTTAAATAAAGTATTTTTTAGTTTTTAATTCCGCTGCTATTTTACATGTCTGTCTTGTGCTATTATGTTCTTATTTACCTATAACGCTTCACGGAACTTAATGCATTCCCTTAGTGAGTGACATTAACAGACGTGGGGTGTCACATTCGGGGGTCCATGTCTGGACAAAAACCGTTGATCTACCTCGTGATTTGTAATTGGTGTCTGTGTATGGATGAAAAAGTCGTGTTACACTTCGTTTGTATTCCGATTGATCTTTCATGCCAAGAATCATCAAGTTGAAAACCCAAATCTCCAATACACGCCCCTAAGGTTTTATTTGTATACCTACGGTGGCATAGTATAATGGGGTACTATGCCGTCTAAGATTGATACATTTATTTTTGAAATTTGTTTTCCACACTATGCACTAATAATAATATGAATGAGGAATTTCACGTATGAAAGCATGTTTGGTTATCATAAGGCAAACTCGGCCATTTGGTGTGCGATTGCAATGTGTGATATGAGACGAGCTTATGATAGCTACATTTTCCAAAATTCGTTGTGATTTTATATGCACGGGTATACACATGGAGTAAATCCATTCCGCATTAGCGGCATGGTCCGGTGAATTTCCCAACTTTAAAATAAACCCTAAACCAAATAATTGTTTTATGTTCTCACACCAGTCCCATGACTGACCTGGTGTTTATTGTTCTTTTCTAAACTCTGGGTGCCCACTAATTTCCACACGGGCAACTAGTGGTTTAGTTTTATAGTTACAGACCTTTAGAGCAAGATTCAGAGCGCTTTTTGAGTTGTAGAACATGCTAGAGTTTGGATCTTTCGCTACGTCATATAGCCTCTTCCGCTGAGAGTATATTTATTTTTTCCGCTGTATATGTTGTAACTCTGATATTCTATGTAACTCTGATGTAATATTGTATTATGATGTGAACAGTTCTGTTATTTTTTTCAATATATGTTAGTACCTATAACAACCCGCCTTTATGAACGGTTTAAGTTGGTTTAGTTACCGGCAAGAACCGGGCAAAAAGACGGGTCGTTACATTTTAGGTCCCGTAGACCGGGAAACGTATTGTTCAGGAATTACCAATCCACAAACGTAAGAGTGGCCCGACCCTACCACTCCAGGTGCACTTGCGGGTGAGTCCTAGGACATGGGCTAGACTGTCCTGAATCGGATGAGATCTCCCCTTTCTTGGTTCACGATGGAATCCAATTTCAATATGAGACTGTACGATTTAAGTTGTATACTATGGCGACATAATAGGATGGGATATAATGCCGTCTAGGATTGATACAGTTATTTTGAAATTGTTTTTAAAACACTTAGACACTAATAATATTATTAAATGATTTATATTTTCTCGTATCAAGCATGTTTGGCTATTATAAGGTAAAATCTATCCTCTGGTTTGTGTTTGCATTGTGTGATGGGACCTGAGTCTTATAATGGCTTCATTTTTCTAAAATGCGTTGCGTTGTTTCATTTATTTTATGCACGACATTCGTGTGGAGGAAAACCCGTTCCATTTTATACAGCGTAGTCCTGTGATATGCCTTCCTTTAAATAAGTTATGTAACTATAGGATTTCTCATACCAAACCCATGACTGACTCGTAGTTTGTTTTTCCCTTGCAAACTCGGGTGCCCATGTTTCTACACAGGCAGTCATGTATTCAGATTTTAGCTTGGTTAATTTTGGATATGTATAGGAGTTATAGAAGCTTAAGATGGACCTTATCATTTCTATTTGACTGTCTCAGACTTTATTATGTATATTACGTTTGATTCTGCTGCAAACTTATTATCATATGATGAAACTGTATTTGTACTAAGTGGATCTTGTTATTTTGTGTAACTCTGATGATGATGATATTATTTCCCCTGCAATCTAATGTACATTATGTGGTGTAATGTAATATTACTATTATGTTGCTATTGTTTATGTGTTATATTCTATTGATTATCCTTACTTCCGTGGCACAGGGGTCTAGGTTGTCGCATTTGGTATCAAAGCTAATGGTTAACCTTAGTTCTGGAGTACAACATATTAACGTATTCATCAGAGAAAAAATCAGTAGTATTCTAGGATGAGTGACTCATTAGAGATAAGATTAGTAATGTCCTAGAATGAGTGTAGTAGAATAACATACACCCCCAATAGATGCATTTATATTTGTATATATGTCTCTACGCTTATACAATTTCCTTTAGATATATTTTCTGTTAGCTTGACTCTTTTCTTACTATTTGCAGACATAGTAGAAAATGAGTGGTAGAGGCAGAAGAAAATAATTCTGTGGTTCGGCAGCAAAATGAGCCAATTGTGCCCCCCCCCCCCCCCCGTAACCAGAACCAGATCTAGATGTTCTAGCAAAGAAGTATCGAAATCAGGGTGGAGTACAATTCTTGGGCAAAGAATCTTTTATTAAAGCACAATCATGGATCCGTTCCACTGTGAGAATTTTTGAAGGCTTGGGTTTGAAAGATGATCGGAAAAGATTTCTAGCATCTTGGTTACTCAAAGGTGAAGCTTTAATATGGTGGGAGGTGATCATTATGGAAAACCCAGAAGCTAATATTACCTAGTATAGATTTAAAAAAAATCGAAGAAAGATTTATTCTCTTAGAAGCAGTTGAGTGGCTATGTGATGAGTTCTTCAATCTAAAACTAGGTGATATGACTATTCGGGAGTATTTGAATAATTCAGTGAACTTTCTCTCTTTAGCCCAGAGCTAATTCAAGCCCCATTAAAGAATAATTTGAGGTTTATTAACAGACTTCAAAGAAGGTACATAAGCAGAGTAACTGCATATGTGGAGCTTCCTTCTTAAAAAATGGTAGAAATGGCTTGTCGTTATAAGAATATTAATAAGAAGGATGCTTTGGAAAATAAATAAGAGGGGAATTCTAGCAAGAAAAAAAGGTTTGATATTAAGGAATCAAAGGCAAGTAAGAAACCTGAAGCCTGTAAGGAAGAGGTTAGGCCTAAGGAAGAACGGTTAACGACTGCCACATGTTTCAGCTGCAATAAGAAAGGGCATTGTTAAGGAACTATAAATCTTTGAAGAAATAGAAGAAAAACGGATCTAAATTCAATAAGAAGTTTCAAGAGAGTAGAGAATGCAAAAATTTCCATAAGGCTGGTCATGTAAAGCAAGATTGCCAGCTTTTGAAAGCGACCAAAGTGGCTCATGTCTGTAAAATGGAAGATGCGCCAACAACTTCTGCTAGTAGGGAAAGGCCAGATGTTTTGGAAGGCACGCTTGTTGTCAACAATATTCCGGTTAAAGTTGTTTGATACGAGCGTGTCACGAAGCTTTATTTCAATTAATGTGGTTAAGAAATTGAATTTAAAATTGAGATGCCTTACAAAACCCATTAGTATCCATGATCCAATTAGGGGTTCCCTCGATCTTAGTTGGTATTACAGAGTGCCCATCTCTTATTCTCGTTATATGTTTTATTTTGACTTGATCATTATGAATTTTGCTGATTTCGATATTATACATGGGTTGGATTGGCTTACCCATTATGAAGCCGATGTTAAGTGTGCGGAAAGAATTGTTAGGGTGAAAACCAAGTTTGGAAATTTTATCACTATACCATGCGAAGGCTCAAGTTCAAATAGAAAAGAATTTTGGTCTGCTCTTGATATTTCTCCCACTTCTATAGAAAATATTCCTGTTGTTAGAGATTATGCAGATGTTCAAAGAGGTTGATAGCCTTCCGCCACGAAGAGAGATTGATTTTCAAATTGATCTAGTTCCGAATGCAAGGTCAATTGTGGATGCAATTCGAAGGATGACACTGAAAGAGAAGGAAGAGTTGAGTGATCAAACTTGACAACTTTTATGGAAAGGTCTGATCAGGCCTAGTTTTCCGAGTTGGGGAGCAGCAGTGGTGTTCGTTCCGAAGTCAGATGGTACTCTTAGGTTATGTGTGGATTCTGCGACCTCAATAAGTAGACACTGAAGAATAAGTACCCTCTTCCTCGCATTGATGATTTGTTGGATCGCTTAAATGGAGTGCAAGTATTTTCGAAGATGGACCTAGCAACAGGTTTTCATCAGCTAAGAATTGCAAAAAAAATGCGTTCCTTTGACAACTTTCAGAGCTCCAGATTTATTTTACGAGTGGTTAGTAATGTCGTTCGGCTTATGCAATACCCTAGCTTATTTTGTTGATTTGATGAATCGGGTATTCCAAGAAGTGTTGAACAAGTTTGTGTTGGTCTTTAATGATGTTATTATGATCTATTCGAAGACAGCAGAGGAGCATGCGAAGCATTTGGAACAGGTGTTGGAAATTCTGAGAAGGAATATATTAAAAGCCAAATTTTCTAAATTCCTATATCGGAAAGAAGAGGTAAAATTCCTTGATTATGTCGTATCAAAGGAAGGAATCTCGGTAGATCCAGGAAAGATCACGGCTATTCAGGATTGGAATTCAACCTAGCACTGCCACAGAAGTTAGAAGTTTTGTGGGTTTGGCAAGTTATTATCGGAAGTTCGTTAAGGATTTTTCAAAATTATCCAGTCCACTGACGAAGCTTACGAAGAAGCATGCCAAGTTTAATTAGACGATAGAATGTGAAACAGCTTTCCAAGGGCTGAAAGAAAGATTAACTACTACACCAATGTTGACTATTATAGACGGTAATCAGGATTTGATAATCTATATAGATGCTTCTCATGAAGGAGTAGGTGCGGTGTTAATGCAAAAGGGCAAAATTGTTGTTTATGCAAGTCATTAGTTAAGGCTGCATGAGAAGAGGTATGTTGTGCATAATCTAGAGCTGTTAGTTGTGGCATCTGCCTTGAATATTTGAAGGCATTATCTATTGGGTGAGAAGTTTGAGTTATATATAGATCATAAATCTTTGAAATATCTGTTCACCTAGAAGGATTTGAATTTAAGACAACAACGTTGGTTAGAGTTTCTTGCAGCATATGATTTACACATTTTATATAATCCTAGCAAAGCCAATGTTGTAGCTGATGCACTAAGCAGGAAAAATTCAATCATTTCTAATATGATTATTACGCCTTTGTTAATCGAGAAGATTTCTGTTTTATAGAAGGAGGAAGAGTTTATTAAGATGATTAGCAAGCAAGTTCAAGTTAGGTGAAGTTTCAAGCTTTCCGATTGATAATAAAGTAATTCTTATATTGCAAGGAAGAATTTGTGTTCCGAGTATTCCTGAGCTCAAAAGAGAGGTAATGGATGAATGCCACAGATCCAAGCTAAGTATTCATCCAAGGGTGAGTAAGATGTACCAAGACCTTAGGCGCACATTCTGGTGGAAGTCTATGAAGAGAGATATCTCTATATATGTTAGCAGGTGTTCAACTTGCCAAAAGGTTAAGAGTGATTAGTAGAAGGTCACTGGATTGTCGCAACCATTAGAGATTCCAGAATGGAAGTGGGATCAAGTTTCTATGGATTTCGTTGATTGTCTGCCTAGAACCAAGAAAGGCAATGATAGTATTTGGGTTATAGTAGATTGTTCCACGAAGAGCGCCCATTTTATTCCAGTGAAATCAAATAGAACAGCTCAGAGTCTAACTCAGATATATTTTAGAGAGATTGTAAGACTGTATGGGGTTCCCAGCAGCATTGTTAGTGATTGTGACACCCTACGTCCGTTAATCTCACTCTATAACAGAATGCATTAAGTTTCGTGAAGCGTTATAGGTAAATAGAAATAGAAACATCAAAAGACAGATATAAAATAATAATGGAGTTTAAAACTTTATTTTCCAAATAGAAAACATCGTGGTTTATAACCCAGTTACAACATAAGACTTAAATACAGAAAACCCACTACATCAGTTAAAAGTATCTGCCTTGTACTAAAATCATCAGAGTACAGTAATATAAAAGCATAGTCCCCAAAAATAGCCATATTAAGATAGACAGATAATCAAAGCGGTACATATAAGCAGTTCCAAGCAGACGAAAGAGAGAATCATAATCAAGCCTGAGTATTCCGCCCTGAGAACTTAGGGGGAGGGGCAGGAAGAGAGAGAAAAGGAAACAAAACGGGTCAGACATAAAGTCTGGCGAGTCCATTTACTTTTAGCATATAAACAAGTAAAAGCATCATGACAGGTATATAAATTGGATGAGAGAAATAACAATATCATAAGGCAGGTATAACAGACTGAGCAGGATAAACTGTATAATCAGAACAGAATATATAATGCGCATCCTAAATACTTTTCCCTCCACCAATACTAATATAACAGAAACAGGATGATCCCATCTAGAACAAGATGGTAGACTTAGGTGTACTTCTAGTGATGAGTTTTACCCCCAACAATAATAACAGATAACCCAACAGAAATGACAGGTGTTAACCTCGACGATAATAACGGGGTCCTAAATAAACAAGACTAGATGTACCCTAATCACTATCCTAATCGATCGGCTCCCTATCTTGTAGATACCCTGTGATGGCCCCAAAGTAGGATGTATCACTTCCTAAAGTGGCAACCCCTTTAATTTTCATGTTCATCCAATGTTATGCCCCAAATCCCAATCTGGTCCATGATACAAGTTATGCCCCAAGTTAAAGTTTTAGATCAAGGAATAGATTATGCCCCTAAATCCCAATCATATTTTAAAATACAAATTATGCCCCAGTATCATTCCCAACCATTCCCAATTTCGTTTCTTCGCATATTTCAGGGGTAGGCCTAGGCTCGAAGGTAGTCTGGCTATAAAAATAAAAAGAGAAGGAGAGAGAGAGATAGAAGATAACAAGAATAGACATAATAACAAAATAGGCATACAGTGACAAAAATAGGCATACAGTGACAAAAATAGGCATAGTAGCAGAATGGGCATGTAATGACAAAATTAGGCATAATAACAGAATAGGCATTTCAGGAATAGGCATATGAGAACTAAACAATAGATCAGGTGTACAAGTAGTGGTAGATTTGTTTATTTATGATTCAGGTTATTAATATGCACAGGTTTAGATCCAAACTTATAAACATGTCAGGATTATTTTTTAAATGTTTATATCTAAAAATAACATAAACTCACCGTGACTGGATCTAAAGAATAGAGAAATGACTATTGATGTTGTAGCATAGATTCTTGTATGCCTATAAGTTGTTGCAGAAGAATAGGCTAATTCAATCTAAGTTGGGGTAGCACCTCGTTGTCTCCATTGTTTTTTATGAATAAAACAATAGAAATGAGGTCCTATTTATAGCCTAATGTCAATGAATCTAGTCAAGAAATGAGTCCACTTTACATAAATGGATCTGTCCCAGATCTGGGTGGGGTTGACACCCCTTTGTAGGGGTCGTCCCATGGGTCGACACCCATGGGGCATGGGGCAACCCTAACGAGCCGATTTCCATCCCTTTCCCGCTCTTCGATTTTTGAGATTTTTGGAGTTGATTTTTGTGTGTGTGTGTGCGTGTGTGTGTGTGTGTGCATATATATATATATATTACTTATATTAAACTTCAAACCATAATATCTTCTTCATACGATGCTCGTTTTACGCAAACTCGGAGTCTATCTTAAGCAGAATTCCGAGACGAATGCAATGGCGCAGTCCATTTTACTTAATTCCCAATATTCAATTAGGAAATCCTTAGTTTACCATTATAGTGTCCTTTAAAATTACGGGGTGTTACATTCTCCCTTGCTTAAAGGATTTAGTACCCAAAATCTCTAAGTTAAGAAGAATGTATATCCTATCATCCATCATCCATCTACTCATCCACCAATCACAAGCATCCATTGTCCTTAAAAGATTTTTAGTGCTTATATGAACATATGCAATAGTGTGTGTATATGTCCCTATGCTAATGCGAAAGATCAGGCAGCCTATTGATTTAGTCGACCTCCTTAATGCAATGTATGTCAGTGCCATGAATCCAACATGTGTGCAAATAATCCTAATATATCATGTAAATGTTATATGCGTGCACAATCATCCATCCAAATGCAACATCCATATGATGATACACCAATTTCCATCCATAAAATTTAAAAAATGTGCACGCGTCCCTATGCAGTATGGGAGTGATTGAGCTGATCTAGTGCCTAATGTGTGTGTATGCATCCACGAGCAACCACTAGAAAACACTTACATCCACTTGCATCCATCAAACATAACATGTCTCAAACACATGTTTACACCCATTGGTTCCCTACCTAAAGGTCGAAGATTCGAAAGATAGGATATACTTAGTGACAGTAGCAAGTACGAATAATAGCTTTGGAAAAAGAAGTTAAGAATATACCCTTGAAAAGAAAAGGGTACGAAGCGCGAATCTTGTCTTCGGTCTCCCAAGTTGCATCCTCGTAGTCATCTCCCCACTGATCTTTCATCAACTTGACCTCTCGGTTGCGTAGCTTCTCAACCTCCGATCCAAGAATACGTGTAGGAACTCATCTAACTGTCGCCTTTCGTTCCACCTCTACTTCCTCAAGCAAACTCGGCTCAACTACTTATGCGGTATCATGCAGGCACTTCTGTAAATGATAAATGTGGAAAACATCATGAACACCTGTCAATCTCTCTAGTAGCTTCACTATATAGACCATCTGGTCGGTCCTCTTTGTTATGGGAAATGGCCCTTCAAAACTTGGCGCCAATTTCCCTATAGATCCAAAGCGAACCACATTCCTCAAAGGTGATACCTTGATGAAAACCATTTCTCCCACCTCGAACTCAATATCAGTTCTTCTTTTATTTGAGTAGGACTTCTGCCTGTCCTGAGCTATCTTCATGCATCTGCAAATAAGATCAATCTTCTCTGAAGTTTCTCTAATAATCTCAAGTCCAAATAGAAGCCTTTCTGTAGATTCCCACCAACAAATTGGTGATCTACAGGGTCGTCCATACAATGCCTCGAAGGGTGCCATGCCAATACAAGCTTGTTAACTTTTGTTGTAGGTGAACTCTACCAAAGGAAGATGCTCCTCCCATGTCCCTCCAAAGTCTAAGATACACAGTCTTGAAAGATACTCAAGAACTCTATTCACCCTTTCCGTCTGCCCATCGATCTGAGGGTGATAAGTGGTGTTAAAAAAACAACTGTGTGCCTAAAGCCTCTTGCAAGCTCCTCCAAAACTCACTATTGAATATGGGGTCATGATCACCACTATACAGGAAGGTACTCCATGTAGACGGGCTATCTCACGAAGATAAACTATAGCCAACCATGTTGTCGTCCTCTTACTCATAACAGGAATTAAATGAGCGCTCTTAATAAGCCTGTCAATTATAACCCAAATATTGGTTTTTCTTTTCCTTGATCTAGGCAAACCATCAATGAAATCCATAGAGATGATCTCCCACTTCCATTGTGGGACCTCCAAAGGATAAAGCAAACCACCGGGCTTCCTTTGCTCAGCTTTGACTCGCTGGCAAATCAAACATCGAGAAACAAACTCTGCTACATCTTTCTTCATCCCAGCCCAAAATAAAACCCTCTTCATGTTTTTATACATCTTATCACCGCCTGGATGGATAGTTATCCTAGCATGATGGGTTTCCTCAAGGACTGTCTTCAACAGACTCCCCACTCGGGGAACACAAAGCCTTATATCCCATTGCAACCACCCTCTATCATCTGTAGAATATCTACTGAGGTGACTAGAAGTATCCCCTTTATTGAGCTTATCCAAGATATATGCTATCTATGGGTCCTCTCCTTTGAAGTTCCTATCTGATCCATAAGAGTAGGTCATACCTCTAAGAATGCCTACAAACGGGTATAAAATCCGCAGATGGCCTAAAATCAAAGGTCGATACATACTCCAAGCTCCGCCTCTCTATGAATAGTGGACTCAAAGTCATCATCTGCCTACTCAACCCGTCCGCCACCACATTACCCTTACGAGGATATAAGCAATCTGAAAGTCATAGGATGCTAGGAACTCCATCCATCTTTGTTGCTTCAAATTGAGATCCTTCTGCGAGAACAAGTACTCGAGAGATCTATGATCGGTATACAACTAGAATTTCTCTCCAAATAGATAATGACACCAAATCTTAAGTGCAAATACAATGGCAGCTAACTCTAAGTCATGGGTAGGGTGTTTCTTCTCATGAACTCTTAACTGTCTACCATCATAACATACTATCCTTCCCTCTTGCATCAAAACAACACCAAGCCCTGTACCACATGCATCGGTGTATATTGTGAACATTTTTTTGCATCAGGCAAAGTCAAGACTGTGGTTGTTGCCAGAGCCTTCTTCAATCGCTGAAAAGCATCTTTACAGTTAACACCCCAAGAGAATGTCAGATTCTTCTTCGTTAGTCTGGTTAGTGGGGCTGATATCTTTGCGAAGTCCTTAATGAACTTCCTATAATAGCCCGCCAAACCAAGAAAACTCCTCACCTCTAGTGCGTTCTTTGGAGTCTGCCAATCTTGAACAGCAACTACTTTCATGGGATCCACTGCTATCCCATCCCTAGGGACCACATGCCCCAGAAATATCACTTTCTTTCTGCAAAAATGACATTTGGAGAATTTTTCCTTAAGTTGATGCACTCGAAGAGTCTTCAAAACCTCCCTTAAATATAGGGCATGCTCTTCCCTGTTCTTCGAGAAAATCAAGATGCCATCAACAAATACCGTAACGAAATTATTTAGAAACTCCTGAAACACCCTCCTCATCAGATCCACAAAATAGGCGGGTGCATTCGTCAATCCAAAAGGCATGACGGGCCACTCGAAGAAACCATTTGGATTTCTAAAAGCAGTTTTGTCTATACTGTCCTCGACCACGCTCAACAGATGAAACGCCACGGCCAAGTCTAACAGAAAGAAAATAGATGCACCAACAAGCTGGTCAAATAGAACATCTATCCTCGGAAGTGGGTGCCTATTTTTCTTAGTGAGCTTATTCAACTCCCTGTAATCTACACATAAGCGAAGAGAACCATCTGCCTTAGTAGCGAATACTACTGGAGCACCCCATTTAGATATGCTTCGCCTAATAAACCCTTTCTCAAGTACCTCCCCTACTTTCTTGCTGAGCTACCTTTTTTCTTGGAGCCATATGGCGCACAGGCAATGCAATTGGCATTGCATTGTCCACCAAGTATATCCGGAAATTAATCTCGCACCTCGAAGGTAAACCTCGAACCTTCTCAAAAGCATTAGGATACTCACAAACTACTGGTTCTGATCGTAAGTCATCGATAGATGCATCAAGCGATTCTAGGAAACTAAGCATGACAGACCCTTTCGAGTCACAAGAAATCTCGAGAGTCCTCCCATGGCAAGTCAAACGTCTAACGACCCTCCTCTCATAGTCCAGACTGGCACCATACATGGCTAGCCAATCCAACCATAGAATCAAACCATAGCCCATGAAACCAAACATGTATGCATCGCACTCAAACTTGACGCTCAACACAGATATTCTCAAACCATGAAAAATCATAGACAGATGAGTCGTACCCCCAATGGGGTTTGATACAACAATGGGATCCAAAACCATACTAGTACTAAGGTGCAGAGACTCAACCACAGAATCAGATATAAAAGAATGTGAAGTGTCAGAAAAGAGTTCTAATAGGACGATCAGAAAGAGAAATCAAACCTTCAACAGAAATTTTCCTACCTCTAGCCGGTACACCATCCACGAGAGTATGCAACTGCCCTCCAGAATATCCTGCCCTTTGGCCCTGTCTTTGCTTCTTCGGGCAATCCTTAATGAGGTGTGCGATCTCTCCATAGTGGAAACAAGCATTCTTCATTCTTTTTCAATATTTGCTCAAATGACCCATGCATCTACAACTATGACATTTCCTCTTTTCTTGGGCTCTGTCGTTCTTTCTGCCCTTCTTTTGATGTTGTTGTACTTTCTTAGGCCATACTTTCTTGTTTTGTGTTTCATCAATCTTAGCCTCTTTCTTTTCACCTTTATCTTCTTCGTGCATCAATATCATATCAACGAGTTTCTCGAAAGTTTCCCCTATTGGAATATGAGACATAACCAATCCATGGAGTGGTTCATTCAATCCTCTTACATACCTCAAAGCTTACTTGTGCGGGGTATTCACTAACTCCAAACCAAACCTCGTAAGTTGATTCAACTTATTGACATACTCTTTGATAGACATGCCTCCTTACTTAAGTGGCAGAAACCTTTCCATTTACATACTTTGCTCGGTTTGAGAAAGAAAACTTCACCTCGAATCTCTATCGGAAATCATCCCAAGTCTCAACCGGATGCTCTACTTGTGTCCACCAGAATGAAGCCTCATCTATAAGCTACCAAATGACCAATTGAATCATCCTACGGTTGTCAACCTGTAGAATCCCAAACTAATCCTCCGTCTCTTTAATCCATTTCCTTGCTATCGCTTTCCTCCCATAGCACATAAATCCTTGCATATCTTGGAGAAATTATCCGCTCGTAGAGGAGGAGGAGGAACAGCGTCTGCAGCTGGGGAAGGGGCGTTTGATTGGCCTTCGAAAGGCGTCGTAGCCTCATGACCCCTACGGAACCAAGCCAGTATCGTGACACCCTCAGGAAGAATCGGTTCCCAGACATGTTGAAAAGAAAAGAAAAAGGGATCCAAACACAGAGCTAAAAGACATTTCATATGGCTTTGGGTAATATGTTTTTCAAAAACAGACTTTTCTTTTGAAAATGCTTTCTTTTAAAACCTTTTGAAAACAATTTTCAAAACCTTTTATCCGATCTGGTAACCTTCAACTTTGATACCAAATGTGACACTCCACGTCCATTAAAGTCACTCTATAATAGAATGTATTAAGTTTCATGAAGCGTTATAGGTAAACAGAATCAAAAACATCACAAGATAGATATAAAATAACAGTGAAAATTAAAACTTTTTTTTTCAAATAGAAAACATCTTGGATTATAACCTAGTTACAACATAAGTCTGAAATACAAAAAGCCATTACATCAGTTAAAAGTATCTGTCTTGTACTAAAATCATCAGAGTACAGTAACATAAAAGCAAGTCCCCAAAAATAGCCAAATCAAGATAGATAGGTATACAAAGCAGTACATCTAAGCAGCTCCAAGCAGAACGAAAGAGAGAATCCTAATCAAGCTTGAGTATTCCCACCTTGATAACCTAGAGCGAAAAAGGAAGGGAGAGAAAAGGAAACAAAACGGGTCAGACATAAAGTCTGACGAGCCAGTTACTTTTAGCATATAAATAAGTAAAAGCATCATGATTGGTATATAAACTAGATGAGAGAGATACCAATATCATAGGCAGGTATAACAAAGTAAGAATGATAAAATGAATAATCAGTACAAAATATATAATGCGCTTCCTAAATACTTTTCTCTGCACCAATGCTAGTATAACAGAAACATGATGATCCCAACAAGAATAAGATAGTAGACTTAGGTGTACTTCTAGTGATGGGTTTTACCCCTAACAATAATAACAGGTAGCCCAACAGAAATGACAGGTGTTAACCCCAACGATAATAATGGGCTCCTAAACAAGCAAGACTAGATGTGCCTTAATTACTACCCTAATCGATCGGCTCCCTATCCTATAGACACCCTATGCTGGCCCTACAGTAGGATGTATCACTTCCTAAAGTGGCAACGCCTTTATTTTCGAGAGGCATAGCCATATCTACTGATGTCACAACGTCTTATTATCCCAAGTCAAGATGATTCACGCATGCACATGAGTTCGACGGAATGCGCGGTCAACACCTCCACTCAGATGAAACTCTTATAATCAGCTCAGTAAGAGTGCCCTGACCCCTACCTAGTTTAGGGTTCCCCTTTTGATACCAGGATTGGTTACTGACTAATACTGGTCCCATATAACAAATGATACAATCCACCTCCTATGCTTGCATTCCCACTACTAGGATTATGACAGGTTATGCCTAATAGATTAACAAGCCCGCATAACCCCACCATGTAGAACATGTTAAGTTTGTCGGGTTTATTTAACCCCCCGCAGATTCAAGCAAGTTTACTTAACCCCTCATTGATTCAAGCAAGTTTACTTAACCATTACACAATTTTGACAAGTTTATATAACCCCCATGGATTTAAACAGGTTAAGTATTACAGGTTAACAGGTTATTATCATTCCCCATTATGCATGTTAATGCACCAGACCTCTCACATTATGTCGAACGCTTATGGATGCTGGATATGTCGGTCGGTTCCAGGCAGACTTGTACCACAAGCCGGACTTAACCTCGTGTATTAGCACCGTTATGTGTAAATTTACACCCTAGACCCCTCATATTAGATTAACCACTTGTGGATGCTGGATTTGCTGGGTGCTTCCAGGCAGACTTCTACCACAAGTGTAATCTAACCTCGTGTCTAAGTGCAGTTGCAGTTTCTATTTACTATAAATTTAGGCATGTTTATTCTTAAACAATATTTCATGTTCATCCAAGGTTATGCCCCCAAATCCCAATATGGTCCACGATACAAGTTATGCCCCAAATTAAAGTTTTAGATCAAGGTATAGATTATGCTCCTAAATCCTAGTCATGTTTTATAATACAAATTATGCCCCAATGTCATTCCCAACCATTCCCAAATTCGTTCGTTCGCATATTTCAGCGGTAGGCCTAGACTCGAAGATAGCCTAGCTATAAAAATAAAAAGGGAAGGAGGAAGAGAAGAGAACAGGAATAGGCATAATAATAATACATGCATACGATGTCAGAAATAGGCATACTAACTGAATTGGCATACGGTGGTAGAAATATGCATAGTAGTAGAATGGGCATATGATGACAAAATTAGGCATAATAACATAATACGCATTTCAAGAATATGCATATGACAACTAAACAGTAGATTAGGTGTAGAAGTAGTAGCATATTTGTTTAGCTATGACTCAGGTTGTTAAGACGCACACGTTTAGATTCAAACTTATAAACATGTCAGGATTACTTTTTAAATGTTTATATCTAAAAATAACATAAACTCACTGTGACTAGATCTAAAGAACAGAGAAATGACTGTTGATGTTGTAACAGAAATTCTTGTATGCTTAAAAATTGTTGTTGCAGAAGAATAGGCTAATTCAATCTTAGTTAAGGCAGCACCTCGTTGTCTCCATTGTTTTTATGAATAAAACAACATAAATGATGTCCTATTTACAGCCTAATGTCAACGAATCTAGTCAAGAAACAAGTCCACGTTCATATAAATGGATATGCCCTAGATTTAGGTGGGGTCGTCCCCAGGTTCGACCCTAAGGTCGACACCCATGGGGCATGGGGTCGACCCCTAATGGGTCGATTTTTGATTTTTTTTGGAGTTGATTTGTGTGTGTGTGTATATATATATATTACTTATATGTATATAAACTACAAACCTTAATATCTTCTTCATATGATGTTCGTTTTACGCAAACTCGGAGTCTATCTTAAGCAGAATTTCGATACGAATGCAATGACGTAGTCCGTTTTACTCAATTCCCAATATTTAATTAATAATTCCTTAGTTTATCATTATAGTGTCTTTTAAAATAATGGGATGTTACACTGATCGTGATCTGATTTTCGCTAGTAAGTTCTGGGAAGCATTTCAGTCTGAGCTAGGAACGAAGCTGAATAATAGCACTGTATATCATCCTTAGAAAGATGGCTAATATAAGAGGGTGAATCTTATTTTGGAAGATTTGTTGAGAGCTTGCATTCCTGATTTCAGAGGATCTTGGGAAGATCATATACATCTAGTCAAATTCTCGTATAATAACAGCTTCTAGGCTAGTTTGAAGATGTCACCATTTGAAGCCTTATATGGTCGACCATGTAGATCTCCTGCATGTTGGATTGAGCCTGGAAATCGGCTTATGTTGGGACCGGATATGATCCAACAAGCCGCAAATAAAATAGACTTTATTACGATGCGATTAAAGGCAGCACAGAGCCGACAGAAAAGCTATGTCAACTCTAAATAAAGACTTAGCATTTTTTTTTGGCGATCTAGTATATCTGAAGGTTTCTTCGTTAAGGGGAGTGATACAATTTGGGAAGACGGAAAAATTGGAACCTATGTTCATTGGTCCATTCCCTATACCCGAAAGGATTGGGACTCTAACTTGCATGGTTCAATTGCCTGATTGGTTGTCCGGTGTTCATGATGTGTTTCATATTTCTCAACTTCGTAAGCATGTTCATAATCCCGATTTGATTTTGGAAGAAGCATCGCAAGAAGATTTCGATATTACTCCGAGTTTACCTGTGCAAAAAGAAACAATGAAGATCGTTAGCAAAGAAACCAGAGTTCTAAGGAACAAGAAAGTGCATTTAGCCAAAGTGCAATGAAGCGGAGATCGTAGAGACTGTACATGGGAGACAGCGGATAGCATTAAATAGGCTTATCCCAAGTGCAGAGTGGACATCTCTGATTAGCCCTTGTGTGAGGTACATTTATGACATGTTACATTACTATCTTATTTCCTACTTTGCTGTTGTTTCCTTTTCGGGGACGAAAAGTTTTTAAGTGGGGGTTATTGTAACAGCTCGGAATTTCACAACCAATATAAAAATTATTTTTAATATAATTTTATAAGAAAATACGTCAGAATTTAAAAATTCTATTTTTAAATCGTCGCATAGCCCTTAAAAGTGAAATTTAGCTGGCGACCTCAGAATTCGACGAGACCAATTTTGTTGGATTTGGAATAATAATTCATGACTAGATTTTAAATATCACGCAAAACAGAGCTAGTATGTGGCCGTGAGAGGCAAACCCTTTTAAGGAAAAACTGACAGTCAGTATACAAAGGAACGTTATTGAGATGATCTCAAAATTCGATGACACTTTTTTTTTCGGATTTGTATCGTCAAATAATGGTGGAATCCAAAATTTCATAATTTTTGGAGTTAGCATGCGGGCGTGCAAGAAGAAGATGCACGCTAAAATCACATTTTTGAATCTAATTTGAGCTTAACTGAGAAACTAAGCAGAAGGTCAAAAGAACTCGGAATTCGATGAAACTTAAATTGCTGGATCTGTAATTCCTTATATTATCGTGTATCGAAATTTCATAGCAAATGAAGATAGTTTGCAGCCGGGAATTCGGAGAGAGAGAGAGAGAGTAAGAAGTTTTCATATAATCCCTTCTTCCTTCCTCCTTCACTTTTCTCCCTTTCTCTTTTCCTCCTTACTCAAAATTAATGGCCTCCTCCTGTTTCCCCCTTGCCACCGCATCCCTTCCTTCCACCTAAGTCGCTATCCACCACATCCCCCAAGCCTCCCCGACGTCGGCGCCATCCTAGCCTCACGGTCGAGCTCCCCTTGCCTCTCCAAGCCAAAAACGTCACCTTTTCACTCCCTGCCACCTCCTACCACCACTAGCCACCTCCTACTACCTTCCTACACCCTTTAATCACCCCGTAGGCCTCTCTCCTTCACAACAAATTTTCGGACAGTGGACACCATGAAATTCATATCCTCGTTTGTGCCCGATTTCATCTCCATCGAGCTTGCTACCTCCAGATCTACCTATACGCGAGTATTGGTGAGTGTTAGAGTAAAGCTTGAGTACCATGGACATATGTGAAGCCGCACAGGTGCTCGGCAAGGTCGCATTCCTTCGCATAAAAGTTTGGTGGAGTGGAACCCTCGGTGAGAAATCCAAGCTCACTTTAGAGAGGGGGTGGATTAGAGATTTAATCGCATGAAAGTTAATTGTTTAGTAAAAAAAAGTTAGTGTTACTTGATAAATAAAATTTATTAAGCAATGAAATAATTTTTAGTTAGTTAAAAATATAATTTTGAACTAATGTATGCGATGTAAATTAGATACAAGATATGTAAATAAAACATTGATATCATGGAATTGTAACTTGAATTGATTAAGTAAAATTAATGATTTAGGTGTTAATCGGTAGTAGTTAAAAAAAATTACTGCGAAGTGATACGATAAACATGGAATGATAATAAAAGTTTATTATGTTGTTAGCAAGCGATTGGCGATGTAAAAATCTTATTTTTAATCGTTATGCAGAGTGAATATTTAAGTCGCACTTAAACTAGAATTTGCGTAGTAGGGTTGCGAATTTATTTGACATTCAGATATCGATTAGAAACATTCAATTATGTTTGTTGATGCTCATCACTGCTTATATGAATTCAATGATATTCTTGTAAGCTTAACACATGAACTATTCCCAAGTCATTTGCATTAGAAGCGTTATATGAATATGTGACACTCGCACTTCATACTACGTGGATGGACACTTGTGGCGCCTTAAATGACATTGGATGATTGATTATTTATTTATTTATTTATGACTATTGTGTGTGAATTGTGTGCGAGTGATGGTTTCTTCAATTAATTAAACAGCACCATAGGATAGAAAACAGGTATTGGACTACACTACATAAGCATAGCCCAACATACTCATATAAGCATGTAGCTGCTTGATGCTTATATGATGTAAATAGTATTTCATTCATTTGTTTGATGCTATATGACAAGAACAAACGGCTGGAGATCAGGTATACAGCATATTGATCAGATATAAACAGAGAACATGGTTTGGACTAAATTAGACCTATAAATAAATTTGCAGGATTTAATAATAAACCTTACACAGGTCTGAAGATGACAAAAATATACACTCACTCTTGCGTAGTTACGATACATGGGCATTGGGGTAATTAAATTGTACACATCGCCTGGGGTGGTGTGTAAGGCAAGATAGTTGTTCACAATGATTTTTAAACCCCACACGGGCATTGAGATGATTTATTTTTATACATCTTTCAATGGACACATGTTGTGTGAATATTGGTGATTCATTTGAGCCTTTTAATGCCATTTGTGATTTTTCCGAGCATTCCGAACAAAGAAGGTTATGGAAAAATTTTCCGAATATTTAAGGTGTTAACCAAATATTTAGTGCATTAAATAGTTTGGAAGCCGCTTAACGAATTATATTTATATACGTTAAATATAAATTAAACTAAACTAATCGCGCAGCGGTAGTTCACGTTTTCGACTCATAGTTTTTAACGAGTATATCGGGAGATCCGACCATCAGATTTTCCTAAAATTAGAACCGTTGGATTCGTTTCAAAAAGATCATTCCAACGATAATAAATATGTTAAGACCCAACGGTTAGATTTTTAGAAATGTTTAACTCAAAACTAAATGAAAATAGCGCCAGTGTAGTTGAATGACCTGAAACGTCGTTCGAGTGAATTGAGCTACTTTTATATAAATATAAATAGCGAAAGTCGTTTTAAATTATTGTAAGCGATTTAGAATATAGGTGAACCAATTTTACTTGGTTTATAAAATAAAAATGGTTAAGTACGATTTGGCATGAAAACTTATAACATGAATATTGGATGCGTTATGACTTGAGTATTTAATTCGACGACTGAATTAAATTTTAAATTAAACCTTTATATATAAGGTAGTGAAATGCATGGTGAAGGCCAATAACTTAAGCGAAGAAAAGAATTTGATTTCAATTTTTTATGCGATAATTATTTGAAAGGACCGAGTTAAATCTCATTTCAAATAATTAAACGACGATTCAAAGTCAAAGATTTCGAAGACGGTGCTAGACCAGTAATCTTCACATCGAATGGATTACTACTGATGCCTTATATATGAGTAGCTCCCGTGAAGGAGTTATAGTGGTAGTTGTCCGGACATACTTGTTGATTGTTCGGATATGCGAGAACCTCTCTCCTGTATTGGACATATGGGACATGGAATAAGGTGCCTTCGGTTTCGTTCAGACCGAGAACGGACTAGTAAATGGATTGTGTGTCTGATGTTGAATAGCATTACATATTAATTGATTACTATTAAATATATATCTGTTTGGTGGTGGGAATTTATTTTCTTCCTTAACACCCTTCTCTGATACATACGAGCTTAGAGGTTATATATTGGTAGACATCAGTCGTATGATATGGATTGTCAGTGTGGCATGCTGAGATGTAATGATCAAGGCTTTTATTGAAAAGCATAACTTTGTGGATGATGATCAAAGCACGATTTTGATATGGCCTAGCTTTATGTATAGCTTTAATTCTCGAGATTCACACCCCGATATGAACCAGAAACCGGATGAAGGACTACAGGTAGGACATGCGTTTTTTTCTAGCTAGGAGTGATGTCATAGTATAAAGCCTAGGAAATTTACTTATGTGGATGTTGGAAAGCGAGGTACCTCGTATATGGACGCACAAGGCAACAGTGGTCGACATACTGACCAGATTTTAGGTACAGTAGGACTGGAAAACGTATTGTTTAGGAATTACCAACCCACAAACGTAAGAGTAGATTGGCCCTGCCGCTCCAGGTGCACTTGCGGGTGAGTCCTGGGACATGGGCTAGATTGTTCCGAATAAGAAGGAGAGATCCCTAGCCTTGGTTCACGGTGGAATCCAATTTCCAATACAAGACTGTACGATTTTAGTTGTATACTATGGGCGACATAATAGAATGTGGTATTATACCATCTAGGATTGATATATTTATTTTGAAATTGTTTTTAAAACACTCAGACACTAATAATAATATCAAATTATTTCTATTTTCTTATATCAAACATGTTTGGCCATTATAAGGTAAAACTTTATCCTCTAGTTTGTGTTTGCATTGTGTGATGGGATCTGAGTCTTATAATGGCTTCATTTTTCTAAAATGCATTGTGTTGTTTTATTTATTTTATGCACAACATTCATGTGGGGGAAAACCCGTTCTGTGTCATATGACGTGGTCCCATGATATGCCTTACTTTAAATAAGTTAGGTAACTGTAAAATTTATCATACCAGTCCCTTGGCTGACTTGTAGTTTGATTTTCTCTTGCAAACTCGGGTGCACATATTTCTACATGGCCAGTCTTGTATTTTGGTTTTAGGTTGGTTCATTTTGGATATGTATGGGAGCTATGAAAGCTAAAGATAGACCTTATCATTCCTATTTGATTGTCTTAGACTTTATTATGTATATTACATTTGATTCTGCTGCAAACTTATTATCATAAGCCGAAACCGTATTTGTACTAAGTGGATCCTGTTATGTTGTGAAACTTCGATGTTGATGTTATCATTTCCGCTATAATCTGATGTACATTATGTGGTGTAATGTAATATTACTTTTCTGCTGCTATTGTTTATGTGTTATATTCTATTGATTATCCTTACTTCCATGGCATGGGGGTTTGGGTTGTCGCATTTACATTTATTTTACTTTGATTTTATGTAATCAAATACCACAAATTGTGCTTGCTTCCCATTATTGTTTCCATAAAATGCTTTACATTCTCAATAGATAACTCATCAAAATTAGTTATCCTTACATATACACATCCTTAAAAAACTTCTAAAATACTTTATCATATAATCCTTTTACTCTTGTTGTTTGAATTATATCGCATTCCAGTATTATTCATAATATCAAAAGAACATTCAACTATAACAGGGCTGAATTAGACCATCTTAATTGCAAGAGCAAGATCTATGAAGTCAAGAGCTGATAATGTGTTATCTTACTATTCCTTATAAATCATCCTATAGAAGATGAGAATGATCTCAAAATTGGGAGACTCTTAAGTCAAATTAGTTTAAATACGAACAAAATAAATATTGACCTTATATGCTCATAACCAAATATCAGCCATAGTAAATTCAAATAATTGGTTAGTCTCTTATCAAAATACCTAGTACACATTAATATCAAGTCTTTGGACAGTGATATCACCTGTAAGCACTACGCCATAGATGGCTTATCGCAACGAAAATCCATGGTGCTGCTAGCTACGTTGTTGCCATTGCTATGTTGTCTTTTGTCTAGTGTAATGCACGCTTCAGTGTGTTGGCAAAGATATCAAATTGTGTTGCAGCAGCTATAGATATATTCTAAATAAAATTAAAAAAAAAATACACCTCAACGATGCATGCCTTTAGTTAAAACAAAATCTCAATCATCTGTGCAGGTCATCAATCCACTTCATCCAAATCTATTTTCCACTTTTATTTGCATTCTCCTGCCTTTGTTTTCATTCGTGCCTCCAAAATTTCAAAAATCTTTCGAAATCCCTAATTTTCATTTTCGAAATCCCTAGTTTTCATTCTCGCCTTTATTTCGAAACCACCTCAAATCACTACTGCTACCTTTCTCAGATCTGCTTCTCAAGGTATCTTTCTCGCTTAATTTTGAGTTAGTTGATGATTCAGCGGTGCTTCTCAGGCCATCAATCTGCCCTAACTGTCGAAAATCTGTCATCCATTTGCTCCTCAGGTATCGAATTTGGAGTACAGCATCACGATCTATTTTCGGGTTGGGTTTTGGTTTGTTTATTGGATTAGAATCTTGGTTTTTTTTTTTAATTAGCTTTGCTTCCCTGTTACTTGAGGGTGTGAGATGGATTAATGAATATGGGAGTCATATATGTTTTATATAGTAGGGATATCCTTGGTATGCTTTAATATGTACATAAATCTTGCAATAAAAATAAATTTAAACTAGAATAGGAGTGAAATTGATTTAATTTCTTTTATATCTGTGGGAACGACTATGTGTAACTGATGATTATGTTTGTTATCCACTATACAAGTAATACCTGTTCTTAAAAATCAGTTCTTATTATGTTTGTTATTATTATGTTTTTTATTCAAAATGAAGAAGATAATTCCAACAAACATAAATCAGTTCTATGTTGGAGTTACGTCTACTTGTCTGAAAAATCGATCTGAATAAATATGAATAGAATCATCACTTTTATGACAAATAGATCTGAATAAATAGGGGTTTCATAAGTTCTTATTATGTTTTTTATCCACTATATAAGTAATACTTGTCTTGTTGGCCTGTTGAAGCAATCCAGTATCTTTAATGCTTGTAACCCTGCTGATATATGTCCTGTTGGCCTATGTTGTTCTGGCAGTGGAGATGGAATATATCCATATGCAGAAATTTCAGTACAACCATTGCATGATTATACAATACCATCTGATGGAGTCACAATGACATGTGTTGCATGTACTAAACAAGGAAACATTTTCTTAGCTGGCCGCGATGGAAACATATATGAAATACAATACTCAACTGGATCAAGTTGGCTAAAACATTGTCGTAAAGTATGCCTTACAATAGGTTTAGGAAGTTTGGTTTCTAGGTGGGTTCTACCAAATGCTTTTAAATTTGGAACTGTTAATTCCGAGTGTCGGCAATTTTGAAAATCTCTTCACGATCGATTTATCTTCGAATAGTATGACTGGAGTCATACCTTCAGAAGTTGGCAATATGATCAACCTTGAACTGTTACTGCTTGGAGCAAATGAATTTTCTGGTAGCATTCCATCTGAGATTGGAAGACTGAGAAATCTAAAGGAACTTTCTATTCACGGCTGCAAGCTCACTGGACAAATTCCCGAAGAAATAACCGAACTTGCCTGTTTAACAAATTTGGACATATAGGAGAACCACTTTGAAGGAGGATTGCCGGAAGAGATTGGAAAGTTGAAAAACTTAAAATACTTGCTAGCTACAAATGCTGCAGAAATTTATCGATGATTGCTTTGTCATTCAATGCATTATCAGGTCCTATACCTTACACTAAAAGAGCTTCAATCAATGAGTTCATTCATGGTGGATGGAAATCATATTTCTGAACCCATACCGAACTGGACATCGAATTAGAATTCAATTAGAGAAGTCCGGCTTAACAAGAACGATTTCACTGGAAATATGTCGCCTTTAAACATGCAGTATTTGGCTTCGTTTACTGTTAATGCTAATCATTTATCAAGAGAGATACCATCGTCTGTTCGCGATGCTAAGTCTTTATCCAGTCTCTCTCTTGTTGAAAACATTTTAACTAGAAGTATAGAACGTACATTTGATGGCTGCTTAAATCTCACTGATTTAATACTAATGGGAAACAATTTACATGGGGGTTGTTGATCCAATAATTGATACGGTTGTTGATAACAAAACACATGCCATTTATGCTTGAACGGAAGGAATGAAACTACAAGTATTAGATCTTGAGCTGATGGAAATGGCCCATTCAAGAAAATTGCTGAAGAGAAAAATCTTACTGAACCAAGACAAACACAATATGGGAGTAATAGATGTGTATCAAGTTCAAGATAAGTTAATCGTGCTGTTAGACCATCAATTGTTTGTATAGCTCCATTTCCGTCATGCTTTGTTCTCAGTTGTGAAGAGTTCATGCAGCCATACATGGGAGAAGTTTAGCTCTAAACTTGAAATGAAGAGAGAAACAAAGCCCGAGCTTTACTATATAGTTCAGGTTTGGGTGACTGCATGCTGTTGTGCATTTTAACAAATTGAGATCAAACAGCTTATTTATCATTCTCTTTTGCACCTGGTGTTGTTATATAGTGTGTTTCTGGTAGTGCTTATTTTTGTTCTCTTATATACCGTGTGTGTCAGCCTCCGTATCATCTCAGCAACTTGCTACTCAATCCTTCCTCTTTTACGTAGCCGTCTTGGCCAATTACACTATCTAACAGCAATCTTGTCCTCTATGGATAAAAGTGTTCTTCTGATTGAACTTTGAGGCAAACTGATGCTCTTACAAACAGGAATGTCTGAACAGGTAATGGTTGATAATTTTATAATAAGCGTAAACTGATGCTCTTACAAACAGGTGAAAGTGTTCTTCTGATAGAACTTTGAGGCAAACTTTGAGGGAAACTGATGCTCTTACAAACAGGTAATGTCTAAACAGGCTAACTGATGCTCTATGAATAAAAGTGTTCTTAATTCTACTGAAGATAATTTTATAATTATATATTAATCCTCGTTTTTTAGCTAATGGTTGATGCTCTGCCAGATCTCAAGTTTTCAGACTTGTGTACTTATAACCATTTATCTCGTCACTACTTGCACTTCAAGTGTAGCAACTAATCTAATCTAGTTCCTTCCGATTCGACCAAATTTTGATGATAAATTGATGTTATCTTGATCCTATGTTTATTAAATTTAGTCATCAAATATCTACTGTTATACATGCTTATTAATGATCACTCGTATTAGCCTCTGTTCTAGCTCATACGTTTTTTCTTGCTTATGGTTGTGTGTGTGAGTCTGTATATGAGTGAATCGAGTAACAATATAGTGAGGAATATATGTAAATACGAATGATCGTGTAATATAAAGTGAATGTCCAATGTTGGAGTCAAAAAATTTGTACCAATTGAAATGTTGAAATAAAATATTTATTTGAATAAAATGTTTTTAAATAATATTTATTATAATATCATAAAATCTTTGATTAATAGCAGTTGAGGTGTAATCACTTTTAACAGTTGTAAAACAAATTTTAACAACTACTAGAAACAATTGTAAAAAAGGTTGACTTTATTATGATTGCCAGCTGTACTAGACATATTACAACTGTTTTTGGCAGTTGTGAAAGGGTGTTTTTTTTGTTCTAGTGGTACTTGTAGCAACACCTGTACTGATGTTACCATAGGGTCGCAAAGGTGTTGCGTTTGACTTTAAGGCAACAAGGCAAAAGGCAACCCCAAAAAAGTGTTGGCACTGATCATTTTTTGCCTATAGCAACACTTTTTGGCACCTACTGCATCACTTCTCTGGGGTTTCCGCAGGTCATCTATGGCGTAGTGAAGTGTCATTTTTGTTGTAACAATCAAACAACGATAATAAATTCACATCATATATAAATCTTCCTTTGGGACGATTAATTATTCACTTGTAAAACCTTATAATTGTCATTTATTTATTTTCACATGTGTAATTGATTCGGCCAAACATTTGTCTTCCTTTAGGCCGACTAAAACTCACATGAATAACTACACACAAATATCAAACATTTTCATAAACCATCAAAATAAGAGAGGTCGCTTTAGTGAGATGTTATTTCAGTTAATTCACTATGAATGTAGGATATTTACAGTTATAAAGAGATACCAAAACATACTTGAACTTGTTTCTTATTGTTTGTACAATGTGCCTCAAATGTCATAAAAAACACTCAAAAAATGCTTTGTGTCCAAGTAACAGCTAAAAATTCCAAAACAAAACTCTTATTGTGGCATAAAATGTTTTAGTCATAGCTATTTTAATCTTTTTCTTAAGACATGTGGCTATATTCGTGGCATTCCCTTAAAAAATATGATACAATATATCATAAATAAATCAAATAATAAATGTCATAAATTAATGCTAGAATTAATACCACATAAAAAAAATACATATAAATGACATAGTAATTGTCATGTTACATAACATAAAGAAACATAATAGCTATGATGTATATCCGACCACTGTATAGCTACATAAAATGCTACATCATTTTATCTTTGATCTATTATTTGAATACTTAACTAAGCCATAAATAATGCAATTTAGATAAACATGTAAAAACATATGTTTTTTATCATTCACAATAAAAAACAAACTGAATCAGTTAAATTCCATAACCGATGTATTCAATGCATTTATGACATTACCATAATGACCACATTTAATGCATTTATAATAAAAATATATATGCAGTTGATCGTTTTGTGGTCTGAAATATAAACTAGTATTACAACAAATTTGTTTAACGACAGATATATAAATCCATTGAACAATATCATTTCATCTTAGATCTAATCATGCATAAATATCTCAAAAGGATCATACTTGATTCAAAATTTCTAAAATATCCTAAATATCATATATATATATATATATATATATATATATATATATATATATAACCGTATATCCAAATTACTTAAATCAAGGAACCAGATTTGTATTACCTTGCACTATATAGTAGTGTCCCAAAAAATATTATTTTATGCTATATGGCAATACTGAAAAGTCAGACCTTATTAAGTAAGATAAAAAAAAGGCAACTTTATAATAGTATTTTGGTCTACATGGTGAAAATAAAAAATACAATCTAGACCCCAATTCACATTAGGCTATTATTACAAGAACATGGCATGCGTTACAAGCGAAAATGAAATATTATACTGAGTTTCAAAACATAAATCATTTTGAACATAAAGAGTCAGATGTTAGCTATCGAAAGATCAAAACAACAACATGTGAATTTCGTATCTAATTCACATAGGTTTTGAATTTTAGAAAAAGATACACTTGATAACGTACATATGTGACGTTTAAATAATGTTTTGCTTGATATAATATAAATGAATCATCTAATACTTAAAGATGTTTGCTGCAACTGACTCAGAGAGAGGGACAAAATATGAATCTTAAGAATATTCTTATAAATCTGAACAAATTTAAGGTATCTTAAGATTCATATGTTTCAATAATCCACAACTTAAATTAAAAAAATTCTAAATAAAATCAACCATGAGTGGCTCTTATATTACTTGTTGGAAATTTAATGTTATAGATCTGAACATGAAACTCATGTTGCTTTAATCGAGAAAAAAATACTCGTAAGTACCTAAATTAGCAGTAAAGTGTACCTGAGCCCATAACAAATTTATGAAAAGAAGATCTTATTACAATCTTCCAAATCAGCACAAGTTCAGATCTATAAAATATTTTCAACAAATTTATGAAGAAAAATAAAAACATGAGAGAATATGTTGAAAATTTGTGTAATTTGGGGACCATAACCCCATATTTACTAGTATTACCGCACAGCGGTGTAAAAACCGACCGTTAAGGTGTTCAATATGAAATATAATATTATTTGTTAAAACATATCTCAAGTTAGATCTTATTTAAAAAATTACAGGATACTTCAAGAGAAAATGAAAGTAATTAATAAAATAGAAATTCAATTAAACTGAATTTTACATGTAAACCAACTTGAGATTTAGAACATAGTATCAATGTGGATTCGAACAGTCATAAACACATACATATATTTATATTATATATCAAGTAGAATCTATGTAATCTTAATGTTTATTTATTTTGTAACTCTAAACCATTAATGGATTGAAAAATTAAAAAGAAAAGCAAAACAAATATAAGCTCAAAACATATCATCACATCAGTGAACATTTAATTAAAACAAAAAAAGCTAACATAAGATGCAATAAATAAATCCCGAATTATTAAACTAATTTATTTAATTTTAACGTTCAACTAGGCAAAAACATTAATTTCTATGATGATTATATCTGTAGAAATACTAAAGAACAAACAAATGTTCCTAAAACCAATTGGTAATAGGAAACACGGTTCATAATATATATACAGGAAACGAGATACAAATTGCTCAACGTGGAACAAGATAAGACTAACACTAGCCCTGCACGTGTGACACCACTGACCGACCCGTGCCCAAGCCACATGATCCGAAACCAAGCTCTGATACCATGTAATCAAGAAATACAATTCTATTTTCTGTTTTCACAATATCATTATCAAGGCACATTACCATCTGCTATAGACCATCCCAAGTGGTAAACTTTTACAATTATCATACACGTTCCCATTTCAAGCTTTTAAGGTTCAAATGATTGCAAGGCATCAGCATGCATAACAATACAACACTTCTTCAAACAGTTGACTAATTTTTCTGCACGCCTAGGGGTTCAAACCCAGGAACTGTAACAACTACTAAAGATAAACGACATACCTATGTATGTATAATAATATAACACTTGTTTGAGCTTAAAGTCTTTGAAACAATTTTGAATCTATGCATAAGAGAAGTTATACAACCCAACCTCTGATAGTCATCCTAATGTAAATAAACAACAGCCATATTCAATGAATCAATAACGTAACATCTAACAAATTTATGTGATAAGTTTATATGCATGATCTAAACAATATTATATGCAATCAATCAAGTTTAGTAGTGCTTCCACTGGCTCTGATATGCAAAATTCAGTGACACACTGAAAGATAATTTATTCAATTACAAATGTACATAGATCATATGTACAAATAATTGCATATTAATAATTGAATTGCTATTAAAAGACTCGCGTGGACAAAGAGAATCAAACCTTTTTGGGTTTACGATTGGGTTATGTAACCCATACCTGAGGCACATAGACAAGCTCTCCACGAAAGGCTGCAGATGAGGAATTTATAGTGATTATGCTACTATTAAAAATCATAAATTACACATACATGTAAATTGAATAATTAGTATGAATATTTTATACCTTGATATCATTTCTCTGAACCTCTGAAACGTTAATAAATCAAAAGGTTCAATGTTCAAATGATTACACATTGCTTGCTGGAGATTGGTTCAAAACTAATCACACTGTATGCTTCAACTTCCTATCAAATATGCGATACACACACACACACAACGCAAATCAGAGCAGTGACTTATCTTTGTTTATGACCTTTAGATTGAAATATTGGTTTATATGCATTTTGACTTGACTTTGTGTTAGTTTTTCTTTAAGAAAGGGTTAATATTTTATAAGTAAACTTCTGTTTTTATTTTTAACAAAAGCAGATGATGTTAGTCTTTATTGCATTAGAGCTGATCAGCATCAAAACTGATTTATATTTTGATGTATTTTCTAGGATTTGACGGGGATACTAGATAACAGGCAGGATCTACCTTTACCGGATGCACTTCTCATTAATGGCAGGGAAAACAGTTCTATATTTGCAGTTGAACAAATGATACTTTGGTTTATAGACCTTTCTTAACTGTTATTGTATGAATGGATTGGTGAAATAAGAGTTGATCCTCTCCTCCGGTAAAACTTTAAGGGCAAGAATTCAATCATCAGTGTGGAACCTTATGTTTATTAATTAAAAGCTCTTCAGTCAGTTCATCAGAATGAAGGATCTATTTAGTAGAAACCACAATGCAAAGATATTTTAAAACACAAATTTCACTATGACAGGTAAAACATACAGATTCAGAATATCAAACATTGGACTCAAAGCCTGTGTAAATGTACGCTTTCAGTCCCACAGCATGAAACTAGTGGAAATCGAATGCTCCCACACTCTGCAGAACACATACTCGTCCCTTGACGCAGGCCTTGGCCAATCCCTTTCTGTTCTCGTAACAACCAACAGATAGAAAATTAAAACGTAGAACAAAGCTTATTATGCTACAGATAGAAAATCATATTGTTGCATATGTATGTTATAACATAACTTCAGTTATGAATGGTAATTGCTTGACCTTAACGATGTCGAAAATGTGACAAAGAAAAATTTTCAGGAAACAAAAACAGGTACAACAGAAATGACTCTAAAGAAGCTAAATCTTACCGATAACACAAGCCCCAGCTCAATATGAAATCAAACCATGTCTACTATCTACCAGAAAATTTTACAGCATTTCCATGATAAAGGTAAATGCAGAATGTTGATAACGATCGTTAACATTTTCTTTTCTATGATTTTCCCACATTAGACATATGAAAGTACATTAAAAATGTTGGTTTTGAGTATTGAGTGTGACCAGATGACTCTTGTTTAAAAGTTCCACCCTGCTCTAATTCTGTCTTTTCTTTTGTTAATACTTTATTATGAAAAATCTCAATTTTACAAAACCTAACAAGTCCCTTAAAGAATGCATCGAGTAACAAACATGCCAAATTCCGAATTCATCTTTCATTGCTTCTGAAAGGTTCAGTTTATCCACTTGTATTATTGCTAACTGGTCGTTGTTTGCATACCACTGTGTGGAAGGACGAATAAATAGAGGACATGGTTGAAGTTTAGCACGTGCTTCAGTTAGCTACTGACTTGCACTTTCACTTAGTCTAGGAAAATTTTCAATTACCTGCATTTTGAATGTCGTAATAACAAATGATTAAAACTAACTGACATGGATTTAGTCTTAACAAAATATGTCTAACTTGACGTTTATTTGTCCATATATTAGTTACAGAGTTTCTCTTCCTTCAACCGTAGGGTGTGGGGGGAAGCTCCAGTTTCTAATACTGATTTAATACAAATCAAAGCAAGCCTATGAGATACACAAATATTAGAAATAGGAATATTGGTAGCATCAAAAGTAAAAAAAATCTCTAACTACAAAATTATTGAATCATTGACCGATCTTGCAGGGCAACAAGTTATTTGGAAAAGGACGAATAAATAGAGGACATGGTTGAAGTTTAGCACGTACTTCAGTTAGCTGCTGACTTGCTCTTTCACTTAGTCTAGGAAAATTTTCAATTACCTGCATTTTGAATGTCGTAATAACAAATGATTAAAACTAACTGACATGGATTTAGTCTTAACAAAATATGTCTAACTTGACGATTATTTGTCCATATATTAGTTGCAGAGTTTCTCTTCCTTCAACCGTAGGGTGTGGGGGATGCTCCAGTTTCTAATACTGATTTAATACAAATCAAAGCAAGCCTATGAGATACACGAATATTAGAAATAGGAATATTGGTAGCATCAAAAGTAGACTTTTTCTCTAATTACAAAATTATTGAATCATTGACCGATCTTGCAGGGCAACAAGTTATTTGGAAAAGGCAACATTGCCATCCCCTAAAAGTTGGATTTTTACTCATCTTTTGGCTGCTTAAACAGATGAACCAAACCTAGTAGTATACTTAAGTACTTACTGCTCCAAACACATGCACATGTGTGCAGGAAACAATAACAAAAAGAATTCGTCAAGGCAGAAAAACTAGCACCTGAAAACGAGAATTAGCATCTTTGAAGAGAATTTCTGGAGCTATAAGTGATAAAATATGATGGCAATCTGAATTATTTTACTCATCGTAATATCCGAAAATTTTATTCATTGTAATATCCTTCTTCCTTCGCTCTCTCATCATCGCTTTCTTCCTCCCCGATCCCCGTAACAGCCTCTCTGAACCTTCTTACATCTGGAAATCGAAATCAACTTTATTTTCAAAATCGAGTTCGATTTCGAAATCTAGAACGAAACTGATTTTGAAATCAAAGTTAAGGTTGATTTCTAAATCAATCTCTTACATTAGAAAATAAAATCAATCGATCAAAAAATGAATTGATTAAACCTACAAAAATGAATCGATGGTAGGGATATGACATTGGTAGCGCTGAATTGGGAATTAAAGGGATAAGTTTTGAGAAGGATTGAAAAGGAGAAAGAAGGGGAGTTGGAGCGAAAATTATGCCGAAAGCGCTGAACTGGAACTGAAGGGATAAGTTTTGAGAGGAATTGAAAAGGAGAAAGAATCGGAGTGGAGCGAAAATTTAGGCGCAAATAATTGGCACAGACAATTTGATTATTTTGGCTCTTACAGTATGGTCGGTTTGATAATAGTTTAATATTTTCAATTCAACCCTTCAACAAATTGATAGTTTAATATTTTCAATTCAACCCTTCAACAAATTGAAAAATATTCTGGTCCCTGCGCATTTCTTCCATGATAGTTGATTGAATTTATTGCCATAAATGTTCATTGATTTATTAGACCACTCTGATTTTATTTCACACCAAAATACTGTTACACATTATATCTTATATATGTAGCCCACATGATAATTATTTGGGTGTTATTATTCACACCTCGTTTTACACTTCCGGCCACTTTTCTGAATTTAATACAAATGATAATTTTTTATATTCTTCTAGTCACCATATATTATTCCTTCACTCAGTTATTCACCATCGTACTTCTCCTAAAAAAATCACGTACGTCTCTACAATTTCGAAACCTTAACCCCTAACAAAAGCATATATATATTTGTGCCTAATAGAGGTAGAAGATGAAGATAAAAAAGAGGTTAGATTTGCTTAATTTTTATCGTTTTCTATTATTTTATAACACATGTTGTTAGGGTTTTTTTAAACGGTCCGTTTGGCACACATTCGTAGAAAGTTTCAAAATTAGGCTCACATCCGGTCCAAAGTTTATTATAAATTAGGTCTCTATTTTTCGAAAATTCAACAAAAAAAATAAAAAAAATCACGTAAATTCATATTTAAATAAAACACGAAAACATAAAAAAAATCAGTTGAAAAACCCACCAAAAAACACGTCAAAAACCAAAAATGCATAAAATCAGCGATATAGCAGTTAATTGCATAACGGTATGCAAATATTTGTGTTTCATGCACACATCTATGCAGCTATTTCAGTTATGCATCTGTTTTGACTTTTTTGCGTACAAGCATGCAAGTAATACATAATTCTTACATACAAGTATGCTATAAGTCGTAGGCATGCAAATCAGTTCATATTTATTTGCATACATGCATGCAAGTATTCAGAATAAATGCACACATATATGCAGCAATCCGTAGGCTTAAATATTAGTTCAACTTTACTTGCTTACATGTATGCAAGAAACAGAATACTTGCATACATGCATGCAAGTATTCACTCAGATTTTTAGTGTAAACTGCTTCAGCAATACTTGCATACATGTGCGTAACTATTGCATATACTTGCATACATGTATGCAAGTTTTTTTTCTTTTTTTCGTGGTCTTCTATGAATATTCGCAGACTTTAAATTATTATTTTTATATTGTAGTGCACATTTTTTTCCAAGAAAACACGCAACCCTAATTCTAGGGATCCTCTTTACATAGAAAAGATGAGAGGGAGGCCATTTTAATTTTGGAAGTTTTTAATTACGTGAGCCTTATTTTCACTTTTTTTAATGGTTAGGGTTTTCCATTAAGGATATTTTTTCCACTCCATTGGAAATTTCAAGATTAAAGGACATTAAATTTGATGACGTTATAATAGAAAATGACAATGTAAATTTTGACTTGTAGGGTTTTTATCGGTATAACTTACTTATCTTGTTTTCCAAATATATACATTCTTTTTTCATTTGATAGATGGAGAATTTGATGATGTTAAATTGGACAACACCCTTATTGTTTCGGATGACAAACATGAGGGTTGTGATAATATGATGCAAGATATTGAATCAAATGACTTAAAAGACATAAATATTGATTTGACAAATCATTTCACAACCGGCGAAGTAAGTACTCATTTATAAAAATTAAAATTGCTAATGTGGTTATGAAAATGAATTATGCTAATTTTTTCTTGAACTATTTGACTTTGGGTATTTGGTTCGCAGGTACATTGATCAGAAGGTGTAAAACAATGAGGAAAAAAAGTTGAACACCATTATTGTAATTCTAAAGTCGGATAAGTTAGGACCTATAAGAAATCCAAGGTTGCAATTGGGGTGTGAAAGGGATGGATTTTATCGTAGTCGTCAACTAAAGTCAAAATAGATGGAACACAATGTAAACAAAAACAGACATAACACCAGCACAAAATGCGACTGCCCTTTCAGATTGAAGGGCGTATATGTAGTTGAAAATAGAAATGGTGGTTATATCAAATTCATAAGAGGGATTTGGTAGACGAAGTCGTGAGATATTCTGATAAATTACAAGATGGAGAAGAGGTATTTGGTAGATAAAGACGAAAGGGAGAAGCGATATGGGAGGCCATAGAAAACTTGAGCGAGGAGGGTAACAATAATCTGGGAATTGTCATCTAATTTATTGCATGGAGAGAAAAATTAATTATGTACATAGTTACCTCTTTAAAGCAATAAAAACCTATTCCGTCTTAATCATTTTTCTCCATGGTGACCTTCTATCTTCTGTATTGAGCTCTTCAATATCAATGCCCTTCAACTTCACAGCTCCCTTCAACATCGTAGTAAGAGTGGTGCGCATGAAACATACAAAGCGGAAACGAGCAGATCCCGTAGTCAAGGAGCAACTAAAAGAGAGGTAATGATTTTAATTTACAAATTTAGCTATTTTTTTGAAGCGTTTCTGTCAGTGTGATTTGGGAAATAAGAAGAAAATGATAGGGATGTTGATTTTTAATGGAAAAAGGGTCATTGTCTGTCGTTTTATTGGTATTGAAAATGGTGAATTATGGACGTTCTTAGGTTATGGGACAGTGTAGGTTGAAATACGATAGGTTTTGGTCCAATATAAGTGATTTAATCATTATAAAATGAGCGTTTAAGTAATGTAGGTTTGTTCGAACATAAAAGGTGGTGTATAGTCAATTTTTTCCATTAAACTATTATCTCCGACGGTTTAAACGGTCGATCTCTTTGAAAAATGTTACTGTAAACAGTCATTTATAGATAGTTCATGATTTAAATGGATTTATAGACAATTTACTGATCGGGGGTTTATGGCCAAATATTATTTGAACAAATGACTGTCTATTGTAATTCTTATGAAAACAGTGATGCTCTGCCCATTTTTCTTCCGTTGTTCGGTTTATCTCTGTCGTGTTTAATATTTTTTTATGCATTTGCAGTACAAAGATTGTTTCTACATCTAGTTGTGTACTGCCAACTGCTTCAAATAGACAGAGATTAGCATCGGAAAGAGAAAGACGTTTGTAATAGCAAAAGGAAAAAGAAGCACATGATGAACATGAAGAAAGTAGTATTTCCGAGAAAAGAAGCAGTGGAGATGGTTCTGAAGGTGACCAAGAGGATGAAAACATCGAGCACGAAAAGGATGAAGTGTCGAGGATGAACAAAATCAGGAAGGGTAAGAATGGGATGGAAGCGAGGAGGATGATCAAAATGAAGAAGAGGAAGAACACAAGAAAGCGATAATGTTGATGAAAATTTAGAGCAGGAAGAGGAAGAGGGGGAGGGAGGAGGAAGTGAAGATGAGAAAGTGAAGGTCAAGAAAATGAAGATTATATATAAGAAGAAGAATTAGAGTGATTGGAAATATAATCAAGTAAAAAATCAAGTAAAAGAAATGGTAAACACCTGCAAAAGAAGCATCACTGCAACATGCTAAAGTTGAGGATCAGCTTACTTTTGTTTGCATTCAAGTATCACATTGCTGATAAAATATAGAACTCTTTTTTCAATGTGGGTACAAATATTTTTTATGAAATGATCAGTGTGTATATATCTTAGGAACCATGGGGAGAATATAGAATTATTAAAGTTCACAATGACGTTGGAACACAAAAGATTATAGAAATAAGTGTGCTTTTGTACATGATGTTGTAGTTCAGTCAGGTATATGTTAATTAGTTCTTCATGCTTGTGAGAAACTAGATAAAGTTCTTATTAACTCATTTGTCGAAAGATTTTATTCAAAAACAAACACATATCACTTACTTTTCGGAGAAATGGGAATAATTGTTGATGAAGTTGTGCATATCACTGGTGTTACGATCCGAATTCGCTAGCCCCTGAGGAGACCAGAGAATACGGATTGTAATTTAAATCCCTGATATTTTTCTACTTTATATTATTTATTTATGCTTTGATACCAAAAATGTAAACTGGGTTTATAAAGGGTTTTAATAAAACCAGAAATTTCTAATATATGAATTGGAATGGATTTGAATAGAAATCACCTTCGGGAGATTTCGATATTGGATTCTGTCACTATAGGATATTATGGAAGAATTTGGAAGATAGATATATATCTTTATTCCCCATACGATATGTGTTGCTTTCAGAATTTGATATTGAATATAAGCCAATATAATTTCTATTCAAAGCCTTATATTTAATATTAAATTGGATTTTGGGTTTGTCGTGAATGGTGTCTTCAGTAACACTGTTCTTAAATCCCATGTGAAAAGAATAAATCTTTCAATTAAGATTATTAGAGTTTCCAATTATATTTAGTAATTGGAATAAAATGGAATGTGAATTGGGCTTATTGTGAACTGCATTTTTTTAACGACATTCGTTCTTTAACCCGATTAACAGTGAAATGTGATTTGGAATTTATAAATCTTATTATTAAGATTTAATTAAAATTTTCCAAAGAAAAGTTTTCCAATTTAATATATTAAATTGGAATTGAATGGAATCCGATTTGGTAATAATCGAATGAGCTTCTGTGGAGGAAGGTTGTTAATATATATGGAAACTAAAAGGCTTTGTCGTTATTCCATTTATATTATTAGTCGAATACGGAAATTGATATCAATTATATATTGATTTGTTTTCCATGAAGATACCATAAAATGGAATGTGATTTTGGGTTTGTCGTGAACTGTGTTTTAAATGACATTAGTTTTTTAACCCAGTTAAAGACAGGATTACATGTCTAACATTGTATTTCGAACTGTATTGTTGATCTCTACTAAATATATATCTGTTTGGTGGCGGAGAATTTATTCTCTTACTTAATACCCTTCTCTAATACGTATGAGCTTAGAGGTTATATATTGCCAGAAATCAGTAGTACGGTGTAGATTGTCGATGCAGCATGTTTGTGTTTTCAATGTTAAATAATCATTTGTTGGAAGATTAAAACTAAAGGGAGTTTTAATGAATCTTTAAATAGACGGAAATGTGAATGTGATAATTTAAATTACCAAATTTGCGAAATGATTGAGAATGGAGTATCACCAGTTTTGCTCCAAGCGATAGTTAAATCTTCAACTAGATTTGAATGCGAAAATGGTAATTACATTTTACCGGTAACACAGTGGTGTTAGATATGGAGTATATCACCATTTTTGCTCCATGCGATGAATAGGTTGGGATTGGGATAATAAATGAAATGATTACTTCGGTACGACTCGTTAATCCCGACTAGTTGGATAAACCTTAATTTGGTTTAGAATTGAAAAGATAATGAAATCTTTTGAAATGATATCCAAAGGAAGATTAAAGAAATTTTTTAAAACAATTTATCTTTGATAAAATTAATAGGAACTTTTCCCTAAAGATATGAATATTTGAATTTAAGAATATTTTGGATTGGAATGAGGCGTATGTTGTGTTTTTATAGCATTTGATTATAAGATACGGTAGTTATTCGGAAAGACCGGGTTAATGCCCATTCTGAATAATTGATTCGACTATAAGTCGACGATGAAGATGGTGGTTGAAAACCAGAGATCTTCACATCGTTTGGATGATTATTGATGTCTTGATTGGGTTGTACACCCAAGACAATGTAATAAGTGGTGATCGTCCAGACGTACTTGGAGATTGACCGGATATGCGAGGACCTCTCTCCTGTATCGGACATATGGGACGAGGAATAAGGTGCCTCTGGTTTTGTTCAGACCCAGAACGAACTAGTAAATGGATGGGTGTCTGACATTGGATTTTATTCTATGTTGATTGATTTCTATTAAATATATATATATATATATCTGTTTGGTGGCGGAGAATTTATTCTCTTGCTTAACACTCTTCTCGGAGACGAACGAGCTTAGAGGTTATATATCGATAGACATCAGTCGCATGGCGTGAATTGTCAGTGTGGCATGCTGAGATGCAAATGATCAAGGCTTTTGTTGAAAAGCAGAGTCTTGTGGCTGATGATCAAAGCACGGTTTTAAATAGCATAACTTTGTGTATAGTGTTAATTCATGAGCCTCGCACCCCGGTATGAACCAGAAATGGGAGAGGAGCTCAAGGAGGACATGCGTTTCCTTCTACCTAGGAATGGTATCATGGTATGGAGCCCAGACATTTTTACTTATGTTGATGATAGATAGCGAGGTACCTCGGATATATCGGTCACTACGGGGCGGATGGATGATATGGTCGACATACTGACGAGACTTACGCCCTATAGAGCGGGGAAATGTATTGTTCAGGAATTACCAATCCTCAAACGTAAGAGAGGACCGGCCCTGGTGCTCCAGGTGCAGTTGCGACTGATCCTAAGACATGGGCTAGATTGTCTCGAATTCGGTAAGGACGATCCGTTGCCTTGGTTCATGATGGAAATCCAACTTCCAATACAAGATCGTGAGGTTTTAGTTGTAGAACTAGTATGGCGACATGATATATGTTACCCATGTCGCCTATGATTGATACATTCATATTTGAAGTGGATTTTGACACTATACACTTATACCAGTACTAAATGATTTATTTTAAACGTACCAAGCATGTTTGGCTATTATAAGGGAAAATTCAATCCTCCGGATTGCGTTGCATTATGCGATGGGACCTAAGTCTTATAATAGCTTTATTTTTCCAAAAAGCATTGCGCTGTTTGTTTATGCACAGGTATTCTTGGGAGAAAACCCGTTCCGTGTTATACGGCGTGGTCCCTTGATTTATCAAATTGTAATGTAAAGTTTTAAATAACTGTTTTGAGTTCTCACACCAATCCCATGACTGACCTGGAGTTTATTATTTAACCTAAACTCTGGGTGCCCCTATTTTCCACATGGGCAGCTAGCAGTTTTGGTTTTGCAGATTTCTATTGGTCCCGGATCCTGGATTTACAGCTGGAGCTATATTCGGAAAGCTCTGTATTTGTGTATTCCTTTCAGTCGTATTATGTATTATTTTTCCGCTGCTGATGTAATTTTAATCTCTGATATTTTTCTGATGTATATTATTTATTCATACTCAGTTATATTCTTGTACTCTAATGTAATTGTTGTAATAAGCAATGAAATGTTCTTTTGTTTATGTTCTAATTATCGCGTTCTCAATTCAATCCAGGCTTTCCTTTACGGGGAAATTTGGGTCGTCTCGGTTGTTACGACCCGAATTCGCTAGCTTCCGAGGAGATCAGTGAATTCGGGTCATAACATCTGGCCTACCACCCGAAGGTATAGTAGTCAGAGAAAAACTTAGTTGCTCTAAAGATATTACATATCATGATGTTCATCAACTCTTGGACCAGTATCAAGGGATAGACAAACCAGCTGTTGTACTTGTATTGGTTGGTGATAAGAATATTAGGTTGGAGTGGTTAAGAAGTCAGTGTGAAAATTCTGAGGATTTAGATAGTGATAAATGGAAGAGACACTGTACAATAGCGTACGTTTTATATAGGATTGGATGCTTAGTTTGTTATGATAATTCCAATAATAAAGTGTCTATTCATTTTTATAATGTCTTAGAGATGTTAAAGAAGTAGGTGGTTATTCTTGGACAATCATGTGTTTGAAATGGTTATTGCAGAACTAGGTCAAATTACTAAAGAATGTATAAACTAAATGATGGGATATATGACATTTCTTCAGGTAAATTTCCATGTATATATTTACTTTATATCATGATTTAAGGTTACGACCGAGACCTCAAGATTCCTGCCACCTTGGTTTTGTTCCGGCCAATAGCGAGACGGAATCAAGTTAAAATCCTATCCCGCTAGCTAACAATAAGAAAAAACAATGAAAAAGAAGAAAAATCGAAGAAGAAGAAAAGTTGGCAAAGAAGACGAAGAAAAATTAGTAAATTACTAATCAAGAATGAAGATCCCAGATGCATTCTTTGTTGATTTCAAGCAATATTCGACATCGATTTCAAGTGGCAATCGCGATCGAGATGCAAATCCAAGGCGAGCATCGCAATCTTTTTTTGGTCTTGTTCTCTTACTATCTTCTCATTTGGATTGATTCAATGTGGGGGGGGGGGGTGTGACATTATAACCAAATATTTTAGTGCAAAGAAGCTTCCTGATAAAATAGATTATGGGCTGGGCTTTGAAATAAACTAACATTTTTTTTTTAAATTTAGCCTAGACACGATGAGCTAAACTAGGTTGTGCTAGCTTATTTAATTTGATTTAGTATAGTACTAAGTCTAAAATTATTTTGTGTAATTTGGTAGAAATACATTTGTGTTGACTATATCTTTTATTTTATGTAGATTGATCATTGCTACATATTCATTAAAAACCACTAAAAACAAAAAGTAAGATGAAACTAAAGCTGAAACTTTCGAAATTGTCCAAAACCTGGAAAATTTCAAATGAACGAAATTGACGCCGAAAACCAAGTTCTCGAATCTTGATTTATATTTAATTCATATGTAACTATTCACTTAAATCTTTTATTTATGCATTTGCTACCTGACTATAGGTGTGGATTTTTGAATATTTAACTAGTATTAGATAACACAATCATTCTATTGGTATGTATGGCAGTGCTATCAGAGCTACTTTCAACTTTGCAAATGAAATGGATACACACGTAGCTTATGATTTGTTACTCTAAGGGTGAAGATTGACAATCTACAAAGTTGTGATGTCATTTGGGATTGTTTCAAAGATAATGGTAATTCTACCAATTCCAGCAATGTTCTTTATGCAATGGCCATGTTATCTTCTTTGAAATCGTAGAATTATATCTTCCTCAAAGATTCTGGCAACAATTTGTACATGTGCAGCCCATTCTAACACTCCACTCACTCTTAACAAGAAGAAGTTTAAGTCGTCATCTTGGGGTTTTAAAGAGATGCACTATAATCTAGGTGATTTTGGATGGATTGAATGGAGAAATCATCTGCTTAGTGAGAGGCGAGAAGTTGCACATCCTTGGGACTGTGATGAAAACTACACCGAGTAATATCAAAATGCATCTCACCCTCTTGTGGCCAATCCAACGAAGAGAATCACTAAACCAGCAAATGCTAGTGACCAAAATTTGCTTTTTTTCATTGTAAGTATTTTATTTATTCTGAAACATACTATTTACATATAAAGCGCTAATAGTATAAATATTTATAGAAATGATAGCTTCGGCAGTTGTAGATTTCATCCACTTATGTGCCCCAAGCGATTCTATGGCCTAACCTTTAGAGAAGGTAAAGCATATAGAGAAACCTAAACTATCATAGATTTATGACGAGACCATATTGGGAGAAGAAGATGTGGGTAAGATGACTAAAGGTAAAGGAAGGAGGATGAAAAAACTGCAAGCAAAATGAGAGACGGTGCTACGAAGAAGTAGGATGCGAGGAAATCACAATGGAGATGTAGTTATGATTTGTTTTGATATTTTGGTTGGTAACAATTCATTTGGTTGACTTTTACGTTATGATGGTAGGTTAGTAACGGTTTGATAGACATGAACATGTAATTATGATTGTTGCATGTCTTGAAATTATTTTGATGGTAGGTCTGTAATGTTTGTGATAACTATAGAAAACGATTGAGGCTGTGACTTTGATTGTGTTTTAAGTATATGAAGTTTGTATATGACTTTGGTTGTGTTTTGAACATGTACATGTACTTATGACTTTTCTTGTGAATATTATGTATGATGTTTGTGATGATTGAAGAAAGCGATTGAAGTTGTGATTAAGTGCTAAAGTATATGATATTTAATTGTGATGGTTGTAGAAAATGATTATAGAAATTTTTTAAGTATATGAAGTGTGATTGTAGTACGTCTATATAAGATGCTTGTTTTTTATAACATTGTGTCAAGCATATTCAAGGAAAAGGGAAAATGATAGCTATGTTAATAGTTTAATCCACTTAATCATAAAATATGGCGTATTTTCATCATTTAAGTGAACATAGAACCACCACAAAGTTGCTTAAAAGTTTCCAAAAAAAGGTCCCAAGTACTTTAATTTCTCAGATAACAAGCAATCACCGAAAATTGTAGCAAAAAACAATAACATGTTGATCGAAAAGTTTAAGGTTTACGGTTGAATTTCAAAACTTAATCGGATAGTAACATATTGTAGTTTTCTATAAATATAAACGATTATGTCATATCGAATTATATTATCATATGGTTTACATCGACATCTATTAAAATGACCACATCATATCTGTTTTTTGTGCTATAAACGTTTACATTAGAGTCACAAAGTTTCAATATAAAACCATAATTTTGAAAGATATAGACAGAAAGATCATACCATAAGTAAACGGCCAAGCATGAGTCGTAAAGTTCAGTTTGGTGATTTGTATTTGTTCCTTGCTTAGAAGGAAATTACTTGTATTTTTCCAAAAAAATGATGTACATAAGCCGAGTTTCTTCAGTTATGACAACTTGTTATTGAGATTGAAGAATGAAGTATAACATGCGGATTCATTTAACTCATATTAACCAAAGTTCAATACAAATTAACATAATTCATGTATTCTAAGAATATAATAGCTCAGTAGAAGAATTTTATAACAAATTTATGCTTCTTCGTAACAAATTTCATACATTATAAGATGATAATTTTTTGACATAAAATTCATTATATGTTTCATACTTTTCCGTACTACAATTCATACATTACATACATTAATTAGAGAGTGGGTCAACTTCTTTTTTTTTTGTCAACTACACACTCCTGGTCCTGTGTTAAAGCTAAATGCTTCTTCATCCTCTTTGCATATGGTTTGACACATCTTATGCATTAATGTTGTAAAATTGTTAGAAGCATGAAAATTGAGGTGTATGAGGAAGAGGAGAGTACAAAATTAGCTTAGTTGTTGACGTGATTCATAACTATCATTTTACCATGGTTCAACATGTTGAACTGTTGTAGGAAAAAATGTACAGCTCATTAGCTTGTTTAATAAGACTACCGCAGTGCCCAATGTTTCAGTAATTTCAAAACCTTATTATGGCAACTCTATCCTGTTATTGACATCAAATAAGTTCATACATTGTATCCTACTCTTCATATCATTATAACCACATGTATTCCACATTTGTTTGTACATATCTGAATATAACACTAAATTGTCAACCATTGACTCATGTAGAAACTTATAAGGATACTTTGGCCTTCGATTGTGGAGATTTATTTGATTAACAACAACCCAATACCCGCAATTATAATAACTAGGCATGTCGTTTGTACTGATTATGTATGGTCTCATACATTTGGGCATTTGCATCATGTAGTAATCATTAATTGTACTTTTGTTGTTCTTACAAGCCTTAAATTCCTTCCATGCGTCTTTATCTAAGATCGAACTAGTGTAAGATTGGAGCTATAAGACAATGATGCCTCCATATGTTCAAAGTAAGACGGGTCTCTTTTAGTCGACTTATCGTTCTTCGATGGTTTATCCTTTTTAATACTGACAGTGGGGGACTTTAAAATACTAGTTATTTGAGAAAAAGCTAGCAATTTCAATTGTTGTTGCATATTAAGTCTCACAATATCAGCAGATTCGGCATACATCCATTTCAATGCTTGAATTCGGGCAAGTCTAGGAAATCACAAGGTTAATGTTGCTATGTGGGACGAGTACAAGATAATTGCTTCTAATAAGAGATGACAACACTTAAAGGTATGAAACCATGTGATTGTCTGAAGTCTACAAGCATATATGCATATGGTAGTCCATTTACATACCATATGACAAAACCATAATTCTCTGTACCCAAGCCAATATTCGAAATGGTACACAGGACATGTAATAGTATATCAAACGTCTTGTATAATACAAATTCCAAAATTTCTTTAAACATTAGCTCACTTTGAATTCTATGCATTATCCTAGATGTACTCAGTTCGAACGCATGTTCGATAGCAACAAATTCATTCTCACAATAAAAATGTGCATTAGTCTAGCATTGTACAAGACTCGCAAAGAATGAATCAAAGTACTATTTCAAACGATGATGTGCACTTTTGACTATACTGGTTGACACATTATCATAGTGTCTTACTTTGTTGATTCAAACCTGAACAAACATCTCCTTATATTTATTAAGCAATTTCATTACATACATGTGACAGACTTCTTTTGTTTCACAAGCCAAAAATCACGGAAAGAGTTTATGTTACGATGTTACTCTCCTTCGAACAAGGAGTTTATCACATTAATACAAGCATTCCAAAAATGTTCATACTCATTTTTGACTTTCTAATCCTACATTCCTACCTCTTTATCCCCGATCAACACTTTCTTGTTTATATAATTGTGTTTAAATTAACTTGAACATTCTTCGAAATATGTCAAGCATAAAATAATGTCTCATGCCGCTGGAAACATGGTAGTTATTGCATTTAAAAGATCAATTACGACATTCATGGTTATAACAGTTGGAAATTCTTTTTCGCGATAACACTTTCTGACACATTTAAGGGCCTATACACAAGATTCTATAGTCTCACAACTAATAAAAGCAAGTACTATAGTAAAAGATTCCCCAGCCGATGTTTGCGAGACTTTATGAGCACAATAGTTTGTATTAATTTGTTTTGAACGTGCAATCAATAAACAAATGCTGATAAAAATTTTGAGCTAAAGTAACACATTTAGCATGACTAAAGAACAAGTCGTAAACATCATTGATTGTACTATCAACTCTATGGTGTACGAAATAATGATAACTAAAAGGTACTTTCATAAAGACGCATAATCGATCTACCTTTAGTGTTTTGAAGTTGAAGTTTCACATTTTCATTGTAAATGTTACTTCTGTTTGATTGGTTTTTCGGGTCCAGTTTAGTAGCAATCAAAATATTCTGAGATCTATACTATTTATCACTGTTTAAGTAGTCTTAGCTCCGTTGTCTTTCAATCTTTCCATATACGGATGCCCAGTTAATAGTTAGGAAACATGTGATTGTGGCATCCATTCTTCACCGTCAATACCCATTTGTCATCATTTCTACACCGCGCATTTTACTTAAACGGCCATTCATATTTCCTACTTTCCGATCTTCGCTATTTTTATTGTGTTTTCGAAACATGAATTTTTGCCTTATGATTAATGTATTTTCCACTTCTTTCACATGTTAGAAGCATCAACGATCCTTTTCCCTTAGCTAATAAATTTCGCATTTTTGAACTTTCTATCACAATTATCCATGTTCAATGCACCAGTCTCGTACATTTTCCTTTGGCTCAGACAACCACATCATAAAACATCAACGTAACTCAGTTAGATTGTCATTATCAAATTAGAGCAACATAAACCACATATAATTGATATATTTTCATCGTACCTCATATATAGTGAAATGCCAAATTAAATCGAGGTAGTCACAATGCGATAGAGCTAGTTGATTAAATAATTCTTTTGATTGTCATCATTTTTGTAACACCCCACATCCGTTGATGTCACTCTTTATCAGAATGCATTAAGTTCCGTAAAGGGTAATAGGTAAACAAAATTAGAATATCACAAGACAGATATAAAAATACCAGCGGAAATTTAAAACTTCATTATTCGGCAAAAAATATCATAGTCTCAAAACCAGTTACAACATCAGGCTGGAATACTAAAACAAAATACATTAAACCAAAAAAATCTGTCTTGAGCTAAAAACTATCAGAGTACAGAAATGTAAAATCATAATTCCCAATAATAGTCATAGCAAAGTAAACAAGTAGTCGAAGCGATACATCAAAGTAAATCCAGATCCAAGCAGAAACAGAGAGAGAGTCCTAATCACGACTGAGCATTCCCACCCTGAGAACCTGGGGGGAGGGGGCAGGAAAGAAAGAAAGAGAAACAAAAAGGGTCAGACATAAAGTATGGCAAGTCCAGTGATTTTTAGCATATAAAGAAGTAAAAGTATCAAGACAGGTAAATAAACTAGATGAGAGATAACAGTAACATACAACAGGTATAAACAGGATGAACAGGATAAGCTAAATAAACAAGGTAAACTATGCTTCTCAACTAACATGATTTTTGACAGAATTAGGTGTTCCCTAATATAATAGAAATAGAATGATCCCAACAGAAACATAATGGTAAATTTAGGTGTACTCTAGTTACATAATGGGTTTTACCCCAAACAAAAATAATACGTACCTCAAAAGAATATAACGGGTGTTACCCTTAGTAGAAATAACAGGTACCTCAACAGAAACAGATGGGACTAGATGTACCTTAATTGCTACCTCCAAGTGACCGACCCCTAATGTCTAAATATCATGTGTCGACTCGACAGTAAGGCGTATTATTTCTTAAAGTGACAACCTACAGAAGGACACAGACCTATTTACCGGTGCTACAACGGCTTATTTTCCCCTACAGACCGGACCCATGCACGCTCAAGGCTCCGTTGGAACGTGCCCGTATACACCCCCTTTCAGATGAACCTCTTACTATCAGTTCAATATGTGTGTCCTGACCCCTACCTAGTACGGGATCAACGTTTATTATCAGAATGAGTTACTGACTGATATGGCCCTTACAAAGCAAATGACACAAGCTAAAGCCCTAAAACTTATGTCCTCCAATTTACTAGGATTTTAACGGGTTAAGTCTTACCACATAACCCCCACAGATTTAACATGTTACAGATTAACAGGTTCATATAACCCCTACAGATTTAAAAGGTAAAGTATTACAGGTTCATATAACCCCAGCAGTTGTAACATGTTATGTCTTACAGATTATTAGGTTCATATAGCCCCAACAGATTAAACAGTGTTTACATAACCCCACAGTTTTAACAGATTTACTTAACCCCTACAAATCTAATAGATTCCACAGGTTACATACAGTTCCATTAACATGTTCTACTTAATCTTCGAATTAAGCCTACAGATTATGTAAGAAACCAAGTGGGGTGATTATGAGAGAAAAAAAACAAATAGTAGAAACCAAAAGAGGAGAATATGTGAGAAAAAAGCTAATGAACATTGTTACATGGGAGCAAAAAAAAACTGACAGTAGAAAACCAACAACCGTCATTAGGAAGGATTGAACCGCACAGCTAAGTACAGTTTGCTTAAGAAGCTATATCGACTTATACTTATTTCAAACATTAATCATCATTCTGCCTCCGCTGTTGCCCACCGGGCGGGGGTTGCCCCAGGAGGCCGCCTGGCCCCCGCACTGGCCCTGTCCATAACATTTATTAGAAATGCAATATGATACCTACATACAAAGCAAACCTAAGAACTTTAACATGATTTCCAAGAATAGGTATCGTGAATATCATATCCTCTTGTGTAAGCCATTATAAATATTGTTAATATTTTCTCACAAGCAACCAAGAGTTTCTCGAAAAGAAATTCTACCCCTATTTCACTGTTTAAGCGCCTTCTAGGTTTGATTTAGTTTCAACAATAATCTATACAACAGTCTTTCTGAAATACTAATAGACCACACAACTGAAACAACATCAGCAAAACTACTACTACTGAGCCATATATTAATAAATTTAAAAGGATCTCTTGCCGGACTAGAGGCAGTACTATGTAGTTGAATTAGCATCAGACAATGATCACTAGTTGAGTGAGAAAGAAAATTAATAAAAGCAATAGGAAATAAATTTTGGAACACTATTGATAAACACCCTATCGTTCTTACAATGTATTGAAAGTTCTTTTCCTCCTCTCCAAGGAAGGTTAATAGTGATGGTTGCTGAAGACACAAAATTGGGACATGTACTACAAAATCCCCACCATATGGGACTGCAAGAAGAAATTTTTGTTTGCATAATTTCAAGATGACAGTTGGCTCAGCAACTTGTACCAAATTATTTCCCAGTTGATTAGACCTGGTTTCAGTTCAAACTCTAAATCTATAGTTGTAATTAATTTCATTTAATTTAATTTTGAAGAAACATGTTGGAATGTAAGCAACATTCTCATTTTGAAGCTATGGATCTTTCTATACGGTAATATAAACAAGTAAAAAACCCAGTAGAAAACAAAGTAAAAGAAGCATCACTGCAACATGCTAAAGTTGAGGATCAGCCATTACTTTTGTTTGCATTCAAGTATCACATTGCTGATAAAATATAGAACTCTTTTTTCAATGTGGGTACAAATATTTTTTATGAAATGATCAATGTGTATATATCTTAGGAACCATGGGGAGAATATAGAATTATTAAAGTTCACAATGACGTTGGAACACAAAAGATTATAGAAATAAGTGTGCTTGTGTACATGACGTTGTAGCTCAGTCAGGTATATGTTAATTAGTGCTACATGCTTGTGAGAAACTAGATAAAGTTCTTATTAACTCATTTGTCGAAAGATTTTATTCAAAAACAAACACATATCACTTACTTTTTGGAGAAATGGGAATAATTATTGATGAAATTGTGCATATCACTGGTGTTACTACCCGAATTCTCTAGCCTCTGAGGAAACCAGAGAATACGGATTGTAATTTAAATCCCTGATATTTTTCTACTTTATATTATTTATTTATGCTTTGATACCAAAAATATAAACTGGATTTATAAAGGGTTTTAATAAAACCAGAAATTTCCAATATATGAATTGGAATGGATATGAATAGAAATCATCTTCAAGAGATTTCGATATTGGATTCCGTGACTATAGGATATTGTGGAAGAATTTGGAAGATAGATATATATCGTTATTCCCCATACGATATGTGTTGGTTTCAGAATTTGATATTGAATATAAGCCAATATAATTTCTATTCAGAGCCTTATATTTAATATTAAACTGGATTTTGGGTTTGTCGTGAATGGTGTCTTCAGTAACACTGCTCTTAAACCCCATGTAAAAAGAATAAATCTTTTAATTAAGATTATTAGAGTTTCCAATTATTTAGTAATTGGAATAAAATGGAATGTGAATTGGGTTTATTGTGAACTGCATATTTTAACGGCATTCGTTCTTTAACCTGATTAACAATGAAATGTAATTTGGAATTTATAAATCTAATTATTAAGATTTAATGGAAATTTTCCAAAGTAATTTTTTCTAATTTAATATATTAAATTGGAATTGAATGGAATTCGATTTGGTAATAATCGAAGTGAGTTTCTGTGGAGGAAGGTTGTTAATATATATGGAATTTAAAAGGCTTTGTCGTTATACCATTTATATTATTAGTCGAATACGGAAATTGATATCAAATATATATTGATCTGTTTTCCATGAAGATTCCATAAAATGGAATGTGATTTTGGGTTTGTCGTGAACTGTGTTTTAAATGACATTAGTTCTTTAACCCAGTTAAAGATAGGATTACATGTCTAACATTGTATTTCGAACTGTATTGTTGATCTCTGATAAATATATATATGTTTGGTGGCGGAAAATTTATTCTCTTGCATAAAACCCTTCTCTGATACGTATGAGCTTAGAGGTTATATATTGGAAGAAATCAGTTGTACGGTGTAGATTGTCGATGCAGCATGTTTGTGTTTCCAAAGTTAAATAATCATTTGTTGGAAGATTAAAACTAAATGGAGTTTTAATGAATCTATAAATAGATGGAAATGTGAATGTGATAAGTTAAATTACCAAATTTGCGAAATGATCGATTCTCACCAGTTTTGCTCCAAGTGATAGTTAAATCTTTAATTAGATTTGAATGGGAAAATGGTAATTAATTTTTACCGGTAACACAGTGGTATTAGATATAGAGTATCACCAGTTTTTCTACATGGGATGAATAGGTTGGGATTGAGATAATAAATGAAATGATTACTTCGGTATGACTCGTTAATCCCGACTAGTTGGATAAACCTTAATTTGGTATAGAATTGAAAAGATAATGAAATCTTTTGAAATGATATCCAAAGGAAGAGTAAAGAAAAAAATTAAAACAATTTATCTTTGATAAAATTAATGGGAACCTTTCCCTAAAGATATGTATATTTGAATTTAAGAATATTCTGGATTGGAATGAGGCGTATGTTGTGTTTTTATGGCATCTAATTATAAGATACGGGAGTTATTCGGAAAGACCGGGTTTATGCCCATTCTGAATAATTGATTTGACGATGAAGACGGTGGTTGAAGACCGGAGATCTTCACATCGTTTGGATGATTATTGATGTCTTGATTGGGTTGTACACCCAAGACAATGTAATAAGTGGTGATCGTCCAGACGTACTTGGAGATCGACCGGATATGAGAGGACCTCTCTCCTGTATCGGACATATGGGACGAGGAATAAGGTGCCTCCGGTTTTGTTCAAACCCAGAACGAACTAGTAAATGGATGTGTGTCTGACATTGGATTTTATTCTGTGTTGATTGATTTCTATTAAATATATATCTATTTGGTGACGGAGAATTTATTCTCTTTCTTAACACCCTTCTCTGAGACGTACGAGCTTAGAGGTTATATATAGATAGACATAAGTCGCATGGCATGAATTGTCAGTGTGGCATGCTGAGATGCAAATGATCAAGGCTTCTGTTGAAAAGCAGAGTCTTGTGGTTGATGATCAAAGCACGGTTTTAAATAGCATAACTTTGTGTATAGCGTTAATTCATAAGCCTCGCACCCTGGTACGAACCAGAAACGGGAGAGGACCCCAGTTATATATCGATAGACATCGGTCGATATAAACTTTGATTGATTTCTATTAAATATATATCTGTTTGGTGGCAGAGAATTTATTCTCTTGCTTAATACCCTTCTTTGAGACGTACGAGCTTAGAGGTTATATATCGATAGACATCAGTCGCATGGTGTGAATTGTCAGTGTGGCATACTGAGACGCAAATGATCAAGGCTTCTGTTGAAAAGCAGAGTCTTGTGGTTGATGATCAAAGCACGGTTTTAAATAGCATAACTTTGTGTATAGCGTTAATTCGTGAGCCTCGCACCCCGGTATGAACCAGAAACGGGAGAGGACCTCAGGGAGGACATGCGTTTCCTTCTAGTTAGGAATGGTGTCATGGTATGGAGCCCAGACATTTTTACTTATGTTGATGATGGATAGTGAGGTACCTTGGATATATCGATCACTACGGGGTCGATGGATGATATGTCGACATACTGACCAGATTTACGCCCTATAGGGCGGGGAAATGTATTGTTCAGGAATTACCAATCCTCAAACGTAAGAGAGGACCGACCCTGGCGCTCCAGGTGCAGTTGCGACTGATCCTAAGACGTGGGCTAGATTGTCTCGAATTCGGTAAGGACGATTCGTTGCCTTGGTTCATGATGGAAATCCAACTTCCAATACAATCGTGCGGTTTTAGTTGTAGAACTAGTATGGCGACATGATATATGGTGCCCATGCCTCCTATGATTGATACATTTATATTTGAAGTTAATTTTGACACTATACACTTATACTAGTATTAAAGGATTTATTTTAAACGTACCAAGCATTTTTGGCTATTATGAGGGAAAATTCAATCCTCCGGATTGCGTTGCATTGTGCGATGGGACCTAAGTCTTATAATAGCTTTATTTTTCCAAAAAGCATTGCGTTGTTGTTTATGCATTGGTATTCTTGGAAGAAAACCCGTTCCGTGTTATACGGCGTGGTCCCTTGATTTATCAAATTGTAATGTAAAGTTTTAAGTAACTGTTTTGAGTTCTCACACCAGTCCCATGACTGACCTGGAGTTTATTGTTTTAACCTAAACTCTGGGTGCCCTTATTTTCCACATGGGCAGCTAGTTGTTTTGGTTTTGCAGATTTCTATTTGTCCCCAATCCAGGATTTACAGCTGGAGCTATATTCGGAAAGCTCTATATCCGTGTATTTCTTTCAATCGTGCTATGTATTATTTTTCCGCTGCTAATGTAATTTTAATCTCTGATATTTTTCTGATATATATTATTTATTCATACTCAGTTATATTCTTGTACTCTAATGTAGTTGTTGTAATAAACAATGAAATGTTCTTCTATTTGTTTTCTAATTGTCGCGTTCTGAATTCAATCTGGGCTTTTCTTTACGGGGAAATTTGGGTCGTCTCTGTTGTTACGACCCGAATTCGCTAGCCTCCGAGGAGACCAGCGAATTCAGGTCGTAACATCTGGCCTTCCACCCGAAGGTATAGTAGTCAGAGAACAACTTAGTTGCTCTAAAGATATTACATATCATGATGTTCATCAACTCTTGGGTCGGTATCAAGGGATAGACAAACCAACTGTTGTACTTGTATTGGTTAGTGATAAGAATATTAGGTTGGAGTGGTTAAGAAGTCAGTGTGAAAATTCCGAGGATTTAGATAGTGATAAATGGAAGAGACACTGTACAATAGCGTACCTTTTATATAGGATTGGATGCTTAGTTTATAATGTCTTAGAGATGTAAAAGAAGTAGGTGGTTATTCTTGGACAATCATGTGTTTGAATTGGTTATTGCAGAACTAGGTCAAATTACTAAAGAATGTATAAACTAAATGATGGGGATATATGACGTTGCTTCAGGTAAACGTCCATGTATATGTTTAGTTTATATCATGATTTAAGGTTACGACTGAGACCTCAAGATTCCTGCCACCTTGGTTCTGTTCCGGCCAATAGCGAGACGAAATCAAGTTAAAATCATGTCTCGCTTGCTAACAATAAGAAAAAACAATGAAAAAGAAGAAGAATCGAAGAAGAAGAAAAATTGGCAAAGAAGACGAAGCAAAAATAGTAAATTACTAATCTAGAATGAAGATCCCAAATGCATTCTTTGTTGATTTCAAGCAACATCCGACATCGATTTCAAGTGGCAATCGCGATCGAGATGCAAATCCAAGGCGAGCATCTCAATCTTTTTTTGGTCTTGTTCTCTTACTGTCTTCTCATTTGGATGGATTCAATGTGGGGGTGTGACATTGTAACCAAGTATTTTAGTGTAAAGAAGCATCCTGATAAAATAGATTATGGGTTGGGCTTTGAAATAAACTAACATTTTTTTTTTTAAATTTAGCCTAGACACAATGAGCTAAACTAGGATGTGCAAGCTTATTTAATTTGATTTAGTATAATACTAAGTCTAAAATAATTTTGTGTAATTTGGTAGAAATACATTTGTGTTGACTATATCTTTTATTTTATCTAGATTGATCATTGTTACATTTTTCATTAACAAACCACCAAAAACTAAAAGTAAGATGAAACTAAAGCTGAAACTTTCGAAATTGTCCAAAACTAGTAAAATTTCAAATGAACGAAACTGATACCGAAACCAAGTTCTCAAATCTTGATTTGTATTTAATTCATAAGTAACTATTCACTTAAATCTTTTATTTATGCATTTGCTACCTGACTGTAGGTGTGGATTTTTGAATATTTCCCTAGTATTAGATAACACAATCGTTCTATTGGTATGTATGGCAGTGCTATTAGAGCTACTTTCTACTTTGCAAAAGAAATGGATACACACGTAGCTTATGATTTGTTACTCTAAGGGTGAACATTGACAATCTACAAAGTTGTGATGTTATTTGGGATTGTTTCAAAGATAACGGTAATTCTACCAATTCCAGCAATGTTATTTATGCAATGGCCATGTTATCTTCTTTGAAATCGAAGAATTATATCTTTCTCAAAGATTCTGGCAACAATTTGGACATGTGCAGCCCATTCTGACACTCCACTCACTCTTAACAAGAAGAAGTTTAAGTCGTCATCTCGGGGTTTTAAAGAGATGTACTATAATCTAGGTGATTTTGGATGGAGTGAATGGAGAAATCATCTGCTTAGTGAAAGGCGAGAAGTTGCGCATCCTTGGGACTGTGATGAAAACTACATTGAGTAGTATCAAAATGCATCTCACCCTCTCGTGGCCAATCCAACGAAGAGAATCACTAAACCAGTAAATGATAGTGACAAAAATTTGCTTGTTTTCATTGTAAGTATTTTATTTATTCTGAAACATACTATTTACATATAAAGCGCTAATAGTATAAATATTTATAGAAATGATAGATTCGACAGTTGCAAAATTTATCCACCTATGTGCCCCAAGCGATTCAATGACCTAACCTTTAGAGAAGGTAAAGCATATAGAGAAACCTAAACTATCATAGATTTATGACGAGACCATATTGGGAGAAGAGGATGTGGGTAAGATGACTAAAGGTAAAGGAAGGAGGATGGAAAAAACTACAAGCAAAATGAGAGACGGTGCTACGAAGAAGTAGGATGCGAGAAAATCACAATGGAGATGTAGTTATGATTTGTTTGGATATTTTGGTTGGTAACAATTCATTTGGTTGACTTTTACGTTATGATGGTAGGTTAGTAACGCTTTGATAGACATGAACATGTAATTATGATTGTTGTATGTCTTGAAATTATTTTGATGCTAGGTTTGTAATGTTTCCGATGACTATAGAAAACGATTAAGGCTGTGACTTTGATTGTGTTTTAAGTATATGAAGTTTGTATATGACTTTGGTTGTGTTTTAAACATGTACATGTACTTATGACTTTTCTTGTGAATATTATGTATGATGTTTGTGATGATTGAAGAAAGCGATTGAAGTTGTGATTAAGTGCTAAAGTATATGATATTTGATTGTGATGGTTGTAGAAAATGATTATAGAAAATTTTAAGTATATGAAGTGTGATTGTAGTACGTCTATGTAAGATGCTTGTTTTTGATAACATTGTGTCAAGCATATTCAAGGAAAAGGGAAAATGATAGCTATGTTAATAGTTTAATCCACTTAATCATAAAATATGGCGTATTTTCATCATTTAAGTGAACATAGAACCACAACAAAGTTGCTGAAAAGTCTCCAAAAAAAAGGTCCCAAGTACTTTAATTTCTCAGATAACAAGCAATCACCGAAAATTGTAGCAAAAAACAATAACATGTTGATCGAAAAGTTTAAGGTTTATGGTTGAATTTCAAAACTTAATCAGATAGTAACATATTGTAGTTTTCTATAAATATAAACGATTATGTCATATCGAATTATATTATCATATGGTTTACATTGACATCTATTAAAATGACCACACTATATCGGTTTTTTGTGCTATAAACGTTTACATTAGAGTCGCAAAGTTTCAATTTAAAACCATAAGTTTGAAAGATATAGACAGAAAGATCATACCATAAGTAAACGGCCAACCATGAGTCGTAAAGTTCAGTTTGGTGATTTGTATTTGTTCCTTGCCTAGAAGGAAATTACTTGCATTTTTTCAAAAAAAGATGTACATAAGCCGAGTTTCTTCAGTTATGACAACTTGTTACTGAGATTGAAGAATGAAGTACAATATGCGAATTCAGATAACTCATATTAGCCAAAGTTCAATACAAATTCACATAATTCATATATTCTAAGATTATAATAGCTCAACAAGAGAATTTTATAACAAATTTATGCTTCTATGTAACAAATTTCATACATTATAAGATTATAAATTTTTGACATAGAATTCATTATATGTTTCATACTTTTCCGTATTACAATTCATACATTACATACATTAAATAGAGAGTGGGTCAACTTTTTTTTTTTTTTTTTTGTCAACTACACATTCCTGGTCCTGTGTTAAAGCTAAATGCTTCTTCATCCTCTTTGCATATGGTTTGACACATCTTATGCATTAATGTTGTAAAATTGTTAGAAGCATGAAAATTAAGGTGTATGAGGAAGAGGATGGTTCAAAATTAGCTTAGTTGTTGACGTGATTCATAACTATCATTTTACCATGGTTCAACATGTTGAAGTGTTGTAGAAAAAATGTACAGCTCATTAGCTTATTTAATAAGACTACCGCAGTGCCCAATGTTTCAGTAATTACAAAACCTTCTTATGGCAACTCTATCCTGTTATTGACATCAAATAAGTTCATACATTGTATCCTACTCTTCATATCATTATAACCACATGTATTCCACATTTGTTTGTACATATCTGAATATAACACTAAATTGTCAACCATTGACTCACGTAGAAACTTATAAGGATACTTTGACCTTCGATTGTGGAGATTTATTTGATTAACAACAAACCAATACCCGCAATTATAATAACTAGGCATGTCGTTTGTACCGATAATGTATGGTCTCATACATTTGGGCATTTGCATCATGTAGTAATCGTTAATTGTACTTTTGTTGTTCTTACAAGCCTTAGATTCCTTCCATGAGTCTTTATCTAAGATCGAACTGGAGTAAGATTGGAGCTATAAGACAATGACGCCTCCATATGTTCAAAGTAAGACGGATCTCTTTTAGTCGACTTATCGTTCTTCGATGGTTTATCCTTTTTAATACTGACAGTGGGGGGCTTTATAATACTAGTTATTTGAGAAAAAACTAGCAATTTCAATTGTTGTTGCATATTAAGTCTCACATTATCAGCAGATTCAGCATACATCCATTTCAATGCTTGAATTCGGGCAAGTCTAGGAAATCACGAGGTTAATGTTGCTACGTGGGAGGAGTACAAGATAATTGCTTCTAATAAGACATGACAACACTTAAAGGTATGAAACCATATGATTGTCTGAAGTCTACAAGCATATATGCATATGGTAGTCCATTTACATACCATATGACAAAACCATAATTCTCTGTACCCAAGCCAATATTCGAAATGGACATGTAATAGTATATCAAACGTCTTGTATAATACAAATTCCATAATTTCTTTAAACATTAGCTCACTTTGAAATCCATGCGTTATCCTAGATGTACTCAGTTCGAACGCATGTTCGATAGCAACAAATTCATTCTCACAATAAAAATGTGCATTAGTCTAGCATTGTACAAGACTCGCAAAGAATGAATCAAAGTACAGTTTCAAACGATGATATGCACTTTTGACTATACTGGTTGACACATTATCATAGTGTCTTACTTTATTGATTCAAATCTGAACAAACATCTCCTTATATTTATTAAGCATTTTCATTACATACACGTGACAGACTTCTTTTGTTTCACAAGCCAAAAAACACGGAAAGAGTTTATGTTACGATGTTACTCTCCTTCAAACAAGGAGTTTATCACATTCATACAAGCATTCCAAAAATGTTCATACTCGTTTTTGACTTTCTAATCCTACATTACTACCTCTATATCCCCGATCAACACTTTCTTGTTTATATAATTGTGTTTAAATTAACTTGAACATTCTTCGAAATATGTCAAGCACAAAATAATGTCTCATGCCGCTGGAAACACGTTAGTTATTGCATTTAAAAGATCAATTATGACATTCATGGTTATAACAATTGGAAATTCTTTTTCGCGGTAACACTTTCTAACACATTTAAGGGCCTATAAATAAGATTCTATAGTCTCACGACTAATAAAAGCAAGTACTATAGTAAAAGATTCCCCAGCCGACGTTTGCAAGACTTTATGAGCACAATAGTTTGTATCAATTTGTTTTGAACGTGCAATCAATAAATAAATGCTGATAAAAATTTTGAGCTAAAGTAACACATTTAGCATGACTAAAGAACAAGTCATAAACTTCATTGGTTGTACTATCAACTTTATGGTGTACGAAATAATGATAACTAAAATCTACTTTCATAAAGACGCATAATCGATCTACCTTAGTGTTTTGAAGTTGAAGTTTTACTTTTTCATTGAAAATGTTTCTTCTGTTTGATTGGTTTATGGGGTCCAGTATAGTAGCAATCAAAATATTCTGAGATCTATACTATTTATCATTGTTTAAGTAGTCTTAACTCCGTTATCTTTCAATCTTACCATATACGGATGTCCAATTAATAGTTAGGAACATGTGATTGTGGCATCCATTCTTCATCGTCAATACCCATTTGTCATCATTTCTACACCGTGCATTTTACTTAAACGGCCATTCATATTTCCTACTTTTCGATCTTCGCCGTTTTTATTGTGTTTTCGAAACATGAATTTTTGCCTTATGATTAATGTATTTTCCACTTCTTTCACATGTTAGAAGCATCAACGATCCTTTTCCCTTAGTTAAAAAATTTCGCATTCTTGTACTTTATCACAATCATCCATGTTCCATGCACCAGTCTTGTACATTTTCCTATGGCTCAAACAACCACATCATAAAACATCAACGTAACTCAGTTAGATTGTCATTATCAAATTAGAGCAACATAAACCACATATAATTTATATATTTTCATCGTACCACATATGTAGTGAAATGCCAAGTTAAAACGAGGTAGTCACAATGCGATAGAGCTAGTTGATTAAATAATTCTTTTGATTGTCATCATTTTAGTAACACCGCACATCCGTTAATGTCACTCTTTATCAGAATGCATTAAGTTCCGTGAAGGGTAATATGTAAATAGAAATAGAATATCACAAGACAAATATAAAAATACCAGCGGAGATTTAAAACTTCATTATTCGGCAAAAAACATCATATCAGGCTGAAATACTAAAACAAAATACATTAAACCAAAAAAATCTGTCTTGCGCTAAAAACTATCAGAGTACAGAAATGCAAAATCATAATTCCCAATAACAGCCATAGCAAAGTAAACAAGTAGTCAAAGCGATACATCAAAGTAGATTCAGATCCAAGCAGAAACAGAGAGAGAGTCCTAATCACGACTGAGCATTCCCACCCTGAGAACATGGGGGGAGGGGGCAGGAAAGAGAGAAAGGGAACAAAAAGGATCAGACATAAAGTAGGCGAATCCAGTAACTTTTAGCATATAAAAAGTAAAAGTATCAAGACAGGTAAATAAACTGGATGAGAGATAACAGTAACATACAACAGGTATAAACAGGATGAACAGGATAAGATAAATAAACAAGGTAAACTATGCTTCTCAACTACTTTTCTCTGTACCAATACCAGTATAACATGATTTTTGACAGAATTAGGTGTTCCCTAATATAACAGAAATAGAATGATCCCAACATAAACATAATGGTAAATTTAGGTATACTCTAGTTACATAACGGGTTTTACCCCCAAACAAAAATAACACGTACCTCGATAGAATATAACGGGTGTTACCCTTAGCAGAAATAACAGGTACCCCAACAGAAACAGATGGGACTAGATGTACCCTAATTGCTACCTCCAAGTGATCAGCCCCTAATGTCTAAATATCATATGTCGGCTCCACAGTAAGGCGTATTATTTCTTAAAGTGACAACCTACAGAAGGACACAGACCTATTTACCGATGCTAGAATGGCTTATTTTCCCCTATAGATCGGACCCATGCACGCTCAAGGCTCCGTTGGAACGCGCCCGTATACACCCCCTTTCAGATGAACCTCTTACTATCAGTTCAATATGTGTATCCTGACCCCTACCTAGTACGGGGTCCCCGTTTAATATCAGAATGAGTTAGTGACTGATATGGCCCCCACACAGCAGATGACACAAGCTAAACCCCTAAAACTTGTGTCCTCCAATTTACTAGGATTTTAACAGGTTAAGTCTTACCACATAACCCCCACAGATTTAACACGTTACAGATTAACATGTTCATATAACCCCTACAGATTTAACAGGTAAAGTATTACAAGTTCATATAACCCCAATAGTTGTAACATGTTATGTCGTACAGATTATTAGGTTCATATAGCCCCAACAGATTAAACAGTGTTTACATAACCCCACAGTTTTAACAGATTTACTTAACCCCCACAGATCTAATAGATTCCACATGTTACATACAGTTCCATTAACATATTCTACTTAATCTTCGAATTAAGTCTAAAGATTATGTGAGAAACCAGGTGGGGTGATTATGAGAGGAAAAAAACAAATAGTAGAAACCAAAAGAGGAGAATATGTGAGAAAAAAGCTAAAGAACATTGTTACATGGGAGAAAAAAACCTGACAGTAGAAAACCAACAACCGTCGTCAGGAAGGATCGAACCGCACAGCTAAGTACAGTTTGCTTAACAAGCTACATCGACTTATACTTATTTCAAACATTAATCATCATTCTGCCTCCGCTGTTGCCCACCGGGCGGGCGTTGGCCCAGGAGGCCGCCTGGCCCCTGCACTGGCCCTGTCCATAACATTTATTAGAAATGCAATATGATACCTACATACAAAGCAAACAGAAGAACTTTAACATGATTTCCAAGAATAGGTATCGTGAATATCATATCCTCTTGTGTAAGCCACTATAAATATTGTTAATATTTTCTCACAAGCAACCAAGAGTTTCTCGCAAAGAAATTCTACCCCTATTTCACTGTTTAAGCGCCTTCTTGATTTGATTTAGTTTCAACAATAATCCATACAACAGTCTTTCTGAAATACTAATAGACCACACAACTGAAACAACATCAGCAAAACTACTACTACTGAGCCATATATTATTAAATTTAAAAGGATCTCTTGCCGGACTAGAGGCAGTACTATGTAGTTGAATTAGCATCAGACAATGGTCACTAGTTGAGTGAGAAAGAAAATTAACAAAAGCAATAGGAAATAAATTTTGGAACACTATTGATAAACACCCTATCAATCTTACAATGTATTGAAAGTTCTTTTCCTCCTCTCCAAGGAAGGTTAATAGTGATGGTTGCTGAAGACACAAAATTGGGACATGTACTACAAAATCCCCACCATATGGGACTGCAAGAAGAAATTTTTGTTTGCATAATTTCAAGATGACAGTTGGCTCAGCAACTTGTACCAAATTATTTCCCAGTTGATTAGACCTGGTTTCAGTTCAAACTCTAAAACTAATAGTTGTAATTAATTTCATTTAATTTAATTTTGAAGAAACATGTTGGAATGTAAGCAACATTCTCATTTTGAAGCCATGGATCTTTCTATACAGTACTATTGTTTTTGTCCGGGAATTGCATGAGAGATCTGCATGCCTTCATAATCAATTTTCAACTACAGTCTAAATATGAAATGCCAAAACACACACACATACATGCACATGCAAACATATGTGTCAGTGCGCAAGAATATAGTGCATTTGAAGAAAATAATACAATTGTGGAAGCGACTTAAAACCATAGCTCAATGTGGCGTATTAAATAACTAACCAATCAGATTATCAAATACATATATACAGTAGAGTTTGCCACAGGTCAAGGATATCAGGAATTTAAATTGAAAACCCATCAAATATGATAGCAATATTATATTTTATGAATAAAAACAGGAACATTCTTTGCTGGTTTGGAAGAATGCGTTAGGTTTATCACCAGTTTCAAATTTAAGGAGCAGGTCACTTTTTTTTTACGTTCTGTTATGCCTACGTGTGAGGTACTTTACATCTAAATTAGATATCCTTGTTAAAGATATAAGAATAACTAGATAACGATGGCAGGCTTAGAAGTTATGTCTTCTTTACACTTACCTATTTTACAACTTGACATGGTTATAAATTTATCCATATTCAGACGTCCAGCTTTATCTATAGCATGTAAACTGCATTTTGCTGCATGTCGTAGTTATATCTTCTCCTACACTTGCTTTTATTATTCAATACATTCCAGTGACACAGTTCAGTTACAGCCTGCACTTAAATGATAAATTGTTCCAAATTTTTTTTCGTTTTTCTTCACTGTAGAGTGAAACCTTATCTTGCAATATTTATATATTGCAAGCAAACCAATATCCCTGTAAAACATCAACCCACCCGCCTTCTTCCATGGGTGAAAGTGAAAAATAAGAGTTTTTTTTTTTACAATAATTCAAAATTAGAGTTTCGTAGAACTTTATATGGTAGAACACTAGAAGATATAAAGCAACAATATTATAAATCACAAAGTACCTTTTTCAACAGCTTTCCAGCATCCTCACCGGATAGCGGAGGCTGCGAAGCCTTTGAGAAGAAATTAAAAGGGAAATAATTAGAAAACCGTATTGCTGCTTACTAGCAAAAATTTGCAGCATAAATACGTTAATGAATAAACATTGCTACTTTTTTTTTTCAGAATAAACATTAGCATATTGTATTTATTATTTAATAATTCACCAATAAAGCAGGGTAAACGAAAAAACAAACTTTGTAATAAAAAAAACTATAGAAAACACAATTGATTTAATCATGATTCAGATTTCCTTATCCTGCATTTAATCTCGTATTTCATGTACAGATTTTCTTTTGATAGCAGTCATTGCTTGACTCAAAGAAACAGGTTTACACTTTCCAGAACACTATATTGAAATTCACAGTCTTTATCAGCCAACCATTGAACGTTTAACGATTTCCAAGTATCAACCACAAGAGTGTGCCTCCAATATGAAAATCTAGTAATTTTAGTACAACTATCCTATAAACCTCACAATAATTTTTACAATCCTATAAGCCTCACAATATTGTTTCTCATTTTCTGTTTGGAATTCAAGAGAATTTATAGGGGAAAATCGAAGATTTGGTATAGTAAAACTTTCAAGTTTGTTTTCTGTTTTGGGATGCAAACCAGTAAAAAAAACCAAAAAAAGAATAGCCTGCCAGTACAGGGATGAGCACTAGGAGTAATGTAGGCTTACCTGTGAGTTAGACTGTATGGGAACAGGGGAAGGAGGAGTACGAATCCAGGAATTCAGCTCATATACCACTTCAAAGAAGAAGCAAATCATAGTTGAAACAAGTAGCAAATCTGGGAACTCAAGTGAGAGGCATTGAAAGGTAGAGAAAATCGACAGAAAAGGGGATCTGGCTCAAAGAGCGGAAGGGCTGGCGGCGGCGGATGAAGGATTAGGTTTAGTAATTAACATAGAGAATAAAAAGAAACAGAAATCGCGAAATGGAAGTAGGAGGAGATTGATAAAGGGAAATTTGGAAATTGAGGCTTTAGGAGTAGAAAGGTCGATGCCAGAAGAAAGAAAAAGGCAAGAAGTTTCGCAATTAAAATCGTGATTTGTAGTTGCTGTTATCAAATTTGGGAAAAAGGATTTTGCCTCGTTAAAATAATAGTTCCTGTTATATCAAATTGTATTTTACGGACAAGTCAACTATGTTAGTCTGGAAAAGTAAATCTGAACATACATCGCCCGTTTCAACAAATTTATTTTTAGAGTTTGAATTATAATTTAACGTGGAAAATTGTTTTTGTGGTTTATACGGTAGCTAATCAAAAGAGACTACGTGGATTGAGAACACAAAAAAGATCACTAGATTTGATTTAAAATAAGCTGTTAAATTTATATTCCGAGAGGATGGTATGAATTGCGTCTCTGCAATAAACTAGAGAAAACATGTTTTAGTCATTTCAGATGATGACATATTAGTCTAAAATTGTGAAACATTTTAGAAAAAATTAAAGTTAAAATTTTTATAGTCAATTGTTTGGAAAAAAGTAACAATGTATGATAAGCTATTAACGAATGATTATTTAATATTAATTATATACAATTTAATTATTGTTTATCATTTCCTTAACTATTAATTATTTCATATTTCAAAATAGTTATTACTAATTAATAAAGAAATGATTTTACAAAAAAAACATTGCTAGGATATGTAAACAAAATTTTCAATTCAGAAAAACTACTAGAATTTTTTTTGATACATCATCACACAACTTAGAATTATTTTTAACGAAAGTTTAAAATGATATGAGAAAAATATAGGGGAAAATCGCAAAAAAACTTCTCCTTATGTATATGTGTAGATAATACATTTTAACTACCTATAATTATTGGTAGACAATCATTCTTTAATAATTTTATAACATTAACAATATTTACCTACCAATAAATTTTTATCATTTAATGTTGATTGATAAAGGTTCTCTTTACCTACCCATATTCATTGGTAGGTAATATATAGGTAGGTAAAGATCAAATTTCTTGTAGTGTGGGCAGGTTCGAATCACTCTAAGCCATGGTCGAGGTATACGTTAAGCATCCGTATGCGACGACTATACAAAAGCAGGGTAAACACACGACGTGAGGCTCACTTAAGTGAGTATTAATGAATATCACGATCTTAAGGTTCCCCGTGTTACTCAAAAAAAAAAAAAAAAAAAAAAAAAAAAAAAAAAAAAACTATGATCAAACGAACCTCAAACGATTCAAATCCAATCACGACCACAAAACAAGCAATATAATAGATCGATAACAATAAAATAAATCACACCAAGATTTATATTGGTTCCACTAAAAATTTGCTAGTGTACATCCACTTTGAGGGAGAGCTTTTATTATCACCAAATGAGAAGAGTACAAGAGATTAATTACACTGATCCAAATATTCACTAGAGAATATAAGTTTGTGGAGATTAAAATTGAAGAAACCCTTAGGATTGCCAAACCCTAATTAATGGATGAATACACCCTTGATTTGATGATCTAATCATGCCCTTTCAAATCTGAGAAAGAATAGCTTATATCTTTATGTAGAAACCTTAGGCAATTGACCACAATGCCTATTGCAAATCCACAATCAACACCTTCTTTTCAGGCCTCAAAAACAGCCCAGATCCGTTTCAAACGTCTGAAATTTGTTTCAAACATCTAAAATAACATTCAGGTTTCCACCCTAGTGTGAACCAGACGTTTGAATGGCTTTCCAGACGTTTGAGAAGAAATTTTAGACATCTGGTTGACACTTCGGGAATATCTCTTGGCTGATTTCAGACATCAGAAATTTATGAACATTTGAAATTGCTCTTAGCCCAAAACCTTGCTGCCTTCTCCGCCAAATCTCTCATATCTGAGCTCCGATTTGAGAACGGTCTTCTCCTACACGAACCTACTTCCATCCTCTTCGATTCTACCAATAATATCACAAAATTTAACATGTGGAAAATGATGCTAGTCGGCAGTTCTTCATCGAGCAAAATAACTTTACATAATGGTTGATTGTCTTGTGAAATGACTTTATTATTAAAAAAACATACAATTCAGTTTCATTTTTTATTACAAGTGTTACTACATGTGCTTTACGCGTGATGATAATATGCAGTTCTCTCTTGAATCGTTTTTCTGCAAAATGTATATTTTTAGCATATTCAAATGACATAGAAATATTTAATCATATTTTTTATCGAAATTATTTTTTGTTAGTTTAGATTTTGTTTTTAAGTTGGAAAATCTTTTGTTTGGCCTTAATTTTTTCTTTTTAGCACACTCAAAAGACAATAATATGTAGAGATATTTCATCGTGTTTTTATGCCGAAATTATTTTCTATTAGTTTAGATTTTATTTTTAAGTTGCAATATTTTTAATTTAGCTAATTAAATATATCTTTATATTATTAATTAATAATTTATTAGGTAAACAGTATTTTTAAGCGATATTATGTTTTGATAGTACTTATAGATGAAAGTTTTGAATTTTTTTAAGAAAATTATATGTTAGATGCTAATTTTTTAGTGATATTAAATTTTAAGATATTAGATGCTATTTTTAAATGATACTAACTTTGAAAATATCAGTAAACGAATGTAGCGAATTTGTAAAAGAAATTTAATTATAAGTGTGGAGAATGGAGTTTTGATGACAACAACCTTATTTCAATTATTATTATTAATTGATTATAAAATGTATACTAATATTTCTATCTAAAATATATATACATATATATGCAGGATTTGTATACAGGACTTAGATACTGAAGACTATACAGTTTTAGAGTTTCAAAAGATTCAGGATTCAAAAAAAATTTAAGACTCATAAGTAATCAAGTTATCAAGATATCAAGAGTTCAAGAAAAATATAGTGATAGAGTCTAGTTTATATATAAGACTCTGAATAGCACTCTAGGTTCAAATTCAAACTCTGTTTTTCAAATTCTAATTTTCAAATTTCAAATTCTATTCTCAAAATTCAAAATTCTGTTTTCAAATTATTTTCAAATTATTCTATCTTACTTATGATTATAAATAAATTAAAGTTTTAAATATATATATATATATAAGTTTATATATATAGTTTTATAATTTTGTGATTTTATAGTTTTAAACCTTATAATTTTATAAATATGTTTATATAATATATAATTATGTTTTCATATGATTTTATACTTTAGAATACTCAATTTATATCACTAAGATTTGATTCAAGAATTTCCAGAATAATATATATGATTAAACACTTGAAAACTATATTTTTTTAAAAAAATAATATTTATGTCGGCATACATAATTGGGTATGTCGACATACAACTGTCAGAAATTCAATTTTCAAAGGAAGTATTTTTTCACTATTTGTAATAGTTCTAAAACGTTGCAACCATTCAAATCTTATAAATAGGGGATGATTTCAAACTTTATAGTTCTTCTTTTCCATCTTCACCCCTCTTCATCCCACCATTAATATTTCATATTTTATCGATTTCTACACTTCTACTTTGTCGATTTCTGCTCTAATTATATAAAACTTCTTCTCTTCTCACTCTGTATCTACTACTCTCCGAACTAAAGTGTTATTGAAGAGTTATAGGGCTGTTGTAACCATTTGGGAAGTGTTTGGAAAAGAGTGTTTTCCTTGTAGCCTTGAAATTAAGGAAAGGAAGCGGTGTTAACATTGTAGCCGTGAAATCAAAGGTGTTTAGAGCGGTGTTAACCTTATAGCCGTGAAATCAAGGGTGGTGGAATTAATGTTAGCCTCGTGGATGCCACAAATAAAGGATATTGTAATTGGATTCTGATATTAGTAAAACTCTGCGTAATCCATTGTGGGACTAGACGTAAGAGTAATCCGAACTAGTATAAAATCCGGTGTGTTCTTTCCATTTCTGTATTTTATATTTATCTGTTTGTATGTGTGATTCATATAGTAGATCATTTAAGTTTAAGATTTTCATAAATTCCTCATAAACACTATTCACCACCTTGGTGATTGTTTTGCCTTAAGATCCGCATTCCGCAATCCCTAACAATAAGATCATATTTTCTTGCATTGAAATAATGATGTTCGGTTTAAATTTTATTTGAAATTTGTACCTATTTTTTTTTTCAAATTTGAATTTGATTTATATTATTAGTTAATTAATTTGATAGATAATATTTTAAGTAATTTTAAAATTTGGTAGTTCTTGTAGATGAACGCTTTGGATTTGTAAAAGAACTTTATTTGTTAAATTCTAATTTTAAGTGATACTAAGTTTTGAAAATATGTGTTGATGGACATTTTCTATTTATAAATAAAATCTAATTCATATATCATATTTTCAAACGATATTAAGATTTAGTATTAGAGTTATTTTTAATAGTCCACGCTCACATCGAACAAGTGTGACATCAAAAGTATTAAATTATTAATAAAAAAAAAATCTATGATTCTGTTTACGTTTGAACAGAATCCTGTATTAGGGGTAGTGCTCGCTACCCAGCATTTTGGGATCCCATTGACTGAATTTGCTCTTCCGTTTATGCCTTATGCAGTGTGTTGGCTGGAATTTGGCGAGGCATACCTGCTTAGTGTTCCAATTTTGATATCACATGTTGATTATGCATATGCATAGTATTCCAATTTAAGCACTGTATATTATTTATTAGCATATGTTGCTGAAATTTAATGAAAGCAATCACTTACCTTGTTGTGGCCGCCGTTTGTGTATGTTTCCTAGAATTTTAGTACGAATCAAACATTATCATACTCATGAGTCATGCTCAAATATCAATTGGTATCTTAAAAGACATTTTGGTTGGTTCATATGTCATTCAACTTTTGGTTTGATTATTCATCTCATTTCTGTAAAGACCATGTCTTCTTCTACACTGCTACTAAATTCAGGAAATGAAGTGGCAGAAAGTAAGGAGATATGTTTGAAGAAACTGATAGATGTAGAGGAGGCAAAGATTCAGATATTGTTTTAGTTCCTATGATAGTTACCAACCTTGCAACATATGCAGTGCCCCACGTTTCTGTTATGTTTGCAGGTCACCTTGGTCATCTTGAACTCGCTGGTGCTACTCTCGCAAATTTGTGGGGTATTGTTACTCGATTTTCTCTTATGGTACCGTCACCACTTCTAACAATTTCAAATACTTTTTAAAATTCATATTTTTCAGTTTTGCCTTTGTATTTTTAGGAATATTTTCTCTAAGTTTTACGTATAAAAATATAGTTTGAATATTGTACTTAATCTTTGTTTAGAAAAAGGAACTATCGCCTGTTTGATCCAACTACTTATTAAAAGGAGTTTTGAATATTTTCCACTATTTGAGCTGTGCCAACATGCTCAAATTGTTAGACGATGTCTGACTTAGGACAAAAGGAAAAGCTTATAAGCCACCAATTTGATAGGTATAAACTGGAAATAGAAAAATATCATAAACTAAGATAAAGCAGTTTGAATCGAATATACTATCGCACCCTACCCTATATCTCTGCACCTACTAGTATTGTCCTAACTGGCACCCCGTGCAGGAGGTAAAGTGATCCCTTTTTCTAAAGATCGGCTCCTACTCGCATAATCATCTGCGCCTTACGGCCCCCGAAGATTGTAGATACCTATGCTGGTCCCACCCTAGTGTGTATCAAGTCCCATGGTGGCGGCCCAACACAAAACTAGAAATGCATAGGTTATACTACTGGTGCCCCCAGTGCCCTGTTTGTCTGCTCCGAAGTGTGTGCACGCCCGCACTCCGTTAGAACCCACACTGTTGCACCCACCGCCGTCGCTTTTGACCGCTTACAATCAGCTAAGTAATCGTGCCCCACCATGCCTAGTTTCAGGGTACCATGATACCTAATTGGGTTACTGCTGAAATGGGTCCCCGTTACTAGGGTTTTCTAGTCAAACATGTTAAATGGTTAAGTGTCTGTATTTACCTAACCTCACCCATCAATTTCATTAACATGTTGAATTGGTTAAGTGTTTTAGTTAACCTAACCCTACCATCCTGACAATCTGTCCTTAGCTTTTTAAAGCACCGACCACTCACATTAGATAGGTATTGTTACGGTTACTGGATGTGCCGGTCGGTTCCGGGAAGATTTACACCGTAACTCAGTCTAACCTCGGGTCCTTATTGGGCTCCATGCTTAACCACCCACATTGGATAGGTATTGTTGTGACTACTGGACAGCCACGCAGGTCTGGGCAGGTTTACATCACAACTCAATCCAACCTCGTGTTAAGCATACTCGTATTTTCTAAATTTTCATATTTGTCTTTATTACTTAATATATGTAAATTTGTCAACAACTAAATGTTGTGGCCCACTCTCCAAGTTTAACAATTTTAGTATAAGAATTTATACCGTTTAAATGCCACCAATTTTGGCATGTGACAAACATGCCAATTCCATATATTTTATGCCAAGTTTTCCTATAATTAGCAATTTATCCCAACGTTACCCCGTCTAAGTATTAAGCTAACAAGCTTAGCCTAATTTTACGTTCTCATTATTTTTAACATATAATATTAGGCAAAAAACTTAGCCTAATTTAGCGTACACAAAATTGGCATAAAGCAGTTCAATAACATAAACATGACATAGGTGTAAACTTGGCATTTTTGGCATTGTCAATATGAACATCATAGGTGTGAACTTGCAAAATAGTCAACATGGATGTCATAGGTGTGAGCTTGCAACATAGACTAATCAACATACATGTGAATTTACAACATAGCCTAAATCAACTTACATATATGTGAACTTGCATTGAAATAGGGATCTAAACAAATAGATGTCACATAAATTAGCATATGATTTAGACAACATAAGCCTAAACATGTTTTGGATCTAGGCATAACATCGAACATAACTAGCATATGACAAGAATATGACGTTTTCATAAAGTATGCATACTTTCATCGCATATGTGAACTAGATCCAATCATATGTCTAACTACAACATGAAACATATATTAAAGTGGATCTTGACATGGATCCAATTAGGAACTTGCAACTTTTGTGTAAACATAGGAGCATGTATATGAACATAACCATTTAGGCACAAGGGTTCTTAGCATAAAGTATACATACAACCTATATAATCACATAAACATATAGGTGTAGATTACAACATGAACTATACAACTTGCATGCGATGTTGTTTCTATTCTAAATGTACAATAGGATCAACATAAACTCAATTATACCACAAACATCACAATACCACAATCATTTCAATACATGAATTAACATCGTCGTTACGTAATAGTACAATTCCATTCCCAATTTACATCGAATCAAGACTTAACTTTTATTTACATCGGAAAAATCACTATACTTACAACAAACGACGGTCTTGTTTTCTGATTTCTGAATTTGAATTGCTTTCCTTTGGGTAGACTAACGTTGATTTGATTATTGTTTTAACTTTGATTTTGGCTCGTCTCTAAGCTTTCTACAAGTGGAGGCTACTCTTGGCTTCCTTCCAGCAGCATGACGACTCTATCTGCAATTTATTTGTGTGAATTTAGGTTGGAGTCTTAAGTTGTTTATATAGAATTTCAAATTAATTAGGGCCGTCGATGAAGCTATAGTGAATCCAGACCATCCATCTCAAGAGAAGCCAATCAGAAAGCGACATGTAAGATCTAGTGACACAGCCAAGCCCCAAAAATCGACCAGAAACCCGACCAGGCCAGTCAGGGTCAAACCAGGTCGACTGGGCAGGTCGACTCCCAGGTCGACCAGGTCACCCAGGTTGACCCCCACGTCGACCCTATGGTCGACCAGGTGCGTGGGCAGGAATTTTCCCGCCCAGCCCAGTTTGGGTCTGAATTCGAAATTCGAACTAAATTTTGAACTGTTTGAAATTTAAATTTGAATTCTGAAACTTCCGGAGGTCATAACTCCTTCATACGGAGTCCGATTCACGCAAACTCGGACTCTATCTCAAGCAGAATTCCGAGACGAACACAATGGCGTAACCCGTTTCTATTAATTCTTTCATTTAGAATTAATTATACTTTAATTTGTTAATTTACTGTTAATAGAAAAATTCGGGGTGTTACATTCTCCCCTCCTTAAAGGATTTCGTCCCCGAAATCTTCAAGTCTAGGAGAACGTAAGTCCTAACATCCAATCGTCTATCTACTCAACCATCAAACACAAGCGTCCATTGTCCTTAAAAGACTTCTAATGCTTTATGATCATATGCACAGCGTGTGTACATGTTCTTATCTAATGCAAAAATTAGGCGGTCTACTAATTCAGTTGACCTCCTTAATGCAAATCATGTAAGTGTCATGAATCCTTATGTATGCAAATTTTTCCTACTCATAATTCTACATGAGTGCACAACCATTCATACAGATGCAACGTCCATATGACGACATATCAAGTTTCAACTACATACAAATATGAATACATATATGCATATGCAATATGAAGTGATTGAGCCAATCTAAAACCTAGGTTGCTTGTGTATATGCATCCACGAGCAACCACTTGCAGCCATCAACCATAACATGTTTCAAATACATGTTTACATCCAAAGGGGTTTCTACCTAAGGATAAAGGATAATATCGAGGAGATTATACCTAAAAGGATAGATACAAACACAACTTTAAGGAAAAAGAGAGGTCAAGGATATACCCTCAAAAAGAAAAGGGTAGGTCGTACGTATTCTGTCCTCAGTTTCCCAAGTCGCGTCTTTCTTGGCGTCGCTCCAGTGAACCTTAACGAGCTTGACTTCGTGGTTGCGTAGCTTCTTGATTTCAGTTCCTGTGATTTGAGTTGGAACTCTCCTCATAGTTGCTTCGCGGTCCACTTCGGCTTCTTCTAGAATGCTTGGCTCTACCACTTCCGCGGATTCGTGTAGACATTTTCGGAGATGAGAAACGTGAAAGACGTTGTGAATTCCAGCCAATCTTTCAGGAAGCTCTACTCTATAAGACATTTTCCCAATCTTCTCGATGATAGGGAACGGTCCTACAAATCTTGCTGCTAGCTTTCCTGCGGATCCAAAGCGAATGACGTTCCTTAAAGGGGATACCTTAAGGAAAACCCTGTCCCCAACCTCAAACTCAAGGTCGGTCCATCTTTTGTCGGCGTAGGATTTCTGTCTATCTTGGGCAGTCTTCATTCTTCTTCGTATCAAGTATACTTTTTCTGAAGTCTCTCTAACCATGTCTGGCCCAAGTATAATCTTGTCAGTAGACTCCCACCAACAAGTTGGTGATCGGCACGGTCTTCCAAATAGAGCTTCGAAGGGCGCCATGCCAATAATGGCTTGGTAACTATTGTTGTAGGTGAATTCCACCAAAGGAAGATGATCCTCCTAAGTCCCTCCGAAGTCAAGAGCGCATAGTCTCAAAAGATCTTCCAATACTCTATTCACCCTTTCCGTCTGACCATCAGTTTGGGGGTGATAGGTCGTGCTCAAGCATAACTATATGCCTACAGCTTCTTCCAGACTCCGCCAAAATTCGCTCGTAAAGATGGGGTCTCTATCACTCACTATACTGGAGGGTATTTCATGGAGTCGAACTATTTCCTTGAGATAAAGAGAAGCTAGAGATGAGGCAGTCCTTCTACTCTTGATAGGTATAAAGTGGGCGCTTTTAGTGAGCCTGTCCACTATTACCCAAATGCTAGTATTGCCCCCTTCTTGACCTAGGCAACCCATCAATGAAGTCCACTGAAATGCTATCCCACTTCCATTGCAGAACTTCTAGAGGATGAAGCAGTCCTCCAGGCTTCTTTCAGCTTGGGAAAGGAATTTCATCTCAAACCTCATCCTGAAATCTTCCCAAGTCTCCACTGGCCTTTCAGCATGGGTAACTTCCCACTAATAGGAAGCTTCATATTTAAGCAACCACACTGCTAGCTGTATCTTTTGCCTGTCGTCAACTTCGAAGATGATGAACAAATCTTCGGTCTCCTTCAGCCAGTTCCTTGCTACCACAAATGATTCAGTTCCATAAAAGTCCTTTCCTCCCATAGCCTTGAAGTCTTTACATATCTTAGCGAAAGTATTTCTACGAGGAGGAGGAGGATGTACCGCTACCACTGTGGGAGGACGAATGTCTGTTGGGCCCGCACCATTGGCCCTAGCCTCTAGGTACCTTCGGAAACAGCCAGGGATCGGTACTCCTTCCGGAAGGTTAAGATATCCAGACATGCTGGAACAAAAAGGAAAGTATTCAAGACAAAGGATAGAGAGATAGTGCATTTGGCTTTGGGGAATTTTGCCTTTTATAACTCTTTTTCTTGAAAGCATTGCTTCTTTAAACTTCTTTTTGAAAATAGTTTTAAAAACTTTTATCTAGTCTAGTAAATATATGCTCTGATACCAAGTGAAACACCCCACCCTCCATTAAGGTCACTCACAAAGGGAATGCCTTAACTTTGGTGGAGGTTTGTAAGTAAAAGTCACAGATAAAACACAAGACAGATATAAACACATATATATAAGCAGCGGAAAAACAACAGACTTTTTATTTCATAAATACGTGTTCATACAAAACATTTCCATAACTGTCGCGTAATAACTTCCAAAAACATTACATCATCATTTCTGTCTTGGTTATTAAATAAAGAAGCATAAAACATAAGTAAAACTGCATAAATCCCCATGATTGTGTCCTACAGCCATAGCCAAGGAGAGAGAGTCCAAACCGTACATCTACTATCTTGAAGTTTGCAAAGAGTCTGATTAAGCTGAGTTGTTTCCTCCCTATGGAACTAGGGGGGACGGAAGAAAAGAAGACGAAAGAAAATAGGGTCAGACATAAAGCCTGGTAAGTCTAGTGACTCTTCAGTATGAGAATAAGAATAAGGGCATGATATGTATAAACTGGAAATAGGAAAATACCATAAACTGAGATAAAGCAGTTTGAATCTAATATACTATCGTACCCCACCCTATATCTCTGCACTTACTAGTATTGTCCTAACTGGCAACCCATGCAGGAGGTAAAGTGATCCCCTTTTTCTAAAGATCGGCTCCTACTCGCATAATCATCTGTATCTTACGGCCCCCGAAGATTGTAGATACCTATGTTGGTCCCATCCTAGGGTGTATCAAGTCCCATGGTGGTGGCCCAACACAAAACTAAAAATGCATAGGTTATACTACTGGTGCCCCCGGTGCCCTGTTTGTGTGCTCCGAAGTGTGTGCACGCCCTCACTCCGTTAGAACCCAGACTGTTGCACCCACCGCCGTCGCTTTTGACCGCTTACATTCAGCCCAGTAATCGTGCCCCACCCTGCCTAGTTTCAGGGTACCATGATACCTAATTGGGTTACTGCTGAAATGGGTCCCCGTTACTAGGGTTTTCTAGTCAAACATGTTAAATGGTTACGTGTCTGTATTTACCTAACCCCACCCATCAATTTCATTAACATGTTGAGTTGGTTAAGTGTTTTAGTTAACTTAACCCTACCATCCTGACAGTCTGTCCTTAGCTTTTTAAAGCACCGACCACTCACATTAGACAGGTATTGTTACGGTTACTGGATGTGCCGGTCGGTTTCGGGCAGATTTACACCGTAACTCAGTCTAACCTCGGGTCCTTATTAGGCTCCATGCTTAACCACCCACATTGGACAGGTATTGTTATGACTACTGGATAGCCGGGCGGGTCCGGGCAGGTTTACATCACAACTCAATCCAACCTCGTGTTAAGCATACTCGTATTTTCTAAATTTACATATTTGTCTTTATTACTTAATATATGTAAATTTGTCAACAATTAAATGTTGTGGCCCACTCTCCAAGTTTAAAAATTTTGTATAAGAATTTATACCGTTTAAATGCCACCAATTTTGACATGCGACAAACATGCCAATTCCATATATTTTTATTCCAAGTTTTCCTATAATTAGCAATTTATCCCAATGTTACCCCGTCTAAGTATTAGGCTAATAAACTTAGCCTAATTTTACGTTCGCATGATGTTTAACATATAATATTAGGCTAAAAACTTAGCCTAATTTAGCGTACACAAAATTGGCATAAAGCAGTTCACTAACATAAACATGACATAGGTGTAAACTTGGCATTTTTGGCATAGTCAATATGAACATCATAGGTGTGAACTTGCAAAATAGTCAACATGAATGTCATAGGTGTGAGCTTGCAACATAGACTAATCAACATATATGTGAATTTACAACATAGCCTAAATCAATTTACATATATGTGAACTTGCATTGAAATAGGGATCTAACCGAATAGGTGTCACAATTAGCATATGATTTAGACAACATAAGCCTAAACATGTTTTGGATCCAGGCATAACATCGAACATAACTAGCATATGACAAGAATATGACGTTTTCATAAAGTATGTATACTTTCATCGCATGTGTGAACTATATCCAATCATATGTATAATTACAACATGAAACATACATTAAAGTGGATCTTGACATGGATCCAATTGGGAACTTGCAACTTTTGTATAAACATAGGAGCATGTATATGAATATAACCATTTAGGCATAGGGGTTCTTAGCATAAAGTATACATACAACCTATATAATCACATAAACATATAGGTGCAAATTACAACATGAACTATACAACTTGCATGCGATGTTGTTTTCATTCTAAATGTACAATAGGACCAAAATAAACTCAACACAAACATCACAATACCACAATCATTTCAATACATGAATTAACATCGTCGTTACATAATAGCACAATTCCATTCCCAATTTACATCGAATCAAGTCTTAACTTTTATTCACATCGGAAAAATCACTATACTTACAACAAACGACGGTCTTGTTTTCTAATTTCTAAATTTTGAATTTGAATTGCTTTCCTTTGGGTAGACTAACGTAGATTTGATTATTGTTTTAACTTTGATTTTGGCTCATCTCTAAGCTTTCTACAAGTGGAGGCTACTCTTGGCTTCCTTCCAGCAGCAAGACGGCTCTATCTCCAATTTATTTGTGTGAATTTAGGTTGGAGTCTTAAGTTGTTTATATAGAATTTCAAATTAATTAGAATCGTCGATGAAGCTAGAGTGAATCCAGACCATCCATCTCAAGAGAAGCCAATCAGAAAGCGACATGTAAGCCCTAGTGACACAGCCAAGCCCCAAAAATCGACCAGAAACCTGACCAGGCCTGCTAGTGCCAAACCAGGTCACCCAGGTCGACCCTATGGTCGACCTGGTGCCTGGGAAGGAATTTTCCCGCCCAGCTCAGTTTGGGTGTGAATTCGAAATTCAAACTAAATTTTGAACTGTTTGAAATTTAAATTTGAATTCTGAAACTTCCGGAGGTCATAACTCCTTCATACGGAGTCCGATTCACGCAAACTCGGACCTCTATCTCAAGCAGAATTCCTAGATGAATGCAATGGCGTAACTCGTTTCCCTTAATTCTTTCATTTAGAATTAATTATACTTTAATTTGTTAATTTACTGTTAACAGAAAAATTCGGGGTATTACATGTATTCAAATGTTTCTGAATACCATGATGCTTGCAATAATTCAAGAATTCTCCGAAAACATACTCCCCGCTACTGTCGAACCAAAGAACCTTCAAAGACCTACAACTTTCATTCTCAACAAGATCTTTCCATTCTTTGAACTTAGAAAATGCCTCCGACTTGGCCTTCATTACATACACCCAAACTTTACGAGAAAAAATGTCTACCAAGGAAACAAAATACCTTGCTCCTCCCAAAGAAGCTATCGGTGTCACCCCCCAAACATCTGAGTGCACATACTCAAGAATTCCTCTGGAATCATGTTTTCCTTCACCGAATGTCACTTTAGTTTGCTTCCCCATAACACACTCTTTACAAAACTCTAACTAGTTGAAACTCTCTCTACCAGTCATCTCCCTTTTCCGAAGATTCTAAACTCTTTTCAGAGAATGACCTATAACCTTGTCGCATCCAAGTAACAAGAACTATCAACGCCTATGCAAGTTTCACCTTCAACGGTCACTCTTTGAAGCAAATAAACACCATTAGCTCTAGCATCTTTCATAATCGCAAGCATCCCCTTCAAAACCTTCAAGCAATCACTTTCAATAATGATCTTGCATCCCAAAGAATCGAGCTGCCCCTAAAGAGATAAGAGACTTCCTAAGTCCTGGAACATAGCGCACATTTGTGAGAGTACGAACCACTCTATCAAACATCTTAATTTGTATGGAACCAATGCCTTCCGACTTACACGTCGCATCATTACCCATAACAATTGCATTTCCTTCCTTGTCGACATAAGAAGAAATTTTGATATCCTATTAGGCGTCATATGATAAGACACCCCAGAATCGAGCACCCAATCGCTACCCAAAACATTCGATGCTACTTTCGTCAAAGCATCCATGCCTCCATCACCAACACCTCTCTTGTGACGACCGCCCATAGCCCCCGCACTATACAAGAGGAATAATGCGCTGAAAGGTGTGCCAGGAAGCTATGGACGATCATTAAGGTATGGTAAATAAACAAAATCTGTCGTAAACTCACAGTGCAAGGATAAAACATAATAGAACATATACAACAGGTAATGATAGTGAAGCAGAAAACAATAAACTTTTATGGCAACTAGAAAGTATTCCCATACATGTGGATAACAACAGTAGTGTTTGTAAAATTTGCCTCACTACAACACTCATAAAAATAGCACACAGAGGAAACAAATACTAAATAATAGTAAAAATAGTACGCCAGCCTCCTGCTCTCCTCTGAACAGCAACACCGTCCTCACTTAAGCTACCTGTTACCTGCTACTTAGTATGCCCATCTAATAATCGGATGAACAACCCAAGGTAATAAGGGGAAACATAAAACCTTGAGTCAGACAACAGTCTTAGTGAGCGATAAAACAGCTAACAAACTTCAATAATAAAGTATATGAGAAGGGATAGATAAGCATACTAATCTACCCACGACACCAGAGAAGAACTCAACCTTATCTTCCCCACATCGGACGGTGATAGCCTTTATTATAAACAATTCAATCATACATCCATAGAAACCAAAACACCCATTCAATCACGGAAAGCACTCATAATCTCCAGATTATATATATCTCATGTAGACCATCCTAATCAAATTCAACATCCCTTAAGTACCTGTCCCAGAGGCCTAAACCAATATCAGACAAGTACCCATGAAACATCTCCTTCGACTTTGGACAACCTACATGAGATGGTACAAACAGAATAACCAATCATCCATGACAGACTCTGGCTATCACCGCCAATCCTGCATTGAAGCCATCGTTATTCGTATAATGGCCAACCTTTCCAAAGGTCAAGGGCTAATGGTAACACCAGTTCTAGCATAAAATCCATATGCCCAACATTGACAATTTCCAACCTTGACAACTAGGCCTTTCAATGATACCCAAGTTACTCGACCTACAATCGGTCTTTTGGGTGCCCCCATCGTACCTCTGCATTGAGCCTGCTAGAACTTACGGCAACGATAATCTCTTGGCCTTCAATATCTCTAGTCCTCCAACCTTGACGGCTATTTACTGCTCAAGAGACCTTTGCGAGCAACTATTATCCATTAACTCATGACCTTTGAGTTGTCTGCCTATTCGTTGCTTTTCACCGATCAATGAACATATCACATCACTTCGAACATCCCCTTCTGGACTCTTGCCGAAGCCACCACCATCGTTGAACCAACCAACATCTTTATAAGGTTCAAAGCAATCCATAACATTATTTCAGCACTTCCTGACTTCCCGATTAAATTTACTTTGAAGTTACACCATCACTGGAAATGTCTGGGTCACTTTAGTCTGAATCGCTTCTGGCTGATCCAATTCTGGCTGAGCCAATTCAGGCTAATCCAATTCTGCCTGATCCAACTTCTACCCGAGCCAACTTCTTCTCGATCCAACTTTTGTTCGATCTAATTTCTGCCCGATCCAACTTCTGGCCGAGCCAACTTCTTCCCGAGCCAACTTGTGTCTAGTCCAACTTCTGCCCGATCCAACTTCTGTCCGAGCCAACTTCTGGCCGATCCAACTTCTGGCCGAGCCAACTTCTGCCTGATCCAACTTCTGCCTGATCCAACTTCTGGCTGAGCCAACTTCTGCCCGATCCAACTTCTGCCCAATCTAACTTCTGCTCGATCCAATTTCTGCCCGATCCAACTTCAGGATAGTGCAATTCAACTCCGATTTCGAACAAAACTTCGCTAAATGACGAATCCAACGAAACCAACTCAACCAAAATCGTCAAACACAATCATATACATAATATAACATTACTAATCACACGAATATGATGATTTCCACAAAAATGATGTAAATCTCACCAAAAACCATTAAAATGAACATATGGTCAAAATGAGAGATCTAACTAACACAAACATGTAAAATGACATGAAATTAACGAGTAAAACTTGTTAAATTAGATCATAGGGTGATGCATACGAAAATGAACATGTAATAGTGTAAATCTATGGTAAAACATTCAAATTTGATGAGAAACACGCACAAACACTCATATACTTCACTGCATTCATGTGAGAGATGTAAATCACTCACCGATTCTCCAAAACAAGCTAAAATGATAGAATTATGGATCTGAACAGCGAATACTTCGAACCAAGCTCCTTGATCCGATGAATTTGCCCTTGGAATGATTTAGATCTAGCTTCGAATGGTGTAGATCTTTGATTTCCCTCCTTGGATTTGGATTTTGATTTTAATGGTGGAAAGGTGTTAGAGGAGGAAGAAGCACAAGGTCTCCAAATGAGAGAATGAGAGAAGTAACCTATTCTCCATACCCCTCACCCTCTATTTATAGTTTCCACCAACCCGCTAATGGGCCTCCCCAATTCAGCCCACTAGGCTCTCCAAACTTGAACAACCAACTGAAAAAAACCCTAAAACAGCGATTTCTCCCAAACCGCTGAGCCAAATCCTTAATGTAACCATTCTACGGAAAGACAATCATCAATTCCTTTCCAATGGCACATCTCTCACCCTTTGATACGACCCGAGTCAAAATTTATGCCCTGTACAAGACTGACAGTGGCAAAATGGTCACAAACAAAATCGGTAAAAATTATGGACATGTCTCACATCCCCATAAGCAACATATTAAAAGATGAGAATGACCCGACCCTTAGGGAATAAAATAAAAATATTTTACAATCTTCCGATACGTAAAATGCGGGCTGTTACATTCTTCAACCTTAAGAATTTCGCCCCTAAAATTCCAAGTAAATATAAGCAACTACAACAATTTCTACATGCCTATCATCCATGAGAAGCCAATTCTATCACCCAAACTAGCAAACAACAAGCCATGCATTTATAGCCTTATCCTAGCATGCAAAATTCTATAAAAAAAAAAACCCTAAAATAACAACAATATCATAAAACAAAAATAATGACAACAAGTAATAATGATGTGATGATGGCGCGATATCAATGGGTCCTATGGACGAAGAATTTTGGATGGGTCTTCATTATACTCTCCTTTGTCCCCCATGTACCATCGTCGCCATCTCCACTCCGTTATAACTTAACTAATTAAAACGCCCTCTCCCTAAGCTGTTTCGTGTTATTCTCCATAACATGAAGTGGCTTATAAGGTTTCGTAACTGCAAACTGAACTATAAGGTTAACGTACTACTTCGGAGGTACTACCACATCCGGACCATGCAAATATTTTCGCATAAACGACTCACGGAATATTGTGCACACTCTACATCCCTCACGTAAAATCACTTTATATGCGAGCTTTCGGATTTGCTCGTCTATCAGAACCGATCCAACAACCCATAACACTTAAGCTACCCACCACAGCGTTTAGAAGCGTTGTTGAAAACTCCTCCAACATGACCGACTCATTTCATGGCTTAGTTCTAGGTAGTCCAATGATAAAATCCATCGATACTTGCTCCCATTTCCACATAGGAACTTCTAATGGTTGAGGCAACCCACTCGGCTTCTTCTGTTCAGCTTTCACTAACTGGCAATTTATGCACTTGGAAATGAACTTTCCAATATATCGCTTCATCCCTTCCTGGTAGTAGTTTCACTTCATATCTTGATTCATTTTATTACCACCGGGATGAATCGTCAAGTTCAAGTGATGACATTCTCTCAGAACCTCATCTTTCAATTCGTCAATATCAGGAACAACTAATCGCCCATGCTTTCGAAGCCAACCTTCTCGATCGACTTCGAACTCTTTGTCTTTCGGTTCCAGCTTCGGGATAAACTCGACAAGCTTTGCATCTTGCCTTTTGGCTATCGCCTATCCTTTCGATGAGAGTAGGTCTTATCGACAAGCTTGCCAACATTTCAGGTTCCAACTCGCACTATGGCCTGAAATCGAACTTTGCCAAATACTCAAGGTTCTTCCATTCCGAAAACATGACACCCAAACTTGCGTGTCTTCGACTCAACGCATCTGCAACTGCGTTACCTTTACCAGTAGTATAGGCTATATTCAAAATCAAACGATGCCAGAAACTCCAACCGTCGTTGTTGTCGAAGATTCAAATCCTTTCGGGAGAAAAGATACTTTAGCAACTTGTGATCCGTGAACAACTCGAATCTAACTCCCAATAGGTAATGTCTCCACATCTTCATAGCAAACACAATTGCCACCAACTCTAAATCATGAGTTGGGTGATTTCTCTCATGCGGCTTCAGCTGTCGACTCGCATAGGCCACAACCTTATCCTTCCGCATTAGCACTGCTCCAAGTCCAGTACTATATGCATCGGTGTATACCACCATCTCTTCATTCCCACTCGGAATAGTTAACATAGGAGTACTCGTTAGTCTCTCTTTCAGGATTCCGAATGCTTGTTCACACTTAACATTCCATGTGAACACTTGGTTCTTCTTCGTAAATCCTGTTAACGGTGCAGCCATCTTGGAGAAATCCTTGGTAAACCGTCGGTAATATCCTTCCAACCCAAGGAAACTCCGAATATCCGTTGCATTATTAGGTCTATCCCAGTCCTAGATTGCTGCCCTTTAGCGGGGTCAACCGCTGTCTCATTTCCAAAAACAACATAACCCAAGAACCTCACTTCATCCTTCCAGAAGTGACACTTCGAGAACTTAGCTTTCAACTGATGCTTTCGCAAGATCTCTAACACAACTCTCAAGTTGTGTCTTGTGCTCTTCCTCATTTCGAGAGTAAACCAGAATGTCATCTACAAACACAAACACAAACTTGTTCAACTGATCTCTGAAAACCCTATTTATAAGATCCACAAAATACGTTGGCGCGTTAGTCAACCCGAATGACATCACCAACCATTCGAAGAATCCGGATGGTGTCCTAAAAGCAGTCTTCGGTACAATATCCTTGGCCACCCTCAATTGGTGAAATCCCGTTGCCAAACCCATTAGAGAAAACACTTTGGCTTCGTGAAGCCGATCGAACAAGTCATTAACCTTGGAAATAGATACTTGTTCTTCTTAGTCACCTTGTTCAGCTCACGATAGTCCACAATCAATCTTAACGAGCCATCTGGCTTGGTTGCAAACATGACTGGTGCAACCCATTTGGAAACACTTCTCCGAATGAATCCCTTTTACCAAAAGGTCACAAATCTGCACCTTTAACTCTCGTTGTTCCTTAGGTGTCATCCGCCTAAGAGGCATAACGATTGGTCTAACACCCTCGACCAAATCGATCGTAAACTCAATCTCTCGATGCGGCGTCAACCGTTTGACCACATCGAAGACATCTTTATACTCCTTAGCGATCAACACAGATGACAAGTCTTCTTGTGGAATCACAAGCGAATATAACAACTTATAAGAACAACGTCTTCGGGTTACCCCGAATCAACACCTCTCGCCCTTCCACATCCCCAACTGTCATCTCTATCTTTTCGCAACATAATTTTTCCGAACATCTCTTGGGCCAATCCATGCCCAAGATGATTTCAAACCCATCGAAAGTTACAACTAAGAAACCACTCATAAATGAGCATTCATGATCAACAATACTAGATCCACAAAGCTTGCATAAAGCAGATGAACCCATACTAGATCAATTACAACTAAAGGCCTATTACAATTTCAAGTTCTGAACCCATTCAACATACAATCTTACTATAGGTAAAAGATGACGATTTTCTAGTACGAAATAAAACTCAAACAACTTCACTGGTTGGAAGCACATCCAGACAACAACTTTTCCTAGTTCTCTTCAGGAATACAATAGGAAATTGGAAAAGCTTCCACAACATGTGCTTCCCCCGGTTGCCTATTCTTTGGAAGGTCCGGACTGTCTTTCTTCTTATGTGCAGGCTTGCCACATTCAAAGCACTTCCTTTTGGTTTTCGGCTTCTCACAATCGTTGGCATAATGACCCTCCAATTGACAATTAAAGCAAGTGACATTCTTCTTAAATCTCTTCTTCTTGCCTTTCTTCTTATTAACACTGGGGCCAATAAAGGTTTCTTCATCTGTAGGAGAATATTCCCTCTGTCACTTAACCGAATCCCTTTTGGGTACTTGCACAGGAACACCACGCTCTACTGACACTTCTGGAACGGGCCTCCTTATCATGGCTACTGCCATCATGGCCGCCCCAAACATAACTAGATACTCCGGTGCAACAGCTAAAGCTCCCAATTGGCTTCCATCTCCTACTCTTCCAGTCTCGGGCTCACTCCTAAAGGTTTGACGACTCATTCTAAACCTAAAATGGAATGATTAGTCCACTTACAAGATAAACTACTAAAGGAAAATAACCGCTACTACTATATATGCTTATATATATAGTAAACATCCAATTGAAATTTACAAGTACGTCTCTCATATGTGATTACGTCTTCGAACTTTGGCCACAATCGTTGACCAGAGCTCTAATACCAAATGTGACGACCTCCCACAGCCCCCGCACTGTACAAGAGGAATAATGCGCTGAAAGGTGTGCCAGACAGTTATGGACGATCATCAAGGTATGATAGATAAACAAGATCTGTCGTAAACTCACAGTGCAAGGATAAAATATAATAGAACATATACAACAGGTAATGATAGTGAAGCAGAAAACACTAAACTTTCATGACAACTAGAAAGTATTCCCATACACATGGATAACAACAGTAGTGTTTGTACAATTTGCCTCACTTCAACACTCATAAAAATAGCACACAACGGAAACAAATACTATATAGTACGCCAACCTCCTGCTCGCCTCCAAACAGCAACACCGTCCTCACTTAAGCTACCTGTTACCTGCTACTTAGTCTGCCCATCCAACAATCGGATGAACAGCCCAAGGTAATAAGAGGAAACATAAAACCTTGAGTCAGACAATAGTCTTAGCGAGCGATAAAACAACTAACAAACTTCTATAATAAAGTATATGAGAAGGGATTGATAAGCATATTAATCTACCTATGACACAAGAGAAGAGAAGAACTCAACCTTATCTTCCCCACATCGGACAGTGATAGCCTTTACTATAAACAATTCAATCATTCATCCGTGGAAACCAAAACACCCATTCAGTCACGGAAATCACTCATAACATCCAGATTACATATATCTCATGTAGACCATCCTAATCGAATTCAACATCCCTTAAGTAAAAACCCCAGAGGCCTAAACCAATATCAGACAAGAACCCATGAAACATCTCCTTCGACTTTGGACAACCTACATGAGACGGTACAAACAGAACAACTAGTCATCCATGACTGACTCTGGCTATCACCACCAATCCTGCTTTGAAACCATCGTTAATCATATGACGGCCAAACTTGCTAAAGGTCAAGGGCTGATGGTAACACCAGTTCTAGCATAAACTCCATATGTCCAACCTTGGCAATGTCCAACCTTGACAACTAGGCCTTTCAACGATACCCAAGGTACTCGACCTACAATCGGTCTTTTGGGTGCCCCCATCGTACCTCTGCATTGAGCATGCTAGAACTTACGACAACGATAATCTCTCGGCCTTCAATATATCTAGTCGTCCAATCTTGACGGCTATTTACTGCTCAAGCGACCTTCTCGAGCAACCATTATCCACCAACTGATGACTATAGAGTTGTCTGCCTATTCGTTGCTTTTCACCGATCAACGAATGTATCACATCACTTTAAACATCCCTTCTGGACTCTTGTCGAAGCCACCACCACCGTTGAACGAACCAACTTCTTTATAAGGTTCAAAACAATCCATAGCATTATTTCAGCACTTCCTGACTTCCCGATTAAATTTACTTTGAAGTCACACCATCACTGGAAATGGCCAGTTCACTTTAGTCTGAATCGTTTCTGGTTGATCCAATTCTAGCTAAGCCAATTCTGGTTGAGCCAATTCTGCCTGATCCAACTTCTGCCTGATCCAAATTCTGGCTGAGCCAACTTCTGCCCGATCCAACTTCTGCCCGATCCAGCTTCTGCCCGATCCAGCTTCTGCCCGATCCAACTTCTGCCCGATCCAGCTTCTGCCCGAGCCAACTTCTGCCCGATCCAACTTCTGCCCAAGCCAACTTCTGGCCGATCCAACTTCTACGCGATCCAACTTCTGGCTGAGCCAACTTCTTCCCGATCCAACTTCTGGCTGAGCCAACTTCTGCCCGATCCAACTTTTGCCCGATCCAACTTGTGGCTGAGCCAACTCTACCCGCTCCAACTTCTGGCTGAGCCAACTTCTACCCGATCCAACTTCTGGCTGATCCAACTTCTGCCCGATCCAACTTTTGCTTGATCCAACTTCTGCCCGATCCAACTTCGTCCGAGCCAACTTCTGGATAGTGCAATTCAACTCCGATTGCGACCAAAACTTCGCCAAACGACGAATTCGACAAAACCAACTCAACAAAAATCATCAAACACAATCATATTTATATATCATAACATTACTAATCACACGAATATGAAGATTTCCACAAAAATGATGTAAATCTCACCAAAAACCATTAAAATGAACATATGATCAAAATGAGAAATCTAACTAACACAAACATGTAAAATAACATGAAATTAACGAGTAAAACTTGTTAGATTAGATCATAGGGTGATGCATATGAAAATGAATATGTAATAGTGTAAATCTATGGTAAAACATTCAAATTTGAAGAAACAGGCACAAGCACTCATATACTTCATTACATTCATGTGATAGATGTAAATCACTCACCGATTCTCCAAAAAAAGCAAAAATGATAGAATTATGAATCCGAACAGCGAATACTTCGAACCAAGCTCCTTGATCCGATGAATTTGCCCTTGGAACGATGTAGATATAGCCTCGAATGGTGTAGGTCTTTGATTTCCCTCCTTGGATTTGGATTTTTAATGGTGGAAAGGTGTTAGAGGAAGAAGAAGCACAAGGTCTCCAAATGAGAGTATGAGAGAAGTAACCTATTCTCCATACCCCTCACCCTCTATTTATAGTTTCCACCAACCCACTAATGGGCCTCCCCAATTCAGCCCATTAGGCTCTCCAAACCTGAACAACCAACTGAAAAACCTAAAACAACGATTTCTCCCAAACCGTTGAGCCAAATCCTTAATGTAACCATTCTACAGAAAGACAATCATCAATTCATTTCCAATGGCATAGGTCTCACCCTTTGATTTGACCTGACTCAAAAGTTATGCCCTGTACAAGACTGACAGTGCCAAAATGGTCACAAACAAAATCGGTAAAAATTATGGACATGTCTCACATTCCCATAGGCAACATATTAAAAGATGAGAATGATCCGACCCTCAGGGAATAAAATAAAAATATTTTACGATCTTTCGATACGTAAAATGCGGGCTATTAAATCTTTTCACCTCTACGGATGAAGAAGCTACTTCCTTCTTTGCCTTCTCCTTGTCTGGACAATCATTCTTCCAATGACCAGGCTTCTTACAAACGTAACATTTGTCATTCCTTTCCTTCGGCTTCCGTCTCCAACTAGAATCCTAGATTTGGAATGCCCCCGGTTCTCCTTCTTCACGTATTTCTCCTTCTCCATAAACAAACATTGACTATTACCGACACTACTACTTTCCACACTCAACTCCTTCATTTGATCTCTTACTCACTAAAAAGACTCATCTTAACATCATCCAACGTCAATGTGTCCCGACTATAGATCAAACTATTTGATAAACCTATATAGTGGTCTGGCAACGAACACAACAATATCATTGTCTTTTGCTCTTCATCAATCTTCAAATCTACCGCCTTCATTTTCATTAGCAAATCATCAAACACATTCGAATGTGCCTTCAGCGAAGTCCCTTCTTTCATCTTATAGGTGAAAAACGTTTGCAACAAGATCAAATGATTAGTGAGTGATTTCTTCACGTATAACTTCTTCAACTTCTCCTAAATACCCTTAGCAGTCGTATTACCAATAATTTCAGGGATAACTTTCTCTCCCATAGCAAGTTGAAGTGTAGTAAATTCACTCTTCCATTTCACTCTTTCAACATCCAAGATGTCCACAAGCAACAAATGTGCATCAAACACTACTGGATGAACCCAATTTCTCCTTAGAACCGCTTTCATCTTCCATGGTCACTTTTCAAAATCATTATCGCCATTCCACTTGTCTATAACAAATTGTGATTCCGATGCCGCATACGATCCACATACATACGACGCTATTCCATTTGAACCAACCACTGAGGGACTACTTTGTTCCGATTCTGGCATTTCCACAATCACTTAACAACACAACAGCTCTGATACCAAATATTGGGGAAATAACACCAATCGAGACCGCTCAACCCAATCCTTAACACAACGGAAAACAAGCTAAATCGTGCTCGATAGTGCACAAACAACCAATCTATGATTGAGTCGGGAAGGTTCGAATCCCACTCCATGCTACGAGTGAGCTATAGTTAAGCATCTATATGCGATGACTGTATAAAGCGGGGTAGACACACGACTTAGGTTTACTTAAGTAACTAACAATGAATACCATGATCTTAAGTTCCCCATGTTACTCAAAAAAATAAACCAATTAATGATCAAACCAACCTCAAACTATTCAAATCCAATCACACCACAAAACAAGCAATATAATAGATCGATAACAATAAAATAAATCACACCAAGATTTATAGTGGTTCCACTAACAATTTGCTAGTGTACATCCATTTTGAGAGAGAACTTTTATTATCACCCAATGAGAAGAGTAGAAGAGATTGATTACAATGATCCGATATTCACTAGAGAATATAAGTTTGTGGAGTTTAGAATTGAAGAAAGCTTTAAGATTGCCAAACCCTAATTAATGGAGGAATAAACCTTCGATTTGATGATCTAAGCACACCCTTTCAAATTTGATAAAGAATAGCTTTTACAGTTGTATAGAAACCCCTGACAATTGACCACAATGCCTCTTGTCAATCCGCAAATCAGCACCTTTTTTTAGGCCTAAAAAACAGCTCAGACTCGTTTCAGACGTCTAAAATAACATTCAAGTTTCCACCATGGCTCAAATCAGATGTCTGAATGGCTTCCCAAACGTTTAAGAAGATATTTCAAACATCTGGATGACACTTCAGGGAATATCCCAAAATGTATATTTTTGCACATCCGAATGACATAGAAATATCTAATCATATTTTTATGTCGAAATTATTTTTTGCCAGTTTAGATTTTGTTTTTAAGTTGGAACATCTTTAGTTTGGCCTTAATTTTTCCTTTTTCGCACACTCAAAAAACAATAATGTGTAGAAATATTTCCAAATTATTTTCTATTGGTTTAGATTTTATTTTTAAGTTGCAATATTTTTAATTTAGCCTAAATTTTTCTTTATATAATTAATTAATAATTTATTACATAAATAATATTTTTAAGCGATATTATGTTTTGATAGTATTTGTAGATGAAAGTTTTGAATTTTTATAAGAAAATTATCTGTTAGAAGCTATTTTAGAATGATATTAAATTTGAAAATATTAGATGCTATTTTTAAATGATATTAAAATATTAGTAAACGAATATAGTGAGTTTGTAAATGAAATTTAATTATAAGATCCTATTTTGTTGCATTGATAAAATGATGTTAGTTTAAATTTTATTTGAAATTTGCACCAATTTTTTTCTTCAAATTTTAGTTTTATTTATATTATTAATTAATTAATTTGATAGATCATATTTTAAGTGATTTTAAAATTTGATAGATCATATTTTAAGTGATTTTAAAATTTGATAGTACTTGTAGATGAACGCTTTGGATTTGTAAAAGAACTTTATTTGTTAAATTCTAATTCTAAGTGATACTAAATTTTGAAAATATTTATTGATGGACATTTTCAACTTGTAAATAAAATCTAATTCGTATATCACATTTTCAAACGATATTAAGATTTAGTACTAGAGTCATTTTTAATAGTTCACGCCCACATCGAAGAAGTGTGACATCAAAAGTATAAAATTATCAACAAAGATTTTTCAATGATTCCGCTTTTATTTGAAAAGAATCCTGGTGCACTTCTTCCTGAGAAAAAAAACTGCTCCTAAAGAAAATCTGAAGCTCCGCAGCCATGGCTGCTCTCAAACCGTTTCAAAATCCAATCTTCGACAATAACCCCAACCGCAAGGGGCAATCCTCTCAATCTTCTCCCATCTCTTCTAATACACCTTCTAGTTTCTCTCAATCTACACCGGAATTATTGGTAGATGAGGATGGCTTTACTACTGTTGCGAATAGGAAAAAAGGAAAGAAGCAAATTTCTAATTCGGATGCTTCTGTACATTTCAGAAAAGGATCTGGCAAATACAATGAAGTTCCTCTCAAACCGAAACAAAAGTCGTTTCCTTCCTCTAATGGCGCTTGAATTCAATTCAAGAAAAATTTCAGAATTCTGCAAGAACCCATTCAAAATCCAAAGTTAAATATGCCTAAAGATTTGATAGTGTCTTCATGGGCGGATATGGTAAAAGGTAGGGGTCAAGAAACAAGCTTTGATTTAGAGTTTATACCACCAGTTGAGACAACTGGTGAAAGAATAGTGGTCGTCTCTGAAGAAACAAGCATTCGCATAGAAAGTAAATGGGGACTTGCTGTAGTGGCGTATGTATTCGGCAAAAGGCCATCATACTTTCATTGCAGGGCATTTGTGAGTCGGACATGGAATCCAACAGGTTCGTTCGAAATTTTTACTAGAGAAAATGGATTTTTCGTTATCAGATTTACTATTGTTGAGGATTGCGAAAAACTATTAAAAGTAGGTCCTTATTTCATAAATGGCAAACTTATAATCTTGAAAAAGTGGACCAAGAAAATTGTTTTAGATAAAGATCTTCTAAGTTCTATGCCGATATGGATAAGATTACCTGTGTTAAATCTTAGATTATGGGATAAAGAAGTTTTCAGTAGAATTGCTAGTCTAGTCGGAAATCCCTTAAAAATGGATGAACAGAAAGCTGAAGAAACAAGACTCAGTTATGCCAGAATCTTGGTAGAGATTAATGCAGATTCAGAACTACCTAATGAAGTATCTGTCTACACTCATGATGGGGAGATCATATCTCAGCAAATCACCTATGAAACGATTCCTGATAGATGTAAAATATGCAAAATCTTTGGGCATTCACTAAAAGATTATCCCCAAAATAAAGAAAATAGTGCCAACCCCAATGAGTCTACAAATCTTGAACTGAAAGCGGTGGAAAATGGTTCAGTAATCAACTCAGAGATACCTACTCCGATAATCCCAGATCTTGATTACATATTTTGCAACAACGAAGATTCAATGAATCTAGATGTTCAAGAATTTAATGTAAATGAAACAGGGAACTCAGAAGTAGATCATCATAAGGAAGCTGCTGTTCTTTCAAAGAATATGCAGTCCAGAAAAGTTGAAGAAAGAGACGATGGGTCAATATCGCCATCAGTCTCAAACGAACAAACTCTCTCAGGCGGTAATCAAATCAAAAATTCTAAAGTGGGAATTACAGAACAGGTCATTGAAAACTCCACCCACATGGAGGATTCAAGAAATATTACAAACACAATGAATATTAATGCTAACAACGAAGAATTGGCAAGCTGTACAGAGCTCCTTGCAGCTGATCCTATATACACAGACAGCTCTCTGGTCTCTGAAATATTGGCACCGAAAATAACATCATCATTTTCTGAATCAGACATACAAAAGGCTGTGAACCAAACAATAGCAGCAGCCAAGCCAACAGCAACCCCCAAACCTGCAACAGTTAGCAAAAGGAAGAAGTCCAGAACTAAAAGTCTTTCAGACATTACTTCAATAGAGGAAACTGAAGATCTAAAAGACCATGACTTCAGAAAACAATACATTGGCAAAAATGCCAAATGGGGAAATCAGTTAAAAGCCACAGATCAAACTAATTTTAAAAAAAGTGGCAAACAAGTGGATAAGAAGGGAAGTGTTGGCAAGCACTGTGCTCCACCATAGCGAGGTCTGTATCCTTTAGTATCCTTTATATAAAATTTATTTTATATTTTTATATATGGATATTATAGCTTGGAACGTTAGGGGTCTAAACTCCCCTGAAAGGCAATTAGACCTTTCTGAGTTTATTATGAAATACAAACCTAGCATCATAGGGTTGATTGAGCATAAACTTCAAGATTATAAAATTGAGGAGTTACACAGTAGAAGATTTGCTAGCTGGAATTGCATCAATAACAATAGAATGGGAGGCAATGGAAGGATTATGGTTTTACATAATCCTTCTATTTGGACTCTTGTTAAATACTTTATTGATATGCAATACATTCATTGTTATTTTGAAAATAAGGGTGGCCTGTTTATTAAGATTACCTTCATATATTCTTCTAATTATGAGGATGATAGGAATAATCTTTGGAATAATATTGAGCTACTGAGCCTTAACAATAAAAGTCCCTGGATTTTGATAGGAGATTTTAACACAATTTTTCACAACACAGAAAAAAGAGGAGGAAATCCTATTCCTTTCAATAAATTGGATAGGGTTAATAATTTTTTAGTAAAATCAGGTTTAATAGAGCCACCTATTCATGTTAATAAATATACATGGAAGTCAGGTGAATATAGAAATATTCATTGCAAATTGGATAGGGTTCTATTAAACCAGATATTCATCAATCTTTTTTCTTATGTGAACTGTTGTACTCTCCCTCAAAATACAAGTGATCACACACCCATTCAAATTTCATTTAAAGAACAAAAGGATGCTACCCCTAAAGCTCCTTTCAGACTTAAAAATGGATGGATGTATGACAAATGTTATAAAGAGATTGTTCAAAAGAGCCTATCTAACAATTTTTATGGCACTGCTCAGTATAAGTTTAACAAAACTTTGCTTACAGTCAATACTAACCTCAAAAATTGGAACTGCAATAAGAATAAAGGGGATATTAATTCTATTAGAAATGAATGTGCTGAGCTTCAGAATAAGCTTGATGATAACTGCTCAGATAGGGTGCTAGCTGACTCTTTTTTTTATGCTCAGGCTAATCTTGTTAAGGCTTTACATATTAACTCGGTTAATATTAAGCAGAAGGCAAAGATTGACTGGTTAACTTATGGAGATGAGGCCGGTAAATTTTTCTACACAAAAATGTCGAATAGGAGAAATAGAAATGATATTGAGAGAATTATCAATAATAATGGAAAAATAACTAATGAAGCTTCCGCTATTGAACGGGACGCTATCAACTATTTTAGTTCATTATATAATTCCTCAAGCTACTGCAAAGCTTTTCCTAATATTGAGTTCAAATATACTTCTAATAATAATAGTGCAGATATATTGAATGCTCCTATTAGAAAAGATGAGATTAAAAGCATTATATTTCATGCTAATAATGATAAAAGTCCTGGGCCTGATGGATTTGGAGCAAAGTTTTATAAAACTCACTGGTCTGATATTCAAGGCCCCCTAAGTGATTCTATTACAGAATTTTTTAATTCTGGAAAGATGTTAAAAAATACTAACCATACCTTTTTAACTCTTATTCCTAAAATAGAAACTCCTATGGGAATTGAAGATTACAGACCAATAGCTTGTTGTAACTTCATTTATAAGATTATCTCTTCTATTATATGTAACAGAATGAAGTATTTTCTTAAATTTATTATCTCTGAGAATCAAATGCTATCATTCCTGGGAGATTAATCTCTGAAAACACTTTGTTAGCTCATGAGCTTATTAGAGATTTTAATAAGAAAAATAAAAATCATATGTGTATTAAGATTGACTTGCATAAAGCATTTGATAAAACTAACAGGGATTTTATCATTTTTTGCATGAAAAGAATGGGATTTAATGATAAATTTTGTGAGCTGATAAAAGAGTGCATTTCAAATGTGACTTATTCTATTGTGATTAATGAATCGCCAAAAGGATTTATACATAGCAATAGAAGAATCAGACAAGGTGATCCATTATCACCCTATCTATTTGCTATTGTTATGGAATATTTCACAATTCAAATGGAGATAGAGATGGCCAGGGGAAACATTAAGACTATTAATAGAAATAAGCCATGTATTACTCATTTATTATATGCAGATGATATGCTCCTTTTCCTTAAAGATGATAGGAATAATGCTCAAACTATTTGCAAAATTTTGGATAATATGTTAAAATTTGCTGGCCTCACTGTGAACACTAATAAAAGTAAAATATATTTTAGCAAAGATACCTCTCATAAAGAAGACATTTTGAAATTGCTGAAATACAGAGAGGGTAAGTTACCAGTCAAATATCTAGGTCTTCCCCTTAGTATTAATCAGGTTAAGGACAGGGATTGCTCTAGATTAATTGATATAATTCTGGGTAAGCTAGAAGGCTGGTCTAGTAAATTATTGTCTTTAGCTGGTAGGGTGGAACTCACCCACACTGTCATCATGGCAGTTATCATCTACTAGACCCAAACCCATAATATCCCCTCTAGTATTATCCAAAAAATTGAAAAATTATGCTCCAATTTTATTTGGAGAGGTAAATATCATAAAATAGCCTGGGACAGAGTTTGCAAACCAAAGAAGTTTGGTGGACTTGGTCTAAGAAATATCAGGGACATTGCTGATGTTTGCAAATATAAATTATTTTGGAAATTTATAGAGGGTAGATCATTATGGGCTAGACGGAGGAAAGCAAAATACCTTAAAAATAAGAATTTTTGGATCACTAGAAAAGATAGTCAGCACTCATATGTCTGGAAAAACATTCTTGACTACAGGGAAGTGGGTAGAAAATTAATTTATAGGAATTTAAAAGATGGCACTAAGACCAGCTTGTGGTTTAACCCCTGGATTTATGGCAATTCCCTTGTTAACCTCTTAGGTTGGAACAATCTGTATTTGCTAGGTGGTTTAAAGGATAATGTAGATAGTATCATTGATAATAATTGTTGGAGCTTTCATACTAGTAATGCTGCCTCTATGTATAGAGAAGCTATTAGTAGTATTAATATAGATCATAGGGGTTACAAAGATGAATGGAATTGGAATCTTTGCTCTAAAGATAATAAATTTTCCTTTAAAAAAATGTGGGAATTTATCAAGGGGGAAGAAGTTGAGGTAGAGTGGCATAAAGTAATTTGGTGTAAATCAAATTGCCCAAAAATGGCACATTGTGCCTTTTTTGCTATACTTAACAAGCTTCCTACAAAAGATAGATGTTGCAAATGGGGCCAAAATATAGATTATAATTGTCTGTTTTGCAAAAATGAGTTAGAAAGCTCCAGGCATTTATTTTTTGATTGTGAGTATTCCCAGTACATTTGGAATAATGCCAAAAGTACTATGGGGATCAATCAGTGCATTCCTACTTTGGATATTAGAGGTAGTATTGATCATATTCTTAATCACTTCAAACCCAAGTTTAAAATTTACAATAAGGCTTGTGTTTTCCTTACTGCTATGGTGTTCCACATCTGGAAGGAGAGAAATGAACGGCTGCACTCTAATAAAGCTATGAGTAGATATCAGCTATGGAGAAATATTTATGTTGAAAGTCATATCATTTTGAAAAAAGCAGACAGGCAGAAGAAAGACTGCACTACTTATCATGGGGATGCTAGTAAGAATAATGACTGTAATAAATATGTAGCAGGTTTCTTACTAAATGGCAAACAAAGCTTGCACAATTTCAACATCCAAAATCAAGCTACACATACTGGAGAGCAGGATTATTCTGTCAACAAGTGCAAATCCATTTATTCTGACTTCCTATTTGGGATAAATCATCTCAACTCTGAATACAGGCAACATATCTGCAAGGGAAGGGTCCAGACTAATATTAACGATCAAAGAAAAATATCCTATACTATGAACAATAACTCTGGTTCATTACCTGTTGCAGGATACAGAGATAGAATTGATCCTAGAAGTGATTCAGAGGATAATCATAATAGGATTTGTAACTCTGGCTTTCTTTCTGAAGAGAAACTCAAAACTGATCACAGAAACCATTTCTGTAAGGGAAGTAAACAGGGCTTTAATCAATGTCATCCTTTTATTTCTTAGAGAATAAACGCTAATCTTAATTTTATACCTGAAACAATTAGAGATCTCATCAGCAGTGATTCGGAATTTGACAATATCCTGGAGATTAACAAAGATTATTGGTCAGCCCAGAAAGTTAACAACAAATGTAAGGAGATTGATAAAGATAGAAGTTTTCTTCACAAAGTTTGGGACAATCACTATAAAAGCAGGATCAACAACAACATATACCACTTTTCTTGCTGGGTTAGAGGAGACAGCAGCGACAACTTCAGATCTCATGTAGATCTAAGCCACAAGAGACGTAGAGACGAACAAGACAGGATATTGAACACAAGCAAGAGCAGATCTGAAGCTATTATTATTGACAGCACTGAAGATAAGGACGGTAGCGACTCTAGCAAGCTCAATGACCTCAAGAGAAAGTTCAAAGACAGAGAGGAGCACGTCTGGAAACCCCGTGATGCTTTCCATGACTAAAATTAGAAGATGATGGATCTTTCTCCAGTCCGCCATTTTCGTGTTTAATAGAGCTCGAGAGAATTCGAGAGTGAAGTTTTGTTTAAGACGGCTAGGGTTTCAATAATCTGTTGTTTTGATGCTTCTGTATATGGGCTTAGCCCGAACCATGAGCTTTGGGCTGTAACTTTTTATCTGCTTCAAAAAACAAAAAAAAAAAAAAAAAAAAAAATCCTGTATTATTATTAGTGGTAGTACTCGCTACCCAGCATTTTGGGAACCCATTGACTGTGGTTCTTTGTGCGCTTTCAAGCATTTGCTCTTCCGTTTATGCCTTATGGCAGTGTGTTGGCTGGAATTCGGCCAGGCATACCTGCTTCAGGTGGAAAACAGAAATATTGTAATTGGTATCATATGTAAATTATGCAGATGCATAATATTCCAATTTAAGCATTGTATTTTATTTATTAGCATATGCTACTGAAATTTAACGAAAGCAATCACTTTGGTTGACTGTCCTTACCTTGTTGTGGACCCCCATTTATGTATGTTTCCTAGAATTTTAGTCAGAATTAAACACATTATTATACTCATGCTCAAATATCAATTGGTATCTTACACGACCTTTTGGTTGGTTCATATGTCATTCAAATTTTGGTTTGATTATTCATCTCATATCTGTAAAGGCCATGTTTCTTCTACACTGCTACCAAATTCAGGAAATGAAGTGGCAGAAAGTAAGGAGATATGTTTGAAAAAACTGATAGATGTAGAGGAGGCAAAGATTCAGATACTGTTTTCAGTTCCTATGATAGTTACCAACCTTACAACATATGCAGTGCCCCTCGTCTCTGTTATGTTTGCAGGTCACCTTGGTCATCTTGAACTCGCCGGTGCTACTCTGGCAAATTCATGGGGTATTGTTACTGGATTTGCTCTTATGGTACCGTCAACCACTTCTAACAATTTCAAATACTTTTTGAAATTCATATTTTTCTGTTTTGCCTTTGAATTTTAGGAATATTTTCTCAGAAAAAGGAACTATCGTCCGTTTGATCCAACAAATTATTAAAAGGAGTTTTGAATATTAATTTTGTTTAAATGATGACAAGTATTTGGGTGCAACCTGCTTTGTAAGTTATAATCAGTTGACTGATGTTTGATTAATATGACTTCTTACAGTCTTAAGTAATGAATGTGTTCCAAATTAAATAACTCAGACATTAGCAGATATATAGAAGGATGGTGAATGTTAAATAGCAGCATTTTGCTCTTTAAGTTGTTTGACAAAGCTATTTTAACTATTATTTATTTAGCCAAGAATAGGATTGAAAAACGTACCATGAGTTATAAGCAATATATTATTGCTTCTTTTGTTTTAAGTTTTAAACTACTTATGCTACCCTTGTTCTAAGAAGTTGATCCCAAACTCAAATGAACTACTTAATTATAAATATGTTCTAATACTGGAGTTGTGCCAACATGTTCATAGTATTAGACGATGCTTGATTTAGAACAAAAAAAAAAAAAAAAAAAAAAGTAAAGAATAAAAGCTCATAAGTGATGTGATTTGAAGTTTTGGACAACTCGAATTTTTTGACAAGAAGTTGGGATGTCATAGGTAAAAAACCTTCTTAGTCCTTGTCAACTCTGAAACTAGTGTTATCTGTTTTTTAACATACCTATCCAAATATATACGTTTTTACTGTTCATATAAAACTATGTACAAGCTATAAGTAAGAACAACCAAAAAGTAGATAAAAACAAGCTTTTTCCTAAAAGGCTCTTTATCCTTGTTCAAGATTTGCAATTTATCAACAATAATATCATTGCTCTTTAATCGATCATTTATCATATATATAGACTGGTTTGAGCGGAGCACTAGAGACACTCTGTGGCCAAGCCTATGGAGCAAAATTGTACAGGATGTTAGGCATATATTTACAATCATCAATCACATTAACAACATTCTTTTCGATTCTTGTATCCATTACATGGTATTTTTCTGAAACTGTACTAGTTGTTTTGCGTCAAGATCCGAGCGTAGCGAAAATGGCTTCAACATACTTGAGATGTTTGATTCCAGGACTATTTGGATTTGCATATCTTCAATGTTTATTCAGATTTTTCCAGACACAGTCGATTGTGATTCCATTAGTAGTATGCTCTGTGCTTCCATTATTTACCCATGTGGGACTAACATACGTACTGATTCACAAGTTCAGTCTTGGTTTTTTGGGTGCTCCTTTAGCTACCTCGATATCGACATGGATGTCGCTTATAATGTTACTAATATATGCCAAGTTTTCTGAGAAATGTAATTACACTTGGGAAGGACTTTCAATCGAGTCATTCAAATTTCTGCTGCCTAACTTGAAAATAGCCCTGCCTTCAGCTATAATGGTCTGGTTAGTTTGTGACACTTTATTTTGTTTGCAATATGTGCCATCTTATTTCATCATATAGTTTAATTTGATATTATGTATGTTTAATATATCTACGCACAGCTTGGAATACTGGTCTTTCGAGATTATGGTTTTACTAGCTGGGCTGATGCCGAACTCTGAAAGCAGTACTTCACTTGTCGCTATGTGGTATAAAAACAACAACGTCTCTTCTTTGTTTTCTCCAATATTATGCTAACTGATAAAGTAATACAAGACCAATGTCTAACAGTGTCAATACAGAAATGATAGCATATATGATCACCTATGGGTTCAGTGCAGCCGTGAGGTAATCGACAATTGAACTACGTTCAAATGTCAAATACTGTTTTAGTATTATTATCTTGGTTCTTGATTTATTTATAAAATAACAGCACTCGCGTTTCAAATGAGATTGGTGCTGGAAACATCAAGAATGCAAAAAATGCAGTGTCCGTGGCGTTAAAACTATCTTGTTTTCTCGCTCTAACAGTTCTATTATCATTAGCATTTGGTCACAGAATTTGGGCTTTATCATTTACTGACAGTACTGAAATTGTTCAGCTATTTTCTTATATGACTCCTTTGCTCTCTGTGTCTATATTGCTGGATTCTGCTCAAGGAGTTCTGTCAGGTATTTACATTTTAGTCATGTAAAAACACTGCGATTAATTACTGCATTTGTATAATTTTGATTTCAAATATGTTTAGGTGTGGCTAGAGGTTGTGGTTGGCAGCACTTGGCAGCTTGGACTAATCTTGTCGCCTTTTACTTGATTGGCATGCCTGTAGCTCTTCTACTTAGGTTCAAATTGGGATTTTTCGATAAGGTCTGTTCCGATCTTTTCCTTCTTCTTCTTCTTTTCTTTATTTTCTTTATTTCTGCGCATAGAAAATATCATCAAATTAAGCGCTTGTGTGTGCACGTGTATGCATGCTTGTGCATGCATTGGAAAATAAGAAGTGGTCTTTGAAATTTTGTTCCAGGGACTGTGGATTGGTTTATGCTGTGGCCTTTTTTGCCAAACAACTATTTTGCTTTTAATCACTGTTCGATCCAAGTGGAGCAGAATTGATATAGCAATGGCTCAAGATGATAAAAGATTCTTGTTTGACCAACTACCAAATTGCCAGTGAAGACCTCTATTTCTGCAAACCCTTTTTTTCTACTTTTTTCTTTGTTTATATTTTATATGTAGCTTCCTATTGGTCTTAAATTCTTAAGTAAGGCACATTTCTTTAGTTTCAGCATTGATATTTAACTACTTGTTCAAGCTTTTTTATGTTTCATTAATTTGAAAAATAGTTTTACCTGTTTGGATTCTGAAATATGTTTAATTACATTTATAGGCGGCTGATGTCTTGACTGTTCTATCAACTATATATAGTCCTATATGGTGCAATATAAATGGAATATGAAAAGTAGCCTTTTATTTCTACTAGTACACGTGTATAGTGACATTCTTCATATTTGAATGAACTAGATTCAAGAATTGAGATTATTGCTTGGTATTCTTAAAGACATTTTTTTAAAAATTAAGGTTATTGAAAACCATTTTCGATAGACTATGATTGAAAAGTATAAACGACAGGTGATCATTGAAAACTGACAGCAATTATGGATTGTTTTTGTGGTGCAGTCCATATATAACAATTTTGTGAACAATGAAAAAACCACCGCACCTTATTCAAAATTGGAATCTGCCTTTTATATTTTGATGTGTTTACATGTAAACAATATACTAGGCTAGGCTGTTGTCAGGAGTTAACATACACCAACCCTATAGAGTTTCAAATGAGGCCGACATCTTCATTTTTACCTTATTAAATTTAAGTGAAAAATAAGCTGATGGACAAATTTAACAAATTTCATGACAAAAAATATGCAAAGTTTGAAATTTAGGAAAAATGACACATTTTAGTGTAAAAGAGGCCCTGAATTCCACTTTTACATTAAAATGTGTTCTTCCTAAATTTCAAATTTTGCATACTTTTCACCAAATTTTTTGCTAAGTTTGTCTTTTAAAAGAAAATCTTCTTTTTTTAACTAACTAATAGATAAAATTTCAAATTTGTTTATTACTCGAAGGTGCACACACATGCTAATTAATAGCAAAAAATAAACAAAATACAATAGTAGAAAACATTACAAGCTGAAGCACAGCAGCAAACAGAGTTTCTAGGCAGGCTATTGTTTCTTGAAACTTGTCATCTCAGTAAGCAAAACATTATTGTTTACATCTGGAAGCAACAGACTTCACAAATGGCGAAAGTCTTCACCATGTTACCCACTATGTGTGGGTCTTCGTTTTGACACTTTCATTATGCACTTGCACATTTTGTAATCATGCATTTCATGCCTTGTGAGTGCATCTATATAATTCTTACACCATGAATTTTATTGTATAGGACAAACTTAATAACTTTTTCAAGCTTAAGAGTAGTCTACTAAAAATTTATTTTCAAGAACAATACACTAATATATATATATATATATATATATATATATATATATATATATATATATATATATATATATATATGGGTTATCGATGAAGAAATGTTTCTTTTAACCTTTGATTTAACAGTGGTTTTTTTTTTCTTTTTTTTTTCTTTTTAGTTAAATTATTTACACTAGATTCAACAAAATTGTATTGCTATGTTTAATTCACTACAACAAAAAACACTTTTCGCAACAAGCCATATCTGTTGCAGTAGACCTATTGCAACAGGCCAACGCCCGTCTGTATAGCCAAAGTTGCAAAAGATCGGTCCCTTTTCGCAACAGTTTTTGCCCGTTGCAATAAGATGTTGCAGTATAGTTTTTTGCAATGGGCTTTTGTTGTTGCAACAGATACTTTCGCAACAGTATATGCCTGTTGCAATAGATTCATTAATCGTTAAAAGAAATATTGCAGCTTATAGATATTACATATTAAATGTATTCGTTTTAGTAATAGTGTGTATAACAAAATAAAATAAACAAATAAAAAATTTATTTTAGCAAAGTTTAACGGTACAAACAATTACAAAAAATTTATAATTTTCATACATCATTCATGTACAACAATTTCTTCTCTCACACAACACATTTTTTCCGAATAGAGTATTTTCTAATCATATTTTTACTCTATCTTACATATACTATAACAGAATAAATATCATATGTTCACTATGATATCCCACTTCCCAGGTACCGCAACAATTTGAGAAGCTCTTCCACTGAACTGGCCATGTCCCAATCTATCTTATATTCCTCTGCAGTAATTAAAATTAAAGGGACAGAAAGAGAATACACTACCGAAAATAGAAATAATGCCATCCATATGCATGCCTATCAGTGTATTATTATAAATAACTCTGCGTGCAGTTAAAAAGATCATCTGAGAAAATGATATACTGGAAATGAAAATAATATAACCAGATGAGTACCATCACCATTTGGGTCGGACATTTCATCAGGCATACTCCATATGATTAAGCGTGAATACCACTTCAATCAGCACTTCCAAATGATCTAAAATTTTGCAAAAGAATACCCTCTTTGGTCCATTCGAAACTGAAATCATCACATCCTTTTGACTGTAAAATGTAATTTGATGATTTAATGATGAGATATTTCATGATGAAGAGCGAACAGCTCCATCCAACCAAAGTAATATGGATAGAAAATACACAGGAGCGAAAAATTGATTAAAAAATGTCATATGATCGGTAATTCAGTTGGATTTAAAAAAGAAAACTTGTGAAGGAAAGCTACTTCTAGACTGTAAAACATGCTCAAGACTGTAAAACATGGCATTACTAAGTGGAACTACGAAAGCCTCTTTTTTTTTTTCTTGGACGGCGATGTCCATATCGATAAATATTAGTCTACTTCGGTCTCATTATCAATATCATCACCTGGAACTGTAGCCTCAGCATAATTAGCCGCAGATACTCCTTCCACATTACGCTTTGATTTGCTTTGCTTTCCCGAGGATACACCAAGCATGATGACCTCCTTTTATATGCATAACCAATGTCACCTGCATTTTTTAATTCAACTATTTTAATAGCTTTAACAAAAGCATCATGCAAACTTCCTAAATCTTTATCATCTAGTAAAGAAACATAAACAGTTTCATTTGCCAAGACGATTGCCAAGAAGCAAAACTCGGTGCAAGTGAGAGAAGACACATAGGTAGGAAAATCCTGATCAATGTAATAATACACTCATCATACCTGGACGTACAAGTCACGCCATAATAGAAATGAAATGATATGTTTGTTTCATTTACCACGATATAGCCAAAAATGTATGCTGCGAATAATAATTATAATTTCATATGTCAAATATCAGCTGAAGTCCGCAGAAGTCAACCATTTATTTTTTATTATTTGCTTATGATATCAGGAGGGTGCTTAAGATATATCCAAATGATAGGACTGACACTTAAGATTTCCTACTTGTTTGGTAATTTGTGGTGTGAATAATTTTTTATTTTTATTTGCTTAGGAATTTGCATGCCGAAACTTTTTTTTTCTTTTACCAGTGATTTGGTAGTCATAGAATTACCTTATTTTAACCTTATTTTAAAAGCCCTGTATGTTCATACAATCCAAAAGTGCAATCCTATTTTGTTTTCCTATATAAAAAAATGCACATACAAACGACCTTCTCCAAAAAGAAGGGCTTATACGCTGCTATGCATCAAAGAAAATCATAGTTGGCAAATCTGTTTATCCGTTACAGTTACTAAAAGAAACTAATTGAATTATAATTATATTGTTGTGACAGAATATATTTTTTGCAACAAAGAAGGCATGTATGCATGCAAACAATGACTGCTTTATTTAGACAATAATACATATAGTACAGAAACAACCAAGAATGAGATTTATTCCATAATCATTAATAACAGTGTTCTTAGAAATCTGTGGATCAAAAACATGAAGAATCGATTTGGTGGTTTCCAAACCAGAGGGGTTTATTATCAAGTTGTTCAGTGCACTCAAATGCTTCTGGAAGCAATAGGTAACCAAAGTAACATTTAGATTGTACATAACTCAAATGCTTCATGATTTCATATAGCAAGATTTAGATTGTATGGAAAACCAGAATAATTTTCTTAAAAAAAAATGATAATAACCGAAGTAAAACATTGCTCAAATGGAAAAGAAAAACACTTGCACTAACTCAAAACTACTTACCAGGACTAAGGCATAGGTAGACATAACTAGCGAATTTCGATTTATCTCTCCAGAAGAAACACCAAACGACTACATATCTCGTTCCAGACTGCAAAATGCAATCAAAACAAGGTTGTTACAAAAATCGTCACTGATATAAGGAAAAGAACAAAATCAAAAACTAATCTGAAACTGTACCTACTTAAAAATACGGACGTAAGCTTCCCAGAAGATTTAGGACTTCCAAAGATTGATTACAAGTCTTTCTTCAAGACCACGAGGTTGAACTTGAGTATCCCCATATATTTCAGAATTCCTAGAAATAGGACAATGTCTTTTTGCGAAATATGGGAAACTCTAGATCGAAATCGATGTGAACTTGCCGGCCGTTTTAGAGAAAACAGGAAATCGATGGTTATCGGTAGAGGAAGAAGTCGAGATTCTGATTAGAAATTGAAGCATAGGATGATTATCGAAAGATTAACATGGAAGCTTTAATTTTAATTTTAATTTTATTTAGCTTAAGCAATCAGATCTGAGTGAAAAAAGGAGGCGGCTGTTGAATTGTGAGCGAGGGTAGTTTTATTTAGGGTTTGGTATAAAGAAGAAATGTATGATCTCGGTTGGCACTACAGATTTAATGGTTTAAAATAATCAAGGGTTTTATATTTAGTTTGGCTGTGTTAAGTTCAACTTTTTGTGCGGCTACCTTTCCCATAAAAATCTTTAACGTACCATTAATCCGACCTTTATTGTAGTAAATTAATATTTACAATGTTTAAGGGAAAAGTTATTAGAAAAAAGTTAGTTGACACTAGATTTAGCAATTTACTTACTATAAATCGTTAATTATTAAACATTTATTTGTAACTAGAAACTATTACTGATAAATAATTATTAATTTTCATTAATTAATGATTAAACTTTAATTATTACTTCTTAACCATTAGTACTAATTATTTCTTCTTAAGCATTTATCATTAATATTAAGTAGTCAAAACTAATTATAATTTAATAATTCTTAATTATTTTTAATTATCATTTATTATTAGATGTTAATTATTTAGTTATTAGTTATGGATATTGAGATGCAATATAGCCATATTTTCACTTAGTTATTAATTATCAATTATCGTTTATTTATTTATTATGAATTTATTACTATTTATTCATATTTCAAATTAATTATTATTTATTATCCATTAGTTTGTTATTATTAATTTATTATTATTATTTAATTATTTTTTAAATGATAATTATTATTATTGGTTAATAATTAATAATTATTATTATTTAATTATCAGTTATAAATATCACTGTATAATACTTAAATTTTATTATTATCTAATTATTATTAAATATTAATCTTTATTATTATATAATTATTTGTAGTTAATCATTTAATAATAACTATTTAAAATTAATTATTAAAATTCATTAAAGCTGGTACTTATTTTTAATAGTATGTTTTTCGCAACGGGCTTTACCATTTGTAAAAAAATTCAGTCTTTGCAAGTGGCGAAAACAGTTGCTAAAGATATATATTTGCAACTGACTTGGAAGCGCAGTTGCAAATAATATGTTTGTTGCAACTGTTACGAAAGCATAGTTGCTAAAAGTATGTTTTTGCAACAGGAAGAGGACCGCAGTTGCTAAAAATATGTTTTTCGCAACAGAAAAAAAAGACCTGTTGCTAAATATCGTCTGTTGCAACTGCTATAATAGGTCTGTTGCTAAATATCATTTACTGCAACGGTCATGTATCGCCTGTTGCAAATAACTAGTTGCAATAGGATATTTTTCTTGTAGTGATTGTTTTATTTTAGTTTTTGGGTATCATTTTTTGTTTTTCAAAGTATAAGTTTTTTAAATTAAAAGTATGATTGTTTTAATTTTTAAAACTATAATTATTATAAAATTTGTGCTATTGCATTCGTCATAATCTTTTGATTGAAACAACTTCCTTTTTAATCAAACATTCTATGATATAAATAGTTTTGGTAGTGGTTATGTATCATTTTTGTTTTAATACAGTAGCAATTTTTTAGTATCGGTTTTACATTATTAAGTATCAGTTTTATGTAGTCTTTAGGTGTCAAAATTTTCTAATGTAAGTGTCAGTTTTAAATATTTGCTTTGCTGATTTTTTTTATTTATTAAAATTCTTTTACAGTGGTGAGAATAGTTCAATATTTGAATACATTCATTGTCTAGTGGGTCTTTATGTTCAAATATTGTTGTGCATTGCAAAATTTATTTGAAAGATATGATAAAGAGACGTTCTACATTATCCAATTCGATTTTATTGGTTTTTGTTTAGGATGAGCTAACGATTATAGAGAAGTTTTAATGGCATAGCAAATCAAATGGAATATGATTTTATTGTTGTTTATTTGATGATTTGATTTGTTGATTGATGTTGTCCTTATGATTAAATTTTGAAGAACTTGTCCTTAAGGTTAAAATAGTTATGAAGTTTTTCCTTACCAGTATTTTCATGTATATATAATAGCCAAAAGTTCATGTTCAATAAAGTAAGTCATTATGTTGATTGATATATGTTCCCCGATCCTGATAGTTTCCATTTTCACTTCAGTATTTTGAAAATAAAATTTCATCCCATATTTTACCTTAAGCACCTTGTTTATTTTAGTTTTACACTAAACTTTTAGGTAGTTATATTTAACTTTTTTTCTCTTTTTTTATTGCTTCCTTTTTTGAAGTTTTTCAAAATTTTAGGTGATGTTTGTATCTAACTTGGACAATTTAAATCTATTTCAAATTTAGTATTGATAAGGTATTAATTGATTATTGTAATTGCCAAATATGGAAAAAATGGAAAAGGCAATCAAATGATATGAGAAGAGATATTATTTTGGTTTGACAAAACAATCAAATAAAGATATGTATGGAAATAAACACAAATAAGTTAGATTTGCATTGAAATCAAATCAAAGAAATCCGGAAACAATTCTACATTATCTTTCCATCATTGCCCCATTAAATATGAAGATATTTGCTTAACTTTATCGTTATAAGACAACATAAGAGTTCTCCACTAAAAATCTAGATCCTGATTTCTTTATCAATTGTAAGATGAGTAATTTATATTGAGTGATATGTATTCTTCTCATATTGTACTCCCTCTTAAAGCGAAGAAGTAACAAACGTTGTTAGATCTAAGAACGTTGGCATAACCGAATGTCATTATATCGACTAGATTTTTTTTGGTGTTCTGCTTTCACTACCAAAAAAACTTTGATCCTTTACTACAGAATGGTATAGATGTTTGTTGTTCTATCCAAAGACTATTTCATCTAAGCTTAATTCTACAAAGAATAGCACTAGTAGAAGCCCTACAAATTATGGAGTCCTTAGAATTGACGGAAAGAGAGATTTTGGCACATGGAAGATGAAGATGGAAGCGGCGTTGAAGAAAGAGAGAACTTTTAAGGTTGTCTTAGATCCAAACTAATAAAAGAAATTAACACCTAAGGAGTTTGGTGAGTTGTAAAAGGTTGGACTTACTACTATTCAACTTAGCATGTCTGATGTCGTACATAAAGAGTTTTTTCGTGTGAATAAGAATTATGAAGTGTTGTTCAGAAAACGTTCTATAATAAGTCTTTCATCAACCACATCACAACAACTTTATTTATTTAAGATAAAGCATGGAACCGATGTATTAGCTCATGTGGATGCCCTTAACACACTTGTCAGGAATGTTCGAGTAGCTGACGCAAAAATAAACACAAGTTGTTATTCTTTTATGTTCTTTTCCTCTGAAATATAACATTTTTATTAACTTAATGATCGATGAGTGCTAATCTAATTGCATGGAGGATATGAAGACAAATTTGTATAATGAGATATTAAGGGGAAAGTCAGCAAACATGAGCATGGAGAATGATTCTGAAGGCCCTTATTATGTTAATGGGGAGACTCAAGAGTAAACCTAAATAAGACGAAGATAAAGCCAAGTCAAGATTTCAATCAACGGATCTCTAAAGGGAGTTTGTCATTATTGTAGAAGACCTATAAATTATATTTTAAGTTTCCCTAAGTTGGTGAATAAAATAAAGTTGTTACCCAAATGGCTTTAGCTTCTACAGCGAAGATATCAGATTCAGGGACTGATCTTGATATTTTTATAGTTTCCGCCTCTTCTATGAAAAGTACTATGTGTTTATTGTAGCAGCTTATCATATGACACCTGATAGACACTCATTTCCACCTATTGTTAGTTTGATAAAGGAGAAGTTCTCAGGAGAGATAATGCTACTTGTCGCATGGTTGGTACTAGAACGGTGAAGATTGGGATGTTTGATGGTATTGTTTGCACATTGTGTAATGTCGGGTATGTTCCTGATTTGAGGCGTAGTTTGATCTCTATTGGAGAATTTTGCAGTCTAGGATTGAAGTGTGTAACAGAAAAAGATTCATTGAAGATTACAAATGGGTCAGTCTACTTTCGTTGTTGATTTTGTTAATTCCAATTCTACCAGATTGTGACATTTCCTACATGAGACACATAGGATAGCGCGGTTTGGAATGTTGAGAAAGAGAAGTTTGATTGACGAAATTCGTCATTCAAAACTTTGCTTTTGTGAAAGATGCGTACTTGGTAAGATAACGAAGGTTTCTTTTGACATTACAAAGCATAATTCTAAATATGTTTTAGAGTATGTACACACTAATATTTGAGGCCCCACACCATGCCTAACATTTGGAGGAGTCAATAATTTCTTATCGTTTATTGATGATTTCTCTAGAAATGAATAGGTTTAATTTACAAAGTCCAAGGATGATACATTTGATGGGTTTTAAAGTTGGAAATCTCTTGTGGAGAAGCAGTCTAGAAATAAAATGAATGCTTTTCATTCCAGTAAGGATGGTGAATCTACTTTAATTCACTAAATTTTGTGAGTCTGAGAACATCAAAAGGTGCAACACCACATCTGGGGACCCTCAGCCAAATGAGGTTGCATAGACAATGAATTAGACTTTATTATAAAGAAATCGTTGGTTACATCTAACTGCTAAATTAAAGAAGAGATTTTTTTACAGAATCGTTGTCTATGGCTGTTTTCTTCATCAACCATACACCTTCCAATGCTTTAAACACGAAGATTCCCAAATAAGTACGGAAGAGAGACCCTATTTCGTATTATTTTCTCAGTGTTTAGTTATCCATCTTATTTGCATGAGAAGCAAAAGGAAGTTGGATCCAATATCACGCAAGTGTATTTTTCTTGGCTACAAGAGAGGAGTTAAGGGTTATTGGTCGTGGTGTCCTACTATCCAAAAGACTGTTACTAGCAAGCATGTTACATTTGATTAAAAGCCTACGTCGAAGATGGAGTCTTCTTCTATTTATGATGATGTTGAGAGGATAAATTTTTAGTAACAAGCACAAAGTATTTCATCAGACTTTCATATCAGTAAAAATGATGTTTTCAATGATGTTGTGGTTAATAATGAAAGGACAGAGGATCAATAACAAGGTGGATCTCAAATTCAAAGTCGACCAATCAGAGAAAGGAAAAGATATAGATTACTTGATGATTTTATGGAACTAAGCATTGAAGATAATGACTTTAATGACATGGCAATTTATGCATTAAACATATTCCATGATGAGTCCATTAAACTATAGAGATGTCATTAGTTCAATCTATAATTCCAGTTGGTTAGTGTCTATGAAGAAAAAAAAATTGAGTCTTTGTACAAAAATAACAATTGGGATTTAGTACCAATTCCTTCTGGCAAGAGAGCAACTGAATGTAAGAAGACTTGTAGGGTGAAAGACGACAAAAATGGTGACTTGAGGTATAATGCGAGATTGTTAACCAAGCGTTATGTTTAGAGGTGTGGAGTTCTGTGATATTTTTTCTTCAGTCACCGAACACACTTTCATTTACATTCTTTTGGCATTGGTTTGCCACTTCGACATAGAGGTGGAACAAATAAATGTCAAGATAGCATTCTTGCATGTTGAGCATGAAGAGGACATTTACCTACAACAACAAGAGGGGTTCATTGACAGTGGAAGGCCCAATCATGTTTTTATTTAAATTAGTTTAGTTACTTGTATACAAATTTGGATAGTGTGAACCATATTATCCTAGCAAAAGGGTCCGATAGAATCAAACCCATGACCTCCTACATCCTGCTCCTATACGTTAACCAACTGAGACAAATATGTTTGTCCCTAGTCATATTTGCAAGCTTAACAAATTTCTTCATGGTTTAAAATAGTTACTTAGGTAGTGGTATAAGATATTTAATAAATTTATGATCTCATATGGTTTCTCTTAAAGCTTTAAGGATCAATCAACCTATTTTAGTAAATGTAATAAAGATAACATTTATTTGTTGCTTTATATTGATGATATGTTGATAGCTTTTAAGAGCATGACTAGAATTTTAGAGTTAAACATGGGGCTTAGCAAGGAGTTTGACACAGAAGACCTGGAAAATGCAAATGAATTTTGGATATGGATATATTCAAAGAAGAGAAAGCGAAGAATCTTTGAGGCTCACTACGACTTAGTAGATCGAGAAATTTCCATCTCAATTTGGTATGGGTAAAGCAAAATCGATGGCAACTCCTTTAGGCTCTCAATTTAAATTATCCAGAGATTTATATCCTAAATCAGATAAAGACAATAAGGATGCAACTAATATTCCTTACTCTAGTGCGGTTGGAAGCCTTATATATGTTATGGTATGTGTTATAAACTAAGAAGAAATAAAATGAATGAGAAGATAATCTTTCTCATTGCTCATAAATCGAACATTACACCTCTATTTATAGAACAAATAAGATTGGTTACAATATTACAACTTTTCCATTTGCAACTTTTTCTTAGTCTCGGCTTCTCGGTTTCGCTTCCAGGTATCGCCTTCATTAACTCTTGAACCGCTTCTTGATATTAACTCCTTGGCTTGAGTATCAGTTTCATTACTTCGTTGTTGGCTTCGGTATCGGTTTTGGTATTGGCTTCAATATCATCTTTGGCTTCGGTATTGCTTCTTATGTTCCTAGTCTCGCTTTGGGTATTGTCTTCGGCTTTGGTATCATTTCTTCTATTATCCTCTTGATATCAGCTTCGGTATCTCCTCTTTGGCTTCGATGTCGGTTCTTTTATTATCCTCTTGATATCAGTTTCAGTAACGCCTTCTTGGCTTCGGTGTCGGCACTAAGCTGTTTATTTCAACAACTTGATGTTGATAGCACAATACTATCTGCATATTTACATTTATTCAATCTCTACTCACAACACACTCCCTCAAATTGGTGCATAGATATTTGTCATGCCTAACTTTTTGCCAAATACTTGATTCTAGCACCATTTAGTGCTTTAGTAAACATATCAGTCACCTGCTCCTCGGTCTTAACATGCTTTGTCAGAACCAAACCATGTTAAACTTTCTCCATAATGAAGTGACAATCCTCTTTAATATGCTTTGTTCTCTCATGAAACACCAGGTTAGATGTGATGTGCATTGCAACCTGATTGTCAAAATATAGAGTTATTAGTTTAACAATATTTATTCTAACTTCATGCATAAGGTGATCCACCCACATCACTTCAAAATTGCCTTCTAGAAGCAACATTTTGTTTCTTGCTTTTCCATGAAATCAGTTTTCCTCCTAAAAATATACAAAATCCAGACATGAATTTCTTATCCAATTTTGTTCCTTCCCAATCGGCATCACATAAGCATTCAACTCTTAAATGTCCATAGTTCCGTACTCAGTTCCTTGCCCAACAGTTCTCTTAAGTTAACTCAAAATATGTTTCAGTATAATCCAATGATACATTGTAGGAGATGCCATAAACTTGCTTACAACACTAACAGCGAAAGCAATTAGGTCGTGTGACAGTTAAGTGGTTTAATTTCCCCACCAACCTCTTATACCTCTTTGGATCTTTGAAAAATTCACCATTTTCTACAATGTTATAGTTCAATGGAATAGGAATAGTGCTAGGTTTAACACCTAGATTTCCAGTCTCTTCCAATAAATTAAGAACGTACTTTTGTTGAGACATTATAATACTACCACTGTAACAAACAGGAATTTTTGATCCTGAAAATCGACACAAAAACACCATGTCGAACATTCAAACATCGAAAATACCGGAACGTTAGTAGAAAGAAATTAGAGGGTGAGATAAGAAAGAAAATTAGAATAGAAGAAGAATAAGAACCAACACAACACAGAGTCTCACATCGCAGCGGAAACAAAATATAATACATAAATAACCTTCATTGAGAGCTTTGGAATAAAAACTTACAATCATCAGAGTACATTAATACACTGGGACAATTATAATAATCTGTCCTCATATACACCACACAACGGAATAATACTAGATAATATCATACGTCTAAACACCTTCAGCTCGTCTTTGGACTTCACAGCATCCGATAACCTGAACCTGTACAACCCGGTCTAACCCGAGCATTTACAAAACACCAGGTCAGTCTGGTGAACCAGAGTGAGTAAAACACACAAAGTTTAAAGTTTTTCATCCAACTTAATTTAAAGTTAAAAATCCTTTCGAAGAAAAGGATAATCGTAAGACCAAATCCAAAAATAAATACGGATGGTTTTTACCTTACGATAACCCAAAACAGTTTTGAAAATCAATACTTTTCTGATATTATAATAGTGTCTAAATACAAATAAATAACAACCTAGCGGAACGCTTACATCTCACGCTCCACATATATAGTATACAATCAAAAACTGCGGGCGCTAATTGGAGATTAGATTCCGACTATGACAAGATATGGAACCACCTGCCGATAGTGTATCTTTAGAGGCGAATACACTAGGTTCAACAAGAACGTCTCGCAACCCGGCCCACACATGACTGACCACTCATTTCGTTTGAGTGTATCGAATGTATATCACCAACGGTTGGGAGCTACCCACCGTTTCCCGAAAAGGGACAGCATCGATAGATTAAAGAAGAAAAAGGAATTTCTCTAGATAGGTGAGTATACAACCTAATGGGTGCGACCCACATAGCTATGCTAACCGCCCGATTTTTGTCATTTACCGGTTGATGAGGCTTGAGGTTATAATCGACTTTTGGAGCATCTGGGCACCGTTCACATCATCCATACAAGTCATCCAGGAACAGGATGAACCGAAGGCAACCTCCTACCACATCCTAGGAATCACCCTATAGATCAGTAGCGAGCAATCCTTGCAATCTGTAGATTCCAATCATGATAGAATCGTTGTCTTATATATATATATCTTTAGGGATCAGCTAGAGAAATTCAATAATAGTTCTTCTGCTCATGAAGAGTTATGGTCTTCAGTTTCCCCATCTTGATCAGCGTCAAATATCTTCTTCATGGTTTTGGAATATAAATTCAATCCCGGTCTTTCCATATCAACAACGCATTGGGTATGATTTTAATAGTCGGTCATTTAACAATCAAAATAAATAATCATAACAATAAAATAAATCCATTGGTTTATACAGCATCACTTGGCCTTTAAAAATAATATATCATTTTTTATATAATATTTTCAAATCATTTTAATATGTGAATATTCTCAAATCATTTCATTTATATACTTAGGAAAAATATCTTAAAATTATATCCAGTTTTCCGTTAATTACCATTTCAATACATTTGTTATCACATTACTTATTATCTATGATTGAAGACTCGATTCAACTTACGATCGTAAAACTATCATTACGAAATCTCCTTTTTGTTTCCGTTATTCGAACACCATAATCTTCACCTTGCTTTTTAAAATAAACTCATTCCAAAACTCTCCTCCTTTGAAAATACCTTTATATTTTCACAAATCCTTTTTATTTCTTTATTATGAAAATACCATTTCATATTTCAAGCCCCTTTTCATTTCTTTTTATTTTGGAATCCTTATATATATATATATACCCAAACTCTTCAAATAACGCTACACTATTATTTCTCAAAATAAATTACTCTTAACATCGCCACTATTACAACTAATATTATCCTTTGATAATCTTGAAGTCGTTCAAGTTGGGGTATTTTAATTACCTCTTAGACCTTGACCAAAAACATTCTTACCTTAAGATAGATAACATTTGTAATACCAAAACCCCATATTCTTTTCCAATATCAAAACAAATTCCTTTTTAGTTATACCTTAATGGAATCTCATCTCTTATCAATATAACGAATTTATATCGCATCTCTTCTTACTCAACTTGCTTCAGCTCTTTAATTCAAACTTGGGTTTTCATTTGTACTTCCCATTTCATATCTCTATTAGTTCCTAACTGTAAATCAGTAAGAAAATAATTTTCAAAATATCAACCTCGAAGGCCGAAACCAACATCAGATTAACATTCAGAAAATCAATTATCTTAATTGATCCCCAGTTAAGTTCAAATCCTTAAATTTCACGACTTGGACTTCATAAATAATCATTCCAAAAGTACTCAATCAATCTTGGTTTTATAACTGCGTCCAACTTGGATTTAATAAAATCCAAGTAAATAGAATTTCAAACAAGATTTCACTTTAAAACTATACTTTAAACCTAACTTATATTATCATTAATATAGTTACTTAATTATAATTAGGTTTTATCGTTTATACACATCCATTATTCCCTTTAAATCCCAAGATTTCCACTTTGATCATTATTAAATAAATAATAATCAAATATCAACATTTAAAAAATGTTTACTTAACCATTAATTATTTCTATTTAAATAAATAAATTTATAAATCCATTTCAATTAACATAGTTAACTTAGTCAACTCTAACATGATTATCTCGTTAATCAAATCTCAATATATCTTTCCATTTAAATTAATTACAAATTTAATTAATTTAAATAATTCCATTTGATCATTATAATAATCAAATTGATATAATCTCATTTTAATTGTTACTTAAAAAAATTAATCTTAATTATTAATCATTACATTAAGAATTAACTTTAAAATTCATTTAATGATCAAGGTGAGGCACGTGCTTCGCACACAATAGTAGATTTTGGTACAAAAATGGTGATTTATGGTTAAAACAATCAACATAATTATATGTGGTTGGTTTATTTCTTTTTTTCTTACTTCATTTAAAATAATATATTTAAAAATCTATATTCAGTTATAAAATAAATTTCATAACTTCATTTGTATCGATTTACCTGACGGTAATCAATCTTTATAAAACAATGTATATTTGGCCATCTGCTATAAATTCCTCAATGAATACCATCAATTGGTTAATAACCGAACAAATGTTGAATTTGGATTTAACAGTCAATAACCAATTTAATAATCCAATCATGTAGGTTCAACAGTTCATATAATGATCATATGCAAATAAATAATCAATTCAAACATCCTGTTTAATTTAAAAACATTTATATAATGATCATATGCAAATAAATAATCAATTTAAATATCCTATTTAATTTAAAAACGTTTATATTACTATAAACGTAACTAACAAGGTAAGTTACTTCTATTGGGGTAATCGTTAAAAATAACGATGTCATTTCATTTAAATTAAACAATGTTTAATTTAAATAATAGATGCAAAATATTTAACAAACATCTAAATAGTCATCACATCAACCAACAATTAGCAAACAAAGCACACAATATAAAACCCGACTTATAAAGATATAAGTGGGGGAACTGAGTGAGTTTAACTCACCTTGGCTTTACTTGTTGTTAAGACGGTTCATTTTAATAAAATTAAACATGCATTTAATTTTATTAAAAATTCCGGTAGCTTCCAGTGTTGACTGGCTCCATCTCGTAGCCTCCGTCCCTATGGTTCCAAAGCTCCTTATTTGGTCTTACTCTGTTAACATATGCGAACGTTACATAAATCACATATTCACGTTCTCAAGTTAAGCTAATAAGTCATTGACTAAGTTTTAAACTAATTATGGTTTATGTGGTTTTATATATATAAAATGGTACACGGTCACGTGATGATCTGTTGGTGATATAAATATTTCAGGTTCTGATGATTGGGTTTCCACCAGATCGATACGGCTTCCTGTCCTAATTTCTTTAACGAATTATTAACTTGATTTTTAACCAATTGATGGTTACACACTTACACTGGTATTAGTTATATATTGGCGAACGTAATTGGTTGGTTTCGAATTATAACGGCTATGTAATCACCTCATATTTAAATTTGGCCACCTCTATTCACTTAGATTAGGCATGCATAACACGTGATAAGGTTTGGTTAATATAACCGGGCATATTTATAATACCTTACCGTGCATCTCCTTCAAAGCCTAAGTCTCTCATATTTTCGTTCTTCTTCCTGCTTAACTTTGAAACCTCCTGTTCCATTTTAATACCACTTTCAATGCTGCCATATCCCATTTTATAATACTTCACTCTCCACCGTTCATCATAACTCCTTTCTTCGCCAGTACGACCATTTATTCTCTTTATTTTATAAGTTTATTACATAACGGCCCAAAGCCCCATGCCTAAACCCACTTCAGGATCCTACCCGTGAGCACCAGGACCTTTTCTTCCCAAAAACACTTCTACCTTCCATATGAAAACCGTGAGTCCTACCATCGTTTATATCTTCTTCTTTTTTATATATATTTTACATTAAACAGACTTCACGACAAGAATAATGGATGAGGGGATTGAAGCTATTTAAGTATGGAGGAGTTTTGGTATTTGGTCTTGCTGAAACCAAATGTTTTCAGTTTTCTCTTGCCTGGAAAAGGAAATAGGTGCGGATATTTATAGAGCTGGAAAGTTTGGGCAGCAAAGAGATTGTTTGGCAGGCACGTAATACATTTCCTTGGCAATCACGGGAAAGTCTTAACAGCTTGGTTGTCATGTATTGAAGGGTAGGATAACTAATATTATTTTCCATAACTGTGTGTGATTTGAAGAAACAATACAGTGTATTTATTTGATGGGATTCAGTAGGATAGGCTACATTAGCAGGCTGTGTACTACTGATTTCTACTTTACCCGATAGAAGAAAGTAAAGAAAATACTGCAGAGGTCCTCTGAAAACTTAGTCATGTGCAAAGAAAAAAATATTTTGCATGTGACAAGATTTTAGACTTAGCGTGACATGCTTCATTGATCAAGTTTGTATGTTTCACTTCACTAGGCCTTAGGTTAAACGTTGCCTATTAAATGAGTACGTGAAAGGACAGGGTCACATTTTCTTTTTGCTATGAACTTTTAGATTAGTTGGCATGTCTACTTAAATAGGTCTGTGCAATTCAACTATGCTATCAACTTAGGCTTGGACAAAAGATGAAGGAGCATGTGCGGTTTAAAAATGTACAAATAATATGTTACAGAAAAGGATAGGTATAAAAAAATAGGCATCCTTAGGCTGTCTTGACTTAGACGACATGTATGACAAGAAATAACAATGCCCGGTGCATCTTATTGGGGTAGAATAGCTGGGAGGATGAATAGGCTCAAGGATGTACATAATGCGTGTTTCCAATCTCTCTTTGATGTTGATTTGAATTAGGTAGCTTTGTTCAGCAGAGCGTGTGCACTTTAATGTGGTAACAAAACTTATGTAGACATGTACTGATTGGAAAGTTATGCAGCGCCGTGCATATTGAAAAGAAACTAGTACATGCAAAAGTGTTAAAAAAAAAGAATTTGACAATTACAAGCAAAGATAGGGTAGGTTGAATATAGAGATATGGTATAGCTATACTTGAGTTCATATGCACGTACCTTGTTTTAAATTAGATAGAAAATGTTGGTGTAGGTTGCATCAGTGGAGGTCGCGTTGTTTGGATCGGAAATTATAGGGCATGTTGTATCTGACTTTTGATTTGTATAGCGTAGATTTTATACAATTATCCTTATCATATCGTACCATATTTTAACGCCACCGTTTAATACCCGTAATGCTATACCCTAATTCCAACCGCAACAAAATCGAACGCGCTGTTACGAGCTTGTTTTATATTAAATATAAATATAATTGTTCGACTGTTGTTTAATAACGAATACTATATTAAAATTCCATTAATATTTCCAAATATAATATTTAAAACAAACTTAAATATTCTAACTCAAACAGCTGAAAGATCCGGGTCGTTACATTTTCCCCCCCTTAAATAAATTTCGTCCCCGAAATTGCTAAGTAAGAAGAATGTACCAAAGCCAATTATTTCCAAAATAATTATTTAAAAATATTTCTAAGTTTTAAAATTTTACGAAAAATTCGCCAGCACTTCCTTTGTATTGTTCGATCCAACTACTACAAAACGCCACTCTAGGCCTCATATCGGTCAAAAAGAAAACCAAGCCAATTAGCTACCAAAGTCAGGGGTATAAAATCAATTTCCCAAATTAGTATATTAAGGTTTACCTTTTTGTTGGGCAACTTAACTCCAATCTTCAAGCAAAACACTAACTGCTCTTCCTTCTTCTAACCTACACTTAACTCAATACACAGTGCCAATACCAGATACAATGCCGATACTAGATACAAAATTTAAATCATTTCAATTTTAGTTCATGTTGATTCTTTTCAAAATTCATTATATGGAAATTTATCCCTTTAGTTTCCAATTCATTCAATTGTTGATGCATTTTATGTGCAACTAATCTATTATTCAACAAACAACCAACGTAACCCAGTTATCCATTTTTGGTTTACCTTTAGTTAAATTTTGTTTTAATTAATTTCATTTCGAAGTTTTGATCCATAAATTCCATAATCTTAATTCCCTTCTGGTCTTATTAAACTATCCAAAATTAAAATCCAATTTGAATTCATTCAACAGCTAATGAATTTTATTATGACCATTCTAACATCCAATAAACAAACAATCAACATAACCCAAACTCATTGAATTTATATTTAATTAACTAGTTAATATCTATATTATTTCACTACTTAATTATCTTCTGATTTTCATTTAACTTAAAATTAAGTTAAATTCTGATTCATTTAATTCCATATCACAATTCTATTCACAATTTTTATTGGTTCTACTAACTATTCAAATTTATAATTCAATATGAATTCATTCAAATCAATCAAACACATCACTACTCCAATAACTTGATAAAATCATTTCTTTTCTGTATGAAAATATATTTTGGGCAAAATTATTTCATTTACCTGCTTTACAAAACAATGTTGTATTAATTGCCAGTCCAACTTGAACCGATCAAATAACACAATACAAAACATTTGTGTATAAAATTTACAAATACGAACACTCGTATATATACACTCAATCTCGATCAAGGGTATTACTTACCAATCTCTATCGAGTTACGCCATAGAGCCAAGTTTATTACTAAACCTCGATCTAATACCAACTGTAACGAACAGGAATTTTCGATCCCGAAAATCAACACAAAAACACCATGTCAAACATTCTTGCATCGAAAACACCGGAACATTAGTAGAAAGAAATTAGAGGGTGAGATAGAAAGAAAATTATAATAGAAGAAGAAGAAGAACCAACACAACACAGAGTCTCACATCGCAGCGGAAACAAAATATAATATATAAATAAACTTTATAGATAGCTTTGGAATAAAAACTTACAATCATCAGAGTACATCAATACACTGGGACAGTTATAATAATCTGTCCTCATATACACCACACAGCAGAATAATACTAGATAATATCATACGTCTGAACACCTTCAGCTCGTCTTTGGACTTCACAGCATCCGATAACCTGAACCTGTACAACCCGGTCTAACCCGAGCATTTACAAAACACCGGGTCAGTCTAGCGAACCAGAGTGAGTACAACACACAAAGTTTAAAGTTTTTCATCCATCTTAATTTAAAGTTAAAAATCCTTTTGAAGAAAAGGATAATCATAAGACCAAATCCACATATAAATACAGACGGGTTTTACCTTACGATAACCCAAAACAGTTTTGAAAATCAACACTTTTCTAATATTATAATATTTTCTAAATACAAATAAATAACAACCTAGCGGAACGCTTACATCTCACGCTCCACATATATAGTATACAATCAAAAACCGCGGGCGCATATTGGAGATTGGATTCCGATTATGACAAGTTATGGAACCTATGATGACCCGGGGTTTTCACGATCTTGGTTATCGACATAATCTCAATGTCGACTATCCAAGCATCGAAATTACTGGATAATCCATGAAAGAAATTAAAGGGTGAGAATAGATAAGATAGAAACTTAGAATAGAAGAAGAAGAAAACATACAACATCGGAGTATGTACATAATTTGGAAATAAAATCAGTATATGTATATAGTAACATTATCAGAGTATAACACTTACAACACAATGGAAATAAATGTAGCTATATAATCCTGAAGCCTCCAGCTCCAAGCTCTCCAAATATATCTGAAAAATCCAGACTACTTGACTGCCCGTACAAAGTTGGGCACCCAAGAGTTTAGGGAAAATAAAACAAACTCTGGGCCAGTCATGGGACTGGTGTGAGTAAAACAGTTTAAAACAGTTTGAGCAATTAAACGATATCTCATAAGACCACGCCGTATAACGGAACGGGTTTTTCCCTTATGAGAATCCAAAATAGTCTTTATATCAAAATTCTTTTGATATTATGATAGTGTCTATCAACCACAATATAATAATCATCTAGCAGAAACGCTTTCATCTCACGTTCTACATATATAGTATATAATCAAAACCGTGACCACTTATTGGATAATGGATTTCCAACTATGACAAGGTATGGAACCGCTTTCTGATAGTGTACCTCTAGAGAGGAATACACTGGGTTCAACAAGAACATCTTGCAACCCGGCCATACATGTCCGACCACACATTTCGCTTGAGTGTATCGAATGTATATCACCAACGGTTGGGATCAGCAACCATTTCCCGAATGGGACAACATCTAATAGATTGAAGAATGAAATGAATATCTCTAGATAGGTGATAATACACCCTACATGGCAGCCAACCACTTAGCCATGCTGCCTGCCCGCCCGATTTTTGTCATTCCCCAATTGTGAGGCTAGAGACCACGCTTATCTCTGACAGATCACACATTTATTCACTTTGAATGTCACATCGTCATACCCGCCAAATCACAAATTGATTTCCCCAATACAACGGGTATACAACTAAGAGAAACAAATTCCTTCGCCACCAAACATACATACATTTGAATAGATCAACTTACGTGATCCATTAAATATATTCTATCAGACATTCTTCCATATAGGTTGTCCTAGGACTGGACAAACTATAGGCACTATTGTGTAAACAGGACAGCCCTTGCATAACTCCGTCTTCAATTATCTTCATAATATTTGATCGCAATGCTAACGCCCATATAGAGTGGTTTTCATATAATGAATCTAATTCCGGTCTCTCCGTATTAATGATGAAAAAATGGTCAAAAACTTTGATAGTCGGTGAGTTAACTATCAAAGAAAACATGTGTGCAAACAACGATATTGTGACGACCCCAAACCCCGTACTGACAGTGGCAAGGGTAATCTTTGGAATATAACACATAAACAGATAATAGCAGAACAGAAATAAATAAATACACCAGATAATGAACAAATAATACACTGGATAAACGAAATCATCAGAGTTACACAGTATACAGGATCATACTTAGTACAAATACAGTTCAGCTATACATAAATGTCTATAGCGGAAAACAAACAAAATATGTACAATAGGAGCTGAACAGCATAAAAAGAGATAAATGATAGAATCCATCTTCAGCTCCAGCTATCCAGAAAGAGCCTGCTAAAACTTGAATACAAGGCTGCCCATGTAGAAAAAGGGGCACCCGAGTTTGCAAGTGAAACAAACTACGAGTCAGTCATGGGACTGGTATGAGAAATCTACTTAGCACATTATACAATTGGCTAATCACAGGACCACACCACTTTCATGGAACGGGTTTACTCCATTGGATTGCCAGTGATTTAAAACAAATAAATCTTTTAAACATCGCAATGCTTTTTATAAAAATGAAGCCATTATAAGACTCAATTCCCATCACACAATGCAACGCAAACCGGAGGATAGAGTTTTACCTTATAATGGCCAAAATATGCTTGATACGAATAAAACAAAAGCATTTAGTATTACTGCTAGTGTTTATAGGTTTCGAAAACAATTTCAATCATAATTATCAATCATAGACGGCATGGGTACCATATATCATGTCGCCATATATATATAAAATCAAAACCGCACGGTGTCGTATTTGGAAATTGGATTTCCATCATGAACCAAGGAAAAAGATAGTCCTTATTGAATTAGAGACTCTCTAGCCCGAGCCTCAGGAACAGCCGCAACTGCACCTTGGATCGTCAGGGCCGGTCCACATAGAGTGGATTATAATGCCTGAACAATGCGTTTCCCCGCCCTATGGGGCGTAAAACGAGTCAACGAATGACTCCATCGGTCCCGGATCGACCGATAAAACCGAGGCGCCTCGCAACAGCAACAACCACATAGGTGAAAATAATATAAATGTCATCCAGTTTAAGCACCGACACCACCTCTAGCTAGAAAGAAACACACGTCCCCCCCGAGGTCCTCTCCCGTTTCTGGTTCATACCGGGGTGTGAGGTTCGCGAATTCACGTTATACACAAAGCTACGCCACACAGGCGGTGCTTTGATCATCACCACAAGACTTTGCTTTTCAACAGAAGCCCTGATCACTGCATTTTAGCATGCCACACAGGCAATTCACGCCAGGTAACTGATGGCTATCAATCACACAGAATGAATTCCAATGTCAGACACACAGTCCATTTACAAGTCAGTTCTTGGTCTGAACGAAACCGGAGGCACTGTATACCTCGCAAACCCATCGATCTCCACGTACGTCTGGACGATCACCACTCATTATCCATATTTCGGGATGCCTCCCAATCAGGACATCAGTTACCATCCAAAGGAGGTGAAGATTTCCGGTCTTCGACCACCGTCTTCATCTTCGATTTCTTATCGTCGATTCTGTTATTCAGAATGGGGTAAACCCAGTCTTTCTGAGCAACTCGTGAATATAATAAACAAGTGCAACACAAACACACATACGCCATACTCCAATTCATTAGTCACTAACCGTAAATCAGTAAGAGAACGATTTCCCTAATATTAACCCCGAAGGCCGAAACCAACATTAGATCAAAACCCAGGAAACCATTCGAGTTAGCCAACCTTCAGTTAGTTTCTAAATTTCACATCCATATCGTTTATAATATTTTATAACGATTTATCGCTATTTTTATTTATTTTAAAATAGCCAATTTATTCAAACGACGCTTCGGGACATAACGCGGCCGTGACACTGTTTTTCTTCAGATTTGATTTACATATCTTTGAAAATCTAACCGTTGGATCTTCACAAAATTATATCATTAGAAAGATCTTTTCAAAACGAATCCAGCGGTTCCAGTTTTGGGAAAATCCGACGGTCGGATCTCCCGGTATAATCGTTTGAAGTTTTGATTTCAAAATACGAACTACAGCGTCGTTATTCGATTTAATTTAATTATATATATATATATATATATATAATCGATTCTGGCGCTGTTTTTCTTCAGATTCGAATTAAACATTCCAGACAATCCAACCGTTGAATCTTTACAAAGTTGGTGTCGTTGGAAAGATATTTCCAAAGCGAACCCAACGGTTTCGGTTTCGGGAAAATTCGATGGTCGGATCTCCTGCACTAATCGTTTCAAAATATGAACTGCAGCTTCGTTATTCGATTCATTTTAATTATATTTATATATACATGTATATAAATATAATCGATTCTTCGATTTCAAAACCATACACTTTTCATACTTTTGATAAAAATGATATTTTTATAAAGCAGACATTTATTTCAACACTTCACTATTTTCAGCAATTCATGTATATAATAAAAATGTGATTTTTAATGTAATACTATTTATTTCAAAACACAACTATTTTATATAGTTCATATAGATGATAAAAATATGATTTTTATTATAAAACAATTTATTTCGAACCCGAATACCATTCAACACATGAATTTCTATTCAATGAATGAATTTCTGTCCAACACATGAATGTTTTCTATGGTTCGTATATATATAATAAAAAGGTGATTTTTATATTATTAAAACAGTTTATTTAAAACACGACTACCATTCAACACATGAATTTTTATTCAACACGTGAATGTTTTCTATGGTTCGTATATATACAATAAAAAGGTGATTTTTATATTGTTAATACAGTTTATTTAAAACACGACTACCATTCAACACATGAATTTCTATTCAATGAATGAATTTCTATTTAACACGTGAATGTTTTCTATGGTTCGTATATACACAATAAAAAGGTGATTTTTATATTGTTAAAACAATTTATTTAAAACATGAATACCATTCAACACATGAATTTCTATTCAACGAATGAATTTCTATTCAACACGTGAATGTTTTCTATAGTTTGTATATACAGAGTAAAAATGTGATTTTTATTATTAAAACAATTTATTCAAAACACGAATACCATTCAACACATGAATTTCTATTCAACGAATGAATTTCTATTCAACACATGAAGGTTATTCAATATATGAAAATAATTCTAACACATGAACATTATTCAAAATTTCGGCAGCATAACGGCAGGATAGTTAAAACCGGGGTCGTCCCTAGTACGGCTCCCCGCTCTACCTTAAATCCTCGCAGCTTTTGACAATGGGGAATCATGCATCTAGTTCGCACGCAGGCGGCATGTATATTTTTTTTCATTTCCACAAACTAATCTTATGTGGTTTCAACCAAATAATTCTCAATCACAAAAGGGTATTTTTCAACCACAATCAATCAATTTCAACCACAAACAATTCTAATCAACCATTTGCTATCCATCAATTTTCACACCAATCACAATCAATAAATATCGTCCATGGTTTGTGGACGAGGGGCGTGTATATATATATATATATATATATATATATATATATATATATATAAGCATTTCACTTCTATTCAACACATATATAATTTTTACAATGCATATATAACTTATATATCAAACGTACAACTTATACAACGCTTATACATGAGGTGTACAATGCTTATATAACTCATACATCGACTATATAATTTATATATCGTCGTTTTCCATATCGTTTATAATTTAGAAATCTCACATTGGGTTCCACTCCACCAAAAATAGCAGAAGGCTCAGAAAAATATGCGGTCTCTTCTAGAATGTAGAAGACGTCCACACGAGTCCACTGTCTCTTGTTTCGCTGAATTTCGTCAAAAAACAAAAAAGATATTATTTTTAGAAGATTAAATCACTTTGCGACGCTTTTAGAAGTTGAAATCAGTTTAATTAAATTAAACTATACCTTTCAGCAAGTGGTTCAAACAAGGGTTTGGATTTTTCATTAGATCCGTGAAGGGGTAGGGCGATCGGAGCACACAGTGTCGTCGAGGGGGGTGTGGCGCCTCTGCGCACGGTGGTGGGGTGATTTCCAGTGGTCAGATGAGGTTGGGGCGGCGGTGGGAAGTCGCTGACTTCATGGGGCTCGTTCTCGTCGATGGGGAGGAGGGAAAAGGCGAGGATTGGTCAGATTTGAAGAGGAGGGGCGGGGCTGTCGAGATCGGGTGGTGGCGGCGCCTGAAGGTGGCTGAGGCGGCGGGAAAAGGGTCGGGAAGGAGGGAGAAACCGTTGCCGTGAGAACGAGAGAGGAGCGGGGTTTTTGAGTTTTTTTATATTTTTAAATTAATGAAAGAAAAATTTCTATTGGCCGATGGTTTTATAATTTCAAAAATTAGGGTTTTTACAAACGATTCAAACCCAACGACTGTCGTCCCTAGCGTTTTACCCCTATTCCGAACACAATGGGATATGTTTCGAAGGCGCATTCGAATGTTTCAGCCAGTTTTCATTCAAATTAAAATATAAAACATTCGATATTTGATTTGAACGTACATTTCAATTTGCCCGGGCCACAAACTGATTCTAAAAATTCCCAAAAATTAAATCTAGCTATGTTTTGATGATACGGTCCCAACAAAACTAGTTTCGTTGAATTCTGAGACCGTTTGAAAAATGGCCCATTTCTGGTCGATCCAATTTAATAGAAATCGACCAAACACATTTTCCTTTGCCACGCTTACATACTAACTTCAAAAATTATGAAATTTGAAACCTAGCAATAGTTTAACATCCCGGATCCAACAAAAGTGGTTTGGTTGAATTCCGAGGTCGTTTGCAAAATGGCCATTTTCACGAGCTATATAAACTCCATAGCGACCTTTCAGAAAATTCATTTGGCCATAACTTTTGCTTCCCGCTATGAAACTTCGATTTTTCATATTCGCTAGAAAGGTATTCACTAACAGATTTAAATATTTTTGGTTTCACTCAAATCCGTTTTGTTTTGCACCCGGTATAGTCAGTCAAAGTTTGAATTAAAATTTTGAAACTACCGCACCATTTCAGGCCTTGTTTATAATTCAAACTAATTATATTTATTTTCAACTTCGATTCACACTTACTTTTCATCATTATTATTTAAAATATTTATTTTAAATATTTAAAATCCACTAAAATAACCAATTTAATTTTTTTAAATTGGTTCAGATTTTCCGGGTCGTTATAGATATTATTTCCAGATGGAAATTCTATCGATCAATTATCAATCATCATTTATCTGTTAAATTAATCTATCACTAATTTTGTAACACCCCACATCCGTTAAGGTTACTCACAAAGGGAATGCCTTAATTTTAATGGAGCAATATGGGTACTGGAACAGAAATATTACAAGACAGACATATATAAAACAGCGGAAAGTAAAGTAGAAGTACTTCAAATCATTTATTAAATAGATTTGTTTACAATAAAAGCCCATCAACTTCTAATACCAAAATACATAGCTAAAATATCTGTCTTGCCCAAAAACAAAGAAGCATGAAAATAAATTGTAGTATTCCCCAATAAAGCAAAGGAAGCCATAGCCAAGAGAGATCCAAGCAGCACATGAAAGAGCCTTGGAGCTTGGTAAGATACGAACTAAGTTGTATTTCCACCCTGCGAACCTAGGGGGGAAACGGAAGAAAAAGAGGCGAAACAAACCGAGTTAGTCATAAAGACTGAGTAAGTCCTAGTGGCTTTCAGCATAAAAACAGATGAAGATAATATGGCATGAATAAACTGAAAGTAAACAGAAGCATGATGACAAGGTAAGCTACAGGCACGATGAATCAAGTATAACATTGAAAGGTTCCCATTCAAGATGAACTAAGTATAGTTTCGCAAGATTTCTATTAAGCATCGCAAGATTTCTCTACTTCACCATTAAAATGATATCTATTTGCTCTGCACCACCTAACTAGTGTCCCAACTAGTAATCTATATAAAATGATAAAATCATAACGTGATCCCGATCCCCGAAATTAAGGTTGCTTTCACGTGTACATTTATAATTTATTACCTAGATCTAATCTAGGGTTTTTTATCGAGCGCTTCCTAGATTCAACTAGGATTTATGCCACCTAGGTCCAACCTAGGGATTAAGCTACCTATTGAACACTTCTCGGATTTAGGGTTTATGCCACCTAGGTCCAACCTAGGGATTATGCTACCTATGTGTGTCATACGGCCCCCAATGATTGTAGATACCTATGCTGGTCCTACCATGGGGTGTATCAAGACCCATGGTGGCGGCCCGATTCAATTCTAGAAGGCATAGGTTATACTACTGGTGCCCCCAGTGCCCTGTTTGTCTGCTCCGAAGTGTGTGCAAGCCCGCACTTCGTTAGAACCTACACTGTTGCACCCACCGCCGTCGCTTTGACCGCTTACAATCAGCCTAGTAATCGTGCCCCACCCTGCCTAGTTTCAGGGTACAGTTGATACCTGATTTGGGTTACTGCTGAAATGGGTCCCCTTTACTAGGGTTTCCTACTGGTTAAATGTGTGGGCCTATATATACAGATATTACCCACCTTCCCATGATGTACTTAACCCACTGATTCAAGCGTGCTTATTAATGGTTAAGTTTGTGGTCCTATATTTACTAATATTACCCACCAAACCGATATGTACTTAACCCTCTCCGTCCATTACGTTAAGTTGGTTAAGTGTTTTCTTTTGTTTTACTTAACCCTACCACACATCATGCTATATCGGTTAAGTGTTGTTCCTTGTGTTACTTAACCCTACCGCAAGCCCTGTTATACTGGCTAAGTGTTCTCCCTTGTGTTAACTTAACCCCACCGCATGCCATGTTATATTGGATAAGTGTATATTGACTTAGCCCACCTACTTATCATGTTGTGACGGTTAAGTGTTTACCTCTGTTGTTACTTAACCTTACCACGCATCACGTTATATTGGTTAAGTGCATGTTAACTTAACCCTATCCACCAGTCATATTATAATGGTTAAGTGTTACCCTCGTGTGTTTACTTAACCCTACCACGCATCAGGTTATATCGATTGGGTGTTATCAACCTATTCAAGTTAGCCCAACCCATCCGCTAGTCATGTTATAACGGTCAAGTGTCATTAGCTTAGCTATGTTACTTAACCCACCCATTGGTCTGATTAACAGTTATGTTGGTTAATCCCACATTTATAAGTTTTACATGTTCTTAACTCATACCGGTTAGGTCCACATTTACATGTCAAATTTCCATGTATCCCACTTAACCCTCTAACCATACCCACGTCTTATTATGGTTGATATACCTTAATTCATTCATTATGATGAACGAATCATGACCTTTCACATTAGACCGTGCACTTTGTGGCCACTGGATTTGCCGGGCGGTTCCGGGCAGATTTACACTACAAACTGGGTCTAACCTCGTGTCATAAATCGTTACGCCTACAATTCGACCTTCGACCTCTCACATTAGACTGACACTTTGTGGCTACTGGATTTTCCGGGCGGTTCCGGGCAGATTTACACCACAAACTGAGTCTAACCTCATCCCAAACTGTATTCTTTTTATTACAACACATGGCAACTACCCAAGTTCATAATACATATTTATGCCAATTATCAATTTTACAATCGCTTTTATATTCAAATCCCCAATTCTACATATGCCCAATCGTAAGCCTAATCTTTTGATTTAATTTACATAGGCCCGAACTCGTGGTTTAATTTACATGCCAAATTACATACATGTTATATATACCAAATCTCATGTTACATTACATAGATCCTATTTGTACCGAATTCCATGTATATAATATTTATGCAAATTTGTTCATAACAAGATTATACCAAAATTTACAGATCAAGCCCAAACTTGCAAATACAATGATAATATCTAATTTCATGTTGCCAATTATTACATCATATTCATATAGGCAATAATCCCATAATTCCCCTGTATACATATCGTACGCAAATCGCGATTTTAAGCCAAGGTCCGAAATTCACCAAGGTTCATGAAAAGAAAATAAATTGGGGGAGATAGAAATTGAATAAAAAAGAGATCAGAGGAAAACATCATCATAGGCATAACTATTACAACTTGATGATAACGTCATTACGAATCAAGAAAACTGCTGAATAGATCATAAACTTGTCATGAACATAAAGATAGACAAGTCCCAAAACAGAAGATTCAAGGAGCAACAGAAATAGATCTGAATCAATAAACATACTTAAATCTAATTCCACTTTACTCCATGGCCATATTATAATTTAAATGTTTAAATCTAAAAACAACTAGAACTTATAGAGCATGGCTAGTGAATTAGGAACTGAAATTGTCATAGAACGTTGTAGCAGTGTTGATTTATTGTTTGAACCATTGTTGAAGCTTTGTTCTTCGAATTGATTTGAGTTTGAATGTTTGTACTTCAATTTGGGGGCGGCGGCCATGGTTCAAGAGGGAGTTCAGCAGCATAATGGTGTAAGAATGATTTGATATGAATTAGGTTAGGTCTAAGGGTGTTTTTATAGGTGTAGCAACTAGTTTAGGCCCTTGGATTAACCCTAGAATCAATCCGGACTGTCAAAACACGTCTCAGGCTTCAAAAATGAGTTCTGGGTCAAAACAGGCCGACCAGGTCGACCTGTAGGGGGAGGTCGACACTATGATCGACCTAGGGGGTAGGTCGACCCTATGGTCGACCCACCTGGTCCAGTCCTGCCTGAAAACTGCTGAAACTTGTACAGGTCATAACTTCTTCATCCGGACTCCGATTTTCGAAAACCCGGATTCTATTTCATGTAAAATTTTGAGACGAACGCAATGGCGTAACCCGTTTCCCCTGATTCTGACTTTAAAATTTAATTCTGCCTTGATTTCTTGTTTTAACATGTTATAAAAATACGGGTTGTTACATTCTCCCCTCCTTAAAGTATTTCGTCCCCGAAATCTTCAAGTTAAGAAGAATGTGTCCTACCATCCAATTATCCATCTACTCAATCATAAATCAAAGGCATCCATTGTCCTTAAGAGATTTCTAATGCTGTATGAACATATGCAGAAAGTGTGTGTATATGTTCCTTGTCTAATGCAAATGATCAGGCCTGATTGATCTTCTTAATGCAAAATTGTTTAGTGCAATGAGTCCAACATGTATGCAAATAATCATAGTCACATAAACACTATATGTGTGCACAAATATCCATCCATATGAATCATCCATATGATATCTAATTTCATCCATAAACAAGTATAAACACTCATGCATATGCAATATGGAAATGTGTCTGAGCCGATCTGGTGCCTAATGTGTGTTATGCAATCACGAGTAACCACTAGCAGCCACTTGCAACCACTTGCAACCATCAATCATAACATGTCTCAAACACATGTTTACACCCAATCGTTCCTACCTAAAGGTATAGTCGAACGATAGAAGCAAGTAAAACCTTTTGCCCATTGGGCAATGTCAAAACTGGAAATCTATGTCACATATATACTGATTTGGAGAAGAACTCCCTAAGCACCAGCCCCGAAGACCGAAATCAACATCAGGCTGACACCCAAAGAATTACTCAACCCAACCAATATATGATTCTAGGAAGCTAAGCATGATGGACTCCTTTGAGGTCACAAGGAAATTCCTTCCTAAAACCAACTCGTATCCTATAAAACCCAAAGAGTTTAGTCAACCCAACAGACACCCTCACGCCCCAAAATGTTTTACTAACAGACGAGTCATCCTCCCTATGGGGTTTCTAACAGATACGGGATTGAGAATAGGACCGAGAGGATATACTTGAAAGATAGCATGCAAATTAGCTCTACAGGAAAAGAGGGATCAAGGATATACTCTTAAAAAGAGATATGATGCGCGTATCTAGTCTTCAATCTTCTAAGTCGCATTTCCTTGAGCTTAACTCCATTGTGCTTTGTCCGTCTTTAACTTCATAATTTCTTAATTCTTGTTTCCAACATATGAGTTGGAACTCATTTCACTGTTGTCTCTCATCCCATTTTCCCTTATCCTCCTTCTAGTATACTCGGCTCAAACTTAACTGCGTACTCATGGTTTCATGCAAGCTCTCCAAAATTCACTAGTGAATCCTGGATCTCGTTTATAGGGTATTCCACGCAGAAGGATTATCTCTTGCAAATAAATAGATGTCAACCATGTTGCCAAATGTACTTACTAAGGTGATTTCCTATAACTCATGCATAAGCGAAATGAACCATCCACCTTAGTGGCGAACACTACTCGGGATCAATAGATGTATCAAGAGATTCTAGGTAACTAAGCATGGCAGAACCCTAAGGGTTACACTAGACTTCGATGGTATTACCGAGGCAAGTCAAGAGTCTAACTACTCTCTTTTCATACTCGAGAATGGTATCATTTCTGGTTAACCACTCCATCCCTAGAAACAACCCATAGCCCAAAAACATAAGCATTACTTATAAACTCAACACTTAGCATAGACATTCTGAAATCCAAACAAGTCATGAATAAATGAGCCGATTCCCCAACAGGATTGGAGACAAAAACGGGATCCTCTACTACGCTAGTACTAAGGTGCAGAGACTTCGACTATCGAAGCAGAATTAAAAGGATGCGATGTAAAAAAATAAAATTCTAATGGGATGATAGAAAAGAAAAGCTAAACCTTTAACAGAAATGTTACCACCTCTCTTAGGTATGCTAGTAGTGAGAGCATACAATTGCCCTCTCGACGATCTTGTTCTTTGCCCTTGTCCTTGTCCTAATAATACTTAACTACATGTCCCTTTTTACCATACTAAAGATACTCTCTCTTGTCATGGGTTTTATTATTCTTTCACTTTGGCCTCTTTCCTTTCACCTTTTCCTCCTTCGTGGATCAAGCCATATCAATAAGTTTCTCATCCTTAGACTTGTGTTCTTTATCCTCATTCCTACTATCCTTGTATGGATTGTTGAAAAGTTTCTCAAAAGCTACTTCCATCGCACGACAACACTACAAAGCTTGAAATAAAATTAGTCGCAAGTAAAACTACTACGGCTACAGATGGAGGTTGGACACTACTTTGCTCTCCGACATGTGTCGCACGCATACAAACTATGGTGAAAAAGAAAGAGAGAAGAGACTCAAGGAGAAAATCAAAAGATAGTGCATATGGCTTTGGGGAATATGCCTTTCGTAAAACAAAACTTTTCTTTAGAAAAATGCTTCTTTGTAAATGTTTTGAAAATAATTTCAGAAGGTTTTTAAAAGCTTTTGCCCAGTCTGGTAACCTTCTACTCTAATACCAAATGTAACACCGCACATCCGTTAAGGTCACTCACAAAGGGAATGCCTTAATTTCAATGGAGCATTATGGGTACTGGAACAGAAATATTACAAGATAGACATATATAAAATAGCGGAAAGTAAAGAAGAAGTACTTCAAATCATTTATTAAATAGAAATGTTTACAATAAAAGCCCATTAACTTCCAATACCCAAATACATAGCTAAAATATCTGTCTTGCTCAAAAACAAAGAAGCATGAAAATAAATTGTAGTATTCCCCAATAAAGCAAAGGAAGCCATAGCCAAGAGAGATCCAAGCAGCACATGAAAGAGCCTTGGAGCTTGGTAAGATCCGAACTAAGCTGTATTTCCACCCTGCGAACCTGGGGGGGAAACGGAAGAAAAAGAGGCGTAACAAACCGGGCCAGTCATAAAGACTGAGTAAGTCCTAGTGGCTTTCAGCATAAAAATAGGTGAAGATAATATGGCATGAATAAACCGAAAGTAAACATAAGCATGATGACAAGGTAAGCTACAGTCACGATGAATCAAGTATAACATTGCAAGGTTCCCATTCAAGATGAACTAAGTACAGTTTCGCAAGATTTCTATCAAGCATCGCAAGATTTCTCTGCTTCACCATTAAAATGATATCTATTTGCTCTGCACCACCTAACTAGTGTCCCAACTAGTAATCTATATAAAATGATAAAATCATAACGTGATCCCAATCCCCGAAATTAAGGTTTCTTTCACGTGTACATTTATTATTTATTACCTAGATCTAATCTAGGGTTTTCTATCGAGCGCTTCCTAGTTTCAACCAGGGTTTATGCCACCTAGGTCCAACCTAGGGATTATGCTACCTATTGAACACTTCTCGGATTTAGGGTTTATGCCACCTAGGTCCAACCTAGGGATTATGCTACCTATGTGTGTCATACGACCCCCAATGATTGTAGATACCTATGCTGGTCCCACCATGGGGTGTATCAAGACCCATGGTGGCGGCCCGACGCAATTCTAGAAGGCATAGGTTGTACTACTGGTGCCCCCAGTGCCCTGTTTGTCTGCTCCGAAGTGTGTACACGCCCGCACTCCGTTAGAACCTACACTGTTGCACCCACCGCTGTCGCTTTGACCGCTTACAATCAGCCCAGTAATCGTGCCCCACCCTGCCTAGTTTCAGGGTACCGTTGATACCTGATTTGGGTTACTGCTAAAATGGGTCCCCGTTATTAGGGTTTCCTACTGGTTAAGTGTGTGGGCCTATATATTCAGATATTACCCACCTTCCCGTGATGTACTTAACCCACCGATTCAAGCGTGCTTATTAATGGTTAAGTTTGTGGGCCTATATTTACTAATATTACCCACCAACCCGATATGTACTTAACCCTCCCCGTCCATTACGTTAAGTTGGTTAAGTTTTTTCTCTTGTTTTACTTAACCCTACCACACATCATGTTATATCGGTTAAGTGTTGTTCCTTGTGTTACTTAACCCTACCGCAAGCCTTGTTATACTGGCTAAGTGTTCTCCCTTGTGTTAACTTAACCCCACCGCATGTCATGTCATATTGGTTAAATGTATATTGACTTAGCCCACCTACTTATCATGTTGTGACGGTTAAGTGTTACACTCTGGTGTTACTTAACCTTACCACGCATCACGTTATATTGGTTAAGTGCATGTTAACTTAACCCTATCCACCACTCATGTTATAATGGTTAAGTGTTACCCTCGTGTGTTTACTTAACCCTACCACGCATCAGGTTATATCGATTGGGTGTTATCAACCTATTCAAGTTAGCCCAACCCATCCGCTAGTCATGTTATAACGGTCAAGTGTCATTAGCTTAGCTATGTTACTTAACCCACCCATTGGTCTGATTAACAGTTATGTTGGTTAAGCCCACATTTATAAGTTTAACATGTTCTTAACTCATACCGGTTAGGTCCATATTTACATATCAAATTTCCATGTATCCCACTTAACCCTCTAACCATACCCACGTCTTATTATGGTTGATATTCCTTAATTCATTCATTAAGACGAACGAATCATGACCTCTCACATTAGACCGTGCACTTTATGGCCACTGGATTTGTCGGGCGGTTCCGGGCAGATTTACACCACAAACTGGGTCTAACCTCGTGTCATAAATCGTTACGCCTACAATTCGACCTTCGACCTCTCACATTAGACTGATACTTTGTGGCTACTGGATTTGCCGGGCGGTTCCGGGCAGATTTACACCACAAACTGAGTCTAACCTCGTGTCAAAGGTTTATTAATAGTCGTATTCCCCCCAAAACCCCAATATCAGTTCATGTGTTTAACATATAGAAATGTTCGCGTTCATGTTCAAGTCAATTATCTAATACACAGTCATTTTCATGTTTCAAATTCCCAACTATACATATTAATAAACATATGCCCTAGTTCCAACATTTCATGCCAATTTATATATATATATATATGTGTGTGTGTGTGTGTGTGTGTGTGTGGGTGTGTGGATATATATACACAATTCTAGTCAGTTTACATATGTCCAATTCCTGCCTATTTATATGTATGCCAAGTTTATGCTATTTCACCCATATCGAGTTCTAGCCAAAATTGCATGTATCATGCCCAAATAAACCCAAATCATGATTCATGATGTAGTTATCCCAAACTGTAATCTTTTTATTACAGCACACGCCAGCTACCCAAGTTCACAATGCATATTTATGCCAATTATCAATTTTACAATCGCTTTTATATTCAAATCCCCAATTCTACATATGCCCAGTCGTAAGCCTAATCTTTTGATTTAATTTACATAGGCCCGAACTCGTGGTTTAATTTACATGCCAAATTACATACATGTTATATATACCAAATCTCATGTTACATTACATAGATCCAATTTGTCCCAAATTCCATGTATATAATATTTATGCAAATTTGTTCATAACAAGATTATACCAAAATTTACAGATCAAGCCCATACTTGCAAATACAATGATAATATCCAATTTCATGTTGCCAATTATTACATCATATTCATATAGGCAATAATCCCATAATTCCGCTGTATACATATTGTACGCAAATATCGATTTTAGGCCAAGGTCCGAAATTGACCAAGGTTCATGAAAAGAAAATAAATTGGGGGAGATAGAAATTGAATAAAAATGAGATCAGAGGAAAACATCATCATAGGCATAAATATTACAATTTGATGATAACGTCATTACGAATCAAGAAAACTATTGAATAGATCATAAACTTGTCATGAACATAAAGATAGACAAGTCCCAAAACAGAAGATTCAAGGAGCAACAGAAATAGATCTGAATCAATAAACATACTTAAATCTAATTCCACTTTACTCCATGGCCATATTATAATTTAAATGTTTAAATCTAAAAACAACTAGAACTTACAGAGCATGGCTAGTGAATTAGGAACTGAAATTGTCATAGAATGTTGTAGTAGTGTTGATTTATCGTTTGAACCATTGTTGAAGCTTTGTTCTTCGAATTGATTTGAGTTTGAATGTTTGTACTTCAATTTGGGGGCGGCGGCCATGGTTCAAGAGGGAGTTCAGCAGAATAATGGTGTAAGAATGATTTGATATGAATTAGGTTAGCTCTAAGGGTGTTTTTATAGGTGTAGCAACTAGTTTAGGCCCTTAGATTAACCCTAGAATCAATCCGGACCGTCAAAACACGTCTCAGGCTTCAAAAATGAGTTCTGGGTCAAAACAGGCCGACCAGGTCGACCTGTAGGGGGAGGAGGGGAGGTCGACACTATGGTTGACCTGGGGGGTAGGTCGACCCTATGGTCGACCTGGGGGGGTAGGTCGACCTCCTTGGTCCAGTCCTGCCTGAAAACTGCTGAAACTTGTACAGGCCATAACTTCTTCATTCAGACTCCGATTTTTGAAAACTTGGACTCTATTTCATGTTAATTTTCGAGATGAACGCAATGGCGTAACCCGTTTCCCCTGATTCTGACTTTAAAATTTAATTCTGCCTTGATTTCTTGTTTTAACATGTTATAAAAATACGGGTTGTTACAAATTTATTCATTTACCCATTTCCTATTTCCGTATATTCAAAATTTCTTATTTTCTAAATTTAGAAAATATACGGTACTAACATTGGAAAACGTTTCCAATTCTTATTTTCTATATTAGAAAACATTTCTAATTATTATTTGGAAAACATTTCCAAACTACAACATTAGATTTAAACAGATGTTTATATCAAGCATCGCTATGCCAACTCAAACCATTATACTCGTTAACTAAATTCACTTAACCAATCTTCACTGTCGAACCTTAACCATTCCTTAGTTAAAAACGAAGCCAATCAAGTTGGGGTATAACTACCTCTCAGACCTTAACTGAACAACATTTCTAACTTTGAAATAGACAAAGTTCACCTTTCAAATATTCAACAAACTTCCTTACGTAACTCTTGGATTCTATTTACGAATCCACTTCTTTATTGAAAAACATTGATTATAACTATCGCGTTATAATCCCTACTTCTGAAATATCTAACTCCAAAATATAACTCGATTAACTCAAATCAATTAACCCTAACTCCATTAACTTTAACTCGATTAACTTTAATTCATTAACTCTTATCACTTAACTCCTTTCGAATAAACTATATTCGATTAACTCATTTCAAATAAACTATATTCAATAACTGCTTTAACTCTATTCGAATAAACTATATTCGATTACCTCCTTTAACTCTATTCGAATAAACTATATTCGATTAACTCTTATTCGATTAACTAATATTTGACTAACTCTTATTCGAATAACTAATATTCGATTAACTCTCTTCGAATAACTAATATTCGATATTTCCTCTTCGAATAACTAATATTCGATTAACTCTCTTCGAATAACTATTATTCGATAACTCCTCTTCGAATAACTAATATTCGATAACTCTCTTCGAATAACTAATATTCGATAACTCCTCTTCGAATAACTAATATTCGATAACTCTCTTCGAATAACCAATATTCGATAACTCTCTTCGAATAAACTATATTCCATTAACTCCTTTCGAATAACTAATATTCGATAATCTCTCTTCGAATAAACAATATTCGATTAATTCCTTTCTAATAACTAATATTCGATAATCTCTCTTCGAATAAACAATATTCGGTTAATTCCTTTCGAATAAACTATATTCGATAAACTATTGTTCAATTAACTCTAATTGATTAACTCTAATCGATTAACTCTAATGCGATTAACTCTTATTCAATTAACTCTAATTGATTTACTCTAATTCGATTAACTCTAATCGATTAATTCTAACTCGATTAATTCTAATTGATTTACTTCATTAAGTTTGACTTCGTATTTCAAAATAGTATCCCATTTGAAAATTCTATTTATACTTCTATTTATAGAATTATTCATACGAAATCTCCTTTTTATTTCTAACACTTAAATCTCAATTAAAATCCCCTTTTATAACTCTAATTATTTTCTAAATAAATATTTCCGTTTATAATCTGTTTATTTTCTAAATAAATATTTCCTTTCAAATACTATTTGTAAATGTTTTACAAATATTTCCTTCTCGATTCTATTTGCAAATGTTTTACAAATATTTCCTTCTCGATTCTATTTGCAAATGTTTTACAAATATTTCATTTTCAATTCTATTTGTAAATATTTTACAAGTATTTCCTTTTCAACTATATTTGTTAATGCTTTACAAATATTTCCTTTTCGATTATATTTGTAAATGTTTTGCAAATATTTCCTCTTTAATTCTATTTGTAAATGTTGTGCAAATATTTCCTTTTCAATTCTATTTGTAAATGTTTTACAAATATTTCCTTTCCAATTCGTTTCACAAATATTTTCCTTTAATATTTGTTTCACAAGTATTTTCCTTTTATATCTGTTTCACAAATATTTTCCTTTTATATCTGTTTCACAAATATTCTTTTTATAAAATCCTTTTCCTTTTATACATAAAATCCATTAATTTTATATAAATTATTTATTTCCAAAATACACTTTGATAATCCTCTTTTCTACATTCCAGTATTTCATTACGGTATTTAAAATACCCAAATAACAATGATCGATATCATTCAACATACGTAACAAACACAGATTATATATCACATCATCTATTACAATATATGAAAAACAATAAAATAAATGTTGAGAAATCCAGTTGGATTCCTCTAACCTATTTCCCTGCATCCACATATGTTAAACAATATAATTAACAGCAATTTCATTTCAAAATGAAATATTCTGATAAACAGAATCGATATTTGATTAACGATTATATATATATATATATATATATATATATATATATATATATATATATATATATCGTTATCTATAATTTCCACCAATATATCAACAGTTCATTCAAACAGTCAACACACAGCAATCAGTCATCATTTATCAGTTCTAAATATACGTTATAAAAACATGAACTGGTAGAGTTGGTGATTTTTACTCACATTGGACGATCATCGTTAAATAACTATGATTATCGATTGATTCTGACAGACAATTTATTTCGTATAAATTGTAACGAGCTCCATTCCACTGCCTGTCAGTTCCATTGTGTAGCCACTGTCCATACGATCCCGTCGGATCTTGTTTCGTCAAATTCTGATATCGTATGAGATAGTTATACGACTTACAAGTTTGTACTACATTAAATTGAAATCAATTAAATTTCCTTTTTCCAATCATTGGGCTTAATCTTGAATTGTCGTCCCATCTACCTCATGAACCTATATCCACTCACCTTCATCTCCTACAGACAGATCACTCCTCCCATTCAACCGGCCATTGTCGATCATTCTCTTCCTCTTATCTCCTTCTTCTTTTAACTAAAATTCATCTCCTTCAATGATCTCGAACCTCAGCCACAAACACCGTAACTCGCGCACACACATTGATTAACGTGAGGTCAGTTATTGGAGCTCGCTACAGGAAATCATGTGACAGACTTTGGTACCGAATCCAGCAAATTTTAGCATGCTAGTGGCAATCGATCCTCCGAACCCTAAACAAAATCCATTTCAATAATCGATGTCTAAAACTCTTGAAACAGCCAACCTTAGACCATGCTATACGTTTCGCACCTTCAGGAATCCGCTCACGCCTTATGATTTCTACACAAAATTGAAGCCCTTTTGTCGTTGAATCCATGTATACAACTTTTGTAATTTATAGAAATTTATTTCTATTTCTTTTGATTTATTTCTCCACCATTTTTTTCTTTTGCTGTAAAAAGAAGAGACGGCGGAATTTTCTTTGACCAAAGAGGAAAACCGATTAGGGTTAAAGGGTATGGGAGGGTATTTACAGAAGGATTTAGATATTATTTTTTCGAATATTACATTACATTATAATCAACTGCTGTTTTTATTTATCCTTTAAAATTCCTGCAATCACACATGACATAAAAAAAATCATGAAACTGGACATGCAGCTACAGTTCAACATTACGGACCTAATGAAACTGGTTTCATCGAATTCCGACTCCATTTACTCACACAACGTATTTTTAACCGTCAAAATATTGAATGTTTTTCACCTTCAAAATCCGTATGGCCACACACTGACTTCAAAAATCATGAAACTTGGAATCTAACCATAATTTTTATGTTACAGATCCAGCAAAATTAGTTTCATCGAAAATGGAGGTCGTTTGCAAAACTGGATATTTTTAAAGCTCTAAATAACCCATTTAAATATATAAATATATTTAAAAATAATTAAATTTAATATTTATAAATAAATATTATCGTGTGTTGTGAAAACCCGTAACTACCCCGTAAAGGAAAGCGTCGGATAGTTCAAGAACAAGCCACAACAGAACACATACAGAAGAACATTTCATTGTATATTACAACAATGCATCAGATTACAAGAATATACAGAGTATAAATGAATATTACACAGAAATATCAGAGATTTAAATTACATTTAAATACATAGCAGCGGAAAATAATACAATACACAACTAGAAGTAGATATACGGATACAAAGCTTTCCGGATATCGTTCCAGCTGTAAACCAGGATCCTGTGAATATAAATCTGCAAAACCCAAAACTACTAGCTGCCCGTGGAAAATAGGGGCACCCAGAGTTTAGGTTAAAACAATAAACTCCAGGTCAGTCATGTGACTGGTGTGAGAACTAAAACAGTTAATCTTTATTTTAAAGTTAGGTAAATCAAGGGACCACGCCGTATAACATGGAACGGGTTTCCTCCAAAGAACACCAGTGCATAAAACAAACAGCGCAATGCTAAATAAAGAAAAATGAAGCTGTTATAAGACCCAGGTCCCATCACACAATGCAACGTAGCCGAGGATAGGGGTTTCCCTTATAACAGCCAAAGAATGCTCGATACGTTTAAAACAAATCGTTTGATACTATTATAAGTGCATAGTGTATAAAACAACTTCAAATCATAAGTATCAATCATAGGCGGCATGGGTACCATATATCATGTCGCCATATATAGGTTTATAATCAAAACCGCAATGTCGTATTTGGAAATTGAATTTCCATCTATGAACCGAGGCCAGGGATCGTCCTCTACCGATTCGAGACAATCTAGCCTACCATGTCTCAGGAACAGCCGCAACTGCCCCCTGGATCGTCAGGGCCGGTCCACCGATGTGGATTATTATGCCTGAACAATACGTCTCCCCGCCCTTTGGGGCGCAAACGAGCCAACGAATGACTCCATCGGACCCGGATCGTCCGATCAAACCGAGGCGCCTCGCAACAGCAACAACCACATAAGTCAAACTCGTCAGGGCGTGTAAAACCACTGACGCCACTTTTAGCTAGAAAGAAACGCATGTCCTCCCTGAGGTCCATCTCCCGTTTTTGGTTCATACCGGGTGTGAAACTCGCGAAGTAAACGTTACACAAAGCTACGCCACAAAGGCCGTGCTTTGATCATCACCACAAGACTTTGCTTTTCAATAGAAGCCTCGATCAATTGCCACTTAGGCATGCCACACAGGCAATTCACTCCATGCGTTTGATATCCATCAATATATAACCCCTGAGCTCGTATGTCTCAGAGAAGGGCGTTAAGCAAGAGAATAAATTCTCCGCCGCCAAACAGATATATATTTAATAGAGATCAATCACACGGACTAAAATCCAATGTCAGACACACAGTCCATTTGCAAGTCCGTTCTGGGTCTGAACGAAACCGGAGGCACCTAGTACCCCGCATATCCATCGATCTCCAAGTACGTCTGGACGATCACTAACTGTTTCCATCTTCTTGGGTGTACAGCCCAATCAAGATCATCAGTAATTACCCAAACGACGTGAAGACTTCTGGTCTTCGACCACCGTCTTCATCTTCGACTTATCGTCGTATCAGTTATTCAGAATGGGATAAACCCGGTCTTTCCGAATAACTCGCGTATATTTTAAATAAGTGTTACACAAACACAACATACGCCTCATTCCAATTCATCAGTCACTAACCGTAAATTAATCAAGAGAATAATTTCCCAAATATTAACCCCGAAGGCCGAAACCAACATCAGATCAATATCCAGAAAACCATTCTGCTTGGCTAACCGACATTTAGTTTCTAAATTTCACATTTATAGGGAAAGGTTCCCATTAATTTTATCCAAGATAAATTCCTTGAATTTATTCTTTATTCTATTTTTGAATCTCAATTCAAACTAGTCGGGATTAGCGAACCTTACCGAAGTAATCATTTATTTTAATTCCCCAATCCCAACCTATTCATCCCATGAAGTAAAACTGGTAATACTTCATATCTAACACCACAGTGTTATCGGTAAATTCAATTACCATTTCACGTTCAAATCTAATTAAAGATTTAACTATCGCCTGGAGCAAAACTGGTGATACTCCATTTTCGATCATTTCAATCTAATTAAAGATTCATTAAAACTCCACTTAGTTTTAATCTTCGACTGGGTTAAAGAATCAGTGTCATTTAAAACACGGTTCACGATAAACCCAAAATCACATTCCATTAATTATCGGGTTAAAGAACAAGTGTTATTTAAAACACTGTTCACGATAAACCCAAAAATCATTCCATTAATTATCGAGTTAAAGAACAAGTGTTATTTAAAACACTGTTCATGATAAACCCAAAAATCATTACCAATTCAATTCCATTTAAATATCATTTAATTGGTACATTTCATTAAATCTAAATAAAAAGATTTAATCTTTTCTCAACTGGGTTCAAGAACAGTGTTAGTGAAGACACCATTCACGACAAACCCAAATCACATTTGATATTCAATATAAGGCTCTGAATAGAAAATATATCGGCTTATATTCAATATCAAATTCTACGATTAACAAATGTCGTATTGGAAATAACGATATAAATATATATCTTTCAAATTTCCATAACAACATTCGTATAATCACGAATTCCAACATCGAAATATTCCGAAGACAATTTCGATTCAAATCCACTCCAATGCAATCATTGGAAATTCTGGTTATTTTTAGAACCCTTTTCAAATTCAATTTATTTATTTAAAAATAAATAGAATTATATTTCTAGTTCAAAACTAGTTCATTTCGATAAAAATCTATTTTTATCTTTTCAAATATGGAGTTTTTCATCCCAATTCTTTCTAAATCATTTCTTATGATTTTACACAAATTATTACTATTTTTAATAATTTTATCAAGGCCCGTACAGTCGATTTCCATCAACGGCTATCGAACTGCACTTACAGCGACCTTTTTCAAATTTGATTTAGACATAATTCCAAATCCAACCGTTAGATTTTGAATTTCTAATATTCGTTAGAAAGCTCTTTTCGATACGAACCCAACGGTTCCGGTTTTAGGAGAATCCGACGGTCGGATCTCCCGTAATGTCCGTTTGAAATAAATGGTCGAAATTCACGAACTGCCGCGGCGCGGCGCGTTCTATTCAGGCCATTATATTATATATATAATATATATTTCGTCGATTTCTATTTAAAACGAATTATATAAATAGTTTTAAATTCGTTTCAAAAGCAATTTCAACTTCCATTTCAATTCAAATCAAAATTGAATTCTTCTTTATAAATTCGTTTTAGAATTCATTTCTATTCAATTCAAATTTCAATTCAATTTGAATTCATTTCAATTCGCTTTCAATTCAATTTGAATTCGTTTTCAATTCAATTCATTTCGAAATCGTTTTCAATTCAATTCATTTCGAAATCGTTTTCAATTCATTTCATTTCGAAATCGTTTTCAATTCATTTCATTTCGAAATCGTTTTCAATTCATTTCATTTCGAAATCGTTTTCAATTCATTTCATTTCGAAATCGTTTTCAATTCATTTCATTTCGAAATCGTTTTAAAATCGATATAAATATCGTTCACGTCAAAATGGCGTCAATCTAATCAACACGGCTTCATAAATTTCTATTTTCAAATATCCTATTTCAAATATTTCTTTTTCAAAATAGTTGTTATTATCAAAATATTTCGTTCAACACATGACCAATCTCAATGGATGAGTACTGTCAACACATGAACCTTTATTTTATATTGATAAAGATGTAAATTTTATTACTAAAATATTTCGTTCAACACATGACCAATCTCAATGGATGAGTACTGTCAACACATGAACCTTTATTTTATATTGATAAAGATGTAAATTTTATTACTAAAATATTTTGTTCAACACATGACCAATCTCAATGGATGAGTACTGTCAACACATGAACCTTTATTTTATATTGATAAAGATGTAAATTTTATTACTAAAATATTTGGTTCAACACATGACCAATCTCAATGGATGAGTACTGTCAACACATGAACCTTTATTTTATATTGATAAAGATGTAAATTTTATTACTAAAATATTTGGTTCAACACATGACCAATCTCAATGGATGAGTACTGTCAACACATGAACCTTTATTTTATATTATTCTTTATTTTTCAAATTGGAATGAGGCCCAATCAATTACCATATAAAGTTAATTATATGGATTTTCATACAACACATGTATAATAGCATTGAAAAATAATCAACCATCAACCAAAGTGCACTACACTGTATAAGCATCAAATATAGATATCTAACGCTTATAACAGCCTGTCAATCAATCGATCGACATATTTAATCAATCAGGATGAGTGAACTTCAAATTTCATCCCAACACCCGTGTAGGGTTTCAAACAATCAAACACAGATTTTATTTGTGCAGTTGGGCGATGTGTAAAATTTATCGGCCCAATCAATGTCATTCAAATAGGTGTACATAAACAAACCGTCCGGTTTGTAAATGAATATTTTATTTTATTCACTTCACGTTAAAAATTATATTTTTAACGATAAAACATTTTATTTCAACATATGAATTTCTATTCAGTTCATTCTTTAAATAAAATGATATTTTTATTTTTCTAACATATTTTAGAAAATTTCGGCAGCATAACGGCACGATACTAGAAACGGGACAAGGCCTAGCCTTATCCCCGGTCTAGTGAAGGCCCACGCCATTCACTCATCAATCAAATTCATTCAATTCACCAAACAATTCAATTCAAACCAAATCATCTAACTAAATTTTTTGCAATCAAACAAACAAGTCCATGGTCTGTGGACGATTGTGTCGGGTGCTACTAAGCACCGTCTGCATCCTGGTATATATATATAACTAGAAAAGAAATTGAAGAGTGAGAAATTCTCACCGATAGCTATCCAATCATCTTGACTCTTCCTTGATTGAAATCTTCATCGTTATCGCATCTTCGCCATCTTCGTTGCCCGTAGTCACTATATATATAAAAATCACATTTTTATTTCTCTATTCCATATATAAAAATCGAATTTTTACTTTTCTATTCAATATATAAAAATCATATTTTTATTTCGAAGTTCAATATATAAAAATCATATTTTTATTTCGAAGTTCAATATATAAAAATCATATTTTTATTTCGAAGTTCAATATATAAAAATCATATTTTTATTTCGAAGTTCAATATATAAAAATCGTATTTTTATTTCGAAGTACAATATATAAAAATCATATTTTTATTTCGAAGTTCAATATATAAAAATCGTATTTTTATTTCGAGAATTAAAAATCCTATCTTTTTAGAATTAAAAATCCTATCTTTTTAGAATTAAAAATCCTATCTTTTTAGAATTAAAAATCCTATCTTTTTAGATACACTACAAATTCCAAAATCAAAAGAGGGAAAGGAAAAATACTCACTGCGTTATGGAAGAGGGAGGCTCAGGGGAGGGGGGGGTGCTTGCGGCGGTGGCGCAGGGCCCAAGCGGTGGCGGGGCGCCTCTAGCAGGTGGCGGCGGTTTGCAACAGGTTCGGGGGTTTCTTTTCGATCGAGCTTCAATCCGCTGGGGTGGTGCCAACGCGAGGAGGAGGAGGAAGAGGCTGTCGAGGTGGCGATGGTGTTGGGGTTGTGGCGCCGGCCCTGGCGGTGGCAGCCGCGATGGGCGATAGGGGGTCAAAGCTCGATGGTTTTTTTTTTCTTTTTTTTCTTTTTTCGATCCGCTAAAATGAAGGGGGGGGTTTGAACAGGTAAGAAGAGGCAAAAGGGTTTGACCCATTATTTTTAATTATATTTTTAATTAATTTATTCTCTAAAAAGTTATCTTTCCATTCGAACCCCAAATCAAGCCTACTGCCTGTCGTCCCTAACTAATTACCCCTATTCCGAACACAATGGGATATGTATCGCTAGCTGATTTGATCGTTTCAATCAGTTTCCTTTAAATTTACATTTAAATCGCTATATTGAATTTTAAATGTACATTTCAAATTACCGGGGTCACATACTAACTAGAAAAATTCCCGAAAAATATTTTCTAGCTTCGTATTGACGATACGGTCCTAACAAAACTAGTTTCGTCGAATTCTGAGACCGTTTGAAAAATGACCATTTTCCAAACGATTAAAATCAACTGAAACTGGTCAAACGCGTTTTCCTTCGCCACGCCCACATATTGATTCTAAAAATTATGAAATTTGAAACCTAGCAACAATTTGACACTGCGGATCCAACAAAAGTGGTTTCGTCGAAATCTGGGGTCGTTTGCAAAATGTCCATTTTTAAGGGCCTGAATTCCATAGCGACTATTCAGAATTTTCAACTGGACATATCTTTTGATTCCCGCTATGAAATTTTGATTTTCCGGATTCGTTAGAAAGATATTATCAATTAGATCCTAATGTTTTTGGTTTCACTAAAATCCTGATTGTTTTGCACTCGGTACATTCATTTGAAGTTTGAAATCGAATTATCGAACTACCGCGCCATTTTCAATTCTATTTATAATTATATATAAATATTTATATTCTAACGACGACGTGTATAAATATATTCGTTTGAATTATATTCAAAACAAATTTCTCGTCGATATTATTTAAAATAATTCATTTTAAATGATCAAAATTCGCTAAAATTGCCAAAATAAAAATTTTAAACTAGCCCAGATTTTCGGGTTGTTACAATCTCCCCCACTTAAAACTTTTCGTCCCCGAAAAGGAACAAAGTCGAAAGTGGTTTGATTATTCAACTCTACGTTCGATCTGGCTTCCATTCTCCAACTTTTCAGTTTCTGAGAATTTTCAAAAATTTGGCTAACACCCTAAATTTTCGAAAAATTTCGCCATAACCTCCCCTGCAATGGGAGCATCGGGAAATCTCAAATAGTTTCCCCGGTCCTTCAGATCTCAAAAAGAAAAAGAAAAAGCCAAGCGGCTAGCCAATAGGCTCATAAAATCATCATCACCCAAACAAAACAGTAAATTATGTAGTAAACATGTACCTATTTGTCGGGCAAACAAATTTTATTCTCTGCTCTAGCCTCCTTGCTATGACCTGTTCAATGTAAGTACATGTATATGCAAGCAAATGCGACTAATTTTCAATATCGTTCAATATTTGATATAATTAGGCTAAATGGTTAAAAATTATCAACCAAATAAACAAACAACACAAACATCAATCAATTAGTGAATTAGAGTTTCAAATTCATAATTTTGGTATATATAAAGAAAATCATGTTTTGATGCCAAATCACAACAATGTATTCTAGCTATATTAGTTTTGGTTCTCACACCAGTCTAATGGAAATATATAGAAAATCACACCTTCGAAACTCGAACATAAATGTTGATGATGCGATCGCTATCATCAATATCATCTTCGGGCGACTAGAGTGTGATGCTATATCTATCCAATATATTAAAACTTTGAATACACGCGGATCAGACGTATACGCAAAATCTATATATTCTGGATTGTCCACATCAATATAAATAAATAATCAAATACGAATAATTGATTTAAATTTTCAAAACAAAATCTGTTTTCATTTGAAAAATATACTCTTCACACTCGTTCTAGGATACTACTGATCCTATCTCTAACGAGTCATTCTAATTGGATATTACTAATCCAATATCTGATGAATTCTTTCGTATGGTTCTAATGTGTCTTGTTCTCTAAGCTTTGTAAACCAAAGCTCTGATACCAACTGTGAAAACCCGTAACTTCCCCGTAAAGGAAAGCGTCGGATAGTTCGAGAACAAGCCACAACAGAACACATACAGAAGAACATTTCATTGTATATTACAACAATGCATCAGATTACAAGAATATACAGAGTATAAATGAATATTACACAGAAATATCAGAGATTTAAATTACATTTAAATACATAGCAGGGGAAAATAATACAATACACAACTAGAAGTAGATATACGGATACAAAGCTTTCCGGATATCGTTCCAGCTGTAAACCAGGATCCTGTGAATATAAATCTGCAAAACCCAAAACTACTAGCTGCCCGTGGAAAATAGGGGCACCCAGAGTTTAGGTTAAAACAATAAACTCCAGGTCAGTCATGTGACTGGTGTGAGAACTAAAACAGTTAATCTTTATTTTAAAGTTAGGTAAATCAAGGGACCACGCCGTATAACACGGAACGGGTTTCCTCCCAAGAACACCAGTGCATAAAACAAACAGCGCAATGCTAAATAAAGAAAAATGAAGCCGTTATAAGACCCAGGTCCCATCACACAATGCAACGCAGCCGAGGATAGGGTTTTCCCTTATAACAGCCGAAGAATTCTTGATACGTTTAAAACAAATCATTTGATACTATTATAAGTGCATAGTGTATAAAACAACTTCAAATCATAAGTATCAATCATAGGCGGCATGGGTACCATATATCATGTCGCCATATATAGGTTTACAATCAAAACCGCAATGTCGTATTTGGAAATTGAATTTCCATCTATGAACCGAGGCTAGGGATCGTCCTCTACCGATTCGAGACAATCTAGCCTACCATGTCTCAGGAACAGCCGCAACTGCCCCCTGGATCGTCAGGGCCGGTCCACCGATGTGGATTATTATGCCTGAACAATACGTCTCCCCGCCCTTTGGGGCGCAAACGAGCCAACGAATGACTCCATCGGACCCGGATCGTCCGATCAAACCGAGGCGCCTCGCAACAGCAACAACCACATAAGTCAAACTCGTCAGGGCGTGTAAACCACTGACGCCACTTTTAGCTAGAAAGAAACGCAAGTCCTCCCTGAGGTCCATCTCCCGTTTTTGGTTCATACCGGGTGTGAAACTCGCGAAGTAAACGTTACACAAAGCTACGCCACAAAGGCCGTGCTTTGATCATCACCACAAGACTTTGCTTTTCAACAGAAGCCTCGATCAATTGCCACTTAGGCATGCCACACAGGCAATTCACTCCATGCGTTTGATATCCATCAATATATAACCCCTGAGCTCGTATGTCTCAGAGAAGGGCGTTAAGCAAGAGAATAAATTCTCCGCCGCCAAACAGATATATATTTAATAGAGATCAATCACACGGACTAAAATCCAATGTCAGACACACAGTCCATTTGCAAGTCCGTTCTGGGTCTGAACGAAACCGGAGGCACCTAGTACCCCGCATATCCATCGATCTCCAAGTACGTCTGGACGATCACTAACTGTTTCCATCTTCTTGGGTGTACAGCCCAATCAAGATCATCAGTAATTACCCAAACGACGTGAAGACTTCTGGTCTTCGACCACCGTCTTCATCTTCGACTTATCGTCGTATCAGTTATTCAGAATGGGATAAACCCGGTCTTTCCGAATAACTCGCGTATATTTTAAATAAGTGTTACACAAACACAACATACGCCTCATTCCAATTCATCAGTCACTAACCGTAAATTAATCAAGAGAATAATTTCCCAAATATTAACCCCGAAGGCCGAAACCAACATCAGATCAATATCCAGAAAACCATTCTGCTTGGCTAACCGACATTTAGTTTCTAAATTTCACATTTATAGGGAAAGGTTCCCATTAATTTTATCCAAGATAAATTCCTTGAATTTATTCTTTATTCTATTTTTGAATCTCAATTCAAACTAGTCGGGATTAGCGAACCTTACCGAAGTAATCATTTATTTTAATTCCCCAATCCCAACCTATTCATCCCATGAAGTAAAACTGGTAATACTTCATATCTAACACCACAGTGTTATCGGTAAATTCAATTACCATTTCACGTTCAAATCTAATTAAAGATTTAACTATCGCCTGGAGCAAAACTGGTGATACTCCATTTTCGATCATTTCAATCTAATTAAAGATTCATTAAAACTCCACTCAGTTTTAATCTTCGACTGGGTTAAAGAATCAGTGTCATTTAAAACACGGTTCACGATAAACCCAAAATCACATTCCATTAATTATCGGGTTAAAGAACAAGTGTTATTTAAAACACTGTTCACGATAAACCCAAAAATCATTCCATTAATTATCGAGTTAAAGAACAAGTGTTATTTAAAACACTGTTCACGATAAACCCAAAAATCATTACCAATTCAATTCCATATAAATATCATTTAATTGGTACACTTCATTAAATCTAAATAAAAAGGCTTAATCTTTTCTCAACTGGGTTCAAGAACAGTGTTAGTGAAGACACCATTCACGACAAACCCAAATCACATTTGATATTCAATATAAGGCTCTGAATAGAAAATATATCGGCTTATATTCAATATCAAATTCTACGATTAACAAATGTCGTATTGGAAATAACGATATAAATATATATATTTCAAATTTCCATAACAACATTCGTATAATCACGAATTCCAACATCGAAATATTCCGAAGACAATTTCGATTCAAATCCACTCCAATGCAATCATTGGAAATTCTGGTTATTTTTAGAACCCTTTTCAAATTCAATTTATTTATTTAAAAATAAATAGAATTATATTTCTAGTTCAAAACTAGTTCATTTCGATAAAAATCCATTTTTATCTTTCCAAATATGGAGTTTTTCATCCCAATTCTTTCTAAATCATTTCTTATGATTTTACACAAATTATTACTATTTTTAATAATTTTATCAAGGCCCGTACAGTCGATTTCCATCAACGGCTATCGAACTGCACTTACAGCGACCTTTTTCAAATTTGATTTGGACATAATTCCAAATCCAACCGTTAGATTTTGAATTTCTAATATTCGTTAGAAAGCTCTATTCGATACGAACCCAACGGTTCTGGTTTTAGGAGAATCCGACGGTCGGATCTCCCTTAATGTCCGTTTGAAATAAATGGTCGAAATTCACGAACTGCCGCGGCGCGGCGCGTTCTATTCAGGCCATTATATTATATATATAATATATATAATATATATTTCGTCGATTTCTATTTAAAACGAATTATATAAATAGTTTTAAATTCGTTTCAAAAGCAATTTCAACTTCCATTTCAATTCAAATCAAAATTGAATTCTTCTTTATAAATTCGTTTTAAAATTCATTTCTATTCTATTCAAATTTCAATTCAATTTGAATTCATTTCAATTCACTTTCAATTCAATTTTAATTCGTTTTCAATTCAGTTCATTTCGAAATCGTTTTCAATTCAATTCATTTCGAAATCGTTTTCAATTCATTTCATTTCGAAATCGTTTTCAATTCATTTCATTTCGAAATCGTTTTCAATTCATTTCATTTCGAAATCTTTTTCAATTCATTTCATTTCGAAATCGTTTTAAAATCGATATAAATATCGTTCACGTCAAAATGGCGTCAATCTAATCAACACGGCTTCGTAAATTTCTATTTTCAAATATCCTATTTCAAATATTTCTTTTTCAAAATAGTTGTTATTATCAAAATATTTCGTTCAACACATGACCAATCTCAATGGATGAGTACTGTCAACACATGAACCTTTATTTTATATTGATAAAGATGTAAATTTTATTACTAAAATATTTCGTTCAACACATGACCAATCTCAATGGATGAGTACTGTCAACACATGAACCTTTATTTTATATTGATAAAGATGTAAATTTTATTACTAAAATATTTTGTTCAACACATGACCAATCTCAATGGATGAGTACTGTCAACACATGAACCTTTATTTTATATTGATAAAGATGTAAATTTTATTACTAAAATATTTGGTTCAACACATGACCAATCTCAATGGATGAGTACTGTCAACACATGAACCTTTATTTTATATTGATAAAGATGTAAATTTTATTACTAAAATATTTGGTTCAACACATGACCAATCTCAATGGATGAGTACTGTCAACACATGAACCTTTATTTTATATTATTCTTTATTTTTCAAATTGGAATGAGGCCCAATCAATTACCATATAAAGTTAATTATATGGATTTTCATACAACACATGTATAATAGCATTGAAAAATAATCAACCATCAACCAAAGTGCACTACACTGTATAAGCATCAAATATAGATATCTAACGCTTATAACAGCCTGTCAATCAATCGATCGACATATTTAATCAATCAGGATGAGTGAACTTCAAATTTCATCCCAACACCCGTGTAGGGTTTCAAACAATCAAACACAGATTTTATTTGTGCAGTTGGGCGATGTGTAAAATTTATCGGCCCAATCAATGTCATTCAAATAGGTGTACATAAACAAACCGTCCGGTTTGTAAATGAATATTTTATTTTATTCACTTCACGTTAAAAATTATATTTTTAACGATAAAACATTTTATTTCAACATATGAATTTCTATTCAGTTCATTCTTTAAATAAAATGATATTTTTATTTTTCTAACATATTTTAGAAAATTTCGGCAGCATAACGGCACGATACTAGAAACGGGACAAGGCCTAGGCTTATCCCCGGTCTAGTGAAGGCCCACGCCATTCACTCATCAATCAAATTCATTCAATTCACCAAACAATTCAATTCAAACCAAATCATCTAACTAATTTTTTTGCAATCAAACAAACAAGTCCATGGTCTGTGGACGATTGTGTCGGGTGCTACTAAGCACCGTCTGCATCCTAGTATATATATATAACTAGAAAAGAAATTGAAGAGTGAGAAATTCTCACCGATATCTATCCAATCATCTTGACTCTTCCTTGATTGAAATCTTCATCGTTATCGCATCTTCGCCATCTTCGTTGCCCGTAGTCACTATATATATAAAAATCACATTTTTATTTCTCTATTCCATATATAAAAATCGAATTTTTACTTTTCTATTCAATATATAAAAATCATATTTTTATTTCGAAGTTCAATATATAAAAATCATATTTTTATTTCGAAGTTCAATATATAAAAATCATATTTTTATTTCGAAGTTCAATATATAAAAATCATATTTTTATTTCGAAGTTCAATATATAAAAATCGTATTTTTATTTCGAAGTACAATATATAAAAATCATATTTTTATTTCGAAGTTCAATATATAAAAATCGTATTTTTATTTCAAGAATTAAAAATCCTATCTTTTTAGAATTAAAAATCCTATCTTTTTAGAATTAAAAATCCTATCTTTTTAGAATTAAAAATCCTATCTTTTTAGATACACTACAAATTCCAAAATCAAAAGAGGGAAAGGAAAAATACTCACTGCGTTATGGAAGAGGGAGGCTCAGAGGAGGGGGGGGTGCTTGCGGCGGTGGCGCAGGGCCCAAGCGGTGGCGGGGCGCCTCTAGCAGGTGGCGGCGGTTTGCAACAGGTTCGGGGGTTTCTTTTCGATCGAGCTTCAATCCGCTGGGGTGGTGCCAACACGAGGAGGAGGAGGAAGAGGCTGTCGAGGTGGCGATGGTGTTGGGGTTGTGGCGCCGGCCCTGGCGGTGGCAGCCGCGATGGGCGATAGGGGGTCAAAGCTCGATGGTTTTTTTTTCTTTTTTCGATCCGCTAAAATGAAGGGGGGGGGGGGGTTGAACAGGTAAGAAGAGGCAAAAGGGTTTGACCCATTATTTTTAATTATATTTTTAATTAATTTATTCTCTAAAAAGTTATCTTTCCATTCGAACCCCAAATCAAGCCTACTGCCTGTCGTCCCTAACTAATTACCCCCATTCCGAACACAATGGGATATGTATCGCTAGCTGATTTGATCGTTTCGATCAGTTTCCTTTAAATTTACATTTAAATCGCTATATTGAATTTTAAATGTACATTTCAAATTACCGGGGTCACATACTAACTAGAAAAATTCCCGAAAAATATTTTCTAGCTTCGTATTGACGATACGGTCCTAACAAAACTAGTTTCGTCGAATTCTGAGACCGTTTGAAAAATGACCATTTTCCAAACGATTAAAATCAACTAAAACTGGTCAAACGCGTTTTCCTTCGCCACGCCCACATATTGATTCTAAAAATTATGAAATTTGAAACCTAGCAACAATTTGACACTGCGGATCCAACAAAAGTGGTTTCGTCGAAATCTGGGGTCGTTTGCAAAATGTCCATTTTTAAGGGCCTGAATTCCATAGCGACTATTCAGAATTTTCAACTGGACATATCTTTTGATTCCCGCTATGAAATTTTGATTTTCCGGATTCGTTAGAAAGATATTATCAATTAGATCCTAATGTTTTTGGTTTCACTAAAATCCTGATTGTTTTGCACTCGGTACATTCATTTGAAGTTTGAAATCGAATTATCGAACTACCACGCCATTTTCAATTCTATTTATAATTATATATAAATATTTATATTCTAACGACGACGTGTATAAATATATTCGTTTGAATTATATTCAAAACAAATTTCTCGTCGATATTATTTAAAATAATTCATTTTAAATGATCAAAATTCGCTAAAATTGCCAAAATAAAAATTTTAAACTAGCCCAGATTTTCGGGTTGTTACAATCTCCCCCACTTAAAACTTTTCGTCCCCGAAAAGGAACAAAGTCGAAAGTGGTTTGATTATTCAACTCTACATTCGATCTGGCTTCCATTCTCCAACTTTTCAGTTTCTGAGAATTTTCAAAAATTTGGCTAACACCCTAAATTTTCGAAAAATTTCGCCATAACCTCCCCTGCAATGGGAGCATCGGGAAATCTCAAATAGTTTCCCCGGTCCTTCAGATCTCAAAAAGAAAAAGAAAAAGCCAAGCGGCTAGCCAATAGGCTCATAAAATCATCATCACCCAAACAAAACAGTAAATTATGTAGTAAACATGTACCTATTTGTCGGGCAAACAAATTTTATTCTCTGCTCTAGCCTCCTTGCTATGACCTGGTCAATGTAAGTACATGTATATGCAAGCAAATGCGACTAATTTTCAATATCGTTCAATATTTGATATAATTAGGCTAAATGGTTAAAAATTATCAACCAAATAAACAAACAACACAAACATCAATCAATTAGTGAATTAGAGTTTCAAATTCATAATTTTGGTATATATAAAGAAAATCATGTTTTGATGCCAAATCACAACAATGTATTCTAGCTATATTAGTTTTGGTTCTCACACCAGTCTAATGGAAATATATAGAAAATCACACCTTCGAAACTCGAACATAAATGTTGATGATGCGATCGCTATCATCAATATCATCTTCGGGCGACTAGAGTGTGATGCTATATCTATCCAATATATTAAAACTTTGAATACACGCGGATCAGACGTATACGCAAAATCTATATATTCTGGATTGTCCACATCAATATAAATAAATAATCAAATACGAATAATTGATTTAAATTTTCAAAACAAAATCTGTTTTCATTTGAAAAATATACTCTTCACACTCGTTCTAGGATACTACTGATCCTATCTCTAACGAGTCATTCTAATTGGATATTACTAATCCAATATCTGATGAATTCTTTCGTATGGTTCTAATGTGTCTTGTTCTCTAAGCTTTGTAAACCAAAGCTCTGATACCAACTGTGAAAACCCGTAACTTCCCCGTAAAGGAAAGCGTCGGATAGTTCGAGAACAAGCCACAACAGAACACATACAGAAGAACATTTCATTGTATATTACAACAATGCATCAGATTACAAGAATATACAGAGTATAAATGAATATTACACAGAAATATCAGAGATTTAAATTACATTTAAATACATAGCAGGGGAAAATAATACAATACACAACTAGAAGTAGATATACGGATACAAAGCTTTCCGGATATCGTTCCAGCTGTAAACCAGGATCCTGTGAATATAAATCTGCAAAACCCAAAACTACTAGCTGCCCGTGGAAAATAGGGGCACCCAGAGTTTAGGTTAAAACAATAAACTCCAGGTCAGTCATGTGACTGGTGTGAGAACTAAAACAGTTAATCTTTATTTTAAAGTTAGGTAAATCAAGGGACCACGCCGTATAACACGGAACGGGTTTCCTCCCAAGAACACCAGTGCATAAAACAAACAGCGCAATGCTAAATAAAGAAAAATGAAGCCGTTATAAGACCCAGGTCCCATCACACAATGCAACGCAGCCGAGGATAGGGTTTTCCCTTATAACAGCCAAAGAATGCTTGATACGTTTAAAACAAATCGTTTGATACTATTATAAGTGCATAGTGTATAAAACAACTTCAAATCATAAGTATCAATCATAGGCGGCATGGGTACCATATATCATGTCGCCATATATAGGTTTACAATCAAAACCGCAATGTCGTATTTGGAAATTGAATTTCCATCTTTGAACCGAGGCCAGGGATCGTCCTCTACCGATTCGAGACAATCTAGCCTACCATGTCTCAGGAACAGCCGCAACTGCCCCCTGGATCGTCAGGGCCGGTCCACCGATGTGGATTATTATGCCTGAACAATACGTCTCCCCGCCCTTTGGGGTGCAAACGAGCCAACGAATGACTCCATCGGACCCGGATCGTCCGATCAAACCGAGGCGCCTCACAACAGCAACAATCACATAAGTCAAACTCGTCAGGGCATGTAAAACCACTGACGCCACTTTTAGCTAGAAAGAAACGCAAGTCCTCCCTGAGGTCCATCTCCCGTTTTTGGTTCATACCGGGTGTGAAACTCGCGAAGTAAACGTTACACAAAGCTACGCCACAAAGGCCGTGCTTTGAACATCACCACAAGACTTTGCTTTTCAACAGAAGCCTCGATCAATCGCCACTTAGGCATGCCACACAGGCAATTCACTCCATGCGTTTGATATCCATCAATATATAACCCCTGAGCTCGTATGTCTCAGAGAAGGGCGTTAAGCAAGAGAATAAATTCTCCGCCGCCAAACAGATATATATTTAATAGAGATCAATCACACGGACTAAAATCCAATGTCAGACACACAGTCCATTTGCAAGTCCGTTCTGGGTCTGAACGAAACCGGAGGCACCTAGTACCCCGCATATCCATCGATCTCCAAGTACGTCTGGACGATCACTAACTGTTTCCATCTTCTTGGGTGTACAGCCCAATCAAGATCATCAGTAATTACCCAAACGACGTGAAGACTTCTGGTCTTCGACCACCGTCTTCATCTTCGACTTATCGTCGTATCAGTTATTCAGAATGGGATAAACCCGGTCTTTCCGAATAACTCGCGTATATTTTAAATAAGTGTTACACAAACACAACATACGCCTCATTCCAATTCATCAGTCACTAACCGTAAATTAATCAAGAGAATAATTTCCCAAATATTAACCCCGAAGGCCGAAACCAACATCAGATCAATATCCAGAAAACCATTCTGCTTGGCTAACCGACATTTAGTTTCTAAATTTCACATTTATAGGGAAAGGTTCCCATTAATTTTATCCAAGATAAATTCCTTGAATTTATTCTTTATTCTATTTTTGAATCTCAATTCAAACTATTCGGGATTAGCGAACCTTACCGAAGTAATCATTTATTTTAATTCCCCAATCCCAACCTATTCATCCCATGAAGTAAAACTGGTAATACTTCATATCTAACACCACAGTGTTATCGGTAAATTCAATTACCATTTCACGTTCAAATCTAATTAAAGATTTAACTATCGCCTGGAGCAAAACTGGTGATACTCCATTTTCGATCATTTCAATCTAATTAAAGATTCATTAAAACTCCACTTAGTTTTAATCTTCGACTGGGTTAAAGAATCAGTGTCATTTAAAACACGGTTCACGATAAACCCAAAATCACATTCCATTAATTATCGGGTTAAAGAACAAGTGTTATTTAAAACACTGTTCACGATAAACCCAAAAATCATTCCATTAATTATCGAGTTACAGAACAAGTGTTATTTAAAACACTGTTCACGATAAACCCAAAAATCATTACCAATTCAATTCCATTTAAATATCATTTAATTGGTACACTTCATTAAATCTAAATAAAAAGATTTAATCTTTTCTCAACTCTGTTCAAGAACAGTGTTAGTGAAGACACCATTCACGACAAACCCAAATCACATTTGATATTCAATATAAGGCTCTGAATAGAAAATATATCGGCTTATATTCAATATCAAATTCTACGATTAACAAATGTCGTATTGGAAATAACGATATAAATATATATCTTTCAAATTTCCATAACAACATTCGTATAATCATGAATTCCAACATCGAAATATTCCGAAGACAATTTCGATTCAAATCCACTCCAATGCAATCATTGGAAATTCTGGTTATTTTTAGAACCCTTTTCAAATTCAATTTATTTATTTAAAAATAAATAGAATTATATTTCTAGTTCAAAACTAGTTCATTTCGATAAAAATCTATTTTTATCTTTTCAAATATGGAGTTTTTCATCCCAATTCTTTCTAAATCATTTCTTATGATTTTACACAAATTATTACTATTTTTAATAATTTTATCAAGGCCCGTACAGTCGATTTCCATCAACGGCTATCGAACTGCACTTACAGCGACCTTTTTCAAATTTGATTTGGACATAATTCCAAATCCAACCGTTAGATTTTGAATTTCTAATATTCGTTAGAAAGATCTTTTCGATACGAACCCAACAGTTCCGGTTTTAGGAGAATCCGACGGTCGGATCTCCCGTAATGTCCGTTTGAAATAAATGGTCGAAATTCACGAACTGCCGCGGCGCGACGCGTTCTATTCAGGCCATTATATTATATATATAATATATATAATATATATTTCGTCGATTTCTATTTAAAACGAATTATATAAATAGTTTTAAATTCGTTTCAAAAGCAATTTCAACTTCCATTTCAATTCAAATCAAAATTGAATTCTTCTTTATAAATTCGTTTTAAAATTCATTTCTATTCAATTCAAATTTCAATTCAATTTGAATTCATTTCAATTCGCTTTCAATTCAATTTGAATTCGTTTTCAATTCAATTCATTTCGAAATCGTTTTCAATTCAATTCATTTCGAAATCGTTTTCAATTCATTTCATTTCGAAATCGTTTTCAATTCATTTCATTTCGAAATCGTTTTCAATTCATTTCATTTCGAAATCGTTTTCAATTCATTTCATTTCGAAATCTTTTTCAATTCATTTCATTTCGAAATCGTTTTAAAATCGATATAAATATCGTTCACGTCAAAATGGCGTCAATCTAATCAACACGGCTTCATAAATTTCTATTTTCAAATATCCTATTTCAAATATTTCTTTTTCAAAATAGTTGTTATTATCAAAATATTTCGTTCAACACATGACCAATCTCAATGGATGAGTACTGTCAACACATGAACCTTTATTTTATATTGATAAAGATGTAAATTTTATTACTAAAATATTTCGTTCAACACATGACCAATCTCAATGGATGAGTACTGTCAACACATGAATCTTTATTTTATATTGATAAAGATGTAAATTTTATTACTAAAATATTTCGTTCAACACATGAACAATCTCAATGGATGAGTACTGTCAACACATGAACCTTTATTTTATATTGATAAAGATGTAAATTTTATTACTAAAATATTTGGTTCAACACATGACCAATCTCAATGGATGAGTACTGTCAACACATGAACCTTTATTTTATATTGATAAAGATGTAAATTTTATTACTAAAATATTTGGTTCAACACATGACCAATCTCAATGGATGAGTACTGTCAACACATGAACCTTTATTTTATATTATTCTTTATTTTTCAAATTGGAATGAGGCCCAATCAATTACCATATAAAGTTAATTATATGGATTTTCATACAACACATGTATAATAGCATTGAAAAATAATCAACCATCAACCAAAGTGCACTACACTGTATAAGCATCAAATATAGATATCTAACGCTTATAACAGCCTGTCAATCAATCGATCGACATATTTAATCAATCAGGATGAGTGAACTTCAAATTTCATCCCAACACCCGTGTAGGGTTTCAAACAATCAAACACAGATTTTATTTGTGCAGTTGGGCGATGTGTAAAATTTATCGTCCCAATCAATGTCATTCAAATAGGTGTACATAAACAAACCGTCCGGTTTGTAAATGAATATTTTATTTTATTCACTTCACGTTAAAAATTATATTTTTAACGATAAAACATTTTATTTCAACATATGAATTTCTATTCAGTTCATTCTTTAAATAAAATGATATTTTTATTTTTCTAACATATTTTAGAAAATTTCGGCAGCATAACGACACGATACTAGAAACGGGACAAGGCCTAGCCTTATCCCCGGTCTAGTGAAGGCCCACTCCATTCACACATCAATCAAATTCATTCAATTCACCAAACAATTCAATTCAAACCAAATCATCTAACTAATTTTTTTGCAATCAAACAAACAAGTCCATGGTCTGTGGACGATTGTGTCGGGTGCTACTAAGCACCGTCTGCATCCTAGTATATATATATAACTAGAAAAGAAATTGAAGAGTGAGAAATTCTCACCGATAGCTATCCAATCATCTTGACTCTTCCTTGATAGAAATCTTCATCGTTATCGCATCTTCGCCATCTTCGTTGCCCGTAGTCACTATATATATAAAAATCACATTTTTATTTCTCTATTCCATATATAAAAATTGAATTTTTACTTTTCTATTCAATATATAAAAATCATATTTTTATTTCGAAGTTCAATATATAAAAATCATATTTTTATTTCGAAGTTCAATATATAAAAATCATATTTTTATTTCGATGTTCAATATATAAAAATCATATTTTTATTTCGAAGTTCAATATATAAAAATCATATTTTTATTTCGAAGTTCAATATATAAAAATCGTATTTTTATTTCGAAGTACAATATATAAAAATCATATTTTTATTTCGAAGTTCAATGTATAAAAATCGTATTTTTATTTCGAGAATTAAAAATCCTATCTTTTTAGAATTAAAAATCCTATCTTTTTAGAATTAAAAATCCTATCTTTTTAGATACACTACAAATTCCAAAATCAAAAGAGGGAAAGGAAAAATACTTACTGCGTTATGGAAGAGGGAGGCTCAGAGGAGGGGGGGGTGCTTGCCGCGGTGGCGCAGGGCCCAAGCGGTGGCGGGGCGCCTCTAGCAGGTGGCGGCGGTTTGCAACAGGTTCGGGGGTTTCTTTTCGATCGAGCTTCAATCCGCTGGGGTGGTGCCGACGCGAGGAGGAGGAAGAGGCTGTCGAGGTGGCGATGGTGTTGGGGTTGTGGCGCCGGCCCTGGCGGTGGCAGCCGCAATGGGCGATAGGGGGTCAAAGCTCGATGGTTTTTTTTCTTCTTTTTTTTCTTTTTTTGATCCGCTAAAATGAAGGGGGGGGGGTTTGAACAGGTAAGAAGAGGCAAAAGGGTTTGACCCATTATTTTTAATTATATTTTTAATTAATTTATTCTCTAAAAAGTTATCTTTCCATTCGAACCCCAAATCAAGCCTACTGCCTGTCGTCCCTAACTAATTACCCTCATTCCGAACACAATGGGATATGTATCGCTAGCTGATTTGATCGTTTCGATCAGTTTCCTTTAAATTTACATTTAAATCGCTATATTGAATTTTAAACGTACATTTCAAATTACCGGGGTCACATACTAACTAGAAAAATTCCCGAAAAATATTTTCTAGCTTCGTATTGACGATACGGTCCTAACAAAACTAGTTTCGTCGAATTCTGAGACCGTTTGAAAAATGACCATTTTCCAGTCGATTAAAATCAACTGAAACTGGTCAAACGCGTTTTCCTTCGCCACACCCACATATTGATTCTAAAAATTATGAAATTTGAAACCTAGCAACAATTTGACACTGCAGATCCAACAAAAGTGGTTTCGTCGAAATCCGGGGTCGTTTGCAAAATGTCCATTTTTAAGGGCCTGAATTCCATAACGACTATTCAGAATTTTCAACTGGACATATCGTTTGATTCCCGCTATGAAATTTTGATTTTCCGGATTCGTTAGAAAGATAATATCAATTAGATCCTAATGTTTTTGGTTTCACTAAAATCCGGATTGTTTTGCACCCGGTACATTCATTTGAAGTTTGAAATCGAATTATCGAACTACCGCGCCATTTTCAATTCTATTTATAATTATATATAAATATTTATATTCTAACGACGATGCGTATAAATATATTCGTTTGAATTATATTCAAAACAAATTTCTCGTCGATATTATTTAAAATAATTCATTTTAAATGATCAAAATTCGCTAAAATTGCCAAAATAAAAATTTTAAACTGGCCCAGATTTTCGGGTTGTTACATGTGTATTCATAATAGAATATCATACAACTCCAATTGGATTTATAACTCGATATTCACAATCCCGGTTGAATCGATATTCAATTTATATTGAAAAGTTCATTTATAATATAAATAAATCGTTATAAATTATAAAGGAACTCCATAGAGACTTTTTGAAAATTTAATTTAGACATAAATCAAAATCTACACGACGAAATCCTGATTTTTCTCTTCCATTAGAAAAATATGCTTTACCAGCTCCGAACGTTTCTTGTTTCACAGAAATCCGATTTAAAACGGATTATGTATATTCAATTGAAGTTCGAATCGCCAAATTACGAACTGCCGCGCCATTTCGAGCTCAAATTTGATTATAATATAATTATACGTTCAAACTTCGTTTATATACTATATTCATGAATATAATTCAAATCTATACTGAATTATATCTTAGAAATAATCCAATTCACACAACATTGTGAATTTCACTATTTTCGATTATTTCGAAAATTAAATATATTATTCTGTTATTTAATTTAATTGAATATTCAATAGTTGTTTAATTAAACAAATATTTTAATCTCTACATCTCTGTTTAAATAATTAAATTAGTTAATTATTATCCATAAAAATACGGGTTGTTACATTCTTCCCCCCTTAAAATAATTTCGTCCTCGAAATTGCCAAGGTAGGAAACAAACCCTATTAATTGGGTTAAACATTATTTGTTTACTTCTTAACTTCAGTTTCAACTGAACCAATTTAATTTCAATTAAATATTTATTCATTCCCACTAACGAAAATTTCAAAAATCCTGAAAATTTTCTAATACCTTAATTTTTCGAAAAATTTCGCCAGCACCTCCTTTGTATTGGTCAATCGGTACAACTACAACTCGCCTCTCTAGGTCATCTCCAACCCAACAGAAAAGCAAACAGCCAAGCGGCTTGCTAGTTCGGCTCATAAAATCTCATACCCAATATGAAATATAAACTTGTGCCATTTTGTTGGGCATATCATTATTTCATTTCCATCTGCTGCCAATTCAGCATATACCCATATCATCCCAATCAAATTCCAATCTGTTTTTATCCACAAATCCAACCATTCACTTATACCGAAGTCAATTTCTATTCTGAACTCGAATTCCGACATCAATTCCAAATTCTTACGACATCAATCCAACTTACTCAATATCATTATATTCTATTTCAATTCAATTTCAACTTAACTAGCTTTAATTCAATTCCAGCTTGCTTTCACAAAATTCAATTCAAACAAATCTTTCCCTGGGAATTTTTAAACCATTTACCATAGCAAAAATCAAATATTCCCTTTCGGAATCAAAGAAACTTGTTTTCTCGAAACATTTCCAAAAACAAAATTTTTGGTAGTAATCCGTCACTTAAAACTCGAAAATGAATACTGATGATGCTACAGTCATTATTAGAATTATTTTCCAGCAATCGAAGTGACTTCAATACTATATCAGTTTTCAAACCATTTCTAAACATTTCCACTTTGAAATATATTTCAAAATAACATTCAAAACCCTTGTTAAAAAATATAAAATCTCCCAGGATTTTATTATTCTCATATTTTATATCCAATTCCATTTGCAAACACTTTTTTTTTTTCAAATTTTCCAGGGTTGAATTTAAATTCTGATTTAAAATCAGATTTACTTAATTTCGTAATACTTATATGAATTTTATTTGGTTATTTACATAACTGTTTTAATTATAATCTGATCTGATTATAATCACAACCAACATATCCAATATACTATAATATTTCAAATATCTATACTTTGTTTATATCAAAATATATTTTGGGTAAAATTATTACATTTACCTCTTTTCAAATCATATCGTGTCGGTTCATCGTATTCAAGTGTTTATAAACCCCTATCGATACAGTGGATCAAACTGATTGACCAGAACTCATAAACAACTCAACCAATAAATCTCCACAATATAAAACCATTTTGTATCAAATAAAAAATACGTTCACTCGTACATATACACTCAAACTCAATCTAGGGCATTACTAACCCCATCTCTACTGATTCACGCCACAGAGCCAAGGTAATTACTTAATCTTCAGCTCTGATACCACTGTAACGACCCGGGGTTTTCGAGATCCTGGTTATCGACATAAACTCAATGTCGACTATCCAAGCATCGAAATTACCGGATAGTCCATGAAAGAAATTAGAGGGTGAGAATAGATAAGATAGAAACTTAGAATAGAAGAAGAAGAAAATACAACATCAGAGTAAATACGTATCTCACAGCGGAACGAACAACATATAATAGATACATAATATTGAAGTAAAATCAGTATATGTATACAGTAACATTATCAGAGTATAACACTTAAAACACAATGGAAATAACTATAGCTATATAATACTGAAGCCTCCTACTCCAAGTTCTTCAAGTATATCTGAAAAATACTGACCACTTGACTGCCCGTACAAAATTGGGCACCCAAGAGTTTATGGAAAACAAAACAAACTCTTGCTTAGTCAGTCATGGGACTGGTGTGAGTAAAACAGTTTAAAACAGTTTGAGCAATTAAACGATATCTTATAAGACCACGCCGTATAACGGAACAGGTTTTTACCTTATGAGAATCCAAAATAGTCTTTATATCAAAATTCTTTTGATATTATGATAGTGTCTGTCAACCACAATATAATAATCATCTAGCAGAAACGTTTTCATCTTACGTTCTACATATATCGTATACAATAAAAACCGCGAGCACTTATTGGATAATGGATTTCCAACTATGATAAGGTATGGAACCACCTTCTGATAGTGTACCTCTAGCGAGTAATACACTGGGTTCAACAAGAACATCTTGCAACCCAGCCACATATGACCGACCACTCATTTCGCTTGAGTGTATCGAATGTATATCACCAACGGTTAGGATCAGCAACCGTTTCCCGAATGGGACAACATCGAATAGATTAAAGAATGAAATGAATATCTCTAGATAGGGGATAATACACCCTACTTGGAAGCCAACCACTTAGCCATGCTGCCTGCCCAAATTTTGTCATTTCCCAGTTGTGAGGCTAGAGGCCGCGCTTATCTCTGACAGATCACATATTTATTCACTTTGAATGTCACATCGTCATACCCGCCAAATCACAAATTGATTTCCCCAAAAATACAACGAGAATACAGCTAAGAGAAGCGAATTCCTCCGCCACCAAACGTACATACGTTTGAAGAGATCAACTTACGTGATCCATTAAATATATTCTGTCAGACATTCTTCCATAGAGGTTGTCCTGGGACTGGACAAACCGAATGCACTATTCTGCAAACAAGACAGCCCTTGCATAAATCCGTCTTCAATTATCTTCATCATATTTGATCGCAACGCTAACACCCATACAGAGTGGTTTTCAAATAATGAATCTGATTCCAGTCTCTCCGTATTGACGACAGAAAAATGGTCAAAAACTTTAATAGTCGGTGAGTTAACTATCAAAGAAAACATGTGTGCAAATCACGATATAATTTCCAAATGGAAATTCTATCGATCAATCATCAATCGTCATTTATCTCTTAAATTAATCTATCATTAATTTATTCATTTACCCATTTCCTATTTCCATATATTCAACATTTCTTATTTTCTAAATTTAGAAAATATACGTTACTAACATTGGAAAACATTTCCAATTCTTATTTTCTATATTAGAAAACATTTCTGATTCTTATTTGGAAAACATTTCCAAATGTTACAACAAGGAATTTCGCTCGATCTGAATCGATCGCTAAACCGACCAAGATCGTTCGAAACCACGGATTGTACTGAGGACAAACCACATTGGAACGCAAAAAGAAGAACATTTCATTGTTCATTACAACAATTCCATCAGAATACAAGAATATACAGAGTACGAATAAATATTATACATCAGAAAAATTATCAGAGATTACAATACATTACATAGCAGTGGCAAATAATACAAAACACAACTGAAGGAGATATACGAATACAGAGCTTTCCGGATATCATTCCAGTTGTAAACCAGGATCCTGTGAATATAAATCTGCAAAAACAAAACTCCTAGCTCCTCGTGTCAAAAGAAGGGCACCCAGAGTTTAAGTTAAAAAAAATAAAGTCCAGGTCAGTCATGTGACTAGTGTGAGAACAAAAGTAGTTATTTAAAACTTTACTCTAAATCAGATATATCAAGGGACCACGCCGTATAACACGGAACGAGTTTCCTCCCAAGAATACTAGTGCATATAACAAATCAGCGCAATGCTTTTTGGAAAAATGAATCTATTATAAGGCCCAGGTCCCATCACACATTGCAACGCAAGCCGGAGGATAGGGTTTTCCCTTATAATAGACAAACATGCTTGGTACATTTAAAACAAATCATTTGTTACTATTATAAGTGCATAGTGTATAAAAAAACTTCAAATATAAATGTATCAATCCTAGACGGCATGGGCACCATATATCATGTCGCCAATACTTCGCTATACAATCAAAACCGCAAATGTCACGTATAGGAAGTTGGATTTCCATCTGTGAACCAAGGCAAGGGATCGTCCTTACTGAATTCGAGACGCTCTAGCCTGTGCCTCAGGCAAGCCTTGGATCGTCAGGGCCAGTCCACGATGTGGATTAAAATGCCTGAACACTGCGTTTCCCTGCCTTTGGGGCGTCAAATAGTAAAATGACTCCACTGGCTCCACATAGTCACCGATATATCCGAGGCGCCTTGCAATCCAATAACCAAACAGGCGAAAATAATATAAATGTCAGGGCTGGTAGGTCACTGACACCACCCTAGCTAGAAGGAAACGCATGTCCTCCCTGAGGTCCTTCTCCCGTTTTTGGTTCACACCTTGGTGTGAGGCTCGCGAATTAACACTACACAAAGTTGTGCCACACAGGCGGTGCTTTGATCATCAACCACAAGATTCTGCTTTTCAACAGAAGCCTTGATTATTTGCATCTTAGCATGCCACACAGGAAAACCACTCCATGCAACCGATATTAATCAATCATATAGAATTATATCCAATGTCAGACACACAGTCCATTTACAAGTCTGTTCTGGGTCTGAATGAAACCGGAGGCACCATGTACCTCGCATATCCATCGGTCTCCAAGTACGTCTGGACGATCACCAACTGATTCCCTCCTCTTGGGTGTACAGCTCAATCAAGATCATCAGTAATTACCCAAACGATGTAAAGACCTCCGGTCTTCGACCACCGTCTTCATCCTCGACACATCATCGAATCAGTTATTTAGAATGGGATAAACCCGGTCTTTCTGAATAACTCGCGTATATAATAAACAAGTGTTACACAAACACAACATACGCCTCATTCCAATTTAGAATATTCTTTTATTCAAATATACTTATACTTTGGGAAAGGTTCCCATTAATTTTATCAAAGATAAATTCCTTAAATTTATTCTTTAATCTTCCTTTGAATATCAATTCAAACCAAATTATGGTTTATCCAAACTAGTCGGGATTAGCTAACCTTACCGAAGTAATCACTTGTTAAATTTCCCAACCCCAACCTATTCATCCCATGAAGTAAAACGGGTCATACTTCATATCTAACCCCACAGTGTTATCGGTAAATTCAATTACCATTTCACATTCAAATCTAATTAAAGATTTAACTATCGCCTGGAGCAAAACTGGTGATACTCCATTCTCGATCATTTCAATCTAATTAAAGATTCATTTAAAACTCCACTTGGTTTTAATCTTCCAAAAATCACTATCACTGTTTATTTAACTTGGGAAATCATATCCTGCCTTTAACTGGGTTAAAGAACCAATGTCATTTAAATCACAGTTCACGATAAACCCAAAATTACATTCCATTTACAATGGAATCTTCATGGAAAACAAATCCAGATATATAATCGATATAAACTTCCATATCGGACAAATAATATAAATGGAATAATGGAAAAGCTTTTTAAATTCCATATATATTAGCAGTCTTCCTCCACAGAAATTCACTTCGATTATCACCAAATCGAATTCCATTCCATTCCATTCCAATTTATTTTATTAAATTGGAAAACTTTACTTTGGAAAATCTCCTTTAAATCTTAACAAAAGATTTATAAATTTCAAATCACATTTCACTGCAAATCGGGTTAAAAAACGAATGTCGTTAAAAACACAGTTCACAACAAACCCAATTCACATTTCATTAATTATCGGGTTAAAGAACGAGTGTTATTTAAAACACCATTCACGATAAACACAAAAATCAATTCCAATTCAATTCCAATTAAATATCATTTAATTGGTACATTTCATTGAATCTAAATAAAAAGATTTAATCGTTTTCTCAACTGGGTTTAAGAACAGTGTTAATGAAGACACCATTCACGACAAACCCAAATCCCGTTTGATATTAAATACAAGGCTCTGAATAAAAAACATATCGGCTTATATTCAATATCAAATTCTACGACCAACAAATATCGTATTGGAAATAACGATATAAATATATCTTTCAAATTTCCATAACAATACCTGTATAATCACGAAATCCAACATCGAAATATTTCAAAGACAATTTTGATTCAAATCCATTCCAATTCAATTATTGGAAATTCTGGTTACTTTTAAAACCATTTCAAATCCAATTTATTTATTTCAAAAATAAATGGATTATAATTCTAGTTCAAAACTAGTTCATTTCGATAAAAATCAATTTTTATCTTTTCAAATTTGGAGTTTTTCATCCCAATTTTTACCAAATCATTTCTTATGATATTACACTAATTATTGATATTTTTAATAGTTTTATCAAGGCCCGTACAGTCGATTTCCATCAACGACCATCGAACTGCACTTACAACGACCTTTTCCAAATTTGATTTGGACATAATTCCAAATCCAACCGTTAGATTTCAAATCTCTAAAATTCGTTAGGAAGCTCTTTTCGATACGAAACCAATGGTTCTAGTTTTAGGAGAATCTGACGGTTGGATCTCCCGTAATGTCCTTTCGAAGTCAATGGTCGAAATTCGCGAACTGCCGTAGCGCGGCGCGTTCTATTCAGGCCATTATATATATATATATATATATATATATATATGTATGTATGTATGTATATAATATATATATATTATATATATTCCTTCGATTTCCATTTAAAACGTATTTTATAAATCGTTTTAAATTCGTTTTCGAAACGATTTCAACTTTATATTCAATTTCAAATCAAAATTGAATACTCCATATCATTGATATATAAATGATAAAATTTTCAAAACATTATATTTTGAAATCAATTCTTTTTTCGATATTCATTATAAAAATGAATAAAATCGATATAGATATCGTTCACGTCAAAATGGCACATATCTAATCAACACGGTTTTATATATTTCAATAACTTCGTTATATTCAACAAATGAATATTTTCTTCAATACATGAATTTTCTTTAATTCAACACATGAATATAAATTTTACTCAACACATGAATTTTCTTTTATTCAACACATGAATATATATTTTATTCAACACATGAATTTTCTTTATTTTCCAACTTGGAATGAGGCCCAATCAATTATCATATAATGTTAATTATATGGATTCCCTACAACACATGTATATAATAGCAATGATAAATAATCAACATCATCCAGAGTGCATTCTACACTGCATAAGCATCAAATATAAATATTTAACGCTTATAACAGCCTATCAATCCATCGATTGACATACAACTAATTATTTGGGATTAGTGTATGCCAAATATCATCCCAACATCCGTGTGGGGTTTCAAATCAACAAACACATATTTTTATTTGTGCAGTTGGGCGATGTGTAAAATTTATCGTCCCAATCAATATCAGTCAAATGGGTGTACATAAACAAATTGTCTGATTTGCAAATGAATATTTATTTCAACACATGAATATATTTTCCATTCCACATCACTTACCCAATTCACACAAACAAATCAATCAAAATACAACCAAACAAACAAGTCGTCCGTAGTCTATGGACCACGGGTGTCGGGTGCTGCTAAGCACCGTCTGCATCCTAGTATATATTTCAAACTAGAAATAAAATAAAAGTGAGGAGTTCTCACCGAATTCCACTCCGCCATTCTTCAACGGACGATGGTTTGGATCCTATTCAAAATTCCAACGCCATCTTCTTCACGCTATTCATATTAAAAATTATATTTTTGTTGATTCATTCCAAAAAATAAAAATCACACGTTTATTTCTACTTCATATATTTTTTACGATGCTTCTTTCTATATAAAAACCATATTTCTATATTCCTACTTCTTATATAAAGATCGAATTTTTATTTTGACGCTATAAAAATCACATTTTTATCTCAATATATATATATAATAAAAATCAGATTTTTATTTCGCTACACATATAAAATCGTATTTTTATATTCTCTATCTTATAAAAATCATATTTTCATTATCTTTATAATATAAAAATCATATTTTTAATATCTCTCTAATATAAAAATCATATTTTTAATATCTCTCTAATATAAAAATCATATTTTTAATATAAAAACCATCCTTCTTTTTTATACCATAACTATATAAATAAGATCATATATTTCCTTATCAACATCATAGTATGTGTAAAATTGATTTTCTAATCATCTTGAAACTTATTTACCTTAAATGAATAAAGAAAAATCATAAATGAGACAAAATAAAACTCACAGCGGGTTTAGGCGGAGAAGTGGCGACGCTGGGTGGTGGGGAGGCGTCGCAGGTAGGGGTTTGAAGTGGCAGCGGGCAGTGGCGGTTCTGGTCGGTTTGGGGTGTTTTGGATTGGAGAAGGAGGGGAAACGACGGTGGGGACTGGAGATGACCGGCGGTGGTGTGGAGGGAGCGGCGGTGGCGATGGGCGTGGCGCGGTGGAGGTGGTGACCGAGGTAGGGCTGAACAGCGATGGGAAAAGGAGGAGCGACTGTTTTAATTTTGAGGGGCACGATTTTTTGATGGGTTAGGGCTTCTAATTGGGCAGTTATATATATATATATATATAATTTTATTATTTTCCTTTAAAATGTTGACTTCTTATTCGAACTCCGATCGACACCCAACGACTATCGTCCCTAGCTAATTACCCCCATTTCGAATGCAATGGAATATGTCCCGCAAGCCAGTTTGGCTGTTTCGATAGGTTTTCGTCAAAACTAAAATGTAAATCTATATATATTCAATTTGAACGAACATTTCAATTTACTGGGGCCACATACTAACTTTAAAAATTCTAGAGAAATTATTTCTAGCTTCGTATTAACAATACGGTCCCAAAAAAACTAATTTCGGCAAATTCTGAGACCGTTTGTAAAATGGCCATTTTCTGGTCGATCAAAATTGACTAAAACAATCAAAACACGTTTTCTTTTGCCACGCTCACATATTGATTTCAAAAATTAAAATTTTTGGAATCTACCAATAACTTGACATCCCAGATCCCATTAAAGTGGTTTCGTCGAAAACAAAGGTCGTTTGCAAAATTTCCATTTTTAAGGGCCAAAATTCCATAGCGACTATTCAGAATTTTCAACTGGACATAACTTTTTATCTCCGCAATGAAATTTCGATTTTTCAGATTCGTTGGAAAGACATTTTCAATTGGATTCTAATATTATTGGTTTCGCCAAAATCCGGTTTATTTTGAATCCTGTATATTCATTTGAAATTTGAAATCGAATTTTCGAACTACCGCGCCATTTCCAATTCCTTTTATAATTAAAATATATATTTATATTCTAACGTCGATTCAAATAAATATATATTTTCTATGTCTATTCAAAATAAATTTCTCGTCGTTATTATTTAAAATAAATCATTTTAAATATTCAAAATTCAATAAAATTGCCAAAATAAAAATTTTAAATTGGCTCGGAATTCCGGGTTATTACAATCTCCCCCACTTAAAACTTGTCGTCCCCGAAAAGGAACGAAGCTAAAAGTTGTTTTACAAATCAACTCAACTTTCATTATTTTCATTACGGCTTAAGTTCTTCAACTTTTCAGTTTCTAAGAACTTTTCGAATTCTTCAAAAATTTGGCTAACCTCCCCTGCGCGGGAGCACCGGGAAATTCCCGAAATTGCCATACAGGCCTCTCCAATCCAAAAAGAAATAGAAACAGCCAATCGGCTCGTAAAATCATCAAAAACCCCAAGAAACATGTACCTATTTGTCGGGCAAACAATTTTATTCCTCTTCTCTAGCCTCCTTGCTATGACCTGTTCATACAAATATATGTACATGCATGCAATTCCAAACAATTTTCAATACAGTTCAATATTTGGTACAATTTGGCTAAATGGTTCAAATTCTAATTAGTCAACCAATAATCAAACAACACAATCAGCAATCAGTTAGTTGATTAGGTTTTCAAATTCATAACTTTGATACATAGTCCAAAAATCAGATTTTTGATGCCAAATCACAACAATAAACCCTATATAGTTTTGGTTCTCACACCAGTCAGTTGGAATCATATAGAAATCCCACTTTCGAAAAATGAAAATAAATTCTGATGATGACGCATCAATCATCAGCATCATGTCCTAGTGACTAGAGTGTGATTCTATATCTATCGAGTATATTAATACTTCGAATACATGTGGATCAGACGTATATGCAAAATCTTTATATACTGGATTGTCTAAATTCAATATAAAATAACTAATCAAATACGAATAATTGATTTAAATTTTCAAAACAAAAATTGTTTTCATCTTTATTTGAAGACAACTCTCTTCCGACTCATTCTAGGATACTACTGATCCCATCTCTAACGAGTCATTCTCATTGGATATTACTAATCCAATCTCTGATGAATTCTTTCGTTTGGTTCTAACGTCTCTTGTTCTCCGAGCTCTGTAAACCAAAGATCTAATACCAAACTGTTACAACAAGGAATTTCGCTCGATCCGAATCGATCGATAAACAGACCAAGACCATTCGAAACCCCGGAATGTACTGAGGACAAGCCACATTGGAACGCAAACAGAAGAACATTTCATTGTTTATTAAAATAATTCCATCAGAATAAAAGAATATACAGAGTACGAATAAATATTATACATCAGAAAAATTATCAGAGATTACAGTACATTACATAGCAGTAGAAAATAATACAAAACACAACTGAAGGAGATATATGGATACAGAGCTTTACGGATATCATTCCAGCTGTAAACCAGGATCCTATGAAAATAAATTTGCAAAACCAAAACTACTAGCTTCCCATGTCAAAATAAGGGCACCCAGAGTTTAGGTTAAAAATAATAAACTCCATGTCATTCACGTGACTGGTGTGAGAACTAAAATAGTTATTTAAAACTTTACTCTAAGTCATATATATATATATATATATATATATATATCAACGGACCACGCCGTATAACACGGAACGGGTTTCCTCCCAAGAATACCAGTGCATATAACAAAACAGCGCAATGATTTTTGGAAAAATGAAGCTATTATAAGACCCAGGTCCCATCACACAATGCAACGCAAGCCGGAGGATAGGGTTTTCCCTTATAATAGCCAAACATGCTTGGTACGTTTAAAACAAATCATTTGATACTATTATAAGCGCATAGTGTATAAAACAACTTCAAATATAAATGTATCAATCCTAGACGGCATGGGTACCATATATCATGTCGTCAATACTAGGCTATATAATCAAAACCGCAAATGTCACGTATCGGAAGTTGGATTTCCATCTGTGAACTGAGGCAAGGGATCGTCCTCACCAAATCTGAGACGCTCTAGCCTGTGTCTCAGGCAAGCGCGCAAGCAAGCCTTGGATCGTCAGGGTCGGTCCACCATGTGGATTAAAATGCCTAAACACTGCGTTTCCCCTCCCTTTGGGGCGTCAATGAGTCAAATGACTCCATCGACTCCATAGTCACCGATATATCTGAGGCGCCTCGCAATCCAACAACCACACAGGTGAAAATAATATAAATGTCAGGGCTGGTAGGTCAATGACACCACCCTAGCTAGAAGGAAACGCATGTCCTCCCCGAGGTCCTTCTCCCGTTTCTGGTTCACACCGGGGTGTGAGGATCGCGAATTAACGCTACACAAAGCTGTGCCACACAGGCGGTGCTTTGATCCTCAACCACAAGACTCTTCTTTTCAACAGAAGCCTTGATCATTTGCATCTTAGCATGCGACACAGGCAAACCACTCCATGCAACCGATATCTATCAATCACACAGAATGATATCCAATGTCAGACACACTGTCCATTTACAAGTCCGTTCTGGGTCTGAACGAAACCGGAGGCACCTTGTACCTCGCATATCCATCGATTTCCAAGTACGTATGGATGATCACCAACTGATTCCCTCCTCTTGGGTGACAGGCCAATCAAGATCATCAGTAATTATCCAAACGATGTAAAGACCTCCGGTCTTCAACCACCGTCTTCATCCTCGACACATCGTCGAATCTGTTATTCAGAATGGGATAAACTCGATCTTTCTGAATAACTCGCGTATATAATAAACAAGTGTTACACAAACACAACATACGCCTCATTCCAATTCAGAATATTCTTATACTTTGGGAAAGGTTCCCATTAATTTTATCAAAGATAAATTCCTTAAATTTATTCTTTAATCTTCCTTTGAATATCAATTCAAACCAAATTATGGTATATCCAAACTAGTCGGGATTAGTGAATCTTACCGAAGTAATCACTTGTTAAATTTCCCAACCCCAACCTATTCATCCCATGAAGTAAAACTGGTCATACTTCATATCTAACACCACGGTGTTATCGGTAAATTCAATTACCATTTCACGTTCAAATCTATTTAAAGATTTAACTATCGCCTGGAGCAAAACTGGTGATACTCCATTCTCGATCATTTCAATCTAATTAAAGATTCAATTAAAACTCCACTTGGTTTTAATCTTCCAAAAATCACTATCAATGATTATTTAACTTGGGAAATCATATCCTGTCTTTAACTGGGTTAAAGAACCAATGTCATTTAAAACACAGTTCACGATAAACCCAAAATCACATTCCATTTACAATGGAATCTTCATGGAAAACAAATCGATATATATAATTGATATAAACTTCCATATCCGACTAATAATATAAATGGAATAACGACAAAGCCTTTTAAATTCCATATATATTAGCAGTCTTCCTCCACAGAAATTCACTTCGATTATCACCAAATCTAATTCCATTCCATTCCAATTTATTTTATTAAACTGGAAACTTTACTTTTGAAAATCTCCTTTAAATCTTAACAAAAGATTTATAAATTCCAAATCACATTTCACTACAAATCGGGTTAAAGAACGAATACTGTTAAAAACACAGTTCACAACAAACCCAATTCACATTTCATTAATTATCGGGTTAAAAACTATTGTTATTTAAAACACCATTCACGATAAACCCAAAAATCAATTCCAATTCAATTCCAATTAAATATCATTTAATTGGCACATTTTATTAAATCTAAATAAAAAGATTTAATCTTTTTCTCAACTGGGTTTAAGAACAGTGTTAATGAAGACACCATTCACGACAAACCCAAATCCCGTTTGATATTAAATACAAGGCTCTGAATTGAAAATATATCGGCTTATATTCAATATCAAATTCTACGACCAACAAATATCGTATTGGAAATAACGATATAACTATATCTTTCAAATTTCCATAATAATATCTGTATAATCATGAAATCCAACATCGAAATATTCCAAAGACAATTTCGATTCAAATCCATTCCAATTCAATTATTGGAAATTCTGGTTACTTTTAAAACCATTTCAAATCCAATTTATTTATTTCAAAAATAAATGGATTATAATTCTAGTTCAAAACTAGTTCATTTCGATAAAAATTTATTTTTATCTTTTCAAATTTGGAGTTTTTCATACCAATTATTCCCAAATCATTTATTATGATTTTACACTAATTATTGATATTTTTAATAATTTTATCAAGGCCCTTACAGTCGATTTCCATCAACGGACATCGAACTGCACTTACAACGACCTTTTCCAAATTTGATTTGGACATAATTCCAAATCCTGCCATTAGATTTCAAATCTCTAATATTCTTTAGAAAGCTCTTTTCGATACGAACCCAATGGTTCTGGCTTAGGAGAATCCGACGGTCGGATCTCCCGTAATGTCCATTCGAAGTCAATGGTTGAAATTCAACTACCGTAGTGCGGCGCATTCTATTCAGGCCATTATATATATAATATATATATTATACATATTTCTTTGATTTCCATTTAAAACGTATTTTATAAATCGTTTTAAATTCGTTTTCAAAACGATTTCAACTTTATATTCAATTTCAAATCGAAATTGAATACTCCATATCATCGATATATAAATGATAATATTTCCAAAATATTATATTTTGAAATCAATTCTTTTTTCGATATTCTTTATAAAAATGAATAAAATCGATATAGATATCGTTCACATCAAAATGGCGCATATCTAATCAACACGGCTTTATATATTTCTATAACTTCGTTATTCTATTCAATAAATGAGTATTTTCTTCAACATATGAATTTTCTTTTATTCAACACATGAATATATATTTTATTCAACACATGAATTTTCTTTTATTCAACACATGAATATATATTTTATTCAACAAATGAATTTTCTCTTATTCAACACATGAATATATATTTTATTCAACACATGAATTTTCTTTAGTTTCTAACTTGGAATGAGGCCCAATCAATTACCATATAATGTTAATTATATGGATTCCCTACAACACATGTATATAATAGCAACGATAAATAATCAACCATCATCCAGAGTGCATTCTACACTGCATAAGCATCAAATATAAATATTTAACGCTTATAACAGACTGTCAGTCCATCGATCGACATACAGCTAATTATTTGGGATTAGTGTACGTCAAATATCATCACAACAGCCGTGTGGGGTTTCAAATCAACAAACACAGATTTTTATTTATGCAGTTGGGCGATGTGTAAAATTTATCATCCTAATCAATATCAGTCAAATGGGTGTACATAAACAAATCGTCTGATTTGCAAATGAAGATTTATTTCATCACATGAATATATTTTCCATTCCACATCACTTACCCAATTCACACAAACAAATCAATCAAAACACAACCAAACAAACAAGTCGTCCATGGTCTGTGGACGACGGGTGTCGGGTGCTGCTAAGCACCGTCTGCATCCTAGTATATATTTCAAACAAGAAATAAAATAAAAGTGAGGAGTTCTCACCGAATTCCACTCCGCCATTCTTTAACGGACGATGGTTTGGATTCTGTTCAAAATTCCAACGCCAACTTCTTTACCCTGTTCATATTAAAAATTATATTTTTATTGCTTCATTCCAATGAATAAAAATCACACTTTTATTTCTACTTCATATTTTTTTTACGATGCTTCTTTCTATATAAAAATCATATTTCTATATTCCTACTTCTTATATAAAGATCGAATTTTTATTTCGACGCTATAAAAATCACATTTTTATCTCAACATATATATAATAAAAATCAGATTTTTATTTCGCGACATATATAAAAATCGTATTTTTATATTCTCTATCTTGTAAAAATCATATTTTTAATATCTCTCTAATATAAAAATCATATTTTTAATACCTCTCTAATATAAAAATCATATTTTTAATATCTCTCTTATATAAAAATCATATTTTTGATATAAAAACCATCCTTCTTTTTTATAACATAACTATATAAATAAGATCATATATTTCCTTATCGACATCATAGTATGTGTAAAACTGATTTTCTATTCATCTTGAAACTTATTTACCTTAAATGAATAAAGAAAAATCATAAATGAGACAAAATAAAACTCACAACGGGTTTAGGGGGAGAAGTGGCAGCGCAGGGTGGTAGGGAGGCGTCGTAGGTGGGGGTTTGAAGTGGCGGCAGGCGGTGGCGGTTTTGGTCGGTTTGGGGAGTTTTGGATTGGAGCAGGAGGGGAAACGACGGAGGGGACTGGAGATGACCGGCGGAGGTGCGGAGGGAGCGGCGGTGACGATGGGGGTAGCGAGGTGGAGGTGGTGACCGAGGTAGGGCAGAATGACGGTGGGAAAAGGAGGAGCGACTGTTTTAATTTTGAGGGGCGCGATTTTCTGAATGGTTAGGGCTTCTAATTGGGGGGTAATATATATAATTTTATTTTATTTTTTTTCCTCTGAAATGTTGACTTCTTATTTTAACTCCGATCGACACCCAATGACTATTGTTCCTAGCTAATTACCCCCATTTCGAATGCAATGGGATATGTCCCGCAAGCCAGTTCAGCTGTTTTGATAGGTTTTCATCAAAATTAAAATGTAAATCTATATATATTTAATTTGAACGCACATTTCAATTTACCGGGGCCACATACTAAATTTAAAAATTGCTGAAAAATTATTTCTAGCTTCGTATTGATGATACGGTCCCAACAAAACTAATTTCGTCAAATTCTGAGACCGTCTGAAAAATGGCCATTTTCTAGTCAATCGTAATTGATTAAAACTGTCAAAACACGTTGTCTTTTACCACGCTCACAAATTGATTTCAAAAATTATGAATTTTGGAATCTAGCAATAACTTGACATCCCGGATCCAACAAAAGTGGTTTCGTCGAAAACGAAGGTCATTTACAAAATTTTCCGTTTTTAAGGGCCAAAATTCCATAGCGACTATTCTGAATTTTCAAATGGACATAACTTTTTATCCCCGCTATGAAAATTCGAATTTTCGGATTTGTTGGAAAGAGGTTTTCAATTGGATTTTAATATTTCTGCTTTCGCCAAAATCCGGTTTATTTTGAATCCTATACATTCATTTGAAATTTGAAATCAATTTTTCGAACTACCGCGCCATTTCTAATTCCTTTTATAATTAAAAAATATATTTATATTCTAACGTCGATTCAAATAAATATATACTTTCTATTTCTATTAAAAATAAATTGCTTGTCGTTATTATTTAAAATAAATCATTTTAAAAATTCAAAATTCATTAAAATTGCCAAAATAAAATTTTTAAATTAGCTTGGATTTCCGGGTTATTACACCCAAACTCCTGCATTGGATTTAAATAGATGTTTAAATCAAACATTGCGATGCTAACTCAAACCATTATACTCGTTAACTAAATTCACTTAACCAATCTTCACTGTCGAACCTTAACCATTCCTTAGTTAAAAACGAAGCCAATCAAGTTGGGGTATAACTACCTCTCAGACCTTAACTGAACAACATTTCTAACTTCGAAATAGACAAAGTTCACCTTTCAAATATTCAACAAACTTCCTTACGTAATTCTTGGATTCTATTTACGAATCCACTTCTTTACTGAAAAACATTGATTATAACTACAGCATTATAATCCCTACTTCTGAAATATCTAACTCCAAAATATAACTCGATTAACTCAAATAAATTAACACTAACTCCATTAACTTTAACTCGATTAACTTTAATTCATTAACTCTTATCACTTAACTCCTTTCGAATAAACTATATTCGATTAACTACTTTCGAATAAACTATATTCGATAACTGCTTTAACTCTATTCGAATAAACTATATTCGATTAACTCCTTTAACTCTATTCGAATAAACTATATTCGATTAACTCTTATTCGATTAACTAATATTTGACTAACTCTTATTCGAATAACTAATATTCGATTAACTCTCTTCGAATAACTAATATTCGATATTTCCTCTTCGAATAACTAATATTCGATTAACTCTCTTCGAATAACTAATATTCGATAACTCCTCTTCGAATAACTAATATTTGATAACTCTCTTCGAATAACTAATATTCAATAACTCCTCTTCGAATAACTAATATTTGATAACTCTCTTCGAATAACCAATATTCGATAACTCTCTTCGAATAAACTATATTCCATTAACTCCTTTCGAATAACTAATATTCGATAATCTCCCTTCGAATAAACAATATTCGAATAATTCCTTTCTAATAACTAATATTCGATAATCTCTCTTCGAATAAACAATATTCAATCAATTCCTTTCGAATAAACTATATTCGATAAACTCTTGTTCAATTAACTCTAATTGATTAACTCTAATCGATTAACTCTAATGCGATTAACTCTTATTCAATTAACTCTAATTGATTTACTCTAATTCGATTAACTCTAATCGATTAATTCTAACTCGATTAACTCTAATTGATTTACTTCATTAAGTTTGACTTCGTATTTCAAAATAGTATCCCATTTGAAAATTCTATTTATACTTCTATTTATAGAATTATTCATACGAAATCTCCTTTTTATTTCTAACACTTAAATCTCAATTAAAATCCCCTTTTATAACTCTATTTATTTTCTAAATAAATATTTCCTTTTATAATCTATTTATTTTCTAAATAAATATTTCCTTTCAAATACTATTTGTAAATTTTTTACAAATATTTCCTTCTCGATTCTATTTGCAAATGTTTTACAAATATTTCATTTTCAATTCTATTTGTAAATGTTTTACAAGTATTTCCTTTTCAACTCTATTTGTTAATGCTTTACAAATATTTCCTTTTCGATTATATTTGTAAATGTTTTGCAAATATTTCCTCTTTAATTCTATTTGTAAATGTTGTGCAAATATTTCCTTTTCAATTCTATTTGTAAATGTTTTACAAATATTTCCTTTCCAATTCGTTTCACAAATATTTTCCTTTAATATTTGTTTCACAAGTATTTTCCTTTTATATTTGTTTCACAAATATTTTCCTTTTATATATGTTTCACAAATATTTTCCTTTTATATTTGTTTCACAAATATTTTCCTTTTATATTTGTTCTTTGATTTTATAAATTTTTTTTATAAAATCCTTTTCCTTTTATACATAAAATCCATTAATTTTATATAAATTATTTATTTTCAAAATACACTTTGATAATCCTCTTTTCTACATTCCAGTATTTCATTACGGTATTTAAAATACCCAAATAACAATGATCGATATCATTCAACATACGTAATAAACACAGATTATATATCACATCATCTATTACAATATATGAAAAACAGTAAAATAAATGTTGAGAAATCCAGTTGGATTCCGCTAACCTGTTTCCCTGCATCCACATATGTTAAACAATATAATTAACATCAATTTCATTTCAAAATGAAATATTCTGATAAACAAAATCGATATTTGATTAACGATTTATATATATATATATATATATATATCGTTATCTATAATTTCCACCAATATATCAGCAGTTCATTCAAACAGTCAACACACAACAATCAGTCATCATTTATCAGTTCTAAATATACGTTATAAAAATATGAACTGGTAGAGTTGGTGATTTTTACTCACATTGGACGATCATCGTTAAATAACTATGATTATCGATTGATTCTGACAGACAATTTATTTCATATAAATTGTAACGAGCTCCAATCCACTGCCTGTCAGTTCTATTGTGTAGCCACCGTCCATACGATCCCGTCGGATCTTGTTTCGTCAAATTCTGATATCGTATGAGATAGTTATATGACTTACAAGTTTGTACTACATTAAATTGAAATCAATTAAATTTCCTTTTTCCAATCGTTGGGCTTAACCTTGAATTGTCGTCCCATCTACCTCATGAACCTATATCCGCTCACCTTCATCTCCTACAGACAGATCACTCCTCCCATTCAATCGGCCATTGTCGATCCTTCTCTTCCTCTTATCACCTTCTTCTTTTAACTATAATTCATCTCCTTCAATGATCTCGAACCTCAGCCACAAACACCATAACTCGCGCACACACATTGATTAACGCGAGGTCAGTTATTGGAGCTCGCTACAGGAAATCATATGACAGACTTTGGTGCCGAATCCAGCAAATTTTAGCATGCTAGTGGTTATCGATCCTCCGAACCCTAAACAAAATCCATTTCAGTGATCGATGTCTAAAACTCTTGAAACAGCCAACCTTAGACCATGCTATACGTTTCGCACCTTCAGGAATCCGCTCACGCCTTATGATTTCTACACAGAATTGAAGCCCTTTTGTCGTTGAATCCATGTATACAAGTTTTGTAATTTATAGAAATTTATTTCTATTTCTTTTGATTTATTTCTCCACTATTTTTTTTCTTTTGCTGTAAAAAGAAGTGACGGCGGAATTTTCTTTGACCAAAGAGGAAACTGATTAGGGTTAAAGGGTATGGGAGGGTATTTACAGAAGGATTTAGATATTATTTTTTCGAATATTACATTACATTATAATCAACTGCTGTTTTTAATTATCCTTTAAAATTCCTACAATCACACATGACATCAAAAAATCATGAAACTGGACATGCAGCTACAGTTCAACATTACAGACCCAATGAAACTGGTTTCATCGAATTCCGACTCCATTTGCTCACACAGCGTATTTTTAACCGTCAAAATATTGAATGTTTTTCACCTTAAAAATCCGTACGGCCACACACTGACTTCAAAAATCATGAAACTTGGAATCTAATGATAATTTTATGTTACAGATCCAGCAAAATTAGTTTCATCGAAAATGGAGGTCGTTTGCAAAACTGGCTATTTTTAAAGCTCTAAATAACCCATTTAAATATATAAATATTTTTAAAAATAATTAAATTTAATATTTATAAATAAATATTATCGTATGTATTCATAATAGAATATCATACAACTCCAATTGGATTTATAACTCAATATTCACAATCCCGATTGAATCGATATTCAATTTATATTGAAAAGATCATTTATAATATAAATAAATCATTATAAATTATAAAGGAACTCCATAGAGACTTTTTGAAAATTTGATTTGGACATAAATCAAAATCTACACGATGAAATCCTGATTTTTCTCTTCCATTAGAAAAATATACTTCACCAGCCCCGAACGTTTCTTGTTTCACAGAAATCCGATTTAAAATGGATTCTATATATTCAATTGAAGTTCGAATCGCCAAATTACGAACTGCCGCGCCATTTCGAGCTCAAATTTGATTATAATATAATTATACGTTCAAACTTCGTTTATATACTATATTCGTGAATATAATTCAAATCTATACTGAATTATATCTTAGAAATAATCCAATTCACACAACATTGTGAATTTCGCTATTTTCGATTATTTCGGAAATTAAATATATTATTCTGTTATTTAATTTAATTAAATATTCAATAGTTGTTTAATTAAACAGATATTTTATTCTCTATATCTCTATTTAAATAATTAAATTAGTTAATTATTATCCATAAAAATACGGGTCGTTACATTCTTCCCCCCTTAAAATAATTTCGTCCTCGAAATTGCCAAGGTAGGAAACAAACCCTATTAATTGGGTTAAACATTATCTGTTTACTTCTTAACTTCTGTTTCAACTGAACCATAATTTCAATTAAATATTTATTCATTCCCACTAACAAAAATTTCAAAAATCCTGAAAATTTTCTAATACCTTAATTTTTCGAAAAATTTCGCCAGCACCTCCTTTGTATTGGTCAATCTGTACAACTACAACTCGCCTCTCTAGGTCATCTCCAACCCAAAAGAAAAGCAAACAGCCAAGCGGCTTGCCAGTTCGGCTCATAAAATCTCATACCCAATATGAAATATAAACTTGTGCCATTTTGTTGGGCATATCATTATCTCATTTCCCTCTGCTGCCAATTCAGCATATACCCATATCATCCCAATCAAATTCCAATATGTTTTTATCCACAAATCCAACCATTCGCTTATACCGAAGTCAATTTCTATTCTGAACTCGAATTCCGACATCAATTCCAAATTCTTACGACATCAATCCAACTTACTCAATATCATTATATTCTATTTCAATTCAATTTCAACTTAACTAGCTTTAATTCAATTCCAGCTTGCTTTCACAAAATTCAATTCAAACAAATCTTTCCCTGGGAATTTTTAAACCATTTACCATAGCAAAAATCAAATATTCCCTTTCGGAATCAAAGAAACTTGTTTTCTCAAAACATTTCCAAAAACAAAATTTTTGGTAGTAATCCGTCACTTAAAACTCGAAAATGAATACTGATGATGCTACAGTCATTATCAGAATTAATTTCCGGCAATCGAAGTGACTTCAATACTATATCAGTTTTCAAACCATTTCTAAACATTTTCACTTTGAAATATATTTCAAAATAACATTCAAAACCCTTGTTAAAAAATATAAAATCTCCCAGGATTTTATTATTCTCATATTTTATATCCAAATCCATTTGCAAACACTTTTTTTTCAAATTTTCCAGGGTTGAATTTAAATTCTGATTTAAAATCAGATTTACTTAATTTCGTAATACTTATATGAATTTTATTTGGTTATTTACATAACTGTTTTAATTATAATCTGATCTGATTATAATCACAACCAACATATCCAATATGCTATAATATTTCAAATATCTATACTTTGTTTATATCAAAATATATTTTGGGTAAAATTATTACATTTACCTCTTTTCAAATCATATCATGTCAGTTCATCGTATTCAAGTGTTTATAAACCCTTATCGATACAGTGGATCAAACTGATTGACCAGAACTCATAAACAACTCAACCAATAAATCTCCACAATATAAAACCATTTTGTATCAAATAAAAATACGTTCACTCGTACATATACACTCAAACTCAATCTAGGGCATTACTAACCCCATCTCTACTGATTCACGCCACAGAGCCAAGGTAATTACTTAATCTTCAGCTCTGATACCACAGTAACGACCCGAGGTTTTCGAGATCCTGGTTATCGACATAAACTCAATGTCGACTATCCAAGCATCGAAATTACCGGATTGTCCATGAAAGAAATTAGAGGGTGAGAATAGATAAGATAGAAACTTAGAATAGAAGAAGAAGAAAATACAACATCAGAGTAATTACGAATCTCACAGCGGAACGAACAACATATAATAGATACATAATATTGAAGTAAAATCAGTATATGTATACAGTAACATTATCAGAGTATAACACTTACAACACAACGGAAATTACTATAGCTATATAATACTGAAGCCTCCTACTCCAAGTTCTCCAAGTATATCTGAAAAATACTGACCACTTGACTGCCCGTACAAAATTGGGCACCCAAGAGTTTATGGAAAACAAAACAAAACAAACTCTTGGTCAGTCAGTCATGGGACTGGTGTGAGTAAAACAGTTTAAAACAGTTTGAGCAATTAAATGATATCTTATAAGACCACGCCATATAACGGAACATGTTTTTCCCTTATGAGAATCCAAAATAGTCTTTATATCAAAATTCTTTTGATATTATGATAGTGTCTGTCAACCACATTATAATAATCATCTAGCAGAAACGTTTTCATCTCACATCCTACATATATAGTATACAATCAAAACCGCGAGCACTTATTGGATAATGGATTTCCAACTATGATAAGGTATGGAACCACCTTATGATAGTGTACCTCTAGTGAGTAATACACTGGGTTCAACAAGAACATCTTGCAACCCAGCCACACATGACCGACCACTCATTTCACTTGAGTGTATCGAATGTATATCACCAACGGTTAGGATCAGCAACCGTTTCCCGAATGGGACAGCATCGAATAGATTAAAGAATGAAATGAATATCTCTAGATAGGGGATAATACACCCTACTTGGAAGCCAACCACTTAGCCATGCTGCCTGCCCAAATTTTGTCATTTCCCGGTTGTGAGGCTAGAGGCCGCGCTTATCTCTGACAGATCACATATTTATTCACTTTGAATGTCACATCGTCATACCCGCCAATTCACAAATTGATTTCCCCAAAAATACAACGGGTATACAGCTAAGAGAAACGAATTCCTCCACCACCAAACGTACATACGTCTGAAGAGACCAACTTACGTGATCCATTAAATATATTCTGTCAGACATTCTTCCATAGAGGTTGTCCTGGGACTGGACAAACCGAATGCACTATTCTGCAAACAAGACAGCCCTTGCATAAATCCGTCTTCAATTATTTTCATCATATTTGATCGCAACACTAACGCCCATACAGAGTGGTTTTTAGATAATGAATCTGATTCCAGTCTCTCCGTATTGACGACAGAAAAATGGTCAAAAACTTCAATAGTCGGTGAGTTAACTATCAAAGAAAACATGTGTGCAAATCACGATATTATTTCCAGATGGAAATTCTATCGATCAATCATCAACCATCATTTATCTCTTAAATTAATCTATCATTAATTTATTCAGTTACCCATTTCCTATTTCCATATATTCAACATTTCTTATTTTCTAAATTTAGAAAATATACGTTACTAGCATTGGAAAACATTTCCAATTCTTATTTTCTATATTAGAAAACATTTCTGATTCTTATTTGGAAAACATTACCAAAACTCCTACATTGGATTTAAACAGATGTTTAAATCAAACATCGCTATGCAAACTCAAACCATTATACTCATTAACTAAATTCACTTAACCAATCTTCACTGTCTAACCTTAACCATTCCTTAGTTAAAAACGAAGCCAATCAAGTTGGGGTATAACTGCCTCTCGGACCTTAACTGAATAACATTTCTAACTTCGAAATGGACAAAGTTCACCTTTCAAATCTTTAACAAACTTCCTTTCGTAACTCTTGGATTCTATTTACGAATCCACTTCTTTATTGAAAAAACATTGATTATAACTATCGCGTTATAATCCCTAATTCTGAAATATCTAACTCCAAAATATAACTCGATTAACTCAAATCTATTAAACCTAACTCCATTAACTTTAACTCGATTAACTTTAATTCATTTACTCTTATCACTTAACTCCTTTCGAATAAACTATATTCGATTAACTCCTTTTGAATAAACTATATTCGATAACTCCTTTAACTCTATTCGAATAAACCATATTCGATTAACTCCTTTAACTCTATTCGAATAAACTATATTTGATTAACTCTTATTCGATTAACTAATATTCGACTAACTCTTATTCAAATAACTAATATTCGATTAACTCTCTTCGAATAACTAATATTCGATAATTCCTCTTCGAATAACTAATATTCGATTAACTCTCTTCGAATAACTAATATTTGATAACTCCTCTTCGAATATCTAATATTCGGTAACTCTCTTCGAATAACTAATATTCAATAACTCCTCTTTAAATAACCACTATTCGATAACTCTCTTCAAATAACCAATATTCGATAACTCTCTTCGAATAAACTATATTCGATTAACTCCTTTCGAATAACTAATATTCGATAATCACTCTTCGAATAAACAATATTCGATTAATTCCTTTCGAATAACTAATATTTGATAATCTCTCTTCGAATAAACAATATTCGATTAATTCCTTTCGAATAAACTATATTCGATAAACTCTTATTCAATTAACTCTAATTGATTTACTCTAATTCGATTAACTCTAATTCGATTAACTCTAATCGATTAATTCTAACTCGATTAACTCTAATTGATTTACTTCATTAAGTTTGACTTCGTATTTCAAATTAGTATCCCATTTCAAAATTCTATTTATAGTTCTGCTTATAGAATTATTCAAACGAAATCTGCTTTTTATTTCTAACACTTAAATCTCATTTAAAATCCCCTTTTATAACTGTATTTATTTTCTAAATAAATATTTCCTTTTATAATCTATTTATTTTCTAAATAAATATTTCCTTTCAAATTCTATTTGTTAATGTTTTACATATATTTCCTTTTCAATTCTATTTGTAAATGTTTTACAAATATTTCCTTTTCAACTCTATTTGTAAATGTTTTACAAATATTTCCTTTCAATTCGTTTCACAAATATTTTCCTTTTATATTTGTTTCACAAATATTTTCCTTTTATATTTGTTTCACAAATATTTTCCTTTTATATTTGTTCTTTGATTTTATAGAAATATTTTCTTTTATAGAATCATTTTCCTTTTATATATAAAATCCATTGATTTTATATAAGTACTTTATTTTCAAAATAAACTTTGAAAATCCCCTTTTCTACATTCCAATATTTCTTACGGTATTTAAAATACCCAAATAACAATGATCAATATCATTCAACACATGTAATCAACACAGATTATATATCACATCATATATTACAATATATGAAAAACAGTAAAATAAATGTTGAGAAATCCGGTTGAATTCCTCCAACCTATTTCCCTGCATCCACAGACGTTAAACAATATAATCAACATCAATTTCATTTCACTATGATATATTCTGATAAACAGAATTGTTATTCGATTAACGATCAATATATATATCGTTTTCTATAATTTCAACTAATATATCAGCAGTTCATTCAAACAGTCAACACACAACAATCATCATTTATCAGTTCTAAATATACGCTCTGTTGAACAAACCTAGCTAATTCAAATCAACATCAAAGAGAGATTGAAAACACGCATTATGTACAACCTTGAGCCTATTCATCCTCCCAGCTATTCTACCCCAATAAGATCCACTGGGCGTTGTATTTTCTTGTCATACATGTCATCTAAGACAAGACAGCCAAAGGATGCCTATTTTTTTTACACCTATCCTTTTCTGTAACATATTATTCTGTACATTTTTAAACTGCACATGCTCCTTCATCTTTTGTCCAAGCCTGAGTTGATAGCATAGCTGAATTGCACAGACCTATTTAAGTAGACATGCCTACTAATCTAAAATGTCACAGCAAAATGAAAATGTGACCCTATCCTTTCACGTACTCATTTAGTAGGCAACGTTTAACCTAAGGCCTAGTGAAGTGAAACATACACACTTGATCAATGAAGCATGCCACGCTAAATCTATAAGCTTAGCACATGCAAAACATTTTTTTTCTTTAAATATGACTAAGCTCTCAGAGGACCTCTGCAGTATTTTCTTGTCTTTCTCCTATCGGGTAAAGTAGAAATCAGCACTACACAGCTTGCTAATGTAGCATATCCTACCGAATCCCATCAAATAAGTACACTGTATTGTTTCTTCAAATCACACACAGCTATGGAAAATAAGGTCAGCTACCCTACCCTTCAATACGTGACAACCAAGCTGTTAAGACTTTGCCGTGATTGCCAAGGAAACGTATTACGGGCCTGCCAAACAATCTCCTTGCTGGCCAAACTTTCCAGCTCTACAAATAACTGCACCTATTTCCTTTTCCAGGCAAGAGAAAATCGAAAACCTTTGGGTTCAGCAAGACCAAATACCGAAACTCCTCCGTACTTAAATAGCTTCAATCCCCTAATCCATTATTCTTGTCGTGATGTGTGTTTAATGTAAAATAAATATATAAAAAAGAAGAAGATATAAACGATGGGAGAACTCACGGTTTTCATACGGTAGGCAGAAGTGTTTTTGGGAAGAAAAGGTCCTGGTGCTCACGGGTAGGACGGTGAAGTAGATTTGGGCATGGGGCTTTGGGTCGTTATGTAATGCACTTATAGAAAAAGAGAATAAATAGTCGTACTGGCGGAGAAAGGAGTTATGCTGAACGATGGAGAGTGAAGTATTATAAAATGGGATATGGCAACATTGAAATTGGTATTAAAATGGATAGGATGTTTCGAAGTTAAGCAGTGTAACACCCCGAATTTTATGTTAACTATAAATTAACAAATTAAAGTATAATTAATTCTAAATGAAAGAATTAAGGGAAACGGGTTACGCCACTGCGCTCGTCTTGGAATTCTGCCTACGATAAAGTCCGAGTTTGCGTGAATCGGACTCCGTATGAAGTAGTTATGACCTCCGGAAGTTCCAGAATTCAATTTAAAATTCAAACAGCTCAAATTCAGTTCGAAATTTGAAAAACAGACCTAAACTGGGCTGGACGGGAAAATTCCCGCCTAGGCACCAGGTCGACCAGGGGGTCGACCTGGGTAACCAGGTCGACCATAGGGTCGACCTAGGGGCCGACCTGGGGGTCGACTTGCCCAGTCGATCTGGTTTGGCCCTGGCTAGCCTGGTCGGTTTCTGGTCGAATTTCTGAGCTTGGTTGTGTCACTAGGGCTGATTTATCACTTTCTGTTTGGCCTATCTTGGTGTGTAAGGTCTGGATTCACTCTATGATCATCTGACGGCTCAAATCAATCTGAAATTCTATAAATACAACTCAACACTCAACCTAAATTCACGCAAATAATATATAACTAGAGCCGTCGTGCTGCAGGAAGGAAACTAAGAGTGGCCGTTAGTTAGAGAAAGATTAGAGACGAGCGAAACTAAAGTTAAAACAAGAATCAAACAACGTTTGTCTACCCAAAGGAAAGCATTGCAAATTCAGAACTCAGATATCAGAAAACAAGACCGTCGTTTGTTGTAAGTATAGTGATTTTTCCGATGTGAATAAAAATTAAGACTTGATTCGATGTAAATTGGAAATGGGGTTGTGCTAATGTATAACAATGATGTTAATTCAAATCTATGTATTGAAATGATTGTATTATGAATGGTTGGAATGTTTGTGGTTAAATTTACTTGGTGTTGGATCCATTCAAATGAAAACAACATCACATGCAAGTTGTATAGTTCATGTTGTAATCTACACCTATATGTTTATGTGACTATATAGGTTATATGTGTTATGACTAAGCTAAGATCTCATGTATATACTTTATGCTAAAACCTTTATGCCTAAATGATTAGATCCTATACATGCTCATATGTTTATACAAAAGTTGCAAGTTCCTAATTGGATCCATGCCAAGATCCACTTTAATAAATGTTTCATGTTGTAGTTGGACATATGATTGGATCTAGTTCACACATGTGATAAAATTATACATACTTTATGAACATGTCATACCTTTGTCATATGCTAGTGATGTTCGATGTTATGCCTAGATCTAAACATGTTTAGGCTTACGTTGTCTAAATCATATGCTAATTCATGTGACACATGTTTAGTTAGATTCCCCTTTTTAATGCAAGTTCACATGACAAGTTGAAACCCATGATTCAGTCTATGTTGCAAATTCACATATATGTATGTTGACTATTTTGCAAGTTCACACCTATGATGTTCATATTGACTATGCCAAGAATGCCAAGTTTCCATCTATGTCATGTTTACGTTAATGAATTTCTTTATGCCAATTTTGTGTACGCTAAATTAGGCTAAGTTTTTAGCCTAATATTATATGTTAAAAATCATGCGGACGAGAAATTAGGCTAAGATTGTTAGCCTAATAATTAGACGGGGTAACGTTGGGAAAAATTGGTAATTGTAGGGAACTTGACATAAATGGGTGAAATTATATGTATTGGAATGTTTGTCACGTGCCAAAATTAATTGCACTTAAATGGTATAAATTCTTATACCAAAAATGTTAAACTTGGAAGGTGGCCCATAACATATACATATAACAAGTAAAAGAGACGAATATGTAAATTTAGAAAATACGAGTATGCTTAACACGAGGTTGGATTGAATTGTGATGTAAACCCGCCCGGACCCGCCCGGATGTCCAGTAGTCACAACAATACCTATCCAATGTGGGTGGTTAAGCATTGAGCCCAATAAGGACCCGAGGTTAGACTAAGTTACGGTGTAAACCTGCCCAGAACCGACCGACACATCTAGTAACCGAAACAATACCTGTCTAATGTGAGTGGTCGGTGCTTTAAAAGAAGGACAGACAAGTCAGGATGGAAGGGTTAAGTTAACCAAAAACACTTAACCAATTCAACATGTTAAATTAAACTGATCGGTGGGGTTAGGTAAATACAGACACTTAACCACTTAACATGTTTGATTAGAAAACCCTAGTAACGGGGTCCCATTTCAGTAGTAACCCAATTAGGTATCATGGTACCCTAAAATTAGGCAGGGTGGGGGCACGATTACTGGGTTGATTGTAAGCAGTCGAAAGCGACGACGGTGGGTGCAACAGTGTGGGTTCTAATGGAGTGCGGGCGTGCACACACTTCGGAGCAGACAAACAGGGCACTAGGGGCACCAGTAGTATAACCTATGCATTCTAGAGTTGTGTCGGTCCGCCACCATGGGACTTGATACACCCCATAGTGGGACCAGTATAGGTATCTACAATCTTTGGGGGCCGTAAGACACAGATGATTACGCGAGTAGGAGCCGATCTTTAGAAAAAGGGGATCACTTCACCCTGATCATGGGGTGCCAGTTAAGGCAATGCAAGTAGGTGCAGAGATATAGTGTGGGATGTGATAGTATATTCGATTCAAACTGCTTTATCTTAGTTTATGATACTTCCTATTTCCAGTTTATACCTTTCATGCCCTTTTTCTTATTCTCATACTGAAGAGTCACTAGACTTGCCAGGCTTTTTGTCTGACCCTATTTTCGTTCGTCTTCTTTTCTTCCATTCCCCCCCCCCCCCCGGTCCACAGGGAGGAAATAACCCAGCTTAGTCAGACTCTTTGCAAGCTTCAAGATAGTAGATGTACGGTTTGGACTCTCTTTCCTTGGCTATGGCTGTTGGACACATTCTATGGGGATTTATGCAGTTTTAATTATGTTTTATGCTTCTGTATTTAATAACCAAGACAGAAATGATGATGTAATGTTTTTGGATGTTATTATGTGATAGTTATGGAAATGTTTTGTATGAACACATATTTATGAAATAAAAAGTCTGTTTGTTTTCCACTGCTTATATATATGTGTTTATATTTGTCTTGTGTTTTATCTGTGACCTTTACTTAAAGGTATTCCCTTTGTGAGTGACCTTAATGGAGGTGGGGTGTTTCAGGCAGGAAGAAGAACGAAAATATGAGAGACTTGGGCTTTGAAGGAGATGCACAGTAAGGTATTATAAATATGCCTGATTAATAGTAACCAAACCTTATCACGTGTTATGCATGCCTAATCTAAGTGAATAGAGATGACCAAATTTAAATATGAGGTGATTACGTGGTCGTTATAATTCAAAACCAACCATTTATGTTCGCTGGTATATAACTAATACCAGTGTAACCATCAATCGGTTAAAAATCAAGTTAATAATTCGTTCAAGAAATTGGGATCGGAAGCCATACCGATCTGGTGGAAACCCAATCATCAGAACTTGAAATGTTTATATCACCAACAGATCATCACGTGACCGTGTATACCATTTTATATAAATAAAACCACATAAACCATAATTAGTTTAAAACTTAGTCAATGACTTATTAGTTTAACTTGAGAACGTGAATATGTGGTTTGTGTAACGTTCGCATATGTTAACAGAGTAAGACCAAATAAGGAGCTTTGGATCGTAGGGATGGAGGCTTCGAGATGGAGCTGGTCAACACTGGAAGTGTAATGACACGCATTTTGCCCGACCTTAATCGATCGCTAGATCGACTAAAATCGTTCAAAACCTGCATAGTTAACTTTGCGCATACAATACATTAGAACAAACAACAGCACACTTTTATAGACATCATAACAATGATACATCAGAGTACAGAATATCAGAGTACAACCATAAATAAAATACAGCGGAAGACTTATTACAATAAATCAATACAATACACAGCGGAATACTTTCTATGCTCTGGACACAGCTCTAGGCTTCGACCCAGAATCCTGCTCAAGGCATAAATATCTACAAAAAAGCTACTCGACTGCCTGTGTGGAAAAGAGGGCACTCGAGTTTGCCAGTGAAACAAACTACAGGCCAGTCATGAGACTGGTATGAGAAATCTAACTTAATTAATCTAATAATATGGCTAATCACAGGACCATGCCGCTAACGCGGAACGGGTTTACTCTATTGGATTGCCAGTGCATAAAATAAAGTAAATCGTTAAATAATGCAATGCTTTTTAGAAAAATGAAACAATTATAAGACTCAAGTCTCATCACACAATGCAATGCAAACCGGAGGATAGAGTTTTACCTTATAATGGTCAAAAATGCTTGATACGATAAAAACGGATTTGATATTATTATTAGTGTATATATATTTTCAAAAGCAATTTCAATCGTAATGTATCAATCATATATGACATGGGTACCGTATATCATGTCACCATACTAGTTCAACAATCAAAACCGCATGGTGACGTATTGGAAATTGGGTTTCCATCATGAGTCGAAGCTAGGGATCGTCCCCTCCGATTCGAGACACTCCAGCAAATGCCTCAAGATCACACCTATGGGCAACCCTTGGATCTTTATGGCCAGTCCACACTTACGTTAGTGGATTAGTTATGCCTGAACACACACTTCCTGGTCCTTTTGGAACTCTATATGGCCACTAACAACCAATAAAACCGAGGTACCTCATAATCCAACATCCACATAAGTAAAAATGTCAGGGCTGGTAGGTCGCTGACACTACTCTAGCTAGAAAGAAACGTGTGCACTCCCTGCAGTCCTAATCCCGTTTTTGACTCATACCCGTGTGTGAGGCTCGCGAAGTCACGCTATACACAAAGCTATGCCTAAACGGGCTATGCGCCTAAACAGGCTATGCTTTGATCATCAACCACCAGGCTCTGCTTTTCAACAAAAGCCTTGATCCATGCATCTTAGCATGCCACATTGTCAATCCATATCATACCATTGATTCCTATCAATATATAACCTCTAAGATCATACGTCTCAGAGAAGGGTGTTTATCACTAAACTGATATATATTTAGCAGAGATCAACGAATATCGTATAAAGGAATACAACGTCAGACATACAATCCATTTTCAAGTCCGTTCTGGGTCTGAACGAAGCCGGAGGCACCTTATACCTCGCATATCCGAACAATCAACAATACGTCTGGATGGCTACACCTGAATCCCCTTCAAGGTAGCTACTCCAATCATGGGACTCAGTAGCAACACATCCTTTCGATATGAAGAACGTCGTTCAATCACCGTCTTCAACTCTTCGACTTAGATCGTCGTATAATCATTTGAAATGAGATTGAACTTGGACTTTTCAAATGATTCTCGTATATATATATATATATATATATATATATATATATATATATATATATATATATATATATATATATATAAAACCATTTCATATCGTTATTAGTATTTAATAACGATTTATCGCTATTTTAATATATATATATATATATATATACTATATTCATTTAACGACGCTTCGGGTCGATCGGCGGCCCTGGCGCTGCTTTTATCCAAACTTGATTTACACTTATCTCAAAATCTAACCATTGGATTTTGACGTAATTTATATCGTTGGAAAGATCTTCTCAAAGCGGTCCTAATGGTTTTCAGTTTTGGGAAAATCCGACGGTCGGATCTTACGGTATAATCATTTAAAGTTACGATTTCAAATCGCGAACTGCAGCAGCACGATTCATTTAATTTTAATTTTAATTTATATAAAAATATAAATATAAATCGTTTGGTGATTTCAACTACTAAGATAGATTCTTTTTATCGCATCTAAAATGACTATATGAATATCACTTTTATTTCTACTCTTTTTATCGCTTCTAAAATGACGATAAAATTATCACTTTTATTTCTACTCTTTTTATCGCATCTAAAATGGCGATAAAAATATCACTTTTATTGCTACTATTTTTATTGTCCCTAGAATGACAATAAAAATATGTCTTTTTATACTATTCTTTTTATTGTCTCTATTCTGACAATAAAAGTTTAACATTAAATTCTATCCTTTGATTACATCTACAATGTAAATTTAAAATGCCTCTTTTAATCTAATCTTTTTATTTACACCTAGAATGTAAGTAAAAATGTAACTTTGATTCTATTCTTTATTTACATCTAAATTGTAAATAAAGATGTTACTTTAAATTTATTCTTTTTATTTACATCTAAAATGTAAATAAAGATGTCGCTTTATTTTCTTCTTGTTTTCACCAAAAATGTAACTTATTTATTTACATCAAAAATGTAACTTCAAATGTCACTTTTTAAATCCATGGTTCTATTTACAACTAACATGTAAATACAAGGTTCACTTTGATTTCTATGTTTTTATTTTCATCTAAAATGTAAATAAAAATGTGTCTTTTCTAATTCATGATCCTATTTACGTCTAAAATGTAAATAAACATATAACCTTTCATCTATGGTTTTATTTACTTTTTGCAATGTAAATAAAATGTACTTTTTAATACTATGTTCTATTTACATCTAATATGCAAATAAAAATGTACTTTCTAATTCATGTTTTTATTCACATATCAAATGCAAGTAAAAATTTCACTTTTTAATCCATGGTTCTATTTACACCTAAAATGTAAATATAAATTTCCCTATTTATTTCATGGTTCTACTTACACCTAAAATGTAAATAAAAATGCACTTTTTATTTCTATGTTTTTTTACTTACATCTAAAATGCGAATAAAATATCCTCTATAAATCAAGTTTTTATTCACATCTAAAATGTGAATAAAAATGTACTTTTTATTTTCATGTTTTATTTATCTCTAAAATATAAATATAAATACCCTTTTTCAATTCATGCTTTTATTTATATCTAAAATATAAATATAAATGTCAACTTTTTATAATCATGTTTTTATTTAAAACTAAATTGCAAATAAAATTGTACGTTATAACTTCATGTTTTTATTTGCAACTAACTTACAAATATAAAGTGTACTTTATATCTATAGTTTTTATTAGCATATAAAAAGGCAAATAAAAATGTACTTCTAAATTTCCTGTCTTTTATTCACATCTAAAATGTGAATAAAATATCCTTTACAAATTCATGTCTTTACTCACATCTAAAATGTGAATAAAATATACCCTTTTAAGTTCAAGTCTTTTATTTACATGTAAAATGTAAATAAGATATACTTCTTTATTCATGCCTTTTGTTTACATGTAAAATGTAAATAAGATAAACTTTCTTTTCTAATACATGTTTTGATTTACATGAGAAATGTAAATAAAATGTTCTTTTCTAATGTTTCATACTGCAATAAAATGAATTTTTTTGTTATTGTATATTATTAAACAATTTTCTATAAATTCTAATGACAAATAAAAGGATATGGTTTTAACACTTTTCTATTTAACAAAACGAATACTTTGTTTTTTCATACTTTTCTATTTAATAAAATGAATATTTTGTTTGCAACCAATTTCCTATGTTATTCAGATGACAAATAAATGAATATTTGTTTGTAAACAATTGTCTGTGTATATTAATGTCACATAAATGCATATTTCATTTGTAACAATTTCCTATGTATATTAATGACACATAAATGCATATTTCATTTGTAACAATTTCCTATTTATTCTAATTCATCATTTTATAACCGAATGATATTTTAATCCCACTTATCATTTCCTAAAAATAATGATAATTTTAATCTAACTTATCATTTCCTAACAAAAATGGTAATTTTAATCTTGACATAACATTTCTAATATATGTGATAATCTTATACTAACATAATATTTCTAACAAATGTGATATTTTTCATTAACATAATTTTCTAACAAAATGGAATTTTAATCCACATAACATGTTCTCCAACAAAAGTGTATTTTAATTCACATAACATGTTTTCCAATAAAAGGGTATTTTAATTCACATAACATATTTTCCAACAAAATGGTATTTTAATTCACATAACATGTTCTCTAACAAAATGGTATATCTTTAACATTTCTAATTCTGCCCAAATGTCATTTTACAATGTCAATTCTAATGCAAATAAAAAGAACATTTCTAAATTAACATAACATCTTCTAATATAACATGATCAGACAAGCGATACTTTTGTGTTAATATAACATGATCTAACAAAGTGCTATTTTTATTCTAACACAATATAATCCAACAGATTGATAATTTTATTCTAAAATAATATCATTTTATATATATTTTTATTTTCATAAATACAATAAAAATGTGATTTTATTGTAAATAAATCCTAGATCTACAAAATTTAATCCAATCATTTCATCTCAAACGCAAACAACCAAACCAAATCACGTACAATCATACACTGAATTGAAAAACAGAGGAATCATAACACAATTATAATTAATTTATTTTAATTATTTTAAAAGGAATAGAGTTCTCACATTGGTTTGAATCTGAGTGGTTCAGATCTGAATTTTCCTTAAATTCTGGTTTGCTCCGTTTTAGATTTAGTCAGCTTCATGTTGTAGTGTTCTTCAATATGATCGCAACGCAACTTGTTTCGTTAATTTCTGATTTAATATGACAAAGTTACAATGATATAAAGTTTTAATACCATAATTATGTAATTTAATTAATTAAATACACTAATTACTTTGCTTAAGAGGAAATTGGCCGCTCTTCTTCCTATTCCTTCCTGTAACAAATAGAACCCATCAGCGTCGGAAAGCCAACGCCGTCGCACCCCCCTTTGAGCCACTTGGGGCTGATCAACCACCGCCATCTCATCGCTTTCGAAGCCAGCCGCCTGCGCCCCCAAGGTCGGCCACCTCGCACGCTCCATGGGCCCCAGAAAAGTTCTCCAAACCCATCGGCTTTGAGCCATGAAATCGACCACCTCAGATCATGGTTTCTGTAACGACCCAGAAAATCTGAACCAATTCAAAAATTTTAAATTGGCTAAAATAGTGAATTTTAAGTATTTAAAATGAATATTTTAAATAATTATGATGAAAAGTAAGTTTGAATCGAAGATGAAAATAAATATAATTACTTTGAATTATAAACAAGGCTGAAATGGCGCGGTAGTTTCAAAATTTGAATTCAAACTTTGACTGACTGTACCGGGTGCAAAACAAAACGGATTTGAGTGAAACCAAAAATATTTAAATCTGTTAGTGAATACCTTTCTAACGAATCTGAAAAATCGAAGTTTCATAGCGGGAAGCAAAAGTTATGGCCAAATGAATTTTTCTGAAAGGTCGCTATGGAGTTTATATAGCCCGTGAAAATGGCCATTTTGCAAACGACCTCGGAATTCGACGAAACCACTTTTGTTGGATCCGGGATGTTAAACTATTGCTAAGTTTCATATTTCATAATTTTTGAAGCTAGTATGTGAGCGTGGCAAAGGAAAATGTGTTTGGTCATTTCTATTAAATTGGGTCGACCAAAAAATGACCATTTTGCAAACGACCTCAGAATTCGTCGAAACCACTTTTGTTGGATCCGGGATGTCAAATTATTGCTAGGTTTCAAATTTCATAATTTTTGAAGTTAATATGTGAGCGTGGCAAAGGAAAATGTGTTTGGTCGATTTCTATTAAATTGGATCGACCAGAAAAGGGCCATTTTTCAAACGGTCTCAGAATTCAATGAAAATAGTTTTGTTGGGCCCGTATCGTCAAAACATAGCTAGATTTATTTTTCTGGAATTTTTTGAATCAGTTTGTGGCCCTGGCAAATTGAAATGTACGTTCAAATTAAATATTGAATGTTATATATTTTAAATTAAAGGAAAACTGACTGAAACAGTCGAATGGGCCTACGAAACATATCCCATTGTGTTCGAAATGGGGGTAAAACGCTAGGGACGACAGTCTTTGGGTTTGAATTGGTGTTCGTGTGTGACAAGGGGTATCTTAGAAATTTAAAAATATATAAATTAATTAAAAAAAAATCATTGGTCAGAAACATCTTCTCTCTCCCCGCTCCCTTTCTCCTCTCGACGGAAACCGCATTCGAAACTTCCCGGCCATTTTCCCATCGATCCACGCAACGATACACCACAACCCATAGAAAATTTTGAAGCTCTTCCCTCCCTCTTCAAATCCATACTAGTGGCACCCCCTATCATAGCCTATGCCTCGCGAATCGTGCCCCCAAACCTCCTGGTTTTTGAGCGCCGCCACCCCTTAACCGCGCCAACGAACTGAGAACCACCACCACGTGTGAGAAGCCCCTTCCAAGCTCTTTGACGCTGCGTAGTCCGATCATCAAGACACTACACGGATTTGAAGTTATTGCAAAACCTAGTTTTGAACATTCAAAGAAAGGTAAAGACCTATTTTAAATTAAACTATATCATAGCACTTCTAAGCGCTACTGTTTATGATTACACTGTAAAAATCATATCTTTTTCGTTTGTTGACGAAATTCAGTGAAACAAGAGACGGTGGACTCGTGTGGACGTCTTCTACATTCTAGAAGAGACCGCATATTTTTCTGAGCCTTCTGCTATTTTTGGTGGAGTGGAACCCAATGTGAGATTTCTAATTTATAAACGATATGGAAAACGACGATGTATAAATTATATAGTCGATGTATGAGTTATAAAAGCGTTGTACACCTCTTGTATAAGTGTTTTATAAGTTGTATGTTCGATATATAAGTTATATATGCGTTGTAAAACTTATATATGTGTTGAAATGGAAGTGAAATGCTTATATAAATATATATATATATATATATATATATATATATACACGCCCTCCGTCCACAAACCATGGACGAAATTTATTGGTTGTGATTGGCGTGAAAATTGGTTGATTACGAATGGTTGATTAAAAATGTTTGTGGTTGAAATTGATTGATTGTGGTTGAAAAATACCCGTTTGTGTTTGAGAATTGTTGGGTTGAAACCACTTAGGATTAGTTTGTAGAAATGAAAAAAATATACATGCCGCCTGCGTGCGAACTAGATGCATAAAATCCCCAATGTCAAAAGCTGCGAGGCTTTAATGTAGAGCGAGGAGCCATACTAGGGACGGCCCCGGTTTTAACTACCCTGTCGTTATGCTGTCGAAATTTTCTGAAATATTCATGTGTTAGAATCATTTTCATTTGTTGAAATTATTTTCATATGTTGAAACCGTTCATGTCTTGAATAGAAATTCATTCGTTGAATAGAAATTCATGTGTTGAATGGTATTCGGGTTTGAAATAAATTATTTTATAATAAAAATCATATTTTTATTCATCTATATGAACTATATAACATAATAGTGTTTTGAAATAAATTGTTTTGCAATAAAAATCACATTTTTACCATATATATACAAACTATAGAAAACATTCATGTGTTGAATAGAAATTCATTCGTTGAATAGAAATTCATGTGTTGAATGGCATTCGTGTTTTAAAATAAATTGTTTTATAATAAAAATCATATTTTTATCATCTATATGAACCATGTAAAATAGTCGTGTTTTGAAATAAATCGTTTTACAATAAAAATCACATTTTTATTATATACATGAATTGTTAAAAATAGTGAAGTGCTGAAATAGAAGTCAGTTGGGTAAAAATATCATTTTTATCATAGATATGAAAAGAATATGGTTTTGAAATCGAAGAATCGATTATATATATATATATATATATATATATATATATATAATTAAAATAAAACGAATAACGAAGCTGCAGTTCGTGTTTTGAAACCATGATTTCAAACGATTAGTGCGGGAGATCCGACCGTCGGATTTTCCCGAAACCGAAACCGTTGGGTTCGTTTTGGAAATATCTTTCCAATGACACCAACTTTGTAAAGATCCCACAGTTGGATTGTCTGGAATGTTTAATTCAAATCTGAAGAAAAAAAGCGCCAGAATCGATTATATATATATATAGATAATTAAATTAAATCGAATAACGACGCTGCAGTTCGTATTTTGAAATCGAAACTTCAAACGATTGTACCGGGAGATCCGACCGTCGGATTTTCCCAAAACTGGAACCGTTGGATTCATTTTGAAAAGATCTTTCTAATGATGTAAATTTTGTGAAGATCCAACGGTTAGATTTTCAGGTATGTGTAAGTCAGATCTGAAGAAAAACAGCGCCACGGACGCATTATGGCCCGAAGCGTCGTTTGAATAAATTGGCCATTTTAAAATAAATAAAAATAGCGATAAATCATTATAAAATATTATAAACGATATGGATGTGAAATTTAGAAACTAACTGAAGGTCGGCTAAGTCGAATGGTTTCCTTGATTTTGATCTGATGTTGGTTTCGGCCTTCGGGGTTGATATTTGGGAAATCATTCTCTTCCTGATTTACGGTTAGTGGTTAATGAATTGAAATGATGTGTATGTTGTGTTTGTGTAGAAATTGTTTATTATACATGCGAGTTGCTTAGAAAGACTGGGTTTATCCCATTCTGAATAAATAAATCGACGATAAGAAATCGAAGATGAGGACGGTGGTTGAAGACCGGAAATCTTCACCTCGTTTGGATGGTAAATGATGTCCTAATTGGGAGGCATCCCGAAATATGGATAATGAGTGGTGATCGCCCAAACGTACATGGAGATCGATGGGTATGCGAGGTATATAGTGCCTCCGGTTTCGTTCAGACCCATAACGGACTTGCAAATGGGCTGTGTGTCTGACATTGGAATTCATTCTGTGTGATTGATAGCATCAGTTACATGGCGTGAATTGCCTGTGTGGCATGTTAAGATGCAATGATCAGGGCTTCTGTTGAAAAGCAAAGTCTTGTGGTGGATGATCAAAGCACCACCTGTGTGGTGTGGCTTTGTGTATAACGTGAATTCGCGAGCCTCACACCCCGGTATGAACCAGAAACGGGAGGAGGACCTCAGGGATGGCATGCGTTTCCTCCTAGCTAGAGGTGGTGTCGGTGCTTAAACTGGCTGACATTTATATTATTTTCACCTGTGTGGTTGTTGCTGTTGTGAGGCGCCTCGGTTATATCGGTCGATCCGGGACCGATGGAGTCATTCGTTGGCTCATTGACGCCCCATAGGGCGGGGAAACGCGTTGTTCAGGAATTTTAATCCACATCGGTGGACCGGCCCTGACGATCCAAGGGCTTGACTGAGTACTTTCCTGAGACACGGGCTAGAGCGTCTCAAAGTCGGTAAGGACTATCTTTTGCCTTGGTTCATGACGGAAATCCAATTTTCAAATACGTGATCGTGCGGTTTTGATTGTATACCTATATATGGCGACATAGTGGTATGGGGCATTAATGCCGTCTATGATTGATACCTATGATTTGAAATTGTTTTTGAAACATATAAACACTAGTAATAATATCAAATGCTTTTGTTTTATTCGTATCAAGCATATTTTGGCCATTATAAGGTAAAAACTCTATCCTCCGATTTGCGTTGCATTGTGTGATGGGAAATGAGTATTATAATGGCTTCATTTTTATAAAAAGCATTGCGATGTTTAAAAGAATTGTTTGTTTTAAAGCACTGGCAATCCAATGGAGTAAACCCGTTCAACGAAAGTGGCGTGGTCCTGAGATTGGCCATATTTTAAATGTGTTAAGCATATTTCTCATACTAGTCCCATGACTAACTCGTAGTTTGTGTCACTTTCAAACTCGGGTGCCCCTTTTTCTACTCGGGCAGCCTTGTGTTCAGGTTTAACAGGCTTTTCTGGATAGCTGGAGCTGAAGATGGGTTCTATCATTTATCTCTTTTTATGCTGTTCAGCTCCTATTGTACATATTATGTTTGTATCCATTGTAGACATTTATGTATAGATGAACTGTATTTGTACTAAGTATGATCCTGTATACTGTGTAACTCTGATGATTACGTTTATCCAATATATTTTATTGTGCATTATCTGGTATATTTATTTATTTCTGTTCTGCTATTATTTGTTTTTGTGTTATATTCTAAATATTACCCTTACCGCCGTCGGTACGGGGTTTGGGGTCGTCACAACGTGGTATCAGAGCTTTGGTTAAGCTTAGTGCTGGAATATGACATATTAACGAACTCGTCAGAAATAGAACCAGTAGTGTTCTAGGACGGGTGACTCATTGCAGATAGGTTCAGTAATATCCTAGTATGAGTAAAGCAGAATGAAATACACCCTGATAGATACATTTACATTTGAAGTATATGTTTCTATGTTTTAAAATACCTTTTTTGTGACCTGACACTTGATCTGCTATTTGCAGAAGTACTAGAAAAGTAGTGTCATAAATAGAAGAAATGCAGAACCCGATCTAGAGGCTCTATTAAAGAGATATCGAAATCTGGGCAGGGCACAATTCTCGGGCAATGAATCTATAATTCAAACTAAAGCTTGGATGAGTTCTGTTGAAAGAATTTTTGAACGTATCCAGTTGAGAGATGATCAGAAAAGATTAGTGGCATCTTGGGCGCTCAAAGAAGAAGCTTTAATCTGGTGGGAAACTATCATCAAAGATTATCCAGAAGGTGATATCACCTGGGATAGATTCAAAGGGATTTTCCTAGAAAGATTTACTCCTCCTGAAGCAATTGAGCAGTTATGTGATGAATTCTCTTATTTGATACAAGGAGATATGACCATTCCAGAATATCATAAGAAATTCAACGAACTTTCTCACTTTGCTCCTCATCTAATTCAAGATCCAAAGAGGAAGAATCTGAGGTTTATTCATAGCCTGCAAAGAAAATATCAGAATAGTGTGATGAGGAATGTGAAGCTTCCTTTTTCAGAAATGATTTATATGGCTTATTAGTATGAAGATCTCCATAAGAAAGGTATGTTTCGCGATGAAGAGGAAGTCTGTTATAGTAACAAAGAAGAGTCGGAAACTGATATTCCTGAGGCCAGTACAATGTTTGAGGTCAGTAAAAAGCCTAAAGTCAATCGAAAAAGGGCCGGATATGGGAAAGAACCAGTAACAACTGCCATGTGCAATAACTGCCATCAGAAAGGGCATTTGTCGATAAATTGCGGACCCTTAAAGAAACGAATCAAGAGTGGATCTAAACCCACTAAGAAGCAAAAGAATCCACATGGGTAAAGGAAATGCCATAAGTGTCACCAAGCAGGTCATATTGCACGGGAGTGCCAACTCTCAAAGGAATCTAAAGCAGTACATATAAATGAAATAGCAGAAACTTCTGACCCTCAGCTGTTCTGGAAAGGCCGGATGTTTTAGAAGGCACGCTAACTGTCAAAGATATTCCAGTTCAGGTACTGTTTGACACCGGCGCTTCGCGAAGCTTTGTTGCAAAGAATGCAGTTAAGAAACTGGATTTGAATTTGAAGAAGCTCAAAGAACCAATGACTGTCCATAATCCGGTTGGGGGTTCCCTCTATCTCAGTTGGGTTTGTGGGTGACAGTTTCCTTTTCTCGTTATCGGTTCCCTACCATCGCGATCGTCATGAATTTTACAGAGTTTGATCTTGTCTTGGGGTTAGACTGGTTGACCAAATATGAAGCTGAGGTTAAATGCGCCGACAGAGTCGTAAAGGCGAAGATTAAATCAGGTGATTATATAACCATTCCCTGCGAAGGTCAGGATTCTAATAGAAAAGACTTCTGGGCAGCTTTGGATGTTTCTCCTGCTCAAATAGAAAATATCCCGGTAGTCGCAGAAAATATTCCCGACCTCATAAAAGACATTCATGTCGTAAAGAAATATGCAGATGTGTTCGAAGAAGTTGTTAGCTTACCTCCACAGAGAGAAATCAATTTCAAGATTGCTTTGATTCCGAATGCTAGGCCAGTAGTGCACGCTATTCGGAGGATGGCCCTAAAGGAGAAAGAAGAGTTAGATAATCAAACTCGACAGCTTGTATGGAAGGGTCTGATCAGGCCTAGTTTCTCTGATTGGGGAGCAGCAGTGGTGTTTGTCCCAAAATCTGACGGTACTCTGCGACTATGTGTGGATTATCGTGATTTAAACAAGCAGACAATAAAGAATAAATATCCATTGCCGCGAATCGATGATTTATTGGATCATCTGAATGGAGCACAAGTATTTTCGAGGATGGACCTAGCTACAGGCTTCCACCAACTTCGTATTGCCGAAGAATGTGTTCCTATGACAGCATTCAGAGGTCCAGACTTATTCTATGAGTGGTTAGTAATGTCATTCGGCTTATGTAACGCTCCAGCTTACTACGTCGATTTGATGAATAGAGTGTTTAGAGGAGTCCCGAATAAGTTTGTTCTGGTTTTTATTGACGATATTCTAATCTTCTCTAAGTCAAAAGCCGAACATGAAAAACATTTGGAACAAGTTCTAGAAATTTTGAGAAAGAATGTATTGAAAGCTAAATTGTCCAAATGTATATTCTGGCAAGATGAAGTGAAGTTTCTTGGCCACGTCGTATTGAAAGAAGGAATTGCTATGGATCCAAGTAAAATCACGGCTATTCAAAATTGGAAACAGCCTAATACTCCTACAGAAGTCCGCAGTTTTCTCGAATTGGCTAGTTATTACCGGAAGTTCGTTAAAGATTTTTCGAAGATATCTAGTCACTTAACGAAGCTTACAAAGAAGCACTCGAAATTCAAGTGGACTCCAGAATGAGAGGAGGCTTTTGAGGAGCTAAAGTTAAGATTAACAACTACACCAGTGTTAACCATTATTGATGGCAATCAGGATTTAAAAGTCTGGACAGATGCCTCTAGAGAAGGCCTTGGTGCAGTGTTAATGCAAAGAGGTCAAGTCGTTGCTTATGCAAGCCGCCAGCTGAAGCCACATGAAAAGAACAACGTTACTCATGATCTTGAGTTGTTGGCTATCGTATTCACTTTGAAAATCTGGAGACACTATCTTTTGGGTGAGAAATTCGAGCTGTTACAGATCATCAGTCGTTAAAGTATCTGTTCACTCAGAAAGACTTGAATATGAGGTAGCAACGTTGGCTGGAGTTTCTTGCAGCATATGATTTTGAGATTCTATACACTCCAGGGAAAGCCAATGTCCTGGCCGATGCGCTGAGTCGAAAGAATGTAATGATCGCCAGCTTTATTATTACGACTTCCTTGATTGACAAAATATCTATTCTTTAAAAGGATGATAACTTTATTAAGGATATGATCAAAAGGATTCAGAAAGGTGAACCCTCGTGTTTTCAAATAGATAACGATGGAATCCTGAGATTGAAAGGAAGGATTTGTGTTCCCGACATCCCCGAGTTAAAAAGGGAAGTGTTAGATGAGTGTCACAAATCCAAGCTGAGTATCCATCCCGGTGTGGCCGAAATGTGTAATGATCTCAAGCGAACATTCTGGTGGAAGGCTATGAAAAGAGACGTTTCAATATATGTTAGCCGATGCCCTACTTGCCAACTAGTCGAAAGCGACCAACAGAAACTTGCTGGAATGTTGCAACCGCTGGACGTTCCAGGTTGGAAGTGGGAACATATTTCCATGGACTTCATAGATGGTTTTCCCAGAACCAAAAAAGGAAATGACAGTATTTGGGTGATCGTAGATCGCTTCACGAAGACTGCCCATTTCATACCTGTCAGATCAAACCGAACTGCTAAGAGTCTAGCGCAGATATATTTCAAGGAAATTTTTAGACTACACGGAGTGCCGATCAGTATAGTTAGTGATAGAGATCCAATATTTACTAGCAAATTCTGGGAGGCATTTCAAGTAGAGGTGGGAACGAAGCTGAACTTGAGCACCGCTTATCATCCTCAGACAGATGGTCAGACTGAGAGGGTGAATCGTATACTAGAAGATTTACTGCGAGCTTGTGTTCTAGATTTCGGTGGATCATGGGAAGACCATTTACATTTGGCAGAGTTCTCATATAACAACAGCTACCAAGCGAGTCTGACAATGTCGCCATTCGAAGCATTGTATGGTAGACCGTGCCGATCTCCTGCTTGTTGGGTCGAACCTGGTAATAGACTTGTGTTGGGGTCAGATATGATCCGAGAAGCTGCCGATAAAGTCGATTTCGTTAAGAACCGATTACTCGTCGCTCAAAGCCGACAGAAGAGCTATGCCGATAAGAGAAGAAGAGATATATCATTTACTGTTGGCGACTATGTATATTTGAAAGTATCGCCAATGAGAGGAGTTATCCGGTTCGGTAAAACAGGGAAATTGGCGCCCAAATTCATTGGTCTGTTTCCTATTCTTGAACGGATTGGAACTCTCGCTTATAGAATTCAATTGCCGGATTGGTTGCCTAGAGTGCATGATGTATTTCACATATCTCAACTTCGAAAGCATGTTCATGACCCAGACTTGGTTGTGGAAGAGGCCGCACAGCAGGATATTGAAATTACTCCAGAATTGGCTGTAAGAAGAGAGCCGCTAAAGATCATCTGCAAAGAAACCAAAGAGCTGAGGAACAAGAAGGTTCACTTAGTCAAAGTGCAATGGAGTGGAGATCCGTGAGATTGTACTTGGGAAACTGAGGAGAGCATTCAGAAAGCCTATCCTAGGTGTCGAGTAGATATCTCTGATTGACTCCGGTGCAAGGTACATTTACCATACTTTGCATTACCATTAGTTCTCTACTTTGTTGTTATTTTCTTTCCATGGATGTGCACTTTTAATTCTATAGTCTGATTAAATTTAAAAGAGTATATGAATTGATTAGGAGATTTTTGAAAAGTTAAAAATAAATTTGATAGTTGTTTGAGTTGGGTGATGGTGGATTTGTTTAATTAAATTATTAGAATGATATTTAATTAAATCACACATTGAACTGATATGAAAATAGATAGAAATATATACATGTGCATTTTATATGTTTGAAACAGGTAAATGGATTAGCTGTTGAGTAAAGATTTTATTTGCGTGCCTGACAAATAGGTAAACCTTAATGAGTTGGATGCGAAATATTATTATATCAACTCCTGTGAATGCCATTGGATGCGGAGTGCTGGTTGTTCTGTGTGAAATAATAAACGTCACCATAGGATAGTAACAATTAATTTTGAACTATGCTACATGGCATACTTCTTGAAGACATGCATACTTCATCATATACCACATAAGCATTTGGAGCTTGTGTGACGAGGTGGAAGATGTACCATACGAGCGAGAGGCTTGTATGGCGATGACTGATATGGACCATATAAAATATAACGATAAATTGCCAGATTAGTAAAAAAAACCCCACACGGATCTGGAGTTGACAATAATCACGTCTCTCTAGTCATTAGATACGGCACATGGATTATTTATTTCCCACACGGGACGAGGTGACGAGAATTTATTCTCTGGAGCAATTAAAATACACACTCCCTCAGGCTTTGACAGGGTGACGAGAATTTATTCTCTGGAGTTATTATCTATACACGCTCCCCTGTAAAACACTAGAATATATCACTATAAATATGTGTATGCTTTATAGGATTTATTGGGTACCTAATACGGCCCAATAAATTTCCAAACCCCTCCTCATACAAAGGAGGTTATGGCGAAATTTTTCGAAAATTCCGGGTGTTATCCAGATTTTTTGAAGTATTTGAAAATTCTCAGAAACTGAAAAGTTGGAGAATGGAAGCCAGATTGAACGTAGAGTTGGCTAATCAAACCACTTTTGACTTTGTTCCTTTTCGGGGATGAAAAGTTTTAAGCGGGGGAGATTGTAACGACCCGGAAAATCTGAACCAATTTAAAAAATTTTAATTGGCTAAAATAGTGAATTTTAAGTATTTAAAATGAATATTTTAAATAATTGTGATGAAAAGTAAGTTTGAATCGAAGTTGAAAATAAATATAATTACTTTGAATTATAAACAAGGCCTGAAATGGCGCGGTAGTTTCAAAATTTGAATTCAAACTTTGAATGACTGTACCGGGTGCAAAACAAAACGGATTTGAGCGAAACCAAAAATATTTAAATCTGTTAGTGAATAACTTTCTAAAAAATCTGAAAAATTGAAGTTTCGTAGCGGGAAGCAAAAGTTATGGCCAAACGAATTTTCTGAAAGGTCGCTATAGAGTTTATATAGCCCGTGAAAATGGCCATTTTGCAAACGACCTCGGAATTCGATGAAACCAATTTTGTTGGATCCGGGATGTTAAACAATCGCTAAGTTTCATATTTCATAATTTTTGAAGCTAGTATGTGAGCGTAGCAAAGGAAAATGTGTTTGGTCGATTTCTATTAAATTGGATCGACCAGAAAATGACCATTTTGCAAACGACCTCAGAATTTGACGAAACCACTTTTGTTGGATCCGGGATGTCAAATTATTGCTAGGTTTCAAATTTCATAATTTTTGAATTTAATATGTGAGCGTGTCACAGGAAAATGTGTTTGGTCGATTTCTGTTAAATTGGATCGACCGGAAAAGGGCCATTTTTCAAACGGTCTCAGAATTCGACGAAACTAGTTTTGTTGGGACCGTATCGTCAAAACATAGATAGATTTATTTATCTGGAATTTTTCGAATCAGTTTGTGGCCTTGGCAAATTGAAATGTACGTTCAAATTAAATATTGAATGTTATATATTTTAAATTGAAGGAAAACTGACTGAAACAGTCGAATGGGCCTACGAAACATATCACATTGTGTTCAGAATGGGGGTAAAACGCTAGGGACGATAGTCGTTGGGTTTGAATTGGTGTTCGTGTGTGACAAGGGGTATTTTAGAAATTTAAAAATATATAAATTAATAAAAAAAAATCATTGGTCAGAAACATCTTCTCTCTCCCCGCTCCCTCTCTCCTTTCGACGAAGACCGCATTCGAAACTTCCCGGCCATTTTCTCGTCGATCCACGCAATGATACACCTCAACCCATAGCAAATTTTGAAGCTCTCCCCTCCCTCTTCAAATCCATACTAGTGGCACCCCTATCATAGCCTGTGCCTCGTAAATCATGCCCCCAGATCTCCGGGTTTTCGAGCACCTCCACCCCTTAAACGCGCCACCGAACTGAGAGCCACAACCACGCGTGAGAAGCCCCTTCCAAGCTCTTCGACGTTGCGTAGTACGATCGTCAAGACACTACATGGATTTGAAGTTATTGCAAAACCTAGTTTTGAATATTCAAAGAAAGGTAACGGCCTATTTTAAATTAAACTATATCATAGCACTTTTAAGCGCTACCGTTTATGATTACACTGTAAAAATCATATCTTTTTCGTTTGTTGACGAAATTCAGTGAAACAAGAGACGGTGGACTCATGTGGACGTCTTCTACATTCTAAGAGAGACCGCATATTTTTCTGAGCCTTCTGCTATTTTTGGTGGAGTGGAACCCGATGTGAGATTTCTAATTTATAAACGATATGGAAAACGACGATGTATAAATTATATAGTCGATGTATGAGTTATATAAGCGTTGTACACCTCTTGTATAAGCATTGTATAAGTTGTACGTTCGATATATAAGTTATATATGCGTTGTAAAAATTATATATGTGTTGAAATAGAAGTGAAATGCTTATATATATACGCCCCTCGTCCACAAACCATGGACGATATTTATTGGTTGTGATTGGTGTGAAAATTGGTTGATTACGAATGGTTGATTAAAATTGTTTGTGGTTGAAATTGATTGATTGTAGTTGAAAAATACACGTTTGTGGTTGAGAATTATTTGGTTGAAACCACATAGGATTAGGTTGGGGAAATGAAAAAAATATACATGCCGCCTGCGTGCGAACTAGATGCATGAAATCACTATTGTCAAAAGCTGCGAGGCTTTAAGGTAGAGCAAGGAGTCGTACTAGGGACGGCCCCGGTTTTAACTACCCTGCCATTATGCTGCCGAAATTTTCTGAAATATTCATGTGTTAGAATTATTTTCATTTGTTGAAATTATTTTCATATGTTGAAACCGTTCATGTGTTGAATAGAAATTCATTCGTTGAATAGAAATTCATGTGTTGAATGGTATTCATGTTTGAAATAAATTGTTTTATAATAAAAATCATATTTTTATCATCTATATGAACTATATAACCTAGTAGTGTTTTGAAATAAATTGTTTTGCAATAAAAATCGCATTTTTACCATATATATACAAACTATATAAAACATTCATGTGTTGAATAGAAATTCATTCGTTGAATAGAAATTCATGTGTTGAATGGCATTCGTGTTTTAAAATAAATTGTTTTATAATAAAAATCATATTTTTATCATCTATATGAACTATATAAAATAGTCGTGTTTTGAAATAAATCATTTTACAATAAAAATCACATTTTTATTATATACATGAATTGTTAAAAATAGTGAAGTGCTGAAATTGAAGTCAGTTGGGTAAAAATATCATTTTTATCATAGATATGAAAAGAATATGGTTTTGAAATCGAAGAATCGATTATATTTATATATATATATATAAATATAATTAAAATAAAACGAATAACGAAGCTGCAGTTCGTGCTTTGAAACCGTGATTTCAAACGATTAGTACGGGAGATCCGACCATCGGATTTTCCCGAAACCGAAACCATTGGGTTCGCTTTGGAAATATCTTTCCAACGACTCCAACTTTAAAGATCCAGTGGTTGGATTGTCTGGAATGTTTAATTCAAATCTGAAGAAAAACAACGCCAGAATCGATTATATATATATAATTAAATTAAATCGAATAACGACGCTGCAGTTCGTATTTTGAAATCGAAACTTCAAACGATTGTACCGGGAGATCCGACCATCGGATTTTCCCAAAACTGGAACCATTGGATTTGTTTTGAAAAGATCTTTATAATGAAGTAAATTTTGTGAAGATCCAACGGTAAGAATTTCAGATATGTTTAAATAAGATCTGAAGAAAAACAGCGCCACGGCCGCGTTATGGCCCGAAGCGTCGTTTGAATAAATTAGCTATTTTAAAATAAATAAAAATAGAGATAAATCATTATAAAATATTATAAACGATATGGATGTGAAATTTAGAAACCAACTGAAGGTTGGCTAAGTCGAATGGTTTCCTGGATTTTGATCTGATGTTGGTTTCGGCCTTCGGGGTTAATATTAGGGAAATCGTTCTCTTACTGATTTACGGTTAGTGACTAATGAATTGAAATAATGTGTATGTTGTGTTTGTGTAGCACTTGTTTATTATGTATGCGAGTTGCTCAGAAAGACCTGGTTTATCCCATTTTGAATAACAAAATCGACGATAAGAAATCGAAGATGAGGACGGTGGTTGAAGACCGGAAATCTTCACCTCGTTTGGATGGTAACTGATGTCCTGATTGGGAGGCATCCCGAAATATGGATAATGAGTGGTGATCGTCCAGACGTACATGGAGATCGATGGGTATGCTAGGTATATAGTGCCTCCGGTTTCATTCAGACCCAGAACGGACTTGCAAATGGGCTGTGTGTCTGACATTGGAATTCATTCTGTGTGATTGATAGCCATCAGTCAAATGGCATGATTTTCCTGTGTGGCATGTTAAGATGCAGTGATCAGGGCTTCTGTTGAAAAGAAAAGTCTTGTGGTCGATGATCAAAGCACCGCCTGTGTGGCGTGGCTTTGTGTATAACGTGAATTCGCGAGCCTCACACTCCGGTATGAACCAGAAATGGGAGAAGGACCTCAGAGAGGGAATGCGTTTCCTTCTAGCTAGAGGTGGTGTCGGTACTTAAACTGGCTGACATTTATTTATTTTCACCTGGTTGTTGTTGTTGCGAGGCGCCTCGGTTATATCGGTCGATCCGGGACCGATGGAGTCATTCGTTGGCTCATTGACGCCCCATAGGGTGGGGAAACGCATTGTTCAGGCATTTTAATCCACATCGGTGGACCGGCCCAGACGATCCAAAGGCTTGACTGAGTACTTGCCTGAGATACGGGCTAGAGCGTCTCGAAGTCGGTAAAGACTATCTTTTGCCTTGGTTCATGACGGAAATCCAATTTCCAAATACGTGATCGTGCGGTTTTGATTGTATACCTATATATGGCAACATAGTGGTATGGGGCATTAATGTCGTCTATGATTGATACTTATGATTTGAAATTGTTTTTGAAACATATAAACACTAGTAATAATATCAAATGCTTTTGTTTTATTCGTATCAAACATATTTTGGCCATTATAAGGTAAAAACTCTATCCTTCGGTTTGCGTTGCATTATGTGATGGGAACTGAGTCTTATAATGGCTTCATTTTTATAAAAAGCATTGCGATGTTTAAAAGAATTGTTTGTTTTAAAGCACTGGCAATCTAATGGAGTAAACCTGTTCCACGAAAGTGGCGTGGTCCTGAGATTGGCCATATTTTAAATGTGTTAAGCAGATTTCTCATACCAGTCCCATGACTGACTCGTAGTTTGTGTCACTTTCAAACTCGGGTGCCCCTTTTTATACATGGGTAGCCTTGTGTTCAGGTTTAGCAGGCTTTTCTGGATAGCTAGAGCTAAAGATGGGTTCTATCATTTATCTGTTTTTATGTTGTTCAGCTCCTATTGTACATATTATGTTTGTATCCGTTGTAGACATTTATGTATAGCTGAACTGTATTTGTACTAAGTATGATCCTGTATACTGTGTAACTCTTATGATTACGTTTATCCAGTATATTCTATTGTGCATTATCTGGTGTATTTATTTATTTCTGTTCTGCTATTATCTGTTTATGTGTTATATTCCAAAGATTACCCTTGCCGCCGTCAGTACGGAGTTGGGGTCGTCACAGTTTCAGATCTTAACCACACATTTTATAGATCTCATTGAGTACTTCAATTTGATGTTGGGAATTCTTGAAATCGTGGAGGGATTTAGGAGATAGAAGGGAAGGAAGTCGGTTGTGTTTCAGCCATTGGTATTGACATAGGGCGGCGGCAGCTAACATTTGGATTAAGGTTTTGTAAATGTTAGGTATATATATATACACACACTAATACTATTTTAACCTTTTATTCCAAAAGACCCATTAAATTATAATTAAGTTCCTAATGAATTGTTATATTTTGATTTTACCACACCATAATTATCATATGACCAATTAGTATTTATTTACACATGTTACATTCATAATTCGCAGTCATCATCTTAACCATATAATTTTATTTCAAAATGCTACATTCTATATATATATATATATCGTTTTGATCGCATAGATAATTAACGATATTTTTTAAAACAAATTCACATACCAAAATTCAAGTTAGTTATTACACTGATTTACAGCGTTTGGTTTCAATTGTAATTAAATTTCATTAAGTATATATATATATATATATATTTAATTCCACTAAATTTGGTTTGATTTAGTTATGTCAATGAGTTAGAAGAAAAAGAATAGCAATCCAAATATGGTTATATGTTTATTGTATATGGACAAAAGCAAATGGTTGCATATGTAAATCAATTATTCTATTGTAATCAATCTTCTACCGTTACCTTATTAATTCACTTTAATGAAATTTAATTGCAATTAATTGTAGCTTATTTCCAATATTAAATTCCAACCTTTATTGATTACCCATATAAACAAAACCACCCATTTATTTGCAATCAATACACGTCACAAATGTTAAAATATGTTAAATTTAATTACTTTCACAGTTTCGCAGTTATACCATTTAAAACTAATTTATGAATTTCTTGGCTCAATTTAAATCCCAAAGATTCAATAATTACAATACAACCCAATTTATAACTATATTTACAACCCATGCATATATTCATTTTACAAACAATGGATTATATATTATTTCTGCATTCAATACATTAAAGTTTTCCATATGCATGGAATTTCAAAATTATTTAATCGATTATGTATTGTAAATTCAATATTAACTTCTTATTTCAATAGAATTATATTATCAAACAAGTCAAGTTCATAAATAGCTATTGAAATACATTATTTAATAAGACAAGTTAAATTCCATACCTTATAAACTTACAACATAAAACATTTATTCTCATATTTAAAGCATCCTTGTTTTAAATCAAATAGTTGGTAAAAACTAATTTTAAATTTATTCTCATTTTTTTATTTCAAAAAAAAAACAATTTATATTACATATAAAAAAATTAAAATTGGTTCTGAAATCTCGGGTTGTTACAATCTCCCCCACTTAAACTCTTTTAGTCCTTGAAAAGGAACGTAACTAAAGGTTGTTTTTTTAACTAATCAACACAATTTTCGTTTTTATTTTTATTAGTTTCAATAATTTTATTAGTTGATTAACCTTTTAAATATATATAGCTTTTATATATTCAAAAATCATATTTTCTGAGATCGGATTATATATAATCAAAATATGTTAATTATAAACATATCACTCTCAACTCATTCTAGGGCATTACTAACCCTATCTCTATTGAGTTTTCTCATTCTAGGATACTACTGATCCTATTTCTAATGAGTATTCTTATTGGATATTACTAATACAACTCTGATGAGTCTCTTGTTCAGTTCTAACGAGTTGTACCCCAAAGATTTGAGCTAACCACAACTCTAATACCAACTGTAACAACATGCATTTTTCCCGACCTTAATCGATCGCTAGATCGACTAAAATCGTTCAAAACCCGCATAAGTTAACTTTGGGAATACAATACATTAGAATAAACAATAGTAGACTTTTATAGACATCATAATAATGTTACATCATAGTACAGAATATCAGAGTACAACCATAAATAAAATACAGCGGAAGACTTATTACAATAAATCAATACAATACACAGCGGAAGACTTTTTATGCTCTGGACACAGCTCTAGGCTTCGATCCAGAATCCTGCTCAAGACATAAATATCTGCAAAAAAGCTACTCGACTGCCCATGTGGAAAAGAGGGCACCCAAGTTTGCCAGTGAAACAAACTATAGGTCAGTCATGGGACTGGTATGAGAAATCTAACTTAGTTAATCTAATAATAAGGCTAATCATAGGACCACGCCGCTAACGCGGAACGGGTTTACTCCATTAGATTGCCAGTGCATGAAATAAAGTAAATCGTTAAACAACGCATTGCTTTTTAGAAAAATGAAACAATTATAAGACTCAAGTCCCATCACACAATGCAAGGCAAACCGGAGGATAGAGTTTTACCTTATAATGGTCAAAAATGCTTGATATGATAAAAACGGATTTGATATTATTATTAGTGTATATATATTTTCAAAAACAATTTCATTCATAATGTATCAATCACAGACGGCATGGGTACCATGTATCATGTCGCCATATTAGTTCTACAATCAAAACCGCATGGTGTCGTATTGGAAATCGGGTTTCCATCATGAGTCAAGGCTAGGGATCAATACCCTTCTCTGAGACGTACGAGCTTAGAGGTTATATATTAGTAGGAATCAATGGTATGGTATGGATTGACAATGTGACATGCTAAGATGCGTGGATCAAGGCTTTTGTTGAAAAGCAGAGCCTTGTGGTTGATGATCAAAGGATAGCCTGTTTAGGCGTAGCTTTGTGTATAGCGTGACTTCGCGAGCCTCACACCCCGATATGAGTCAAAAACGAGATTAGGACTGCAGGGAGTGCACACGTTTCTTTCTAGCTAGAGTAGTGTCAGCGACCTACCAGCCCTGACATTTTTACTTATGTAGATGATGGATTATGAGGTACCTCGGTTTTATAGGTTGTTAGTGGCCATACAGAGGTCCAAAAGGACCGGGAAGCATGTGTTCAGGCATAACTAATCCACTAACATAAGTGTGGACTGGCCCTGAAGATCCAAGGGTTGCCCATAGGTGTGATCCTGAGGCATTTGCTAGAGTGTCTCGAATCGGAGGGGACGATCCCTAGCCTTGACTCATGATGGAAACCCAATTTCCAATACGACACCATGCGGTTTTGATTGTAGAACTAGTATGGCGACATGATATATGGTACCCATGCCATGTATGATTGATACATTATGATTGAAATTGTTTTTGAAAACATATATATACTAATAATAATATCAAATCTGTTTTTATTGTATCAAGCATTTTTGACCATTATAAGGTAAAACTCTATCCTCCGGTTTGCGTTGCATTGTGTGATGGGACTTGAGTCCTATAATGGTTTCATTTTTCTAAAGCATTGCATTGTTTAACAATTTACTTTATTTTATGCACTGGAAATCCAATGGAGTAAACCCGTTCCGCGTTAGCGGCATGGTCCTGTGATTAGCCTTATTATTAGATTAATTAAGTTTGATTTCTCATACCAGTCCCATGACTAACCTGTAGTTTGTTTCACTGGAAAACTCGGGTGCCCTCTTTTCCACATGGGCAGTCGAGTAGCTTTTTTGAAGATATTTATGTCTTGAGCAGGATTCTGGATCGAAGCCTAGAGCTATGTCCTGAGCATAGAAAGTCATCTGCTGTGTATTGTATTGATTTATTGTAATAAGTCTTCCGCTGTATTTTATTTATGGTTGTACTCTAATATTATGTACTCTGATGTAACATTATTATGATGTCTATAAAAGTTTGCGGTTGTTTATTCTAATGTATTGTATGCCCAAAGTTAACGTATGCGGGTTTTGAACAATTTTAGTCGATCTAGCGATCGATTAAGGTCGGGCAAAATGCGTATCGTTACAGGAAGCTACCAGAATTTTTTATAAAATTAAACACGTGTTTAATTTTATTAAAACTAACCGTCTTAACGACGAGTAAAGCCAAGGTGATTTAAACCTACTCATTTCCCCCACTTTTATCTTTATAAGTCGGGTTTTATATCGTGTGCTTTGTTTGCTAATTGTTGGTTGATGTGATGACTGTTTAGATGTTTGTTAAATATTTTGCATCTTTTATTTAAATTAAACATTGTTTAATTTAAATGAAATGATATCGTTATTTTTAACGATTACCCCAATAGAGATAACTTACCTTGTTGGTTACGTTTATAGTAATATAAACGTCTTTAAATTAAATAGGATACTTAAATTGATTATTTATTTGCATATGATATTTATATAAATGTTTCTAAATTAAATAGGATGTTTGAATTGATTATGTATTTGCATATGATCATTATGTGAACTGTCGAACCCATATGATTGGATAATTGAATTGGTTATTGACGGTTAAATCCAAATTCAACATTTGTTCGGTTATTAACCAATTAATGGTATTGATTCAGGAATTTATAGCAGATGGCCAAATATACACTGTTTTATAAAGATTGATTACCGTCAGATAAATCGATACAAATAATGTTATGAATTTATTTTATAACTGAATATAGATTCTTAAATATATTATTTTAAATGAAGTAAGAAAAAAAGAAATGAACCAACCACTTATAATTATGTTGATTGTTTTAACCATAAATCACCACTTTTGTACCAAAAATCTACTATTGTGTGCGAAGCACGTGCCTCACCTTGATCATTAAATGAATTTTAAAGCTAATTCTTAATGTAACGATTTATAATTGAGATTAATTGTTTTAAGTAACAATTAAAATGAGATTATATCAATTTGATTATTATAATGATCAAATGGAATTATTTAAATTAATTAAATTTGTAATTAATGTAAATGGAAAGATATATTGAGATTTGATTAACGAGACAATCATGTTAGAGTTGACTAAGTCAACTATGTTAACTTATATGGATTTATAAATTTATTTATTTAAATAGAAATAATTAATGGTTAAGTAAACATTTTTTAAATGTTGGTATTTGATTATTATTTATTTAATAATGATCAAAGTGGAAATCTTGGGATTTAAAGGGAATAATGGATGTGTATAAATGATAAAGCCTAATTACAATTAATTAATTATATTAATGATAATATAAGTTAATTTTATATTATAGTTTTAAAGTGAAATCTTATTTGAAATTCTATTTATTTGGATTATCCAAGTTGGACGAAGTTATAAAACCAAGATTTATTGAGTACTTTTGGAATGATTATTTATGAAGTCCAAGGTGTGAAATTTAAGGATTTGAACTTAACTGGGGATCAGTTGAGATAACCGATTTTTTGAATGTTAATCTGTTGTTGGTTTCGGCCTTCGAGGTTGATATTTACTGATTTACAGTTAGGAACTAATAGAGATATGAAATGGGAAGTACAAATGAAAACCCAAGTTTGAATTGAAGAGCTGAAGCAAGTTGAGTAAGAAGAGATGCGATATAAATTCGTTATATTGTTAAGAGATTAGATTCCATTAAGGTATAACTAAAAAGGAATTTGTTTTGATATTGGAAAAGAATATGGGGTTTTGGTATTACAACTGTTATCTATCTTAAGGTAAGAACGTTGTTGGTCAAGGTCTGAGAGGTAATTAAAATACCCCAACTTGAACGACTTCAAGATTATCAATGGATAATATTAGTTGTAATAGTTGCGATGTTAAGAGTAATTTATTTTGAGAAATAATTGTGTAGCGTTATTTGAAGAGTTTGGGTATATATATAAGGATTCCAAAATAAAAAGAAATGAAAAGAGGCTTGAAATATGAAATGGTATTTTCATAATAAAAAAAATAAAAAGGATTTGTGAAAATATAAAGATATTTTCAAAGGAGGTGAGTTTTGGAATGAGTTTATTCTAAAAGGAAAACTGACGATTATAGTGTTCGAATAACGAAAACAAAAAGGAGATTTCGTAACGACGATTTTATAATCGTAAGTTGAATCGAGTCTGCAATTATAGATAATAAGTAATGTGATAACAAATGTATTGAAATGGTAATTAACGGAAAATTGGATATAATTTTAATATATTTTTCCTAAGTACATAAATGAAATGATTTGAGAATATTCACGTATTAATATGATTTGAGAATATTATATAAAAATGATATTATTTTTAAAGGCCAAGTGATGTTGTATAAATTAATGGATTTATTTTATTGTTATGATTGTTTATTTTAATAGTTAAATAACCGACTATCAAAATCATACCCAATGCGTTGTTGGTATGGAAAGACCGGGATCGAATTTATATTCGAAAACCATTCCGACCAACAAATACGTAAACGAAGAAGATATCTGATGCTGATCGAGATGGAAAATTTGAAGATCGTAAATCTTCATGAGCGAAAGAACTATTGTTGAATTTCTCTAGCTGATCCCTAGAGATATATATTTGACAATGATTATGTCGTGATTGGAATCTACGGATTGCAAGGACTGCTCACTACTGATCTATAGGGTGATTCCTAGGATGTGGTAGGAGGGTGCCTTCGGTTCATTCTGTTCTTGGATGACTTGTATGGACTATGTGAACAGTGCCCAGATGTTCCAAAAGTCGATTATAACCTAGAGCCTCATCAACCGAGAAATGACAAAAATCGGGCAGGCAACATGAATATGTGGGTCACACCCATTAAGGTGTATAATCACCTATCTAGAGAAAGTCCTTTTTCTTCTATAATCTATCGATGCTGTCCCTTTTTGGTAAATGCTGGGTAGCTCCCAACCGTTAGTGATATACATTCGATACACTCAAGCAAAATGAGTGGTCGGTCATGTGTGGGCCGGGTTGCAAGACGTTCTTGTTGAACCCAGTGTATTCGCCTCTAGAGATACACTATCGGCAGGTGGTTCTATAACGACCCATATATTTAAGGATAATAATTAACTAATTTAATTATTTAAATAATGATATAGATATTTAAATGACTATTTAATTAAACAACTATTGAATATTTAATTAAATTAAATAACAGAATAATATATTTAATTTTCGAAATAATCGAAAATAGTGAAATTCACAATGTTGTGTGAATTGGATTATTTCTAAGATATAATTCAGCTTAGATTTGAATTATATTCATGAATATATTATATAAAAGAAGTTTGAATGTATAATTATATTATAATTAAAATCGAGCTCGAAATGGCGCGGTAGTTCGTAATTTGGCGATTCGAACTTCAATTGCATATACATAAACCGTTTTAAATCGGATTTCTATGGAACAAGAAACGTTCGGAGCTGGTGAAGTATATTTTTCTAATGGAAGAGAAAAATCAGGATTTCATCGTGCAGATTTTGATTTATGTCCAAATCAAATTTTCAAAAAGTCGCTATGGAATTCCTTTATAATTTATAATGATTTAATTATATTATAAATGAATTTTTCAATATAAATTGAATATCGATTCAACCGTGATTTTGAATATCGAGTTATAAATCCAATTAGAGCTATATGATATTCTATTGTGAATACGTATGGTAATATTTATTTATAAATATTAAATCTAATTATTTTTAAATATATTTATATATTTAAATGGGTTATTTAGAGCTTTAAAAGTACCCAGTTTTGCAATCGACCTCCGTTTTCGATGAATTCATAACATTAAATTATTGTTAGATTCCAAGTTTCATGATTTTTGAAGTCAGTGTGTGGCCGTACGAATTTTTAAGGTGAAAAACATTCGATATTTTGACGGTTAAAAATACGCTATGTGAGCAAACGGAGTCGGAATTCGACGAAACCAGTTTCGTAGGGTCCGTAATGTTGAACTGTAGTTGCATGTCTAGTTTCACGATTTTTGGATGTCATGTGTGATTACAAGAATTTTAAAGAATAAATAAAAATAGTAGTTGATTATAATTTAATATAATATTTAGAAAAAATTATCTAAATCCTTCTATAAATACCCTCACATACCCTTTAGCCCTAATCAGTTTTCCTCTTTGGTCAAAAAAATATTCCGCCGTATCTTCTTTTTACAGCAAAAAAAAAATGGTAGAGAAATAAATCAAAAGAAATAGAAATAAATTTCTATAAATTATAAAAGTTGTATACATGGATTCAACGGCAAAATGGCTTCAATTATATGTAGAAATCATAAGGTGCGAGCGGATTCCTGAAGGATCGAAATGTATTGCGTGGTCTAAGATTGGCTGTTTCAAGAGTTTTAGACATTGATCACTAAAATGGATTTTGTTTTGGGGTTCGGAGGATCAGTTAGCACTAGCATGCCAAAATTTGGAGGATTCGATACCAAAGTCTGTCGCATGATTTCTTGTAGCGAGCTCCAACAACTGACTTCACGTTAATCAATGTGTGTGCGCGAGTTATGGTGTTTGTGGCTGAGGTTCGAGATCATTGAAGGAGATGAATTTTGGTATATTTAATTTGATTTTTCGTTGAAAGAAGAAGGATATAAGAGGAAGAGCTGGATCGACAATGGCCGGTTGAATGGGTGTCTGTAGGAAATAAAGGTGAGCGGGTACGGGTTCATGAGGTAGATGGGCTGACAATTCAAGGTTAAGCCCAATGATTGGAAAAAGGAAATTTAACTGATTTTAATTTAATGTAGTACAAACTTGTAAGTTGTATAACTATCTCATACGATATCAGAATTTGACGAAACAAGATCCGACGGGATCGTATCGACGGTGGCTACACAATGGAACTGACTGGGAATGGATTAGAGCTTGTTACAATTTATAGCGAAATAAATTGTCTGTCAGAGAGACGTGATACATGATGTAGTATGTGTATGCTTATGTAGGCATGTACTAATTGGAATATATCACAATAAATATCACTATACACTCCCTTGTGGACACCGGAATATATAACTATAAATATGTGTATGCTTATTAGGATTTATTGGGTACCTAATATAGCCCAATAAATTTCCAAACCCCTCCCCGTACAAAGGAGGTTATGGCGAAATTTTTCAAAAATTTAGGGTGTTAGCCAAATTTTTGAAGAATTTGAAAATTCTTAGAAACTGAAAAGTTGAAGAATGAAAGCCATAATGAAAGGTGAGTTGGATAATTAAACAACTTTCAGCTTTGTTCCTTTTCGGGGACGAAAAGATTTTAAGTGGGGGAGATTGTAATAACCCAGAAAATCAGAACCAATTTAAAAATTTTAATTTGGCTATTTTAGTGGATTTTGAATATTTAAAATAAATAATTTTAAATAATAACGACCAAAAGTCTATTTAAATCAAGGTTGGAAAATAAATATATTTATTTTAATTTTAAAACAAGGTCTGAAATGGCGTGACAGTTTGAAAATTTGAATTCAAACTTTGACTAATTGTACAGGATGCAAAATAAAACGGATTTTAGTGAAACCAAAAATATTTAAATCTGTTTATGAATATCTTTCTAACAAATCTGAAAAATCAAAATTTCATAGTGGGAATCAAAATTTATGGCCAAATGAATTTCCAGAAAGGTCGCGATGGAGTTTATTTAGCTCTTGATAATAGCCATTTTGCAAACGACCTCCATTTTCGATGAAACTACTTTTGTTGGATTCGGGATGTCAAATTATTGCTAGGTTTCAAATTCCTTAATTTTTGGAGTTAATATGTGAGCGTGGCAAAGGAAAATGTGTTTGGTAAATTTCAATCAATTTGGATCGACCTGAAAATAGCCATTTTTCAAACGATCTCAGAATTCAACGAAATCAGTTTTGTTGGGACTGTATCGTCCCAACATAGCTAGATTTATTTTTCTGGAATTTTTGGGATCAGTATGTGGCCCCGGCAAATTAAAATGTACGTTCAAATTAAATATCGAATATTTTATATTTTAATTTGAAGAAAAGTCGACTGAAACAGTCAGATGGGCTTACGAAACATATCCCATTAGGTTCGGAATGGGGGTATTTAGCTAGGGGCGATAGTCGTTGGGATTGAGTTGGGGTTCGTATAGATATAAGGGCATATTTGGAATTAAAGAAATTAAAAATAAAATAAAATATAATGGCCCAATCATATTCTTTCTTCCCAAACCCTCAACACTCCAGAAACCCGTAACCTCTCTCTCGTGAACGACGGCTCCCTTCAGTTCTTCTCCCCTAATTTTCATCCAATCCACTCATTGAAATTTGTTGCTCCAGTTGACAACTTTGTAGTGGATTCTTGGATCTTCAAATCCATACCCTCTATGTTCGCTATCGAGTGGTATTTCATCCGGATCGAGCCTCCAAAGTCCACACGTTCAGACCGCCGCCGCCGCCAACTGCTGCAACCGCATCTACCACCACCTACCTCGTTCTGTGCGCATCACCCCCCTCTTCGTCATGGTGTAGCTCAATTACATCCACGTGCTTCGGATTTGAAGATATTTGCAACCCTAGATTCGAACATATTAGAAAGGTAACGGCTTTATATATTTTAAACTGTTCTATAGCACTTTAAAGCGCTACGAAATATGATTTTACAATAAAAATCATATTTTTTTGTGATGTAGTCGAAATCCAGTGCAAGAGACACCGGGACCGTGTGGACGTCTTCTACATTCTAGAAGAGACCGGATATTTTTCTGATCCTTCCACAATTTTTGGAGGAGTGGAACCCAATGTGAGATTTTTGAATTCTAAACGATATGGAATGACGATGTGTAAATTATACGGTTGATGTATGGGTTATATAAGCGTTGTACACCTCATGTATAAGCGTTGTATAAGTTGTATGTGCGAAGTATAAGTTATATATGCGTTTTAAAAATCATATATGCCTTGAATGGAATTGAAATGAAATTGAAATATATTTATATATGTGTACATATATATACTCCCCTCGTCCACAGAACATGGACGATATATATTGGTTATGATTGTTTGGATTTGGTTGATGTGAAATTTGGTGAATACTACGAATGGTTGATTTGATATGATTGATTGTGGTTGAAATCCCAATAGGATTATTTTATTGGAAAATTCGTCTACGTATGAACTAGATTATTGAAATCCCTATGGTCAAAAGCTGCGAGGCTTTAAGGTAGAGCGAGGAGCCGTACTCGGGACGGTGCCAGTTTTAACTACCCTGCCGCTAAGCTGCCGAAATTTTCTGAAATATTCCTGTGTTTGATTTATATTCATGTATTGAAATATATTCATGTGCTGGGAAAAATATTCGTTTTTGAAATAAAATGGTTTGTACGATAAAAATAACATTTTTATCGAATGTGTAAAATAAAATGGTTTGAACGATAAAAATAACATTTTTATCGAATGTATAAAATAAAATGGTTTGAACGATAAAAATAACATTTTTATTGAATGTATAAAATAAAATGGTTTGAACGATAAAAATAACATTTTTGTTGAATGTATGAAATAAATTGTTCGAACGATAAAAATAACATTTTTATTGTATGTGCGAAGTATATAAAAATATTCATGTTGGAAATAAATTGTTTTAACAATAAAAATCTCATTTTTATAATATATATGAATCGCTAAAAATCTTCATTTTTGAAATAAATTGTTTTAACAATAAAAATAACATTTTTATAATATATACGAAGTGTTAAAAATAATGATGTTGGAAATGAATTGTTCTGACGTTAAAAAAAATTACATTTTTATCTATATATGAAGTGTTAAAGATAGTCATATGTTGAAATGAATATTTGTTGGCTAAAAACATTATTTTATCAAATATATGAAATGAATATGGTTTGGAAATCGAAGAACGGATTATATATATATATATATACACAATTAAAATAAATAGAATAACGAAGCTGCAGTTCGTATTTTGAAACTGTGATTTCAAATGATTGTACCGGTAGATCCGACCATCGGATTACCCGAAAACGAAACCGTTGGGTTAGCTTTGGAAATATCTTTCCAACAATACCAACTTTGCAAAGATCCAACGGTTGGATTGTTTGGAATGTTTAGTTCAAATCTGAATGAGAACAACGCCAGGATGGATTATATATATATATATATAATTAAAATAAATCGAATAACGACGCTGCAGTTCGTATTTTAAAATCGTAACTTTAAATGATTGCACCGGGAGACCCAATCATCGGATTTTCCAAAATCTGGAACCGTTGGATCCGTTTTGAAAAGATCTTTCCAATGATATAAAATTTGTAAAGATTCAACGGTTAGATTTTCAGATATGTGTAAATCAAATCTAGAGAAAAACAGCGCCATGGTCGCGTTATGGCCTGAAGCGTCATTTTGAATAAATTGGCTATATGTAAATAAATAAAAATAGCGATAAATCGTTATAAAATATTATAAACGATATGGAAACTAAATAAACAGAAATTACTCGGTTTATAGGATATTTGATGATTGAATGTGTTTGACGTAAAAATTACATTAATGAACTGAATTATGGATATCAGATAATTTAACCACTGAAATGAATTGATTTGAAATTCTAAATGTATGTGAATTATTTGAAAAGGTCGAGTTAATTCTCATTTAAAATAATTGGTCGACGGTTAGAAGTCGAAGATATGAAGACGGTGCAAGACCGAGGATCTTCACATTGAATGGATGGCTACTGATGCCTTTGATGGGAGTTGCTGCCCTTAAGGGGTTATAGTGGTGGTCGTCCGAACGTATTTGTTGATCGTTCGGATGTGCGAGGGCCTCTCTCCTGTATTGGACATACGGGAGAGGAATAAGGTGCCTCCGGTTTCGTTCAGACCCAGAATGGACTTGTAAATGGATTTGTGTCCGACATTAGATTTCATTCTGTGTGATTGATATACGTCAGTTGCATGGTGTGAATTGCCTGTGTAGCATGCTGATATGCGGTGATCAAGGCTTTTGAGCCTTGTGGTTGATGATCAAAGCAGGGCTGTAAATGGCTAGCTTTGTGTTTAGTATTGATTCGCGAGCCTCACACCCCTGTATGGACGAGAAACGGGAGAGGACTTCAGGGAGGACCTGCGTTTCTTTCTTGCTAGGAGTGGTGTTTTGGGTTTTACACACCCGGGCATTTTACTTATGTGGATGATGGATAGCGAGGTGCCTCGGTTATATCGGTCGCTCCGGGGTCGATGGTTTTGTCGGTATATGACAAGTTTAGGCCCCCATAGGGCGGGGAAACGCAGTATTCAGGCATTTTAATCCACTCCGTGTGGACCGACCCTGACGATCCAAGGGTCGATGCGCTCTGACCCTGAGGCTCGGTCTAGACAGTCTCGAAGCAGTAAGGACGATCCCTTGCCTTGGTTCATGATGGAAATCCAGTTTCCAAATACGACATCGTGCGGTTTTGATTGTAAACCTATATATGGCGACATGATATATGGTACCCATGCCGTCTATAATTGATACATATGATTGAAATTGTTTTTGAAACATATAAACACTAGTAATAATATCAAATGCTTTTGTTTTATTCGTATCAAGCATATTTTGGCCATTATAACGTAAAACTCTATCCTCTGGTATGCGTTGCATTGTGTGATGGGAACTGAGCCTTATAATGGCTTCATTTTTGTAAAAAGCATTGCGATGTTTAAATGATTTACTTGTTTTTAGCATTAGCAATCCAATGGAGTAAACCCGTTCTGCGTTAGCGGCATGGTCCTGTGATCGGCCTTATTATAAAATAAGTTAAGTAGATTTCTCATACCAGTCCCATGACTGACTCGTAGTTTGTTTCACTTGCAAACTTGGATGCCCTATTTTCTACATGGGCAGCCTTGTATTCAGATTTTAGCAGGCTCTTTCTGAATAGCTATAGAGCTGAAGATGGATTCTATCACTTCTTTCTTTTTATGTTGTCCAGCTCCTGTTGTACATACTATGTTTTGATTCCGCAGTAGACATTTTATGTAAAGCTGAACTATATTTTGTACTAAGTATGATCCTGTATATTGTGTAACTCTGATGATTATGTTTATCCAGTGTATTCTGTTGTACATTATCTGGTGTATATATATATATTTCTATTCTGTTGTTATTTGTTTATGTGTTATATTCCAAAGATTACCCTTGCCACCGTGGAACAGGGTTTGGGGTTGTCACATAGATTCAACATAGTTTATTTTTCATTCTCTCTACTTGTGCTTATTATAGACTGGATGATTAGTGTATTTTGTTAATCATGCTTGGTTTTGATGAGCTATGTCTCTAATTAATTGAGGATAGATCATGCTTGATCTAATGACACAACAAAATTTGCCTCATCATCTATATAAGATTTTGGCAAAAAGAGGAAGTGTTAATCAACATTTGATATTCTATATTGCTAACTAATAGTAAATAGAGTATTCTTAAAATTGATGTTGCTTTCAATATGTTGTCTTTCTCATAAGAATTGATTAGTGAATTAGATTTATGCTATAGTTTGATGACTTATGTAATGCTAATTAATAGCATAATTATGTCGAAATTATGATAAACACAATAACTAATCTCACTTATGACCAAACAAAAAGAGATCATAACTTCATCATGTAGATTTGTGTGATATAGAGAGTGAAAACACCTCTAAATTGCTCTTAACTGATAGTTTCATTCTCAATTTAGTCATTAGTTTTGTTAAATTTTAGTTAACACATTTTAAAGTTTGGTTTAATTTGATTGAATTTAATTCAAATTATTTCTTCCCATGTGGATTGACTTGTACTCGCTAACATACTACAAGTGCACACCGTGCGCTTGCGGTTTATTACAGTTCGCAACGATATTCTAATTCACAGAATATTCGTCATTGAACAAGTTTTTGGTGCCGTTGCCGGAGAAAGAATTTAATTTTGACTTTATTCTTCGGATATTTCTTATTTTATTATTCTTTAAAAAAAAATTGTTTTTTTCCTTGTGTTTATGTGTATATTGAATTGTGCATTGTTTTTTATTGGTATGCGTATTTGTGTTTTTCTTCTTTAAAAAAAAGAAAGAAGCACTGACCATTTGTTTTCAATTTCTTTTCTGTTTTCACTACCATTTGCTCCTTTTCTTTCATTTATTTCTTTCCAAATTTTCTCCAAGTTTCTTTCCTTTTTTCTTACAAACAATTTAAAAAAACAATAAAAAAAAAGAATTATTGCTTTCCTTTTTCCCCCTCTGCAATTTTCTTTCCCTTCCCTGCCTTACATTCCCCGATTGCCTTCCTTCTTTTCTTTCCAGTAATTAATTAAAATTATTACTTTCCAATTCTTCTTTTCTTTTCTATCTGGTAATTCTTCTGCTTTAAGTTCTCTGCCAATTCACAATCTTCTATTTCACCACCAGAATAGAAATTCCATTCTTCTACCTTCTCCATATAATTCCTACCAAATACCTTCAACCATCATACAACCTCTTTCTCCGACTAAACCCAAACGACATCAGCTTTCACCGCCATCAGCTTTCACCTTTCTAACCCTACCAATGATCGCAATAACCGCCTAGAATCCGCCATCCTTCAGTTCACACCCACAACTTGAAACCATAACATCGAATACCTCCACAATCGACATTCACCATACTGATTGGTATCACCCAGATAGATCACCCATGGCCATTTCAACAACAACTACCCAAATTGGACCACAAATCACCAAAACTACACTAAGTCTTCACTGCTCCTCCCTCTTTAATCACCCTTCACATCAACAAACCTCTTCAACACCTCATTCAGACACATCACAACCACTTAACAACAATGTCGATCAGTTACCACTCCTCAAAACCACCTATAGATTGCTCCATCCAGTATATCATACAGTCAACACCAAACCTCCTCCCCTCAAACGCTCGATGACTGCCCCTACTCACACCTATCAGTCCACAACTACACTACCATCAAAACCATATACATCTACTTCAACAAAAATACTGCACCCCTGGAATCATTCCCAAGACCACCGAATTCCAGTCCCTTGTCGCCACCCACATCTGACCGAGCCACAAACCACGCAATCACCAAAAGCTCACAAATAATAGCTGAGATTCCCCCAATCCCCTCACTACGAAAGTCAAATCGAACAGCCAAACCCATTAGTCGATTCGCAACCGACTTGAACCCTAATCGGCGCATATTCCTTGCCATAGAATTTAGATAATTCGATTCTCAATAAAGAGTATATCTTGTGAATCCAAAAAAAAGGGAAAACACGATTTTGCTTTCTATTTTGGTCCAGTGAATTTCAATCTAAATAGATTTTCCTATTGAAGGGATAAAAACGAGAACCAACTTTGTTTTGATTTAGATTTATTTTTGTGAGCTTTTGAACTTTGTTGGACTCACATAGTTTTGGGTTAGTTTAATTTAATCTGTTAGTTTTGTTTTTCTTTAGGTTTGAGTTCTTTAGTTTGTTTAGTTTTGTTTTTCACATTCTCTCTTTCAAAAAAAAAAAAGCAAATTCATCTTTCACTTGTATATACATCATTATCCCTTTTCAGGTTGCATAATCAATCAAAAGGAATTTCTTTGCTTTGCTAAGAAGTACTTACTTGCTTTAAAAATATGCATTATAAATAAATTGCTAATAATTCGGCACGCTCAGGTATTGTGCTCTAAATTTTTTTAATTTCCTTGCATTGTGTTTGCTTGCATTTGCATAAAAAATTTCAAAAACAAATAAAAATTCATTCGTAGTTGCATTGGTGATTCACGTTTAATTTTTGTTTTGCATTCATTTCATTTTGTTTTATTTTCTAGGACATCATTATATTTTGACAAATTGGCTTGTTTTTAACGAATTATTTCTCGGTGTCTAGACTACGGCAGAGTAATAGCCGTTTATAAATATTACGGTGATTCATAAATATTATAGCAGTTGTTCCTCTGAAGGTACTTAAACCTTCGGTGGCATTGCTAGGGTGATTCCTAGTACACCGATAAATCATGTCCGTTAACTGGCTGAGAAATCTTTTGTTGAAATCAATCTAACCGTCATTATGTAATTTTAGAAAACCTGTAAATATTTAATTTGCATTCATATGGTTGCATTAGGTTCATGCATATATTAAAAAAAATCCCAAAAAAAAAGTTTTCTCTTTTGTGAATATATTTTTTGCCTTTTCTCTTAAAACAAACTCAAAAAAAAACTTTCTGAAAGTGTCCCAAATTCCTTATTCCTACAGATTTTACGATAGTTGTGAAAATCAATATAATCCATATAATTTTACACCAAATTCATATGGATATTTTAATAACAACTATTGTACAAACAATTTGGATTTTACACCATCAACTTTTCAAAATTTTCAAGATAATTCGGATTTCACACCACAAAATTTTCAAATTAACGATCAAACCTCAACTTAAGAAACAAAAATTGAATCTTTACTTGAAACGAGCACACAACAAAATCAAAGAATAAAAGAATGGTGTAATTCATATTTGTGCAACAATTCAAGTAAAAGTTTTCAAAACAACCATAATTCAAATTCAACTTCAAATTCAAATGATTTTGATTATAACCCTTATCAATCCAATTTCGAACTCTGAAATGAATTGCAAATTCAAAATGGAAATGTGAATAACTTTTCAAATGGCTGTGGCAATGGGAATAATTTCAATTGTGGTGCAACTGAAAATTTTTGTTCTCAGCAATTTCAAATTGAAAATTCTCATGTAAATAATTATGAATTTGATTTTGTCGAGCAAATAAATGAAATCCACGATAATCACACGAATTTGTTGTTTTAAGACTTCCTAAATTTTCGTCAAAAACAAAATAATCAAAATCGAACGTGTGACGATTCGAATGATAATCCATCTTTTACAAAATTGATGGTTTTCAAATAACAACTTTTGAAACAGAAATAACAATCTTAACGAAATTGTTGAAAACACGGTAATTGAGCTGGATTTCAATTCTTTTGAGAGGGTGGAACCAAATCTCAAATTTGATATTCCTTTTTCTGAAAATAACGCATTTCAAACAACAACTTTGAATTTTGAAAATGATACGTGCATTGAAGTTGTTGACAATTCACCAAAGGAAGACAAATTTGATGAGCACAAATTTGTTGGACTTTCGGAAAATGAGTTGAATTTTAATGATGTAGATTTTAATCACCATTTGGATTTTGAAATCAATATTTTTGAAAAAAATTCAATGATAAAATTGAAATTCAAATTAGTGAATTAAACATGAATTTCAACCATTTATTCAATCTACCCCAAAAAATCATCAAAAATAAAGCAACTCAATCGATTTTTAATAAAACGACATTTTTTCCCAAATACACGTTCAAATTTGAAATCTTTTACAATTTGGTTTTTCAAGCTTAAGTCGTGTCTCTCATACTTGAAGAGACAAATGAATTGGTCTTTAGAAAACTGTTTCATTTACTTCTTGTCAGTATATTTTCTAATAAACTGTAAATATTTTTTCTTTTCTCTTGTAATTATAAGTCATATTTTCAAAATTTTCATTTTCTTTCCATTTGGGTTGACTGTGGGGACACAATCCAAATCAGATGTGGGGGGAGTTTCATATTTTTTTTGGTTTTGCATGGAAATTTCCTTTATTTCTTTATTATTATTTTTTCATTTGAAAAAATAAAAATAAAAAAAGAATTTTGCCTTTCTATTTACTTTTAAATAAGACATGATGGAGTTAGCATACAATTTTGATCGTTCGATTAAAATGTTTGGAGATTTACTTCCCTTAACATATAACAGAAGAAAAGTTTGATGTATGAGCAAATTTGGTGTAACTGGTATATACGGAGATTCGTAGTTGATGAGTATGAAATGTTTTCTGAATTGTAATTCGATTAAATGAGTGGTCGATTTAGACTACTTGCGATAACATTTTAGATTTTTTAGGTGAAGTTGTGCTAAGATATTCTCGCTTAACACTCTCTCTTATGTTAAAAAAATAGAAGTATGTATATATATATAATAATCCAAGGGTATCCAACATTGCTAATACATCTAGCGTTGTTGTGCGAACCCGCCAAGCTCTTTCCAACATGTTGTTGATAAAGTCAGTGTCGGTATACATTGGTCTCATTTTATGAGTTGGACACCTTAGGATTGCTAACCCTCACGTAAGTCGTAATGCAGTATAGGGGTGGTATACCTAGGTATTTGTAAATAATAATAATGTGAATATTTTTTAATAAAGACAGAGTTTGCACTTAAAATCCATGCACACTTTTCACTTATTCGACCTAACTTGGTAACAAAAAGGAAGTTGAGATGTCGTTTTACGACTATTGATATCGATTATAGAATTCATTTCATATTTGCACTATGTTTCTACCAAAACAACTGGCCTAGCTGGAAGAGTCTGTGATGATAACATGACGAAGTTTTGATTAGCAACGGACTCAAATTTCATAGTGATGACCCAAATTTGTGTTAACTCATTCGAGTAAAATTTAAAAGTAAATTACCCATTTGTAAATATATATTTTTGAAAATTTGCATTCATCTTGTAAATATTTTCGAATCTTGCATTTTGTAAATATTTTTTTTTGCATTTAACTTTTGGATTTTGTGGGTAGTTTCCGTTGAAAACCCTCACGAGACAACACTCGTCTTACTGGGGACACCCAGAGATTTAACGACTTGTTGCATATGCTCAATGCAATCGTGCTTCCTACGAAAACGGATTTAGCTTAGTTTTTACTTTATTCGAAGACGAATAAAAAGATAAGTGTGGAGTATTTGATGTGCATATAAAAATGCACATTTATATTCACATATTTATTCTTGTTTAGTTTAATAAGTGAACATTTTTGTGTATTTTATATGATCAAACCACGTTTTAAATATTTTCAAAATCATCATTTATTTTGGGAAAAAGTGGTCACTTGTGCATGTTTTAATTTGTGACATATTTTACTTGTTCCTTGTGATTATCTCTTGTAGGCATTTCGGAGCTAAAAAAATATATACACATGAAGAGATGAGGGAAAGCATGCATTTACACAAAAGGAGACAAAGAATTAATTCATTTTATGGATAGTGGAGGTCCACTCCTTTCAACTAGCCCACTTGATCTTAAGCCTCATATTAAAGACTAATTGAATGAGACAAAAGGCCTCATGCATTCTACATGACTTATTAGTGGCTAATGGCAATTTAAAGCTTCATGAATGGGAATTTTGGGGATTTCCCAAGGAAAGTGATTAGGGTTTTTGATCATGTATATATACCCCTTTGTTTCATGTATTTAAGGACTCCTTTTTAGCAAATGAAAGTGTAAGTGATCAAATAAACAAAAATGGCTACCAAGCCTCTTTCATGTCATGTTTATGTTCTAATTAATGTTCATGTCTATTCATACTTTCTCCTTTTATTGTTAGTAGTTTAGATTTATTTTCACGTAAGTAGTTAGTAGTTAATATCTTTTCTTCATTATTTACTCTCTGTTTTTGTTTTTCTTCAATGTTGAAATCTATTTATGTTGAAATAATCACATAAATGAGGAGCTAAACCCCTACAATTTATGGGTGATGAAGCTTTCTAATCACATAGATTCAACATAGTTTATTTTTCATGCTCTCTACTTGTGCTTATTAAAGACTGGATGTTTGATGTATTTTGTTAATCATGCTTGGTTTTGATGATCTTTGCCTCTAATTAATAGAGGATAGATCATGCTTGATCAAATGACACAACAAATTTTGCCTCTGCATCGATATATGATTTTGGAAAAAAGAGGAAGTGTTAATCAACATTTGATATTCTATATTACTAACTAATAGTAAATAGAGTATTCTTAAAATTGATGTTGCTTTCAACTTGGTTGTCTTTTCCATGAGAATTGAATAGTGAATTAGATTTGTGCTATAGTCTGATGACTTACGTTATGCTAATTAATAGCATAAATATGTCATACTTGTGATAAACACAATAACTAATCTCAATTATGACCAAACAAAAAGAGATCATAACTTCATCATGTTGATTTGTGTGATCTAGAGAGTGAAAACACTTCTAAATTACTCTTAACCAATAGTTTCATTCTCAACTTAGTCATTAGTTTTGTTAAATTTTAGTTAACACATTTTGGTTTAATTTGATCGAATATAACTAAAATTATTTCTTTCCCTATGGATCGAATCGTACTCACTAACGTACTACAAGTGTACGCTATTGCGCTTGCGGTTTATTACACTTCGCAACGATATTCTAATTCATAGAATATTCATCGTCGAACAAAACGTTTAATGTTTGAACAACTTGAGTGCAATGAAAATTTATTACTTTATTTTTGATTAGAAAAAAGAACATATACATATAACTGTAACTGAAATATGGAGCAAGAATTCATACAACAATGCCAAATACAAGCTCCCCCAAACCAAAATATTCTTACATAAAAGTTACACCGATTGAGCTACATGCTTATGAAAAACCTTAGTTGATAATCTTTTGGTAAGTTGATCCGCCATAATGGGTTTGTTAAAGTATGCTCTATGAATTACAATATATTTTGCACTCTTCCTGTATTGGAAAATAATATATTCTTTACTGTCATAATATTACTTAGTCTTATAATTAACTATAAACTATATTTCCTTAGTGTTGGAAGCTATCAGTGTTTAAATGATACTTTTTCTTATATAGTTTCACTAATAAAATATATTATCATTGCTTGAAGTGGATCTTTTGCGATAAAAACATTAAAAATATTTGGATCGTTATTCCTTATGATATCCAGCCGATCCTATCTTTTATCTATGAGCATATAATATTTTATTTTGTTCCTTAAAAATATCTCATAACCATTCGGGCTACTAATCAACGATCCATTCTCAAAATAAGTAAGATATGTGCCAAATAATACATTCATATCTATATGTGTATATACTTTACTATGTTGGGGAAATCTCAGTCTTTCCCACTTCGTGAAGTTAAGATAGGCAATTAAGATTAAAAGTAGCAACGGGATCACAAGCGTTTATAATTCTCTCAATATGGAGATTCTTCCACTATATAAAAGAATAGTAGGATTACAAGAATATGATTACAAAAGTAACTCACACTCAACTCAAGATTAAGGATATGTACTTCTCAAGCTATCTCTCTTTTCACTCAAAGAGGCTTCCTAACTCTCAAGTATTTTTCTCACTCTAAGAAGTGGCTTTCTTCCTTGAATTCTTGGATGGCTAGTAATAGGGCTCCTTCTCCTATTTATAATACTCAACCTTCATAATGAATGGTGGAGATTACTTGCATCCGACGGTAGTGTTTGATTCTCTTGAATGCTCCACACTCTCTAGGAATCTCTACACTCTTCCATTCCCTTCTTTATTCTTCCATACTCTTCTGTAAGGTTCCAGAAGGTTCCACACGTCTCCAGAATATTCCAGAGGGTTCCACACTCTTCCACAAGCTTCTAGAGGGTTCTACACTTCTCTAGACTTCTCCGGAACATTCTAGAAAATTCTAGATTTTTCTACAAACGTCTAGAATTTTCTAGAAACTCTCCAATTAAGGAGGGATCCCAACAAATCTCCCCCTCCCGACTTAATTGGGGGTAGTAGTATGCCGGCACATTGACAGCAATCTTCAAACTTCTTTGTTGGTACTACCTTGGTCATCATGTCAGACCAGTTCTCATCTGTGTGAATCTTGTCAAGGTGTATTTTCTTTTCTTCGAGAACTCCTCGGATCCAGTGATATCTTGTATCAATGTGCTTTGTGCGGGAATGAAATGTTGAATACTTTGCCAAGTAAATTGCACTTTGATTGTCACACTTCAAGACATACTTTTCTTGATCCACTCCCAATCCATGCAACAAGTTCTTCACCCATAACATCTCCTTGCAAGCTTCAGTAGCTACGATATACTCTGCCTCTGTAGTGGATAATGCAATACACTTTTGCAGTTTTGATTGCCATGAAATAGCTCCCCCTTCAAAAGTGGTTAAGTATCCCGATGTTGATTTCCTTGAATCAATGTCACCAGCCAAGTCTGCGTCTATATATCCTTCCAACACAGGTTTTCCTTTTCCAAAGCATATACATCTTTTGGAAGTTCCACGTAGATACCAGAGGATCCATTTGACTGCAACCCAATGCTCATTCCCTGGGTTAGCCAAGAAGCGACTGACAACAACAACTGCATAAGCGATATCTGGTCTTGTGCATATCATTGCGTACATGATACTGCCTACTACAGATGAGTATGGTTTCTTCTTCATCTCCTCCTTGTCTTTTTCACTTGTCGGACTCTGCTTCGAACTTAGCTTGAAGTGCCCAGCTAGTGGAGTGTTAACCGGCTTTGATTTGTGCATGTTGAACCTTTCCAACACTTTCTCGATATATCTCTCTTGGGATAGCCACAATAGTCTTTTTGATCTATCACGAGTTATTCTCATCCCAAGGATTTGTTTAGCCGGTCCCAAATCTTTCATGGCAAAGCTCTTGCTTAGATCTTTCTTTAAAGCAGCTATCTTTATGCGATCTTGCCCAATGATTAGCATATCATCAGCATAGAGCAGAAGTATGAGAAAGTCACCACTTACATACCTCTTTATGAAGACACAATGATCGCTTTCCGTCTTTTTGAAGTCATGTTCTGCCATGAATGCGTCGAACTTCTTGTACCATTGCCTTGGTGCTTGCTTAATTCCATATAGACTCTTTGTGAGGCGGCACACTAGATCTTCATTGCCTGGAACTTTGAATCCCTCAGGCTGTTCCATGTAGATCTCTTCCTCTAGGTCACTATGTAGAAATGTCGTCTTGACATCGAGTTGTTCAATCTCCAAATCTTGCACGGCTGCTAGGCCAAGGACAACTCGGATTGATGACATCTTTACCACGGGAGAGAATATCTCTTCAAAGTCAGTACCTTTTTCTTGTCCAAATCGTTTGACAACTAACCGAGCTTTGTAGCGAGGCTTTGAACAGTTCTCTTCGGTCTTGATTCTATACACCCACTTATTCTTCAAAGCTCTTCTCCCTTTTGGTAGCTCCACTATTTCATATGTATTATTCTCATGCAAGGATTGCATTTCTTCTTGCATGGCTATTCTCCACTCTTCTTTATGACAATCACTCATTGCTTTTTTATAGCTTTGAGGCTCCCCCTCATTAGTGAGCGTAACGTACTCCTCTGTGTTGTATCGGCTGGATGGTCTTCTGTCCCTTGAGGATCGTCTTGGCTCTGGTGCGACTGGAGTGCTAGATTGAGGTTCTTCCTGGACCGGTTCATGATGGGTTTCATGATCTTCAGCATCACTACTTTCTTGGGTGTTATTATCTTCATGTCAAACCAGAGTAGGTTCAGTATTCTTATAGCTTCTCAATCTTGGCCTCTCTGAATTCTTGATATCTTCAATTGTTTGGTCTTCGAAGAATACAACATCTCTACTGCGAATAACCTTCTTATTAATTGGATCCCACAACCGGTACCCAAATTCATCCTTAGGTGAATGAAGATAGCTACACTCCTTTGTCTTTGCATCAAGCTTAGCTCTCTCATCTTTCGGGATGTGAACAAATGCCCTACACCCGAACACCTTGAGATGATTATATGAAGTCCTCTTTCCCGTCCAAACTTCCTCAGGAATGGCCCCATCCAAAGGAACTAATGGTGTGAGGTTGACAATGTCGATCACAGTCATTATAGCTTCTCCCCAAAATGATTTGGGTAACTTAGCGCGAGAGAGCACACAACGAACTCTTTCTTCAATGGTTCGGTTCATTCTCTCAGCTAGCCCATTCAATTCTGGTGTCTTGGGTGGAGTCTTCTCTAGCCTAATGCCATATTTCTTGCAATAGACTTCAAAAGGGCCTCTATACTCACCTCCGTTATCTGATCGTACACACGTGATCTTTCGTCCAGTCTCACGCTCCACTAGAGAATGGAATTCTTTGAAGGCATCAAGCACTTGATCCTTTGATTTTAACAGGTACAACCATACTTTTCTTGAATGATCATCAATGAAGGTGACAAAATGTAGAGAACCACCAATGGATCTCTCAGTCATTGATCATACGTCAGTGTGCACGAGGTCTAGAATGTTCTTTCTCCTTGTGGGCGGAGAAGATCTTTGGAAAGCAACCCTGTGTTGTTTTCTAGTTAAACAATGAGCACAAGGATGAAGTGGTTTACCTTTCATGTTACGGAGGAGTTGTTTCTGAATGAGTATGTGAAGACCTTTCTCACTAATGTGCCCAATTCGTTGATGCCATATGTCCATATCATCAGTAGAGACGTTTACTTCTCCTTTGCATAGCTTAGCTTGCATTACATACAATGATCCTACCTTCTTTCCTCGAGCCATTGTCAAACTTCCTTTGGTGAGCTTCCACTTTCCTTCACCAAAGTAATTCATCAGACCATCATCGTCTAGCTTTCCAGCAGAGGTAAGACTGAGGCGCATGGTCGGAACATGCCTCACATCTTTCAAAACAAGCTTGCACCCGGTGCTTGTCGTCAGAGTGATGTCTCCTATTCCAACAATCTTGCTTCTATCTTGATTTCCCATTTGCACCGTGCCAAAGTCACCTCTTTGGTAGGATGAGAAGAATTTTTCATGTGGAGTAACATGGAAGGAAGCACCAGAATCAATAATCCAAGAACTCTCATCACAAGCAATATTTAGAATGTTACTTTCACCAACGAGATATAGCAGATCTTCCTTTAATACTATGGCAGTAGTACTCTTTTCTTCTTGCTTCTTCGTTAGGCTTATTTGGTCAGGCTTAACATTACCGGCCTTTTGGTCTCTTTCGAAGCTTCGACATTCCATTTTCTTGTGACCCATCTTTCCCTAGTAATAGCATGCAATCTTTGAACGTGACTTGGATCTTCCTCGAGATTGATGTGGATTTCGGCTCTTACTACGTCTACGAGTTTCATTCCTACCATGATTCTCAACAACATTAGCTTCGGGATGAATAGACTCATCTCGTTCCATTCGCCTTGCTTCTTCACTAAGAAGGCTGTCACTGACGGTATGCATAGTTAACTTTCCTTCCGGAGCTGAGTTACTAAATGTAACCACAAGTGTGTCCCAACTTTCCGGTAAGGAACTAAGGAGTAAAAGGGCTTGTAACTCATCATCAATCTTCATATCAATTTTTGTTAGTTGATTTACGAGCCCCTTGAAATATTCAAGTGCTCAATCATACTATGACCATCCTTATACTCCAATTTCACCAACCGTCGAACTAAATTGGCCTTGTTGCGAGGCGTTTTCTTCTGAATCATGGATTCAAGCTTTTTCCATAATTCATAGGCATTTGTATAAGTAGATACATGCTCGAAGAGAGTTTTGTCAATGTACTTACGGATCATAGAAACAACCTTCCGGTTCAACAGTTCCCATTGAGCATCACTCTTCCCTGCCACCTTATCTTTGTAGATGATGGGCTCATGCAAATCCTTACAATACAAGTGGTCCTCCATCATTGGCTTCCAATAAGAGTAGCTATTGGCTGTGAGCTTGAACATGTATCCATCATGAGCGACATTATCCTCCATCTTGAACTTACACGAGTTTGATTAGGGCTACAGATGAACCTCGCTCTGATACCACTGTTGGGGAAATCTCAGTCTTTCCCACTTCGTGAAGTTAAGATTGGTAATTAAGATTAAAAGTGGCAACAGGATCACAAGCATTTATAATTCTCTCAATATGGAGATTCTTCCACTATACAAAAGAATAGTACGATTACAAGAATATGATTACAAAAGTAACTCACACTCGGTGGTTCTCTCAAGCTTGAGGATATATACTTCTCAAGCTATCTCTCTTTTCACTCAAAGAGGCTTCCTAACTCTCAAGTATTTTTCTCACTCTAAGAAGTGGCTTTCTTCCTTAAATTCTTGGGTGGCTAGTAATAGGATTCCTTCTCCTATTTATACTACTCAACCTCCATAATGAATGGTGGAGATTACTTGCATCCGATGGTAGAGTTTGATTCTCCAGAATGCTCCACACTCTATAGGAATCTCTACACTCTTCCATTCCCTTCTTTATTCTTCCATACTCTTCCGTAAGGTTCTAGAAGGTTCCACATGTCTCCAGAATATTCCATAGGGTTCCACACTCTTCCACAAGCTTCTAGAGGGTTCTACACTTCTCTAGAGTTCTCCGGAACATTCTAGAAAATTCTAGATTTCTCTAGAAAGGTCTAGAATTTTCTAGAAACTCTCCAATTAAGGAGGGATCCCAAAAAACTATACATTAGTATCCACACTACAGATGCATGTGGAAACTTTTGCATTTCTTTAGTTTCAAGGATGTTAGCAAAATAGAATCAACTAAATCGTAGCTTGAATATAAACCTTCTAAGCACTTATTTGTCAAATTCTTTTATGATAATTCAAATATCACCCCATGAATAACAATGGTGTATTTGAATCCCAAACGCAAAACAATAGTCCAAAAGTGACATCATTAAGTTGTTTCATCAATATCTCAATTAAGAAGCACAACTGTAATCTCCATAATGTATTGCTTAAAAGTAAAATATGGAATAAACTGCAAAGTGGTTCTAATGAGTCTACTCACCAATCCATTATTTATCTTTAAGGAGAAATACTACATAGTCATCTGGAATAGTATTTCTTTCTCTATGAATGGATTTCTTTAATAACTATACACTTTAAAGTTGTTGAGTTTGTCTTGTTTAAACAGTAACCTTAGCTTAAAGGAAATTTTTTATTTAACATCATCTTATTATGGTTCTTAATTTTCTTCTTCTTAATGAAAGAAAACAAATTCAAACTTTAGCCAAAGAAAAATTGTAATTGAATCAAAGATAATGGTTGTATCTAAAAGACAATGATCATACTTTATTGCTTCCTGTAAATTCAACACCTTCAAAAAGACTATCTCATTTCCAGCCTTAAAACTTTTTCTTAGCGTCGGTTCGTAAAACCATAAACTATAAATCGCTTAGAATGGTAGCAAGATATTTGCTATCTTTAATGTCCCAATCTATAATTATTTAGTAAGCTAAAACATATAATTTTAATGATCACCAAATTAGAGTTTAAAACTTTAATATTAACGGTATTTAATACAACTAGATATAAGCTATAATTTAAACATTAACATCTTTAATTCTAAAGAAAATGTTTGAATTTTATTCATAAATCAACCTTATTACTTCTAAATGAAAACTAATAACCAAATTTGTTCATATTAAAAGCAAAAAACCACAATCTGTCCAAATGACAACATAAAAAAAATCAAATGAATTCAAAATGTATAACTAAAATCTTAGTAATGACTTTGAAACATCTAGTATACTTTACTTTATATGTCTGCATATCTCATAAAAGAAGCAACTATAACATATCTATATGCGATTTTGATTTCTTTTAGATCTCAGTGACTTTTTCATCTTTATTGATATATTTATTTATAATGTATATCAAATGAGTACTTTAAATTTTATATACTTCAATCTCTCTTCTAATTACCAAAGCGCTAAATTATCCTAATAAGATGACATATTATTCTTAAAATAATATTAAACTTTAAATGAGTTTATTGGAGAATGGAGATGGCACCACAAATTTACTTGAGTATCTTTATCTTTTGAAACAACATTTTATTAATTTATTAACATATAGTACTCATGTATATTTCTTTTTTACTTTTACTTTATGTAATCAAGCACCACTAAGAGTGCTTGTTTCCCCTTATTATTTCCACAAAATTCTTTTTTCATTTTCAGCAGATACTTATCAAAAAAGTTAGCGTTACATATAACACATCTTTGAAAAATTCTAAAATGTTTACCTACTGATCCTTTAGCCATATCCTTTTGAATTATATCATATTTCAATATTCTTCATAACATTATAAGAACATCTAACTGTAGTAGGGCTAGTTGTAACCCTCCTGATTGCAAGGGCTAGATCCATGAAGTCAAGAACAAATGATATGCTCTCTTACAAATCCTTATAGTTGCTCTAAATAAGATAAGAATATTCTTAAAATTTTCAGACACTTTAATCAAATTAGATGAAAAATGAACAAAAATAAATGAAGATTGACCACATATGCTCATAGCCAAATATTAAATACAACAAATTCAAATAATTGGCAAGTATCTTCTCAAGATTCCTGGTACACATTAATATTAAGTCTTTGGACAATAATATTAATTGCAAGTGCTACTCTTGTTGTAATTGATAAACAAAAACAATAAATTTAGGTCAAATAATAATATACCTTTAGGCCAATTAATTATTCACTCGTAAAATATTATAATTGTCATGTATTTATCATCACACGTGGGTAAGTGATTCAACCAAATATTAGTCATCCTTTGGCCCGGCTAATAATAGCATGAATAACTACACACAAATATCAAATATTTTCACGAACCACCAAAATAAGCGAAGTCACTTTGGTGACATGTTATTTCAGTTAGATCAGTATGAAGGTAGGATGTTTACAGCTACAAAGAGACACCAAAATATATTTAAATTTATTTCTTAGCATATGTGCAATATTTTTTTAAGTACTATAAAACACACTTGAAAATACTTTAGCTTATATGACACTTGAAATTTTTAAAAGTATAACATGGAACAACTTATTTTAATCATAGCTATTATAATATTTTACTTTAGGTATGTGATTATATTAGTGACATTCCGTAAATAAGTATGAAACAAGATGTCATAAATAAATCACATAACAAATGACACAATGAACGCCAGAATTGTAACATCCCACTTTTCTGTACAAATAAAGTCGACATTAAACTACCACAATCAACTTAAATTATACAGAAAAGCAGAACACCAAGAGAAAGAAGTTGGAGGGTGAGAGAAAGATAAGCTAGAAAAAATAGAATAGAATTAAAGGAGAGCCAACACTACACAGAGTCTCACATCGCAGTGGAATAAAATATAATACAAAAATAAACTTTATAAGGAACTTTCATAAATACTTACATCATCAGAGTAAAGCAGTCAAAAAAAATCTAGATAGTTATAACAACCTGTCCTAAAATACAACACATAGCGGAATAATACTATATATCATATGTCTGGACTCCTCCGACTCGTCTTCTGAACTTCACAGCATTCGATAACCTGAACCTGTAAAACTCGGTCATACCCGAGCATTACGAACGCCACAGATCAGTCAGGTGAACCAGCGTAAGAAAAACTCACCACGTATAAATAACATCCATATTGCTTAACTTTAGGAAATCCCATTGAAAGAAAAGGATAATAATAAGACCAGTCCACACATAAAGACAGACGTTTTTTTTCCTTTCTTTAACACAAACTATTTTTGATACGAAAATATGATGATATTATAATAATGTCTATATCAAATAAATAACCAAATAGAAGAACGCTTGCATCTCACGCTCTACATACATAGTATAAAATCATAAATCGTAGGGCTCTTATTGGAGAATGGATTCCAACTTGACAAGGTATGGAACCACCTTCCGATCAGTGTAATCTAGAGGGGATACATTGGGGTTCAACAAGAATGTCTTGCAAACCGACTACACATGACTCCCCACTCATTTAGCTTGAGTGTAGCGAATGTATTATCACCCGATAGTTTTAAGGGCCTACTGTCCATCCGTAGAAATACAGAAACAAAAAAAGAACAAATAAGGAATTTCACTAGATTGGGGATAATACACCCTGCTTGGGTGCGACCCAACTAGGCATGCTACCTGCCTAATTTTTGTAATTTCCCAGTTGTGAGGCTTGAGGCTACGTTTTCCTTTCTAGCACAGCATGACATAATTTACTTTGAATGCCACATCGTCAAATCCGTCAAACCACTAATTGATTTCCAAAAAATATTACGGGTATAAAAAGCTAAGAGGAACGAATTCCTCCGCCACCAGACGTAATACCTTTAAAAGATCAACCATACATGATTTTTTAGGTATACTCTGTCAGACATTCACATGTTGTTCTGGGACTGGACAAACCGAAGGCAACCTTCTACCGCATCCCAAGGGATCAGTAGCGGGTAGCCCTTGCAAACCCGCAAAATCTATCTTATGACTGAATCACATCAGAATACTTCTGGTTGCCACACAGAGAATTTTCGACAAGTAGTCCTTTCGCTTATGAAGATCCACGGTCTTCAATTGCTCCATCATGGTCAACATCTTCAACGTTTCGTATTTGCTGGTCGAAATGGTTTTCGAATATAAATTTGATTCGGATCTTTCCGTACCAACGATCGTTGGCCAATTTTGATAGTCAGTTATTTAACTATCAAAAAAAACAACCATCATCCATAAAAATAAATGGATTCATTGGTTCAGCATACATCGTCCCTTGGCCTCTTTAGTTAAACAGTTGTTAACTAAACTTCTAAATCTTCCAACATTTGGTACATCCCATTTTCACTTCTTATTTCCATTCCAATTTATTTAACTTATAATTATTCGAATTATAGTTCATAATATTCTCTACATTATAATCAAATTCATTACACTTAAACTTTTGTTCGATTTTAGCTCATACTAAATCTTGTTTAAAACTTCCCTTTTATAAAATCCCTTTCTGAAAATAAATCAAAATTTCTTACTCATATTTGCCGTTCAGGTCATCTCAATTTCCTTTATCACCATTTCCATTATCAAAATTTCAAACATTATTCACTTTTAAAAGTTAATATTATTTCTTTTATAGAAAATTGGACTCGATATATCCAAACATCTTGTTTCCTTTGAAAACACTATTATAGATTCAAATCTTGTCTATCGAGTCATTTTATAAATTAATATTCATACTTTATTTAAAAGTCTTATTTATGGATCCACTTCTTGTTTAATTATCTAATGTCTTTTGAATCAAACAATTTACTTCACCGTTGACTATTAATATAATAGTAAATCTTCTTTAAAGGTTATTTTAAAATAACAATTAACTTTATTAATACTAAACAATCTAATTAAATTAAATAATCGCATATAATTGCTTATTTGAAACAATTAATTAAATTCTTAACCATATGGTTAATTTTTTCTCATTCGCATATAAAACTCATTAACATTAGAATATACTCAGTTTATAATTACTAGATAAAAAATAATTATTCATTTTTAAGCCATCTGTCGATAATTACTCAACCAATACCATCCATTGGTTAATATCAAACAAATTTTGAATTTGGATTCAACACTCAACAATCAATCAGATTAATTAAATAATTTATATAAGTAAACAATATATTTGAGGAATCCGATTGGATCCCTCCAACCTGTCCTTCCCTGCATCACAATAGATTTCCTTAAATTCAATATGACATTATATTTATTTTTATTCATCATAGTAAATAGAAATAAACAGTTTAACTAATAACAGACAACAATCAATTAATAACATTCAATCAAGTATCCAATTGTTTATTAAATACGTTTATATTATTGTAAAATGTAACCTACAAGGTAAGTTACCTCATTTGGAATCTAATCATCAAAATAACAATCTAATTCGACTGAATTAAACAAACATTTAATTCAATCTATGAGTATTAAAAATATTCAGCATCCATGCAAATAGTCATCAAACCACCAATCATTAGCAAATATTTCACACAAAATTGAAAACCTGACTTATAGAAAATATAAGCAGGATAAACTGAGTGGGTTGAACTCACCTTGATTACGTTTATCGATTAAACGAGTCATTTTAATAAAATTAAATAGTTGTTTAATTTTATCAAAAATCCAGGTAGCTTTCAATGTTAACCAAACATGCTACATCACGTTGTATTCGTCAATACGGTTCCGATGCGCCCTGATTTGTATGATTTTGTTAATACATGTAAAAGTTAAGGTTATTAGAAGCTTTACGGTTTTAATTAAATTAATTAACTTTTAATTAACCAATATTTAATTACTTAAATTAAACCTTAAGCCATTATTACCTTTAAACATCTCATTTACGTCATCACTCGGGCAAGTGAAACAACCCCGATCCTTTACATGCAAAAGAAAAACGATCTCCTTCTTTAATTACTCCAAATATGCCTGCTATTTGAAAATACTTCCTTCCTTTTTTTTCTTTCTTTTGTCAATGGCTCAGATCCACGCAATACCTGGTCTATGTTTGCATTATATTTTCTTTTTTCTTTTATTCTTTTATTTCAACAGGTCCAAGCCCAATTATTCACAGCCCATACCTGATGCTCCCCCACTACTCTTTCTTCCCCGTTTTCTTTTCACTCGAAAGAATATTCCTATAATCGCATGGATCAAAGCAGCATCCCACTCGTTGTCTCTTACACCAGAGTGCCATCACCTGACGACCGTCGTACCCACCACCGTGATGACCTTCCTCCGATAAGCCAAAGGCCCAACTTGAATCCCGAAACTTTCTTGCAATCACTATTGTGCACTGATCACCGTGAAGCCAACAAAAACCGACAATTCACCGCGAACTGCTTTGTTTCCTACCGGCGCATGTCTGTCCTCTCCTTCAAACAAACTCAGACTACCACTTCAGCTTGTCGTGCGTCCCCAACTTCTCACCAAACTCCTACTGCCATTACCACAGTTGGATGGAGGACCACCACGACCCCGTGCCTACCACCATGACGATCTCCTGCTACCTTAATTTCAACTTCATACACAACAACCACTTCCATACACCTACCATCCCACTTTTCCCTCATTCATCACCGCCATCTGAGTACGGATGCTTCCCCGAACCTGCTCCACCAAACGACCTACATCACTAGAGATTGAGCATCCCCGCCTACCTCCTTTACCCACACATTGTTACACCGACCGCCACCATTAATGACGATCTGCACTTCCACCTCGACTTCATGGTGACCTTGATGTCTTACTCGAGTTATTATAGGTGTTTGAATTTAAATTTGGAATGGAGGCTTTCACTTTGATTGTTGAAAGGGTATATGTTGTGTATTCAATACTCTAGGTCTTGAATGGAAGGGAATGGTGTTTTATATTTTCAGAGAAGGAAGAAGGTAGTCTGCTGTTTTCTTTCTTGCTGAGGAAATGAAGGGGAGCACACAGTATATATAGATGAAAGAAAAAAGGATGGGAACAACGTCTTTCGTCGAGGTATTAGGTCGGATAAAAATACAGGCTACCTGTTTTTGCTGATGGGATTTCGAAAAGAAGATTATACAGTATTGATCGGCACGGGCATGGTAAATTTGGAGACAAGTAATAGAAATAGTGTGGCACGTCCGAATGCATAGCGAAAAGTTTTTTATTTCGATATCATACCTATTATCATACGACCAATGTTTAATTTTTATATGTCCGCGCACGAACTCCAAAAATAACAAAACTAGGCATACTGTTATGTCTTGACGTTACGGTTCCATCGAAATTTATTTCATTGAAATCGGACTCCGTTTGCACAACGCCGTTATTTAAATCTCAAGTAAATCCATCGATTCACTTTTAAATTTCGTCTGCTAACTAAACAACTTTGTTTGGCTTCAAATTCGAAAATCCTACAATAATTAATTATACGTACTCTAATAAAACTCGTTTCGTCGAAAATGAAAGCCGTTTGAAAAACTACTATTTCTTAAGGCTTATATAATATATTTTAAATCCAAAATATTTCAGCTTAATTATAAATTATTATTATTACCAAATATATTCAAATGGAATAACACATGGCTTCAAATTAAACACTTATAGATTTAAAACTCAACGTTCAGAAATTTGGATCAAACGATATTCTATTTATATAGAGATCCTTTTAAATTTATAAATAAATCATCATAATTTAAAAATGATTCCATAGCGACTATTTTAAAGTTTGAATTGAACATATCTTACAATTTATACTACGAAATATTGATTTTTCTCTTTCATTAGAAAATCACTATCCAACATATTCAATTGTTTACTCACAGAAATCTGACTTATATCAGATCTTATATATTCAATTAAAGTTCAAAACTCAAGATTACGAACTACCGCAACGTTATGAGCTCGTTTTAATTATATTAGAAATTTATACGTTCAAACTTCGTTTTTAATAAATAAATTCGATACAGAAATCCATTAATACTATCAAATTAATATTTAAAATAGATTTAAATATTCATGATTAACGTTCAAAAATCTGGGACATTACATTCTTTCCCCCTAAAAAGAATTTCGTCCTCGAAATTACAAGGGAAGAAGAATGCTCCAAACCCAGTTATTTTAAAATAATTATTTTTGAATTATCATCCAAATAAATTCAGACTCTTTAAAATTTTCAAAAATTTCGCCAACACCTCTCTGCATGGTTCGATTAGTACAACGATAACTACTATTCCGGCTTCAACTTCTCCAAAAGAAAATCAAAAGCCAAATGGCCATCTAACTCAGGGGTAAAGAAAAATATTACTCCAATCCATAATATTGAGGTTTACCTGTTTGTCAAGCAACTCAATTCCAATTTCAAAGCAAATTAACCAGTAGCTCTTTATCTTCCAACCCGGACTTCAATGTCTATAACCAGATCAACTCCCATGGCCTCCTGCAATCTGCACTTAGCTCAAATTTTATCATAAGTAACAGATATTAGGTTAATTGTTTTGGTTTCATTCATATGTAATTATATTCCAAATTTAATATACTGGAATTTATTTCTTTAGTTTTCAGTTCATTCAACTTATTTATTACCCTGTTGATAAGTTTTTTATTCAACCGATCCAATTATATTCAATAATGATATTTATTGGTTTGCATTCACTTGGGTTTAACATAGCTTAATATCAATCCATTGACATCCGATTGATTTTTTTGTTTAATTATCCATTCGATTTCCAAATTCTAGATTTGATTAAATTTGAATTTCTTAAGTAAATTTGAACTTCAAACAAATCAATAAAAACAACCAAACAACCATTGTTACTATAATTCAAGAAAATTATTTCCTTTTCTATATAAAAGTATAATTTGGATAAAATTATTTCATTTACCCTCTTTATAAAACAATATTGTGTCAATTGCCAATTCAATATGGTTTCCCAACACTTGAACCGATCAATCAATCCAATACAGTATACTTTTATATAACATCTACAAATACGCACTCTCGTATATATATACTCAGACTCAATCTAGAAAGTTACTAACCTTATCTTTTCTGAGTCAAACCACAGAACCAAGGTTACTACTCAATCTTGAGCTATAATATGAAGTCGTAACGTCCCACTTTTTTGTACAAATTAAGTCGACGTTAAACTACCACAGTCAATCCAAATTGTACAGAAAAGCAGAACACCAAGAGAAAGAAGTTGAAGGATGAGAGAAAGATAAGATAGAAAAATTAGAATAGAAGAAAACGAACGAGAACTAACACTATACAGAGTCTCACATCGCAGCGGAATAAAATATAATACAAAAATAGACTTTATAAGGAACTTTCATAAATATTACATCATCAGAGTGCAGTAGTCAAAACAATCTGGACAGTTATAGCAACATGTCCTCCAATACAACACACAGCGAAATTATACTATATATCGTACGTCTGGACTCCTCCAGCTCGTCTTCTGAACTTCAGAGCATCTGATAACCTGAACCTTTACAAGTCGGTCTGACCCTATCATTACAAACACAGTGGATCGGTCTTATGAACCAGCATGAGAAAAACTCGTTACGGTTAAATTACATACATATTGCTTAACTTTAGGAATCCCTTCGAAAAAAAGGATAATAGTAAGACTAGTCCACACATAAATACGGATGGTTTTTACTTTACTATAACCCAAACTATTTTTGATACGAAAATCCAGTGATATTATAATAGTGTCAATACCATCAAAATAACCAAATAGTACAACACTTTCATCTCACTCTGCAGATATAGTATAAAATCATAAACCGCGGGGCTCTTATTGGAGACTGGATTACAACTATGATAAGGTATGGAACCACTTTCCGATCAGTGTATTCTAGAGGGGACACACTAGGGTTCAACAAGAATGTCTTGCAACCCGACCACACATGACCGCCGACTCATTTAGCTTGAGTGTAGCGAATGTATTATCACCCGACGGTTTTAAGGGCCTACTGTCCATCCGTGGAGACACAAAAACAAAAGAAGAACAAATAAGGAATTTCTCTAGATTGGGGATAATACACCCTGCTTGGGTGCAACCCAACTAGCCATACTGCCTGCCTAATTTTTGTCATTTTCCGGTTGTGAGGCTTGAGGCCACGTTTTCCTTTCTAGCACAGCACGCCACAATTTACTTTGAATGCCACATCGTCAAACATGTCAAATCACTAATTGATTTCCAAAAAATATTACTGGTATAAAAAGCTAAGAGGAACGAATTCCTCCACCACCAGACGTAATACCTTTATGAGATCAACCATACATGATTTTTTAGGTATATCTGTCAGACATTCGTCTATACATGTCATCCTGGGACTGGGCAAACCAAAGGCACCCTCCTACTGCATCCCAAAGGATCAGTAGCAAGCAGTCCTTGCAAACACGCAAAATTTCACTTACAACCGAATCACGTCAGAGTACCTCTGGTTGCAACACAGAGAATATTCGACAAGTAATCCTTCAACTTATGAAGATCAACGGTCTTTAATTGCTCCATCTTGGGCAGCATCTTCAACGTTTCGTATTTGCTGGTCATAATGGTTTTCGAATATAAATTCAACCCTGTTCTTTCCGTACCAACAATCTTTGGCCAGATTTTGATGGTCGGTTATTTAACTATAAAAATAAACAACCATCTTCCATACAAGAATAAAACGGATTCATTGGTTCAGTATACATCATCCTTTGGCCTCTTTAGTTAAACAATTGTTAACTAAATTTTTAAATTTTCCAACATTTGGAATATCCCTTTTTCACTTCTTATTTCCAAACCAGTTTATTTAACTTATAATTCTTCAAATTATAGTTCATATTATTCTCTAATTTATAATCAAATTCGATCCACTTAAACTTCTATTCGATTCCAATTCATATTAAATCTTGTTCAAAACTTCCCTTTTATAGAATCCCTTTCTGGAAATAGATCAAAATTTCTAACTCATATTCGTCGTTTAGGTCAACTCAATTCCCTTTGTCACCATTTCCATTTTAAACATGTTCACTTTCAAACATTATTCACTTTTAAAAGTTAATATTATTCTTTTATTGAAAAATGGGCTCGATATATCAAAATATCTTGATTTCCACTGAAAACACTATTATCAATTCAAATCTTGTCTATCGAGTAATTTTATAAATTCATATTCAAACTTTATTTAAAAAATCTTATTTACGGATCCACTTCTTGTTAAGTTATCTAACGTCCTTTGAATCAAACAATTTACTTCACTATTAACTATTAATATAATAGTAAATCTTCTGTAAAGGTTATTCTAAAATGATAATTAACTTTATTAATACTTAACAATCTAATTAAATTAAATAATCGCATTTAATTGTTTATTTGAAACAATTAATTAAATTATTAACCATTTGGTTAATTTTTACTCACTCACTTATAAAACTCATTAATATAAGAATATACTCAGTTTATAGTTACTAGATATATTATTCATTTTTAGGCCATCTGCCGATAATTACTCATTTAATATCATCCATTGGTTAATATAAAATAAATGCTAAATTTGGATTCAACACTCAACAATCAATCAGATTAATTAAATAGTTTATCTAAATAAACAATATATTTGAGGAATCCGGTTTGATCCCTCCAACCTGTCCTTCCCCGCATCACAACGAGTTTCCTTAAATTAATATGACAATATATTTATTTTTATTCATCACTGTAAACGGAAATAGACAGTTTAACTAATAACATACAACAATCAATTAATAACACCCAATCAAGCACCCAATTGTTTATCAAATACTTTTATATTATTATAAATGTAACCAACAAGGTAAGTTATCTCGTTGGAAAACTAATCTTTAAAATAACAATCAAATTCAATTAAATTAAACAAACGTTTATTTTAATCAATGAATATTAAAAATATTCTGCATCCATGCAAATAGTCATCAAACCATCAATCATTAGCAAACATTTCACACAAAATAAAAACTCGTCTTATAGAAAATATAAGTGGGATAAACTTAGTGAGTTGAACTCACCTTGATTATGTTTGTCGATTAGACGGGTCATTTTAATAAAATTATACAGTCGTTTTAATAAAATTAAATAGATGTTTAATTTTATCAAAAATCCCAGTCGCTTTCAATGCTGACCAAATCCGCTCCATCATGTTGTACTCGTCAATACGGTTCCGACGCACCCTGATTTGTTTGATTCTATCAATACATGTAAAAGTTAAATTTATTAGAAGGTTTACTATTTTAATTAAATTAATTAACTTTTAATTAACCAATATTTATACTTAAATTAAACTTTAATCCATTATCATCTTTAAACATCTCATCCATGTCATCACTCGGGCAAATGAAGCTTCCCCAATCCTTCGTATGCAAAAGACAAACGATCTCCTTCTTTAATTACTCCAAACATGCCTACTGTTCAAAAATATTTCCTTCCCCTTTTATTCTTTCCTTTGTGAACGACCCAAAGCCACGCAATACCCATCCCATGTTTGCATTATACTTTCTTTTATTCTTTTATTTCAACAGGTCCTAACCCAATTATTTGCAGCACATACCTGAAGCTCCCCCCACTACTCTTTCTTCCCCGTTTTCTTTTCATTCGAAAGAATATTTCTACTGGCAATTATTCCTATAACCGCATGGATCAAAGCATCATCCCACCCGTTGTCTCTTACACCGGAGCGCCATCACCAGACGATCATCGTACCCACCCCATGATAACCTTCCTCCGACAAGCCAAAGGCCCAACTCGAATCCTGAAACTTTCCTGCAATCGCTATTGTGCACTAATCACCGTAATGCCAACAAAAACTGGCACTTCACCATGAACTGCTTTGTTTCCTACTTGCGCATGTCGGCCTGCTCCTTCAAACAAATTCAAACTGCAACTTCAGCTTGTCGTGCGCCCCCAACTTCTCACCAAACTCCTACTACCATTTCCACAGTTCGCCGAAGGACCACCATGACCCTACGCCTGCCACCGCGACGATCTCCTACTATCTTAATTTCAACTTCGTACACATCAACCGCTTCTATACACCTACAATCCCACTATGCCCTCATTCATCACCACCATCCAAGAACCGATGCTCCCCCGAACCTGTGCCACCAAATGACCCGCATCACCAGAGACTAAGTAATCCCTCCTACCACCTTATATCGCACACTTTTACACCAACTGCAACCATTAACGACGATCTGCACTTCCCCCTCAACTTCATGGTGACCTCGTTGTCTTACCCGAGTTTATTACAGGCATTTGAATTTAAATTTGGAATAGAGGCTTTCAGTTTGATTGTTGAAAGGGTATCGGTTGTGTTTTCAATACTCTAGGTCTCGAATGGAAGGGAATGGAGTTTTATTTTTTTAGAGAAGAAAGAAGGTAGTCTGCTATTTTCTTTCTTGTTGAGCAAATGAAGGGGAGCACACAGTATATATAGATGAAAGAAAAAAGGATGGGAACAACGTCTTTCGTTGAGGTCTGATGTCAGATGAAAATACAGGCTACCTGTTTCTACTGATGGGATTTCGAAAAGAAGAATATACAGTACTTGGTCGGCACGAGTGTGGTAGATTTAGAGACAAGTAATAGAAATAGTGTGGCATGCCAATGCACAGTGAAAAGTTTATTATTTGGATATCATACCCATTATCTTACGACCAATGTTTAATTTGTATATGTCCACGCACAAACTCCAAAAATAACGAAACTAGACACACTGCTATGTCTTGACGTTACGGTTCCAATGAAATATATTTCATTGAAAATGGACTCCGTTTGCACAACAGCATTATTTAAATCTCAATTAAGTCCATTGGTTCACTTTTAAATTTTGTCTACTGACAAAACAACTCCATTTAGCTTCAAATTCGAAAGTCCTACAATAATTAATTATACATATTCCAAAAAAATTCGTTTCATTGAGAACGGAATTCGTTTGAAAAACGACTATTTCTTAAGGCTTGTATAATACATTTTAATTCCAAAATAATTTAGCTTAACAATAAATTATTATTATTACCAATTATATTCAAACGGAATAACACATGACTTCAAATTAAACACTTATAGATTTAAAACTCAACGTTCAGAAACTTGGATCAAACGATATTCTATTTATATAGAATTCCTTTTATATTTATAAATAAATCATTATAATTTAAAAATAATTCCATAGCGACTATTTGAAAATTTGATTTGAACATATCTTACAATTTATACGATGAAATCTTGATTTTTATCTTTCATTAGAAAATCACTATCCAACATATTCAAATCTTTCTTGTTTCACGGATATCTGACTTATATCAGATCTTGTATATTCAATTAAAGTTCAAAACTAAAGATTACGAACTAACGCGACATTACGATCTCATTTTAATTATATTATAAATTTATACGTTCAAACTTTGTTTTTAATAAATAAATTCGATATAGAAATCCATTAATAATATCAAATCAATATTTAAAATAGATTCGTGATTAACGTTCAAAAATCTGGGACGTTACAAGAATTAAGCTCTATATTAAAACATACATATAAATAACTTAAAGATGTCGCATTGAATAACATAAAAGAATCAAGTAGATATTATGTATATCTGAACCATAATATAGCTATATAAAAGCTACTATGCCACCTTATCTTTAATTTAGTGTTAACCTTATCATCAAATATTGTGATGTTAGTATTAGCTTGAATTTAATGGCGGGATGTTTGCATCATGACATCCCATTATTTTGGATTAAATGATATCCAGCATATTACATGAGTGAACCACAAGCTAAACTGAGATAACTGATTATATCATTTAAAAGAAAATGATATACCTTATTCCATGCCCACAAAATATATCAAAACATATTAGATCTATAAACAAAACTCAACCACCATTTATGCCTAAAGCAATGAACCATAATACTGTATTTCTTGAGATATACTTCGATTTCGCTGTATGTCAACTGTTAAATCACCGTAGACAACACATAATTAGTATGATGTCAAAACATACTTAAATAAATATTTTACATATTTATAAACATTGATAAATTATAATTTATCGGTCCATTCTCAGTCAAAAAATTATACATCACATATATCTACTTTATAAAACAAAGAACCATGTGATGTTCATATCCATCAATAATGTAGCAATTCAAACATAATAATTGACTGGGTCCTATCTAAAGAAATAGAAAACTAACCCTTTATGTTATTGCAAGTACGAATTATGTTTCAGCATTGACCAAAAAAACCTTTTTATTAACTAGACAAAGCTGACAATTTTAATTCACATGAGAAAAGAAAAATCTAATGAAGAGTTACAAGATCTGAATGAAATAACAAGTCAAAACTCTATTTAAGAATAATAAGCATATTGAAACGTCATAATGTGAAGCAGAAAAACGAAGATATAATATTTAGTTCATACTTGTTTAGTATCTCAAGACAATCCAGTATCTCCGTCAACGGTATACGTGCCTTTTGAGCAAAGATTGCATCGTTATGTATATATAAATAGTTTATTTATTAAGCAGATGACAGATGGTACAAACTTCCAGATTTTGATATAGATCTACACTAACGATTTCATTTCCCTAATCATAATTCATTAAAACCAGCTTAATTTAATATTAAATCGATCCATAAAACAAACGTCTGAGCATGCATAACAATCAGATGAAGGAAATATATCTATAACTATATATCCAAACTTAACACAATTTTTTTTCTTATACAATAAAAAAATTTAAAATTATAATATAAAGTCCTAATAAAATCAACAATGGATGGATCTGACACCACTTGGATTTCAATATACATTATTAACAATCAGTTATGAAACCTTAGATCCAAATATGGAAGCCATATTGATTTAATTACGAACAAATCAGAAAATAGATAAATAAATTAGCGGAAAGCATACCTGAATCCATAACTAATTACAGATGGAAAAAGGAGGTTGGTTTGGCTTTCCAAATTGACATAAACCCTAGATTTGAAATCAGCACTATGTAGAAGAGGGTAAGAAGTTTTAAGACTTATGTAATTTAGAGATCATATCCCTTATTTATAAGGTTGACGTTTTGTAATTTGACCTTTCAACAACTTAAAATACCTCTGTAGCTCTGCATTAGGCCCATGATAATATTGGCTTTAAGCCTCTTAATTCTTATTTAAAATTAGATCGTTTCAGTTAGACCTTACACCAAAATAGCACAATGCATTTTATTTGACATACGTGACCAACTGTCAAAATAATCCAACATCTTATTTAGTAAGTGTTGACCCACCTTCTGGCAAGGTAGTTACACGACGGACTTATGGTTTTCTAAGTGCTTGAGACTCAAATACAAACTCAGGAGCGTACGAGGCAATTTGGTCGAAGTTGCGCGGTTCTCAGAATAAGGTTGGAAATATGGTTAAACTCCCAAATCGATATTTTTCAACTCCAATCCACGGATCGACTTTCTCGGTTCGGTGGGGACTGGGTCAATGAAGACTTTGAATCGGTGAAGGTCTCGGGTATGTATTTCTTGATTTCAAGGATTTCGTATCCTGCTTATTCATGTGGTATTTTGTCTTTAGGATGATATGTTTGGGCAAGGCAGTGGAGTACAAACTAGGTATTTCATATCTCTTGTTTCACTGTGAATTTCATATCCCTAGGATATGAGATATAGGATATGAAATATGGAGATGGAATTCGAGGAAACGGCCAAGATAGAGATGCAAGGTTAACTTTTCGTATTTGGCAACATGGCAGTGTTAGTTCAGATTTCGGCTAACTCTTGGAATACGAAGTACTTTTTTATATATTGGAGTTCGAAGAACTTGGCTTGGCATTGCAGTGCTTCAGCTCGAAGAAGCATGGTAGGAAAATGAACTCCCCAGATACGGACCGATCCCGGGATATTAAATTTCATGGATACGAATTCTTATATCTCCTCACCTATAAATACCTCGGGTGTTGGCACATTTTAGGATCTTTTGGCTGTTTGGTTCTACATGTGAGAAGCTTGGTCTTAGACCATTTTAATGGCTACTTATTTGGTTTCAATGGATTTAGAAGGTCTCTTGGATTTGTAAACTTTACATAAAAGTTTACTCACAAAATCTTGGCACTCTGGCAAATTCTTGGCTTGCTTCTTTGTCATTAGAGAATATTTGGAATTCTTTGGACTCAGGAGCATTTTAATGGTTGTTTGGGCCTAGTAGGGAGTTGGCAAGGAACTTTGTCTCTCCATTCATAACATGTAAACTTAAAGTGTTTGGACTTGGATTAAACTTGTAACTGTAATGTCAATGATGAATAGTTACAACAAAGTGGATATAGGTGTTAGTTCTAAACAACTATAAACTCTTGATGTCATTTACATTTTCGCATCTCTGCAACTGGATTTAGTATTTAACCCATCTCATCAGGTGTTGGGGTGTTGGGGTGTGTTGACTAATTCCCCACGTTAACAGTAAGGCATATGCAAAATATGTCATTTTTATCATAGCTAAATCATTCTTCCCAAAATGGCTACCAATAGAACGTTTGTTTTGTTGCTTGAATTACCACCAAGTTATTTAAGCTGCTATCACACAACTGAACAAGATTTGTCACATCTCTGGCATTATAGATATGAAAATTTGAATCATAATGCTTAAAAGCTCTTTAAATTAAGAAAACGGTGCATGGATTATCTATGTTAAACGCTTTGGATGTTGCTTTTAATGACTGCATGGTTGTAAAGCAATAATGAGACCCAATCTCGAAGAAAAGTACTTAGAGAGCATCACAAAAGCTTCAGTTAATCCATGTCGACATACATATGTGGTCCTTTATAAATTACTTTAAAAGACAAGATGCAATATAATTTGTTTCATTGATTATTTCAGTAGAGAGATATAGGCTAACTTCTTTACTAAAAAATACCTACACTAGCTATTTTTTAGTGTTTCGAAAAATCAGCTAAGAAGAAAACATGTGATAACATAAAATGCTTACGCACTGATCATGGAGGTGAATTCACCTTACAAGGCATCAAAGAATTTTTTAAAAAAAATGACAACAAGAGGTATTCGACATCAACCTATACTCCATAGAAGAATGGAGTTGTAGATAGAAAGAATCGACCATTATAAACTTAGCATGAAATGTGATCTGGGAGAAAATATGCGTAATTTATTTTGGCCAGAAGTGGTGAAGCGGATGGTCTATATTCTGAACTAAATTCTTATGTTAGCCATGAAGGATATGACTTCAGATAAGGCTTACAGTGGAGTAAAACCTTTAATTGAACACATTCATGTACACGACGCAAAGAGAACAAAGTTGAATAACAAGAGCATGATTATGTATTATTGGGAATTAATCAGGATTCTAAAGCCTGTAGACTATATATTCCATTAACGAAAAAGATCATTACCAATAGGATGTAGTTTTTGAAGAAAACGTCATGGTATTGGGATAAGAGCTATGAAAAACGATTGGTGGTTTTGGAGAGGGGGGACAACAAGGAAGAGATGGTTAATGATGCCGAAAGTGAAGCATAAAGTGAATCCAAAGTGATATCAAAAGTGAATGGGGGATTTGAAGGTTGTCCATTTTGATGTATGATTATGAAAAATGAGTGGGGCTGTCGAAAGAGGAAAATGGAGCCAATATTTCTTTGGTAAGCTGATGAAATTCTCCGCTTTGAAGAGGCGGTGAAAAGTACAGAATGGCTCCTTAACTTCTAATACACACTCTGAGAGAACTGAAGACATAGAAGTTGAGGAAAATGAGGTGAATCCACAACTAAATCAGTCACTCCATGATGTTGCATGCAATACATTTGATAACTCAAACAGCACCATAAGCAACCCAACAATTAATACAAAATCATACGATATTAACCCACAACCAGGACACAAACCCCCAACTGAATCCCATCTTTATGAGCTAGGAAAGAAATTCAAGGACTTGCAAGTCAATGTTGGCTTTATGCTTGACAAACTTTCCTCTGTGGAAACACCTGTGTCAAGAAAGAACACAACAACTTTTGAAGCTTCTCAGATCTATGGCAAACAGTGCTAATAAAAATAGTATATCATAATTATGCAAAACATCTGCCCATGTAACATTAGAGGGGCTCACTCGAACCTCAGACTTGACCAATGTAAGCTTCTGGTAAGAAGGTACAACTTGTATGCTCTTGCAATTCTTGAAACAAATTGAATGAAGTACTTTCTATGTGAGCAGCCAAGTACATAAATCCTAATTGGACCATTTTACATAAGCTCACTGATGCTAATTATGGTAGGATACTGTTACTTTTTGATCCTACTGTTGACAGTTTCTCCATAGTTAATACATCTAGTCAGCACATTCATTGTTACACTTTACACATACCTACAGCTACCATCTTTTACTGCACTTTTGTTTATGCCTTTAATTTTGCAGCCGCTAAAGAAACTTTCTTTAACATGTTACCCAACTTAAAGCAACCCATTGAACCATGGCCAGTGTGTGGAGACTTTAATTCTCCTCTCAGATTAGCGATGGGTTTGGGGGTACACCGGTTACTTTTTTTGAAGTTAAGCCAATTAACATTGCCATTAGCATCTCTGATTTACTTGAAATAAAGGCTGTCGGAGATGAATTTATATGGAATAATAATAAACATGAAGGCCTGAGAACGTTTTCTAAAATTGATCATGCATTTTACAATGTTAGTGCTCTTAACAAGTGGCCTACTTGTTAGAATTCAGATCCAAAGAGAAGAGAGAGACCAAAAAGATGAACATTAAAGGACTACATTTTTATTGATTGAATTTCCTGCTATTACAATAGAGATACTTCCTACTTACAGATAAAAAGAGAATAATCTAGAATAGAATATTCTAGAGCAGATTTGGCCCAAATGAATACAATACCAAATACAACTCACCATTAATGCAATACCAAATACAACACACCATTAATGCAATACAAAATATAAGGTACTATATTTTGTTATTATCTCTAACATCATATTTGACATATTTTCTAACGTTTAATTCTCAGCATATCTCTTGGCATAGTCTTCCTCAACATCTTGGCATATTCTCTAATATTTATTGATTACCATATTCTCCAACATCCCCCCTCAAACTCACGATGCTGAAAATCGTGAGTTTGCCAAACAGAAACTACTACTTCAACATCGCCTCAGACGCAAACTTCCTCCTCCATCAGCAACTTCAAACTTCCATACGTCGTCAACAACTCTTCACTTTTAACAAATGGTTTTTAAAGTGGACCAACCACTCAATGGTTTTTAAAGTGGACCAACCACTAGATAATAATGGTTTTTAAAGTGGACCAACCACTCAGTGGTTTTTAAAGTGGACCAACCACTCAATAATGGTTTTTTAAAGTGGACCAACCACTCAATAATGATTTTTAAAGTGGACCAACTACTCAGTGGTTTTTAAAGTGGACCAACCACTCAATAATGGTTTTTAAAGTGGACCAACCACTCAATAATGGTTTTTAAAGTGGACCAACCACTCAATAATGGTTTTTAAAGTGTATCAACCACTCAATGATGGTTTTTAAAGTGGACCAACTACTCGATAATAATGGTTTTTAAAGTGGACAAACCACTATGGTTTTATGGAAGATGACTGGCTGTTATCATAATAGATTCATCAGCAGGGCAAAAGAATATATCAGTAGGGGGATGAATAGCCAAAACAAACGCCAAACAAAAATCACAAGATCAATGTGCCAAAGAGCAGCAAACAGGATCATCTTAACCAAGTTCATAGCCTTCAGGGGTGAGCATGATACAAAAAAAAATGTAGCACAGCAAAACTCATCATAGATAGCCATAACAACGAACCCTCTTTTTTTTAATACATATACACACACACACACACACACACACACACACACACATATCACTTTCCTTCCTTTGACCTGGCTCTGATACCATGTTAGAATTCAGATCCAAAGAGAAGAGAGAGACCAAAAAGATGAACATTAAAGGACTACATTTTTATTGATTGAATTTCCTGCTATTACAATAGAGATACTTCCTACTTATAGATAAGAAGAGAATAATCTAGAATAGAATATTCTAGAGCAGATTTGGCCCAAATGAATACAATACCAAATACAACTCACCATTAATGCAATACCAAATACAACACACCATTAATGCAATACAAAATATAAGGTACTATAATTTGTTATTATCTCTAACATCATATTTGGCATATTTTCTAACGTTTAATTCTCAGCATATCTCTTGGCATAGTCTTCCTCAACATCTTGGCATATTCTCTAATATTTATTGATTACCATATTCTCCAACACTACTTTATATAATGAACTCTTGCTTCCAATTTTATCTGGTCATTCGCCTCAGCTAATACATCTTAGTGAGCATTTAAACATTATGAAAACAAATTTCAAAAATTTCAGCTCTTGGATATTTGAATCCGACTTTAATGATATTGTTTCTGCTGTTTGGACTACCCCATGTTATGGTAACTCTATGTACCCTTTCCACAAAAAACTGAAAGCTCTTAAGGAAGCCCTTAACACATGGGATAAAAACAGATTTGGTAGTGGAACTCTCAAGCACGTGGTTGAATCAGCTAACCCAAATCCAGTATCAAATGTTCAATGATCCCTCAAACAATGCTCTTGCTCAGTTGCAAACTGACCTGTGCTGAAGCATGTCAATGCACTACAAACTGAAGCCCACATGAAAAAACAGAAGATCGGGATTCGATGGTTTGAGGATGGGGATAGGAATTCAACTTACTTCCATGCAATGTTAAAAGCGAAGCAAAATAATCAAGACACACATCATGTGATTGATGGCAATGGCCAGGTACACTCTAGTATGAAATATGAATGGTAATCAAAATGCCTTTGTATAGTATTTTACTTATCTTTTTGGGAATGAGAATGATTTTTGTCCTCTCCTGGATTAAATTAACCCCTACATGCGTCCTAAAATTAATGATTCTTAATGTGACATGCTCAATGCAGCAATTATTGACATTGAGATAGAGGAAGCTGTTTTTTCACTTAATTCTAATTCCTCTGGAGTACATGATGGGTTCAACGCTAAATTCTACCAACATAGTTGGAATACTATCAATATTGATATATATAAGGTTGTGAAACAATTTTACATGAGAGCTAAAATGATGCGATCAATAATACAAATATTGCTCTTATTCCTAAACATAAAAATGCTAGCAATGTTAATGATTACAAACCTATATCTTGTAGTAGCACCATTTACAAATGTATAGCCAAGGTTTTAGCTAGCAGATTGAAAGCTGTTTTACCAATATTATTCCATACAACCAATCTTCTCTTCTACCTAAACGTAATATACTTGACAATGACCTTTAGCGCATGAGCTTATTAAAGGTTATAACACCAAGCACCTCTCACCACGTGCTATGCTTAAGCTAGATATTAAAAAAGCTTTTGACACCCTCCAATGGCAATCAATCATACGTATTATGAGTTATATGAACTTTCCCACTAAGTTTACTGCCTGGATATATGAATGCCAAAGGTCTGTGCATTACTCTGTCATGTGAATGGTAACTTGGTGGTTTTCTTTGGATGTAAACAAGGTATTCGATAAGGAGATCCCATCTCCTCTTACCACTTTATTATTGTGATGAAGCTTCCCACAGGTATGTTAAATCCCCTTATTGATGAAAAACGTTTTTCATTACACCCTAAATGCAAGAACCCTAGAATCACAGCCTTGATGTTTGCCGATGACTTGATCATCTTTTTCAAACCTGATGATAATACTCGTATCAACATTATGAATACTCTTGAACAATTTTACATGATGACTGGGCTGAAAATTAATTATGATAAATCTGATATTATGGTTGCTGGAGTTAATGAGTTAAGAAAGCAGCATATACATACTTTAACTGGCTTGAAAATCAGTGGCTCGAGTTCATCATATCTTGGATTGCCGCTTGCAACTTCCATGATTACTACTACTCAGTGTTCGCCTCTATATGAGAAAATCACCAACAAACTGTTGAAGTATGCGATACTATTGTAGAGAATACTTTGGATCTGGAGAATATTTTGGATCTGGAGGATATTTTGAATCTGGAGAATATTTTGGATCTGGAGGATATTTTGGATCTGGAGAATATTTCGGATCTAGAGGAAATTTTGGGAATTTCCATATACTTCTCTATGGCTATATAAGCTACATCAAATCCAAAAGGAGATATGACAAATCAAGAGATTAAATCAAGATTTATTCTAATTAGGGTTTTGGCAATCCTAATCTTCTTCAATTCTTTTCTCCACAAAATCAAATTTTTCTAGTAAATTTGATCATTGCAACCAATCTCTTGTACTCTTCTATTGATATTAATAAAGGTTTCTCTCTCAAAGTGGACGTACACTGACAAGACGTCGGTGGAACCACTATAAATCCCTGTGTGATTTAGTTTCTCGTTATTGCTCTATTGTTTCCATTATTTGGTGATTGTGATTGGCTTGGATAAGATTGAGATTGTTCGATTGGTTGTTTTTGCATTATTACCACGATCTCGTTTTCCGCGGCGTTGGGGATTTTTGATTTGAGCGGTCTTGAATCAAAATTCCTTCACAACATTTGGTATCAGAGCATTGGTGTTGGTAGATAGTTGTAGAAATGCCGGAATCAGGTTCAAATAATTCATCAATAGTTGGTCCAAGTGGTGTAGCTCCTTATGTACGTGGGTCGTATGCTGCTGCTGGAATTGGTTATCGACAAGTGGAATGGCGATAATGATTTCGAAAAGTGACAGTGGAAGATGAAAGCGGTTCTTAGGCGGAATCGGGTACATCGCGTAGTGTTTGATACACATTTATTGCCAGAGGACATCTCAGATGTGGAGAGAGAAGAAATGGAAGAGTGGGCATTCACTACACTTCAACTTGCCATGGGAGAGAATGTTATTTTCGAAATTAGTGGTGAGACGACTGCTAAAGGTATTTGGAACAAGTTGGAGGAGTTGTATATGAAGAAATCACTCACAAATCAACTGATCTTGTTGCGGACTTTCTTTACCTACAAGATGAAGGAAGGAACTTCGCTAAAGGCGCACTTAAATGTGTTTGATGATTTGCTAATGAAGATGAAGGCGGTAGATTTGAAGATTGAGGAGGAGCAGAAGGCGATGATATTGCTATGTTCGTTGCCTGAGCGCTATACTGGGTTCTCAAACAGTTTGATCTATGGCCGGAATACATTGACTCTAAATGATGTCAAGACGGGTCTTCTTAGTGAGGAGTTGCGAGATCAGATGAAGGAGCTGAGTGATGGTAGTTGTGGTGCTGGTAATGGTCAAGGTTTATTTGCGGAGAAAGAAAAGTCAGAGAAGAAGGGAAACCGGGGGCGTTCTAAGTATAAGAAGCCCGGTGGAAGAGGAAAGTCAAAGGAAAGAAATGGCAAGTGCTTTATATGTAAGAAACCTGGTCACTGGAAGAATGATTGTCCAGAGAAGGGGAAGAAGGAAGTAGCATCTTCATCAGTTGTGGTGGAGAGAGATGTTGGTGAGGGAGACGTAGATGTTTTGTCGGCAGTAGCATCAGATGTTTCGGGCAGCGATTGGGTGCTTGATTCGGGGGCTTCATATCACATGACGCCTAATAGGAATTGTTTTTCTTCTTATGTTGAACGGGAAGGAAAATCAATTGTTATGGGAAATGGTGCAGTTTGCAAGTCGAAGGGCATTGGATCCGTGCAAATTCGAATGTTTGACGGAGTGGTTCGTACTCTCACTAATGTGCGCTATGTTCCGGGACTACGGAAGTCACCTATCTCTTTGGGACAGTTGGATTCTTTAGGTTACAAGATCACGATTGAGAGTGATAGCATGAGGGTTTCGAAGGGTGTGCTTATGGTTATGAGGGGTGCTAGAACTCATGGTATTTATTTGCTTCAAGGAGTGACCGTGCAAGGCGAAACTTGTGTCAGTGTTGATAGTTCTCGTGGCTTAGATGCTACACGGCTGTGGCATTTGAGATTGGGTCATGTCTCGGAGAAGAGTTTAGATGTTCTTCGTCGAAGGAAGATGATTGATGGTGAGAGTTTCAGCAAGTTGGAGTTTTGCGAGGAATGTGTCATGGGGAAGCAAACTAGAGTATCATTCGGTGAAGGAAAACATGATTCAAGAGGGATTCTTGAGTATGTGCACACGGATGTTTGGGGACCAGCGCCTGTAGCTTCTTTGGGAGGAGCAAGATATTATATTTCTTTTATTGATGATTTTTCTCGGAAGGTTTGGGTGTATGTAATGAAGGCCAAGTCGGAGGCATTTGCAAGATTCAAAGAATGGAAGGCTCTTGTTGAGAATGAGAGTGGAAAATCTTTGAAGGTTCTTAGGTCCGATAATGGCGGCGAGTATGTTTCCAGAGAGTTTCTGAATTTTTGCAAGCATCATGGTATTCGGAGGCATTTTACTACACCGGGAGATCCGCAATCTAATGGAGTGGCGGAGAGAATGAACCGAACTCTACTAGAGAAAGCTCGATGCTTGAGATTGACATCGGGTTTGTCTAAGGGATTTTGGGCCGAAGCTTTGTCAACCGCGGTGCATATTATTAATCGAATTCCGTGCTCAGCTATTGATAACAAAATTCCGGAGGAAGTGTGGAAAGGGAAGAGCATTGACTTGAGTTATCTTCGTGTATTTGGCAGTCCTGTTTATGTGCATGATTCGGGGAATGATAAGCTCTCGCCTAGAGCTTTCAAAGGTATTTTTCTCGGATATATGGATGGCGTCAAAGGCTATCGGATTTGGAATCCGGAAACGAAGAAGGCTATGGTTTCTTGTCATGTTACTTTTGATGAGTCGGCTATGTTCAAGGAGAACGAAGGCTCATCGGATGTTCCGGATTTGGTTCATGGTGAATCAAAGGAGAAGGAAGTTATTCCCACTTTCGGACCTAGAGAGAGTAGAGTTGTTGGAGGTGATTGCGAGGTGAATGCAGTTGATGTTACATCACATAGTCCACAGGATTCCTCTAGTAGTGTTGGCGATGTGCACGAGCCTAGAGAAGATTCAGTTCAAGGTGGAGCTGAAGGAAGACCGGGTGATGGTATTGCTACTCGATTTGGTCGGCATGCTATAAGGTCACCCGAAAGATATGGTGATTGGAACTATCTTAGCTTTTGTGAGAATTTGGACTATGCTCTTCATGTAGTCCAAAATGAGCCGATGGACCTTGATGACGTCATGGGTTCGAGTGATAGCTCGAAGTGGATTTGCGCCATGGAGGAAGAGATGCAATCGTTGATGAAGAACCAGACTTGGGAGTTGGTTCCACTTCCTCAAGGAAACCGTGCTATTGGGTGCAAATGGATATATAAGGTGAAGGACGATGGAAGATACAAAGCTAGGCTAGTGGCTAAGGGGTTTGCATAGAGGAGAGGAAAGGAGTATGATGAGATCTTCGCACCGGTTGTGAGGCATACTTCTATCCGGATACTACTTGCATTAGTTGCTATTTACGACTTGGAATTGGAGCAACTAGATGTGAAAACCGCCTTCTTGCATGGAGACTTGGATGAAGACATCTACATGGAGCAACTGGAAGGGTTTGTTGTAGAAGGTAAGTCAGAACTAGTTTGCAAGTTGAAGAAATCACTATATGGTTTGAAGCAATCACCTAAGCAATGGTACAAGAGATTTGATCATTTCATGCTTGAAAGTGGCTTCCATCGAAGCATCAAGGATGCTTGCGTTTACTTCAAGAGGTTAGGAAATGATTGTTGGGTGTATTTACTCCTGTATGTGGACGATATGCTTATTGCTTCTAAGGACAAGGCAGAAATCAACAAGTTGAAAGAGAAATTAAAGGCGGAGTTCGAGATGAAAGACCTTGGAGAAGAAAAGAAGATCTTGGGCATGGAGATTGTAAGGGACCGAAAGCGTTTTGAGTTGAGATTGACTCAAAAGGAGTACATTAAGAAGGTGCTTTGCCGGTTTAACATAGAGAATGCAAAGGCGTTAAATACACCTTTACCTTTACATATGAAGCTTTCGGATAAGGGATCACCTATCGGAGAGAAAGACAAGGTTTATATGGCAAAGGTGCCATATGCAAGTGCGGTTGGTAGCTTAATGTATGCCATGGTGTGTACAAGGCCCGATATTGCAAATGTCGTCGGGGTGGTTAGTCGATATATGGCTAATCCGGGGAAATCGCATTGGGAAGCCGTGAAGGCTATATTGAGATACTTGAAAGGCACAGCATCTCATGGTCTTGTTTTTTGTGGTAGTGATGGATTGAGTTGCAAGTTAGTTGGTTATTGTGACTCGGACTACGCCGGTGATAGGGATCGGAGGAAATCAACTTCCGGATATGTCTTCACACTTGGTGGTACGACCATTAGTTGGAGATCGAGATTGCAGACCGTAGTTGCTTTATCCACTACGGAGGCGGAGTTGATAGCCGTTGTGGAAGCGGCAAAGGAGGCACTCTATTTGAAGTGACTATTGTGTGACTTGGGTTTCGAACATGAGAGTATTGATGTTCGATGTGATAGCCAAAGTGCTATACATTTGGCGGAGAATTTGGCGTTTAGCTCACGAACGAAGCATATTGAAGTGAGAGAGTCATTTCTAGTAGCCATGGACGAAGACAAACAAGTATGCCTTCGGAAAGTGCACACAAAGGATAACGCGGTGGACATGTTCACTAAGACATTGCCGGTTGGGAAGTTCGAGCATTGCTCGAACTTAATTCGCTTGGAGAGATGCTAGGTGCCACGAGGTGGCATAGTTGAGAGAAAAACTTGGGTGTAGAAGAGTATCGGTGAGAGGTTGTTGTTCTATCTTCATGGTAAGTACTCGTTTTCACTCCCGAGTACATTGTCTTTCGGTGGGACTGGTTTAGGAGTTGGATGTTTCAACACTTTATTGACGGGTGGGGGCTATGCCTGAACTCGTTAGTGAAGTGCAATGGGCGGTGGCTATGCCGGAGTTCATTGGGGAAACATTAAAGCTTTCTTGATTGAAGATAGAAGGAAATGCTTGGGTGCATTGAAGGTTGTGATGTAGATGGATATAGTATCGAGGTGGAGTGTTGAAGTATGTGATACTATTGTAGAGAATATTTTGGATCTGGAGAATATTTTGGATCTGGAGGATATTTTGGATCTAGAGAATATTTTGGATCTGGAGGATATTTTGGATCTGGAGAATATTTCGGATCTAGAGGAAATTTTGGGAATTTCCATATACTTCTCTATGCCTATATAAGCTACATCAAATCCAAAAGGAGATATGACAAATCAAGAGATTAGATCAAGATTTATTCTAATTAGGGTTTAGGCAATCCTAATCTTCTTCAATTCTTTTCTCCACAAAATCAAATTTTTCTAGTAAATTTGATCATTGTAATCAATCTCTTGTACTCTTCTATTGATAATAATAAAGGTTTCTCTCTCAAAGTGGATGTACACTGACAAGACGTCGGTGGAACCACTATAAATCCCTGTGTGATTTAGTTTCTCGTTATTGCTCTATTATTTCCATTATTTGGTGATTGTGATTGGCTTGGATAAGATTGAGATTGTTTGATTGGTTGTTTTTGCACTATTACCACGATCTCGTTTTCCGCAGCGTTGGGGATTTTTGATTTGAGCGGCCTTGAATCAAAATTCCTCCACAACACAAACTTGAGTGTTGGTCCACTAATATGCTTAGTCCAGTGGAGAGAATTAGTCTTATTTAGTCAATGATCATTGCAATACAAGTATATTGGGCGAGAACTTATGTTCTCCCTCATAAACTTCTCTGTATGATTAAAACTGCATTTATGAAGTTCATTTGGAAGGGTAATATACATACCAAAACTTTGGCTCCAATCTCATTCAAAGTACTCGAAAAACCCATCAGTAAGGGAGGCCTTGGTATCTTCAATATGATACTTTGGAACCAGGCTGCTCTTACCCAGCATATCAATGACATTTTATGCATTAAATAAAGTCTCTGGGTCCAATAGTCATACGAACATGTTATGAAACATAACTCCTTCTGGATGTTGGTTTCTTTACAAAATCACAGTTGGACTTGGAAATCTTTACTTAAACTCATTTTGAATATGGACAAGCAGCTTTTGCAACTACACCCTTTCCGGTTTAACCCTTGGGTTGACTATGGTTTTATCAATTGTGATGTTATATCCTATTTAGAAAGAATACATTCTGGTGTTGTGCAAAACAGCTATGTTGAGGATGTAATTAATGAAGATCAAGTGAGGTTGCCGTCCAACGCTAATCAGGATGTCAATGCATTATGGCAAAAAAATCATGCTGCAATGCAACTTGGCTTCAGCAATGGAGCCGCTTACTAGAAATGTAGAGGTGAAAAGTTTCAAATAAATAGTATGTACAAATTCTTGCATGGCACTTCATATATGAATGATTGTAGATGGCACAAGGCAGTTTGGCAGAGACAATTGTGCAAAAGACAGCCTCACTTTATGGAATATCACTTCTGGAGCTCTTTTAACAAAGGATTAACTTATGAGCTTTGGTATGTCGGTGGATGTTTGTTGTCTCTTCTACCGTATTCAAAATGAAAGCTCCTAGCGTCTTCTCTTTGAATGCACAGAGGTTAACAACTTGTGGAATGATTCACTCCAAGAATTAATGAAATAGCCAGTCTTAACACAAGCATCAATGTATAGGATATAATCTGGAAGAAAACTTGAGGCAAGAGTGTTAGATCGAGGATATTTTTCTATGTGCTGAAGAAGGTTGCCAATAATATTTGGAGACAACGCAACGTCAGAGTTTTGATGCAAATAAAACCATGAGTTTTGGTCAGTGGAAGCAATTTGTTTGGCATGACATTAGGCACGTGCTGAAATTCTTAAAATTTACTTTTGACCCTGATATTTTTGTCTAAGCTCATTGCTTGCTATGTATATATGTGTTTTTTTAAGCTTCTTTAGACATTGATATGTTTTGTAGCCTCTGTATTTCTCTTTTTGTTTTTTCCTAGCTTTGTACACCTTTGTAGTTGTCTTTGGTATATCAATAAAATGGTAGGGGGACATTCAACCCCGTCGGCTTTGCCAAAAAAGGTTCAAAACGGAAGGTTACGATGGGTCTTGAGATAAAATCTATCAAAAATTGGAACTTGGAAGCTAAACAATCTACCTGCTATAGTGAAAAAAGATTGATGTCGAACGAATTTATAAAGAGAAGATTAATGGGCTTGGAGAAATCAATAAACATAATGTTCATCTTATGATTGAAGGATACGCATAACAACATGACATTGATTACACCAAAAACTTTTGCACCCATGGCATAGTTGGACTTAGACAAGGTTCAGTTGATTATTGCGCTTACAGGTCTGAAAATTTGGACCATTTGCAAACTTTGTGTAAAATCAGCCATTTTGCATGGAAAAATAAGCAAAGAAGTCTATGTTAAACAACCTATTAGAGAAAACTACTAAATATGCAACACATGTTGTTGCAAATATATTGCAGTTTGAATGGATTTTACAAACACAAGCTATGCCAATTATACTACAAAAAATGGTTTTCAAATAGTTTGCAAATAAAGTCCAATTTATATTTTAAAAACTATTTGCAGATAGCTTGCAAAAAAGGGTGTTTGTTTATGTAATGGCAAACCAATACAAATACTTTGCAGAAACCTATTTACAAAGACTTTGTAAAAACCTGTTATAGAAAATCAGTAATATGTATAAAACCTTTCTGTTTGTTTGAGTCCAAAATGCTCCCTTTCCTTGAAACAATATTGCACCCTCTATAACGCAGAAGGTTGATGAGCAACTATTTCCCAAGATAAAATGGACATGCTCTCCAAAACTGCATTGGAATTTGCAGAGCTTGACAAACTCAAAAGAGTAATTAAGAACAAGATTTAATAAGTAGGAAGAAGAGCAAATTTCAAAAAATTGTTTTTTCAGATATGTCCGCCTCGTCCTATATATAAGTATGGAAAAGCCGATTTAACGGTTGTAACGATTGTGTTCGTTTTTTCCATGAGTACCAGCTTGGTCTCGTGAGTGTTTTGAGAATTTTTTGCCCTTAGTAATTCTCCTTGAAGCGGCATCTTCACAACACATAGGTGGTTGTATAAGGTGTATCCCACAATAGACAACTTGGTTCTCTTTTTAGCCAAGTGTATACATCATTAAAAGCTAAGCATACCCTATCCTCTGGCGGTTCGTGCACTGACTTATTATAGGAATGGTTTTGAATGTCAAAAGTGCTGCTAAGTTTATCTTGAACTTAGTTGTCCCTTTGGATCTAGATTTTGGGATCTCCAGTCTACTAGGTGGGGTTTCTATTGAGGAAAATTTTAGTTTAAAGGCCTTAACCCTATTCCCGTCGATAAGGTTTGAACTTTCTCTCTTGGCAAGCGTTTTATTCATGGATCTGCTATGTTATCTTTTGATCTTATGTAGTATATAGTGATAACTCCGGTAGAGAAAAGTTTTCTTAAAGTTTTGTTTCTACAACGAATATGTCTAAACTTTCCATTACAAAATTTGCTATCTGTTCTATCAATAACAAATTAGCCATCACAATATATACTTATAGGTGGTATCGATTTTTCCCAATTTGAAATATCTTCTAAGGAACCTGGAAGCCATTCAGCTTCTTCCCCGGTGTTGTCTACTGCAGTGAACTCTGATTTCATTGTAGATCTTGCTATAGAAATTTGTTTGGAAGATACTGCCCCATTAGTTAAAGTGAACACATATCCATTTGTGAATTTTGTGTCTACTGTCCCAGTGATCCAATTCGCATCACAATATCCTTCTACCACAGATTGATATCCTGAATAACACAGTCCATAATTCAATGTATATTTCATATCCTGATACTCGAATTATTACTTTCCAGCAATTCTTTCTAGGGTTTCTTGTATAATGGCTAAGTTTTCTTATAGCATATGCTATGTCTAGTCTAGTACAGTTCATAACATACATAATGTTGCTGCCTGGTATACAAGGATATTTAAGTTGATAGATTATATCACCACTATCTTTGATCCAATTTTGAATTAAGTCTACAGGTGATTTTGCAGCAATTACGTTATGTTGCTTAAATTCTCTATATTTTCTCAATGTAATGTGATTGAGAAAATACATATCCTTATACATTCTATGTATTCTTATACCAAGAATTTACATCAGCGATTCTAATATCTTTCATATCAAATCTGGCGGAAATCATATTCTTTATTGATGTCATTACATCTTTATTACTTCATAATATGAGTAGATCATCAGCATATAGACACACAATGACATATCCTTTTTCTGTAATTTTGGTATATACACCTTTGTCGCATTTGTTTATACGAAATCCACTTGTTTTCATTGTTTCGTCAAACTTTTCATGCCACTGTTTTGGTGCTTGCTTAAGCCCATACAACGATTTCACTAGTTTGCATACTTTTCCTTCATTTCCTATTTTTAGGAAACCTCTTCTTCGGGATTACCATTTACAAACACTATATCAACATCAATTTGATGTATTTCCAATTGTAATACTAATGCAATCACTATTATCATTTTAATGGAAGTTTTTCATGTTATAGATGACTATGTGTCGAAGTAGTCTAACTCTTCCTTTTTCCTATAAACTTGTACCACAAGCAGCGCTTTTATATTTATATATCAAGCCACCAGGTTTTAATTTTCTTTTAAAGATCTATTTATTACCCAGTGCTTTTCATCCTTGAGGTAGATCAACTACTTCTCATTTATGATTATTCATAATGGATTCTATCTCACTATTAATGGCTTCCTTCCAGTTTGGAGCCTCGGAGGAGGATGTTACCTAATTATATGTTAGTGCTTCATTTTCTAACATTAAGGCATAAAAGTCAGGTCCAAAATATTTAGAAATCCATTATCTTTTACTTTTTCTTGGTTCCTCCGATTGTTCATTATTCTCTTGTTGTGAGCTTCACCACTTTATTCTTCACTTCCCTTATGTGAATCATAAATTTCTATTCTTATCTGCTTATTGTTCTCGATGGATTGTTTTAAAGGCTAATATGTTCAGAAATATCTAACATTTCTCGACTGAAACATGATAATCTCATGAATATCATCAATTTTAGACTTATATACTAGGAACCGATATACATAACTATTTTGTGAATATCTTATGATAATACAATCTATCATTTTTGGTCCAATTTTGATCTTTTTGATTTTGGTACTACTACTTTTGCAAGACACCCCCACACTCTAAAGTATTTGTAGGATTGTGGTCTATTTTTCTATAGTTCGTGTGGAGACTTTGATATTTTCTTTCGAGGCACTTTAATCAGAACATGATTAGCAGAAAGTATAGCCTCTCCCTAGAAGTTATCCGGTAGAATGGAACGTACGAGTTAAGCATTCATCATTTCTTTAAGAGTATGATTTTTTCGTTCTCCTACACCATTTTATTGAAGGGAATTTAGTGCCATTGTTTGATGGATTATGTCATTTTGTGCACATAATTCCTCGAATGGAAATCCATATTCACCTCCCCTATCATTTCTTAAGGATTTGATTTTCTTGTTTCATTTTCAACTTCTGCCCCGTATAGCTGAAACATTTCAAATGCCTCATCTTTACTTCTCAATTGGTACACATAGCAGTACCGAGTACAGTCATCTATGAAGGTTATGAAAGATCGTTTCGCTCTGCGAGACTGACACATTTTCAAGTCACAGACATTTTAATGTATGTATTCCAAGGGCTCAGTCTTCTTTCGATATGGTTAAAGGTAGTTCTACTCATTTTTTCCTCAGCGCATATTTCACATTTATAATTTGAAATTATTGAAAACTTAGGTATAAAATCTAAGTTAATCATTTTCTTAATATATTAAAATTAATATGGCCTGATATGGCATGCCATATACTAGAGGACTCATTGATATAAATAGAAGAGTCAATTTTATTATCACAATCCTTAGGTACAACAATCATTACATTTATTTTAAACAGACTAGCGCTCACATATCCTTTTCCTCCATAAACTCCATTCTTTGATAAAACAAAGTTGTCGGAGATAAAAACCAACTTGAAGTTTTTTTTCTAAGAAGTAAGCCAGAAAACAAATTACTTTGAATGTCTGGAATGTGTAGAACATCATTCAGTGTAAGCTCTTTTTTATATGTCATTTTTTGAATGATTTTGACTTTTTTTTCAACTTTTGACATGGAGAAGTTTCCCATAAACAAATGTTAATCTTGTGTCACAGTTTTGTAGTTGAAATACATCCATCTATTGCCGTAGATATGTCTTGTTGCACCAGTGTCCACAAACCATTGTTTGGTACTTCCAATCAAGTTGCATTCATAAATTACTGTAGACAAGTTTATTTATGAATTTTCATTAGAGAATTTATCGCATTCAGTGATATTTGTTTGCTCTCTCTTCTTCTTAGAACCTCAACATTTGCCTTATGTCGTTTCTTCCCGCGGTTGTGACATGATCCTTTGAATTTCTTCGGTTTCTTTGCATTTGGGTTGTATTCCCGTTTACGCTTGTTTTTCTTCTTAGCCTCGACCAAATTTTCCTTTGCCACTATTGCATTGGTAGATTTATTTTTAGATTTTCTATTGTCCTCTTCGATCCCGAGTCGAATAACAAGATTTTCCATTTTCATTTCCTTGCTTTTATGCTTCAGATAATTCTTGAAATCTTTCCATGATGGAGGTAACTTTTCGATGGCAGCAAACACTTGAAATGACTCACTTAATGACATTCCTTCATCATGGATTTCATGAATTATCACCTACAACTCCTAGATTTGTTGATAACAATTTTGGCATATACCATTTTGAAATCGATGAACTTTCTGACAATGAGTTTCTTCATTCCATCATCCTCCATTTTACACTTTTTATCCAAAGAAGCTCAGAGTTGCCTTGATATCTTCACTGTGCAGCACAAATTATACAAACTGTTATCCGGTCCATTTAATATATAGCTTTTGCATATGAAGTCTGAATTTTTCCAAACATTGAGTTCTTCAGCTTTCATTGTATCAAACTCCAGTTCGTTTACTTCTGGAGCATCCTCAGTGAGATACTTTGTAAGGTTTAGACTTGTCAAGTAGAATGTTTTATGTTGCCAATGCTTGAAATTTACTCTGGTGAATTTTTATGGCCTCTCACCATGCGATAAAGCGATAGTGGTTGTTGGAACCATTGTTGTATTCTCAATGGTGGTAACAGGTGGCTTTGTTATCGATGTATTACTGTCTTGAGACAAAGTCTGTAATACAATAACTCGAAACAATGACTGGTAATATATATACACACACACACACACACACACAAAAAAAATATTGTTTCAAGATTATTAGGGAAAACCAGTAAATATGCAACATGACTTGTTGAAAATATGTTAGAGAATAATATTTGCAAAGATTTTGCAAAAAGAGACTAGGTCAATTAAACAAAAGAAAACGATTTGAAAATAGTTTGCAAAGATGTGTCAATTTATATTTCAAAAAACTGTTTGTTGCAAAAAATGGTGTTTGCTTATGTAACAAAAAACCAGCACAAATACTTTGTAGAAACCTACGAGCAAAGGCTTTGCATAAACCTCTTTTAGAGAATTAGTAATGTGTATTGTACCTTTCTGTTTGTTCGAGTCAAGGATGTTCTATTTTTTGAAACAATATTGATCTCTCTATGACGTAAAAGGCTGACGAGCAATGTTTCCCAAATTAAACGGACATGCTCTGCAAAACTGCATCGGAATTTGCAGAGCCTGATGAAATCAAGTGAGTAGTTAAGAACATAATTTAATGAGGAAGAAGAAGAGCAGATTTCAAAAAACTGCTTTTTTTATATGTCCGCCTCCTCTTATATATAAGTGTGGGATGGCCGGTTTAACGGTTGTAACGCTTGAAAATGTTGCGACCATTTGATCAAATGGCGTGACAGTTTTATTAACGTTTCAGTTTAAAATTGAACCGAAAAAACTATTTGGTTTGAGCAATTTAACAAAGTTAACTGCCACCTGCCAATTGCAAAGTACCAATTGAACGGAAAAAACGGGCATAGACACGGGGCGCAAGAGTGGGCGTACGCGCGGTGTGGTGCGTTGCACGACCCGCAAAGATGAATTTTGCATTTATGTATTTCTTGTCTCATGTGAACTATAATAATGTCCTCATCTTAGTATATAACTATAAAATATATATTACATACTAGGATGTGAGATTGTATATATTCTAATACATTTAATTATAATTCATTTCGAACACAATCAACATGTTATAAGCTGCCAAACAGTCTGCACAAAGTCTACACAATAAGGAAAACCTTTTATGGATTCAAACAAGCCTGATGAGCTTTGTTCATACGCATAGAAGATCATTTCTAAGATGAACTGTTCTTAAAAAGTCATAGTGAACATACGTTACCACTAAAACAAGCACATAAGATAAAGTTCTAATAGCTAGCATACATGTTGATAATCCCATTTTTATTGGAAACGATGAAATTATCTTGGATGTGTCCAAGAATTTGATGGTGCACAAGTTCGACATGGTAGATTTGGGAAGGATGATATAATTTCCTAGGACTGAAGTTGCACAATGGGCTAATAAAATCTACATCTGTCGAAAGAAATATTCCTCGGATTTTTAAAAAGGTTTGGGATAGAGCAAGCAAGTCTGGTTAATAACCAATGGTTCAAGGCTTTGAATTTCCAATAATGAAGATAGGGTAAAGTTGGACGAAACTTTCTTTCAATAATTGGTTGGAAGTCGGTTAGGAGGTGAATTTCCCTGTTATTCTTTGTTTGTTTATTTTTCTAAAGAGCCAAGGTTGAGTTTACTATAAATTATCGAAGTTATTTCGAAGAGACCAATATCAGGTACACGATCTAAAACCAATTTGATCCAATTCAAGCGTCTTCAATTTGAATCATCTAGAAAGGCATGGAATCGAAAATGGAGCTTAAAAGTGCTAGTTCTAATCGCTACGAATCCTGAGGATGATTCCGAATTAAATGTTGTAGAAGAAATGAATTCAATTTATTCAAACCCAGAACGACTTATATGGATGAATATTATCGGTACATTGCCACTGCAGGGCAATGAACATTCGAAGTGAAATATGTTGAAGAAAGGTAAAGAATCTAGCCTCAAACCTCATCAACCAGGATTGACTTAAACCTGGAAGATGCAGCAGGGAAAAGTGGGTTGCACCCTATTAGGGTATTGTCATCACCAAATTTAGATCAAACGACTCTTGTTGATTATAGTATGCTTTAGAGCGGTTGTTGATCACGTCTGCGATGGTGAAATACTTGGTACTATCGACTAAGTGATAAGCTGGTTCTGTGTCGGTAGAGGGTTGTAAATCGATCCTTTAATACATTTTTATAGAGGTGTACTAGTCGGAAGGTAGTCCCTTACCTTGTCATTATATGGAATCCAATCTCCAATATGTACTTTTTATGGTTTAAATTGTATACCAATTATGCTAGAATTTAATTAGTGTAACAATTATAGCTAAGATCACGAGACGTATAGGCACGCGCTTTGCGCGTGGTGATGGCACGCGCTCCACGCGTGGTTACTGCACGCGCGGAGCTATTCAACAAAATGAAAATATATCATTAGTACATGGTCTGGTATATTTTTTATCCATTTTATTTTTCTGCTTATTTATTTGCTCGATGGTTTCTTTTTATTTTCCTATTCTCATTATCGCGCATTAATTTTCTTCCATTTCTAATTCATGCATGTTAATTCATGTGACCGTTATTCAAAACATTTATTTTTATTTCCAGTTTTATTGAAAAAAAATCCAATCTTAATACGCGTGCACATACTTTTGAAATAAATATTTCCAGACATACACGTGATTTAATTCCATTTACGATGCACATTTATTTTCGAGTTCAAACATATGCGTGATTTAGTTCCATTTATGTTACCCTTCTAGATTTAATTGTCTGTTTTTTTAATGTTATTCTCATTTACGTCTCTATTAATGTCATTAATGACGCACATGACTAATTAAAGGAACACTGCTATTTAACTTTAATTACTTTCTGTTTCTTTCTTGATTTAATTCTTTTATCATATGTGTTTGTTTTTAGTAAAGGGAATTTTAGGTAGTTTGCGTGTACACCAAAAAAGTGTAACACCAAACCTATTCCGATGATTAGTAAAAGATAAGTATTTGTATCCAGACATTATTACAACATGAAATTTTCTATAAAGTGTTTTGGTTATCGTAAGCTAAAATATTGTCCATGTTTATGTGTGATGTGGCCTTACAAGATACCTTTTATTTCAAATGGTTTTATAAGTTAAAAGAATTAAGTTTCTATTATTTGAGTTTTCCTTATGTTGTTTTTCCAAACTGAACTGGGTGTTATTTTGTGACAATGTTCAGGTTAGACTGAGCATATTTGACATGTTACATTAGATGCTTGGAGCATAGTAGAGGAGCTGGAGCCTAGGACATACTTTTGTATATTCATATCCTGTAGTGTGACTGTTCTTTGTTGTTATTTGATTTGGTTTGGACAAGTTATTGTGACTGTCCAGGTTAGTATTAGTTGTTTACTCTGATGTTATATATGTATATCAAAACAATTCGGCTTCTTTTGTAAGCTTTTTTCTATATATTATATGTTATCCACCACGACTATGAAATTTTGTTCTATCTTCTTTTTCTTTAGCCCCTATTAATCTAGTTTTCTAGCGCTTGGATGTTCGACATGTAAATGTCACAGATGTATTAATATCAACTTTGAGGCTTGAAAATTTGGATAGTTACCGTTTTAGTTTCAATTTTTTAAAGCCATTAAACAATTATATTTTGGTATCGAGAATTTTATGCGTCAAAAAGTATACATAAAGGGATTTATTGTGGTTTTTGGGGGGTTTTTCTGTTGATTTGAGATTTAATATGAAATTTTAATGGTAGAAAACTTAAGCGTTTAACAAAGATTAATTAAATGTTGGTTTTGAAAATCTTAAATTTGCAATACTTTAGTGTTTAAATTTATAGATCTATGACTCCAGACTGAAACGAAGATCTATAAGCCAATTGGATTTTGCCAAATATTAAAGGGTCGGTGAAAAAGTATCTCTTCAAACTTTTTTTTTTTTTTTTTTTTTTTTTTTTTTTTTTTGGTAGTCTTCAAGTTATATACGGTTCTGCCACTTTAAATGAGCATTTCGTTGCAATTCCTTGGTCTTTAAATGAATCCACTTTGTTGCTTCAACCTAAGGAGAAGCGCATGATGCTCAGGCAGCTTAGCATATAATGCTTCAAAGCCAGGGAGATGTAAAGGAGTGCTTTCAAAGCCAGTTCATTAGATTCGAGGCTTCGTTTTGCTTAGCAAGGGGAAACCGTTTTCAAATGGTTCTAAAGATAGCAAACTCCCTTATTCTATTTTGCTTTGAAGCAGTTGCTTCAAGCCATTTTGATTAGAAGTCCTTTGGTTTGTATCTGTATTTATAAATTGGTTTTGTATGTTTAAGTTGTCTATGTCAACTGTTTCTCAAGCCTAAGGGCCCGTTTGGATAGCCCTAAATAAGCAGCTTTTTAGATTTCGAAAAGCAGAAGTTAATAAGTTCATATGGATAGAATCCTTAATTGGGCTTTTATAAGTCGCTTTTCTCCTTATTTTAGAAGCCCATTTTTTTTGCTTTTTTGCTTTCAGAGAAGTCCAAAACACAATTTCGACTTTCTGGCCGCATTGGTTGAAATTAGGGCTCCTGAGCAATGGCGATTTTTTCGTTTCTTCCTCCATCGAAAGTGCCGAGTTCTCTTCAACACTTCTGACAAAGGTAATTTTTTTTCTTCTTCAATTCGTTTTAATTGTTTCCAATCTTCGACCGTTGGTTCTTTAATTTGAGTTTTTTTGCTTAGGTAAATCAAAATTAGAACATACGATCAAATTGTATGTTACATTTATTTCAGATCTATTTACTATGAACTTTGAGGCTTAGAAGCTTTTATGACTGTATGTTTGGCTTACAGTTGCTATATACCTTCCGAGAATGAGTATTTTAATTATACCAGTTTTATGACTGTACGTTTGGGTTACAGTTAAGCAAGTATATGAATATTTTGTTGTGTGTTGCATGCCATATTTAGCTGGAGGTGTTTATATTTGTGTGTAGTACACATGGTGAATGTGTATGTTTGGGGTATGTTTGTTGTTTGCATTCCTCAGTTAGATGTACATGCTTGGACAAGAAGAAGAATTGAAACTCTTTCAAATGGATAAATTATCTATAATAGTGATCAACTAAAAAATAGTGTATGAAAATTTTGTCTCAAATGTAAACAGAGAACGATTCTTTTGCTTTTCTTTCTAATCAGGTTTCTTGAATGTTTGTTGGCTGGGCGCAAATTAAAAATCATGGTTTATATAAAATGCCAGCATCAGTTGGTTCAGACAATACCTTGGGACGCAGCAGCAATAGAGTGATTGTAAGTCTTAAAAATATAAGCACATCTGAGTTAAGCTTATAAAATTTGCAGTTTTATGTATATAGTTTATCTTATGGAAAAATAGAAAGTGGCAAATATAGTCCCAATTACAATTTGATATGAATAGATTACATTTCTGTACTATCGTATTTTAATTATTTACTGCATTTTCTGTTGAGTTTTGCATGTGTATTGTGATTGTAAGAAAAGATTGTCAAATACTTCTTACATTGATCATAATTTAATTTCACCAAATAAGAACTTCACATCTTTAGAGACCATGCTTACTGGAGAATGCCAACCGACACGGATATAAGAGCAAAGTTGAAAAAGCATTTGTTAAAATTAAAAGGTGAATTATATTTTCTTATAATATTAAAATAGAATGGAGCAATACATAAGTTTTTAAGTCTCTGAATAAGATGTGATTAGTTATATTATATTGTAGTTTGTAATTACAGGTGGGAAATGCCAGTGATTTCTAGTATGACTAATTATTAACTAACATAAAAAATGGTGTGATTATATAAGTACACTTTCTTAGGCGTATGAGCATAATGATACATATAAGCACATCAGCTCGTGAGTAGGAAACTAGATTTTAATGGGGTATTCTGTTGATTATTGGTAGGAACATGACATAAGCTTTCCTTTTGATAGTGCAAAATAGGTAGATTAACTGTAATCATATGATAAAATGAGTGAGCAACACAAATACACAGTTGATGCTTCTAACAGTTAGGATAGAAACATGACTTTATTATGCTATTTTAACAATTAGTACCATGGCAGCGAAGCACCATATAATTAGTGATATCTGTAAAATGACGTTACAATAGTCATTGGTCTAGCTTTTGAGTCAAGACTTGTAAACATTATATTGTCTTATTAATATTTGGATAGCAGGTAATTGTCTTATTATATGCAGCGCTACAGATAACTATTTCTTCAAAAGAGTTTCCGGATTATGTGTAGCAGGTAATTGTCTTATTATATTGTCTTATTAATATTCCGAATTATGTGTATTTTGATCATTATGTTTATAACTATTTTCTCAAAAGAGTTTCATATTCATTTGATCATTCTTTTGGCTCAAAATAGAATAGCTTTGACTCAGCTTCAATAAGTTTTAATCGTATGTAGCAATTACTCAGAATCACTGAGTTACACATGCATATTTATGATCAAATCATACAGTTATGCATGTTTATGATCCTGATTAGCTTTATGCATCTGTTTAATATCATATTTCCTGCCATACATTTTTGCAGATATGTAAGATCTGTATATCAAATATACTCAATCCAGTATTGATACCTTCCATGACTTTATGCAAATTTGCTAATGAAATTACTGTAACTTCGAATTTCATGTTCAATATTTTAGATCTTAGATCGTTAGAGTGGGTTTAACTCAAACCAAAGAGGGAGACAAGATTTCAGCAACAAAGGGGAACTAATCCATCGAAGCGCGGCATCATTTTATCATTTGTCATATTATTCAATATGCTTTTAGAAGTTTTCAATGCTTGAAATTTTGTGTAAAAAATCAACATGCATCTATTTTATGGTTTTTCGTTTGATTTTGTAATTGTGGATAGACTTTAGTAGCTTTGTTTAAATTTGAATCATCCTACATTTTATTTTAAGATTAGAATGCAAAAACCAAAAAAGCTATTGTGAAACTTTGTTTTTATCCATATTAACTTTTAACTTTTTGACTTATATAAGTCGTTATTGTGCCAAATAAACATGAGGCAGGTTCGAGAGCACCCTAAACAGTGCAGCACCCCAAATGCTCCTCAATCTCCACCAAGTATTTCCCCTTCTCTCTCCTTCTACTCACTCTCTCACTTCCCACTCACATTCTTTAATATAAACGGATGATGGAAATCGGAGGACATTTAGGGTGCTCCATTTTTGGGGTGCTACCGAACGCTTGCCAATAAACATTTTAACTTTTTGATTTTTTGAAAGTGGAAGCACTTATGATATAAGCAAAAGTACTTCTGCTTTGAATTGCCAAACGGACCCCAAGTATTTTCAAGCTCGAAACCTTTATTTTATATTCAAGGCACCCCTAAGTATTTGTATTTTCTTCGAAGCCATATAGGCTCAAAGCCATGTATTTCACAATTATTTTGTTTCAAAGCCAAAGAGGATCTGTTCTGCAAAATTGCCTAAAAATCCCAAAAGCTACTTGTGTTTTTAACTAATATGAATTTCTTCGAACCAAGCAATTTAATAACTCATTTTCCTTTAATTTTTTTGAATTGTTTTGAAATGACTGAGAGGGCTCGCAGAACTATTGTAGAATACTTGTTTCAAAATGATTTTGGTGTGCCACATGTTTTGAAGTATATCACTTTCAAGATATTATTATATCATTAACATTGTTTTGAAATCATGTATTTAGTGTAATTATTTTATTTAGTAATGGGGTTACTGGATATCCTTGTTTAAAAAGATATTTAGAGGGACTGAATTATAAAGACTTATGTTTTCAAGAAAGTATCTTCTAAAATGTTCAACAGTATTTTACTAAATTGACAATCCATTCATATTGGATATATGAAAGAGAACAGTAATGACTTAAGAGATTAGGAAACCAGACAAGACTAGTGTTAGGTCTCGCCCAATACTTCAACCATCACCCCTAGTTAAATTTGTCCAACATTCTAGTGGATAAGGAAATGTTAGAGTAAGACTAAAAATATGGCATGCACAGAAAGAGGTGCAATGGGATAAGGTACAGATGAACTCGCAAGTCCGTTAGGTTCTTAAGAGAGATAGGTAGTTGGATAAATAAATAGTTAAAAAGGAGTTAAACCTGGATAGACTACCCAGGTTAGTTCTAAGAGCAAGTCCAAGAAAAGGTTGGAAATCCAATTTTCAGAAATCTACACTCGTTTTGGCCTCCAACTGAGTTTGCAAAGTCCGATTTGTTCCGAAATCTGAGAGAAGAGTTTCGGAATGTCCAAACTCCCGAAGCGGTTGTTGAACAAACGTGTAGGATTACGCGTCTGTTCAACAAGCGCGCGCCTCTTCAACAACCGCTTGTACTCAAACGGTTGTTTAACAGACGCGTGGAGTGTTTAATGAAAATTTTGTGATATTTATCTTCCTTCCACCGAAATTTTGACATGAAGATGTAATTAAACAAAAACAATCAACATTTGCAAAAAAACTTAAGATACATGATTGCACTAACATTTAACGGATACATGATTTCACTAACATTTAACGGATACATAGTTTCAGATATTGATTAAAGGATACAAAGTACAATATTAGAACTACTAAAGCAACGAAAACACAACAACCAAGGGTAAACAATTTCACTGACTTCCAACAAAGTTCCATAAATGATTTATTAAATCTTGCTGGAGTCTTCGATGAATGTGTGCGTTACGGTAAGCCATTTGGCTTTCGACGTGAAACTCAAGCTCTAGTTCGCTTTCAATCATATTTTCACGCCAAATCTCAGGTGGTGGAGCAGTACAGTCGTAATTGAAATCATCCTCCATGTCTCTTTCGTCCTCTATAATCATGTTATGTAAAATAACACAAGTATACATTATCCTAGTCATTTTAATTGGAGACCAAAGTCTGCATGGATTACTGAGTATGGCAAATCTGGATTGTAAAACGGCAAACGCTCTTTCTACATCCTTTCTTTGCCCTTCTTGCAGTGCTGCAAACTTTGCTTGTTTATTGTTTTGCGGGTTCAGTATTGTCTTGATAATCGTACTCCATTGCGGGTATATACCATCGCCTAGGTAATATCCATTGTCATACTCGTGACCCTCTAAAGTAAAATGATGTGGAACTGATCTACCGTTCGTCAAATCGTTAAACAACGTTGAGCGTTCAACTACGTTTAAATCATTGTTCGAACCTGGCATTCCGAAAAAAGCATGCCATATCCACAAGTCGTACGACGCTACAGCTTCAAGTATAATAGTTGACGTATGAGACTTACCCTGATAAGCTCCAGCATATGCTTTAGGACAATTCTTCCACCCCCAATGCATGCAGTCTAAAGATCCTAACATCCCTGGCCATCTTCTGCTACCGTGCATATCCATTAACATTGCAATGTCGGCTTCGTTTGGTCTACGCAAGTATTGATTACCATAAACGTCTACGATAGCTTGGCAGAAATGGTCTAAGCATTCTAGTACTGTGCTTGCTGCCATTTTCAAATTTTCGTCTTGAGCGTCAGCAGGACCTCCATAGGCTGTCATACGCAGTGCAGCTGTCATATTTTGAATTCCGGTGAGCCCCATTGTCATAGAAGCATTGCGTTTGTAGATAAAGTAGGAATCGTGTTGTTTAATACATTCTAGGATTCGAAGAAACAAAGGGTGCCTCATTCGGAATCTCCTTCTAAACTCTGTACTTGTATACCTCGGATTTGAGACAAAATAATCTTCCATTAGTCTCTCGTTGTGCAATGCATGATGTCGATTTTTATATCGACGGCCTACAACAGAACCTCCATGAGATTCGCTAGATTCACCATCTTTTAATGCACCTATAAGCTGTCTTTGTCGTCGAAAATGATCATCCACCATAACATCAAACTCTTCGTCACTATCATCGAACAACAAACACTCTTCGGTGGACATTGTGGTCTTTTGAGTGTATACAGTACAAATTGTGGACTGTGTCTGAGTAGTGAATGCTGCAAGTTTTCCTCCTTATATAACATAGTTTTTCTACATTTTGGTCTTCATTGGATACCATAATGTGACATGCATTGGTTACCGCAGTATGCTTGTCATAAAGCAAGTCATGCATTGGTTACTGGAGTATCACTGACATAAAGCAAGTCGTGCATCGGTTACTGGAGTATGCTTGTCATTAAGCAAATCATGCATTGGTTACTGGAGTATCACTGACATAAAGCAAGTCTTGCATTGGTTACTGGAGTATCACTGACATAAAGCAAGTCATGCATTGGTTACCGGAGTATCACAGACATAAAGCAGCACTTCTTTTAAAGCAGCATTTGCTGTATTACTGATATAAAGCAATAGTTACAGTGGCTGTATCATCTTGTACTGGTTGTATTGTATTGTTATCTTTATGTCTCTTTCTGTTATACTTGTAATTTATTATGTTATTGTTAATACTCGTATTGTTGTTTTTTGAGAATAGCACCAATAAATCCAACAATAAACTTAGGGATACAACTATAACACCATTAAACTTAAGGATACAACAATAAGCATAAAGATACAAAAGCTTGTAAAGACACAACAGCTTACGATAGTAGTTTTAGTACGCAAACACATTAATTGTTACGCTAATTCATAGAAGTTCGAAGTCGCCTAATCTCTTGTTCTAGCTCGTTTGCGTAAGAAATAGCCCTTGGAGGGAAACGGTCGTCTATCCACTCAAAATAATTGCATCCGTTAGGCCATAGCGAGCATAATTGGATCCTACGACCAATATCCTCTCCGTCAGCCCGGACTACCACCTCTACCAGGTAACCACAGTGGCAATAAATGGGATAGGAGTTAACTTCCTGCTCGTTAGGAGACTGCTCACCTGAAACTCGTCGTACCTCTTGATGACCTACATCTGGAACAGTCGGAGGATCGGGTATTGTAGCCGTTTGTAAGCGTTCTTCATTTACAGCCTCTTGATGACCTACATCTGGAACATGAGCAACTGGTGGATGAATCGTCATGCGGGCCAACTCCGGGTAGACTTGACGCAATTCCTCGTGGTGCAGACTGTAGTAACATCAACTGCTGAAATGCAGAGACGTAGCAACTCAACTGTTGAGGACAGAGAGTTGTCTTGTCATATGTCTGTATCTTGTACTGCTGAAATAATGATGACAGAGCTTTACCAAAAAGCAACCCCCTTGTTTAAGTAGTTTACACTTCGTCCCCCATTCATACCTACAGAATTGTGTGTTCTACAAAAGTCACGACGATAAGGTAAAAAACTAGTACTCTTGTTCCTTCTATGTGTTTACGTATGTCTTTGTGTACATAATATGTTTCTTGTTTGTGTGTAGCTTAAATGGACGATTGGATAATAAGTGATGAACTCGTTGATAAAATGTTTGATGAGTATGAACGGAACAAGGAGGAGGAAAAAGATGGTGGTTTCGTTCCAGATACACAAGTTGAAGAGGCGGAAGAACCAGTTCAAAATGAAATTGTTCGTGGTACTCAACAAATAGTTGAAGTTCAAAAAGCAAAAGGACGTCCACGCAAAAACATAAGAAGGCAAGTGGTTAACCGTAATCGTCCCAACCAAGGTGAAGCTAGCTCCAGTGGTACTACAGCAGATTTCTCTCCTCAGGACTTGCTTATACTCGTGAAATCCTATATCGAAGTTGATAATAGAGATTTGCTGCTGTTGCAAAATGGAGGAGGGCTTACCCGTGAAGAATTTTGGTCTATGATAACAAGATTACATAACAATCATCGTAAATGCACCACTACACGAACTTCTACTGAAATTCATATGGCTCATCGGCGTTTCGTTGATACTTGTGAACGATACCAGAAGATTATAGAGACAGTTGAAGATGAAAACATATTTAAAACGAATCGGGCAACTTATGATTCTCGTTACCTTGCAGAGTATGGGACTGATTTTGTTGGGTACGAAGCCTACAAACTGCGTTATAGTTGGATAACCCGATACGGTGCTGAATAGGCAAATGATTTTGCTTGTTGCTTGTACGTGCATCATAAGTTTTAGTAGTTATTTCATTGTTATTTCTTGTAAGCAACTTTGTAGTCAAAATTTCGGTATCAAGTTATGTTCTTCCAATATGAATATAAATTAAAAACACATATGAAACAGTATGTACACATATTAAAATAGTAGTACAAAATTTTAAACGAACAATATATTAAAATAGTATTAGAAATTAACATAATTATATTAAACACAATTTGTTTAAAATTAACATAATATATACACATATAAAAATAGTGGTCCCACGCGGTTGTTAAACAAACGCGTGGATCCACGCGGTTGTTAAACAAACGCGTGGATCCACGCGGTTGTTAAACAAACGCATGGTCTACGCGCTTGTTGAACAACCGCGTAGATCCACGCGTTTGTTTAACAACCGCGTGGATCCAAAACTGTTGGGAAATTTGCCTGTTCCGATTATTCGGAGTGTAGAAATTTAGAATTCTACACCCGAACAGTTGGAGATGCTCTAAGTACCAGTTATATATTCTGATAAATTTGGTAGGCCCGAGGCAGCTATTTTGATGTAAGACAGATAATCAAAGATAGACAGGTAGTCAAGAATAGATAGATTGCAAAAATTTACCAAAAGTTAGATAAATTGTCGGGAAAACCCAAGAGACAACCTGTCAAAATTAGGTTTAGAGAGATGGCCATAGTTACCCTCGAGACAGATAGTTAGGACATGCCTGCATACATTCGCTCATTAATAATTATTGATTATCATGGTTATTAATCACCGTGGTTGCAGATTCAACATGGATTAATCGGTTAATTGTTTTCTTTGATTAAGGATACTTGTGAGGGGAAAACTCATTCTACTAAGCCACTACACCATATATACTGATTAGGTTGTGTTTTTAGCCGTATCTAAAGCCGTTGAGCAAGGTAAAAAGTTGTATCAAAAAGTGGCGTGTCTAATTATTAGATACGGCTACCAATCGTATTTCAATATATTATCATACGGCTTTTAGCCGTATCTAAAGTCTAATAAGACACGGTCTTTGACTGTGTCTAATTATATGTGTGTATGCACATATATGTATATATATATATCATATATCATATATGTGTATATATAAAAAACAGAAACTGTATCGCATATGTTTCATAACACAGAGCATACATACCATAAAGTATACACAGGAATAACACTATATATATACTCAAAGCTTTACAAGGTTTGTCATAACACGATGTGTATATACAAACATATACAATAAAAGGAAACTGTATTATATTCTCATCACATTACGAAGTAACAAAAATGAGGTAAAAAGATAACAGCCTGATAAACAGCCCAGTCGAGGCCGGGAAGTCCAGTCCAGTCGAGGTCGTGATATAAAGCCCGCAGCCTGATCGTTCCAGCAAAGCACCATAATCTCCAACATGACTGCCTATAAAATACAAGAAACAGTTATTTCAATATACAACATTGGTTCAATATACAGCAATGTAGATCGACATTGTAACATTTGGTGACTGAGATGCAAACATGAATACAACAATGGTTCTAACAGTGAAAGCTTCAGTTATTAAACCCATCCGTGGTGACTGAGATGCAAACATGTGTTTGTGTAGTCGATCAGTATATGTCTCAAAAATGAATGAATACACATTGTAAACGCAAAAGAAGAATCACCTTAAGTGTTAGTCCATCTGCAACACCGGTAGTTCGTACCCTAGCATACAGAACATCCTCCTATACACACAAAAAGGAACAAATAAACGAAAAGAATATTCAAGATGTGCACACAAGTACATGTCCATTCAATTCTTATGTAAGATACTACGTAGAGGTAAGTGTAAAATAATATGTACCTGCTCCAATGTCTAAAGATATCGAATCATCATCGTCGGATGACACACATACTCGACTTTCTGATTAAGAATTTATTGGGCGATCCACCAAGTGGCTGCATTTTAGCTCACACGCAGGGTCAGTAATCCATGCTAATTAGTTTTATTCAAATGTCGAATGCCCCTCCACTTAACCTTTGGTAAAAGCTGCTTTCTCTTGTAACTTTCAGTTTCTTTGAAGCAGCTTTTTACTAAGGTTAAGTGCAGCAGCATCCGACATTTGAATAAAACTAATAAGCATGGATACCCTATCCTACACGTGAGCTAAAATGCATTCACCTGGTGGATAGCCTATTAAAATATTAACCAGAAAGTCTAGCAATCATCCATCTACCAAAATTTTCAACAAACCTATTAAAATATTTTCAGTACAGTTGTTATCTCTCAAAACAGAGTAAACTTGTTATAAGACAACCCAATTTAAATTTCAAACATACGGCAAAGAAACAGTCAAATGACGAAGAAATCATGGTTAAATATTGAACTATAGAATTATTCATTTGCTCAGTTTAAGAAATAGACAACTTTTAATTGCTAAATAGTTAAACTAAAAATCAGTGACAACTTGTACATGACTGTGGTTACTACATTTCGGATTCAACGCGGCAAGCAATCTAAAGAGCATATCAACAAACCTGTTAAACTCATTGTTATTTCTTTGTTTCATGGATATATATACCGTAATCTAAAATTATACCATACATGTTCCAATTCAATTCAATTGAAATAGCTAACACACTAATAACCAGCTAATTAACACACTAGTACCATACATTTCTGATTCCAAGGTATAACAACCAGCTAACACACAAGTACATACCAATTCAATTGAAATAGCTAACACACTAACACAAAGTAGCAATCGTCTTACACACAAAGACTTCAACTTGTTCTCTAATCCCTACTATCAGGCAAGCACAACACAATTCAATTGAAACAGCTAACAAACTAACACAAAGTAGCAATCAGCTAACACGCAAGGACTTCAACTTGTTCCCTAATCCCACTATCACGCATGCAAAACATGATTCAATTGAAACACATACCTGCGGTGAACGGAGGGCTACGGAATAAGGGTTGTTGCGTCAAAGGAGAGGGTTGTTTACTTGTTCGTCTCTGTCGGTAGGGGAGATTCCAGGGAAAGGTGGAGGCAAAATTTGGTGACCGAAAACCCTAATTTGGGTTTCGGTCACCATTGAAGTAAAACAGAGGGAAAAGGGAGCGGCCAAAATTTTAATTTGGAGTGCTTAATGGGGTGCACAATATGATACGCATTCGATTTGGCCAAAAGCTGTATCAAATTAACTGATCTGCAGCTTCATTGATGGACGTTTAGATTTAGGGTGTTTGGGGTGGTACAGATCGTAAAAGGCAGTTTGATACGGATCTTAGCACTATCAAATATGATACGGCTATAAACCATAGTTTACTTCCGCATCCTGGTGTGCCAAATTGGCTGATATGGTGTAGTGATCATCATGGTCACAAATCTGTTTTATTTGAGTTTGCATATTATCAGCGGCGTAGCCTCATACACCCCAGGTAGGGCCGACGCCCTAGGTGAAAATTCGGAATTCTGGCAAAAATCAAGCAAGTCAAGTGACCTGCCCTAGCTGGAACAAAAGCTTTGCCCTGGCTGGGCTGTCCAGCAGCCACTATTTGGTTGTTTAATGCTACAAACAACTGGTTTAGCACTATCTGAACATTTGTTTATAATATACGGATAGACTTTATAGAATTTTTGAGATGTGGGACAAAAAATTTTGGTTTAGCCCCAGCTGAATTCAGAGCCTAGCTCCGCCACTGCATATTATTATCCATACCAAACTATTTTTCTAACTTGAATTTTCTATTTTTCCCCTTCAACTCACTGGTGCTTGGTTGAGCAGTCTAGAAGTAAGCTTTTGGTTTTAGCTCCTTTGGTGAATAAAGCTGGCGGAGATATGCTGGAAGTATCATAATTAAAATAAGAGCTTTGTTTTGATTCCTCTATGTTGTTGAACTCATATTTGAACTTTGATGTATCAATATATATTATTATGAGTATTTTGATCAATTACAGGCGGTAACTTCGTATGTCGCTCCAGAAGTGTTTTGTATTATTATTTTATCTATAAGCTAGGAAATGTTATGTGATTATGTAATACCTTGATGTGAAATGTCAAATTATATTTTTGAAACTGCAAATTTTTTTTGCTTCATGTTTATGTGTATTTGTTATTAATATCATTAACATACTAGTGTTCAATCGTCGAAAATTGACGATATAGACGATTGCAGTATCTGGAACATTTAGTATTGGGCTTCAAAATGAGGAGGATGGGGAACAATAGCTGGGGAATAATTAGGCACTCATTTTAATGCCGAAGGACAAGTGGACACCTGTCTAAGAGAGGCAGTGGAACCAAAATAGATCCAGAAGATCTTACAGGATAAGCAACATCAAGATGATCGAAAACTAACTAAACGAGCAAATATCTGGTATCTAACCGTATCGAACAACCACTTCAGCCACAAAACTTTTTGCAATTCTAACTTTAATCTCATCGACAGAGGCTTAACAGGTGTAATATCAATAAGTGACTTAGCATAAGTGAGTATTACTTTAGAAACAGTTGTATTATCAAAACATTTCAATATACCATATTATTAGCAAACTAATTCAAAACAGTCAAAGATTGTAACATGGAAGAAATATGATAAAAATAAGACCATATCGAAATCCATAACACATGGTTTCTCGCATGATCAACTATCAGACTCCAAGAAGTAACAACAAAAGGTTTGCTTGAAATAAAAATAGGATCTAAACTAAACACTGGCAGATGCTCATCATGTCTAGAGAATTTAAAGAAATACACAAATATATCCGTATGCACTTAGAGACCACATCAAATCTATCAAGCACTATTAGAGCACTCCCAGCAGTGGTGAAAGGAAAAGGAATGGGGGAAAACCGTAGTGACGCTCTCCAGCAGCAGCGCGAGCGACGTGGGGGAAGGATTGAAATGGCGACGCTCGCCATTTCAAATTGGGAGCGGCGAGAGACAAACAGTTTTGTGAAAACCATTTATACGTTAAACGGTTTTCAGAAAACTATTTAACATATAAACGATTTTTACAAAATCGTTTACACTAACCATTGTGTGTAAATGCACATACTTAAGCACTTTAAATCTTTCTAACTTAAATGCCGATCCGTAAACTAAGTTTTGCATTTCTTAATCTGTTAAACATTTTAAGCTTTAAAATTTGTTTCCTTAATCTAAAATCCATTTTTAATGTTTTCAATGTTTTTTAATTTATTTTCTAGTTTTAAAATCCATTTTTTTAAAACAATTAAAACCTATCTATTTTCTAATTTTCAAATTGGATTTTCAATGTTTTGATTTATGTTTGTGTATCAAACAAACCGCAAATTTTTATTTACTTTTTAGATATAGTTTTAAACATGTATACATATTTAAAAGCAATGTAAAATAAGTTTGAATATCAATGTTTTGATTTATGTTTAAGTTTGAAATTTTTTAATTACCTGAACTCAATTTTTATTTTTCCCGTGTATTTAAAATTATATACGCATATGTCTGGTATTAAAAATGGTATCAACGACACTAATTCCACAAAACACGTGCGATACAACAGATGTTCATTATAAGATCACTAGATAAACGCAGGATACAAAAGAAATAACTAAATACTAGCCACTAAAATATAGGATACAAGAGAAGTTAAACTAGGAAATGAAGTTGCAAGCACATTAATTGTTATGCTCAATGCCAAGGGATTCTAAAGAGGTTTGAAGTCGCCTATTCTCTTGTTCTAACTCGTTGGCATAAGAAATAGCCCTTGGACATAAACGGTCGTCTATCCACTCAAAATAATTGCATTCATTAGGCCATAGCGAGCATAACTGGATCCTACGACCAATATTCTCCCCGTCCGCCCGGACTACTACCTCCACCCCGTAACCACAGTGGCAACAAACAGGAAAGGAGTTAACTTCCTGCTCGGTAGAAGACTGGTTAGCTGAAACTCGTTGTACATCATGTCCATTTGAAGGCCGAACTGCCGAGACTTGATCTATCACTTCAACTGCCGGAGGACGAGGGACTGTAGCCGGTCGTAAGTGTTCTTCATTTACAGTTTGGACTACTTGATGACCTACATCTGAAACTTGAGCAATTGGCGGATGAATCGTCAGGCGGGCCAGCTCCGGGTAGTCACGACGCAGGTCCTCGTAGTGCTGCTCTTGGTATTCAATATTCCAATCAATATCTGTTCTTGGACTTGAAGGCGGAGGCTCAGGAAAGTTTTGATCATAGTTCGAATCCATTGACGAGGGCCATGCCATGAAAACATTTTTTATGTTGAAGAAAATTTTGGTTTGAGATAACTAAAAAGTAGTAACCGTAGATATTTATAGAGGCAATATGCGGAGCAAACAAACAACAACTTTTATGGAGCTACTCGTGACGACCCCTTAAATTAGACTAGTCAAAACAGGGTTGTAGTAGTGTACGTGTGACGACCTCTTAAATTACGGAGTTATTAATGTTTCCTTATAAGACTATTTAGTGCAGGGTTAAAGCAATGTACATGTGACGACCCTTAACAAATTTAGTGTAAGGTTAAAGCAGTGTACTAAGGTGATATGACAAGTCATTGGGCTCAGTTCAGAAAATGTCTCTTATAGTGATTTTTTTAACGCCTTAACATATTAACCAATAGAGCACTATAGCGATATGATCCACCTCTAAAGCGATATGACTACTCATGATATGTATAGCAACAGAGCACTGGAGCACTAAAGTGAGCAGTGGCCATAGAGCACTCTAGCAATAAAGCACTAGAGCACTAACGTGATAGGAAGACTGTAACAGTACAGCACTGGAGCAGTGATACGACTACTCAGGTTAAGCAGTGTACATTTATATATACGTCCAAGTTATGTTTTTTATGTTTTTTAACTCCTTTATCTTTTTTAAATTCTTTTTATAGAGGCTTCTCTAAAGTCACCTCTTCCATCCTCTAAAGTCACCTCCTTCATCCTCTTTTATCATGTCGAAACACGAAAATGAAAGTGTAGGCTCAACCATGGACAAATGGGAAAATGACGATGAAGCGTTAGCTAATCAACGTCCTGGAGAAGGAACAGTAGTTGAAGGGCGCGTTGTCTAAACACTACGTCCGGGAGGATCTGACCCTATTTGCAATTGTGGAGAAAAATCGGTTGTGGTTGTTTCGAAAACTGAAAAAAATGCTGGTCGTCGATTTTTCGGTTGTGAAGCCTACGAGGACCACAAGATTTATCTTGATGAAATTGATTGTTGTTACTTTAAGCAGTGGATTGACCCTCCGATGTGTGAACGTGGAGTTCGGTATGCACTTGAAGCGCAAGCCGAAATAAGACTCTTGAACAAGAATGTTGCTGATGCAGCTAGAGCTGGATTTTTCCCATGTCCGTGGTAGGTGTACGTGGAAATTATCGTAATGTTTTTTATTTCACTTTGAATTTGATGTTTGTGTGTTTAGTTGTTGTAGTTCGTATAATTGTAGTTTGCATTTCTTAACGTTGTAATCGTCGTTGTAAGCTTCTCGGTAATGTAATGAAAAATATTAAACAACATAACAAATACACAAATAAATAACAGTATATAATAAACAATATTACATTACCATTAGCACCTGACAATACGCATAACAATAGCAAAATATTATATTACTATTAAACTAATAAACCATTACACTAACAAATCAGTACAATAACACCTACCAGTAGACATAGCAATATTACAGTACCATTAAACTAACAAACCATTACACTAACAAACCATTACATTAACATTAGCACCTAAAAAGTCACACAAACATCTCTTCGAATTCATTGAATGTCCTTACTGCTTGGAATGTAAATCTCACTTCCTTTCTTCTTTCCCTTTCCCGTAAATAGAGACTTCACCTTGCCGATGAAACCACTGCTCTTCTGCTTACCTTTGTCTAGACTCTTGCCTGCACATACACAAACGCTTTGTTATATGTGAACTTTAATAGACTTAGAACTAAATAAATATTTATATGTGCACAAGTTACAAGTGCGTATGGAGTTAAATTAACAAGTACCCGGCGTCGATGATTGATCGTCGCTAATCTATGAATTAGAAAAGCGCGATATTTGTAATAAATTCTGCAAGCATACAGGTGTGTAGCATATAGGTCGAACACAGGGAGGTTTAATTAAATTTTTTTTTTCTTGGGCGTGTTAGACGAAGCTGGAGGTTGATTTGCAAAACAAAATAAAAAGTGAAACTACAATTAAAAGATGCAATTAAATTCACTTCAGATTCGAATCTAATCGGATCTGTAATAAATTCAACGATTAAAGATAGAATAGAACAATGGAAATAAAATTGTAGAACATAATTAAACGAACGTAAAATAAGAATTAGGATTACCGCTGAATCTAATCAGACGGTCAATCGCTAATGAAAATAAGTGAAAAATACAATTAATGCTCTACCGAATCTAATCGTGTAGACAACACTAATTGCTAAGAAATAGAAAATTGCATAAAAGAAAAATGAGTTTTATTGATGAAGAATAGAATGAGATATATGATAGGATGGTGGCTACAATGCCATTACAAGGGTATATATAGGGTAGAAAACCAAACCCTAACCCTAACCCTAATGATAACTGGGCCTTGTCATTACATTACTAATTAGTTTACAATGAGAAACATAAATGGGCCTTTTCTCTTTTCCTCTTGCTTCCTTGATACTTCTTCATTGATTTGTGATGTGCAAAGCCTTTTTATCAATCCTTTTCTTGTCCAATAGCAACTAGATGTGAGATCTTCATCTACAATTCTTCAAAATGTAAATATATATCAATTCCATCTCTCTATTTCTCTACTTTTCTGGTTGCAAGCGGGCTGGGTTGGAATATCTGTAAAAGTAACAAAACAATACCCAAGTAATATTTATTTATATACAAAAGATAAGATATAAGAGCATAAAATAAACACATTTCTATGTCAATCAAATACCCCCACACTTATCTTTTACTCGTCCTCGAGTAAAACAAGAAATGAAAAACTAAACTAGATAGGTCGCACTTTCGTAGGAAACACGATTGCATTGAGCGCATGCAACAAGCTGTTAAACCTCTAGGTGTCCCTAGTAGGACGAGTGGTGTCTCGTGAGGGTTTTCAGCGGATACTACCCACAAAATCCAAATGCAGTATGCAATGATTCTAATGAAACTACATGAATGCAATGGACATATGCAAAAAATAAAAACGAAAAATGACAACACGGCTTATTTCAGGGAAGTGGTACAACAAATTAAGTTAATAATTTCTAACCAGTTGATTTTATTTTAGATACCTCTACTTGTCACAAATTTTCAATATAAATCAAGTTTTCAAATGTTAAATTCCAGTTTGGCCAGTTAGTTCGGTCGATAACATAGTGCAGCCATGAAATAAATTCTTAGTTTGCTTGGCACAGTTTGCAAAGTGGTATTCTAATTTTCTCATGTATGGCTAGTCAAATCAATAAGGTCAAGAAGTGTTTGGGTATCATCGCTTATTCTTTATTCTATAAAATTTTAAGATTTATGATTAAGTACATACACCTAACTAAAAAGACCAAGGTTTACCACCCATGCACTGCCTCGCGGACTAACGGAGAGTAGGTAAAGAGCTTGGCGGATTGTGCAGGCCGACTTTGACTTTGTCAACAACGTGTCGGTAATCCTTAGGTGTCCAATCTCCTAAAATGAGAACAAGATATTCCAACTTTGACTTTGTCAACAACGTGTCGGATAGAGCTTGGCGGGTTTGCACACCAACGCTCGATATACAAGCAATGTTGGATACCCTTGGAATACTATTATTATTATTATCGAAAATATAAGCACAAAAGAGAGTTACGCGAATTCAACTTAACACAACTTAGTTTTAAAGATTTGAAAAGCCAATATAAGTATTTTAAGTCCTCCACTTATTTAAACAAAGTCTACAATATAGAATAGATTTCATGGCCATCACCTAAGAATCTCCCTATGTACCGGTTACACTATTATCCCTCAAAATTAAACTTTTCATTATATTTCTTATTTGATCTAAGCTGAGAGAAAAGAATACTATCAACTGATTAATAATCCTTAACTTATTTTGTTGTATCAAATCTAAAATGAGTCATGTTTCAAAAAAAATGGCATGTTAGTATGATCTAAATGCATGATGGTCCTATTTAAATGGATGAAAAAAAAAAAAAGATGAGTGAAATGCAGACTCATAATACCCCCACACTTGAACTAAACCGTGTCCACACTGTAAACGTTTCCTAAATGTGAAAGATAGAACCCAAAGATGGATTAAATGTAAAATGATTTGTAAAACGAAATGCAATTTAACTATATGTAGGAATGGATCATATATACAATGATATATATGTTTGCGGTGCACACGATGCAAAGAATGCCACCAACTTTTCCCCCACACTTGGTTCTAGCCCTATGAGTCCCATTCCCACTGTGTCTAGACATGTTTTCTAACAAGCAAGAGTTTTTGAAAACCATCTCATCTTTATACTTCGATTTGTAGTCTAGGAGATAAATATCTAGGGTCGTCCTAACCTGAAGTTTTTCAACCAAGCCAGCATTCCAAAAGTAATTCATGTATTCAACAAATTTGTCAGTGTAATTTTTCAAAAATTTGTGATCGTATATAAATTCAGTGAAAGTTGACATATGAGTGGTGTTCAAGACTGTGTGATCACATTTCTCAATTTCGTTAATTGACAACGTATTTTCGACACTGACAAATTCTAGTTCGTTTGAAACCGCAAAATCGAATTTTTCGAACTCGTGATGTGAATCTACTTCTTCTTCATTTGGCAACTCTTCCTCATACAATCCAAAGAATTTATGTTCATTAAAATCCATTTCCAAATTTGAATTGAAAAATTCAAAATTTTTATTCTGTTCAATTTCAAAGATTTCAGGTTTCTCACAGCCCAAAAGAGGAAGATCAAAATCCAAGCTTAAATCTTTTTGAAAAGAATCGAAATCCAAATCATTTATTGAATTTTGAACAACTTCATCAAGGTGATTATTCTCAATTTCCAATGTCGTTACTTGAAAATTTTCAATGTCAGTAGAAATTGGATTGTTTTCTGATTCCTCGCTTGTTTGAATTTGTTTTTGTTGCTCTCGCTGTTCTTTTAAAGTTGTCATTAAACAAAGAAGTTCATCCATCTTTCTATCTTTTTCATTAAGCTGTCTATCTAGCCTTTCTACCCTCTCTCTAAAAACGTTAAGATGGTATTCTTCAAAATCGTTGATTTGCGAGCTCTCGTTTTGGATTTCTTGAGTTTCAAAATTATAGTCCATATCAATTTCACAATCAAAATTACTTCCAATGTGGTGGTTGTTTGAATTTTCGTTTTGATATTGGAAATCATTTTGATCATAAAAATTATGTTCGTAACCAAAACTGTGAATATTCGAGGGAAAATTGCAATCTTGGTTATATTCAAGTTGTGGATATGGGTCGTTATTTTGAAGATTTTGATCGATTTGAAAATCATTTTCATATCCAAAATTATTTTCGAATTGGTTTCCAACTCCATACTGATGTGGATCAAAGCTATATTGGGAATCAAAATCGTTTTGATGTGGGTGTGGTCCATACTCGAAATTATTGAAATTTGAATTGAGGTCATTATTTCGATTATATCTATGATTTTGAAAACGTTGGTCATTTGAAAATTTTTGAAAATTGTTGGCATTGGGCTCACGAAATTTTTGAAAATTTTGCCTCATGAGTTGTAATTCAAAATCATATTCTTCAAGAGGACGTCTACTCCGACTATTATCCCCCATTTCTCTCAAGGATTTTTTTGAATCAGACATTTGAATGAAGTCGACGGAAGACAGAAATTATTCTCACTTCAAAATAATATAAAATGTCGAGTAGTGCTCTATTAATTAACTGACTCAATTGGAAGGGGGAAGAGGGTCTTATGGCCGTTCACGTATAGTATAAATACTAAGGGATACGACCAATGTTTTACGGGTAGTGTGCAACCTCTTTTGCTAATAGTTCAATAAATTGAACTACTATGTATCCGCGATCCAATTATATGAAACAGTCAACTTCACAAAACACCACTTTTCAATTATATTATTTTGTAGCGTCTATTTTTATTGTTGAAAACAATGAGAGTGATGACAGTAATTATGGAAATTCGTTTCTCACACACAGATTCAAAAATATCAGCCACAGAACAGAACAGTCACAGAAATATAAATTGCAGAAAAATTCTTTTTACATTTAAGCCGCTGCTGCCTGCAGAAGATTTTTACAACAATTTCTATATTTTTCAAAGCAGCTTCAGCACCTGTAGTGTTTAGAAAAATATTACCGTGGGGTATGGCTGACCATCTAGAATGATTATGCAGTGTCAGGGAATAAAATCCAAATGTTTGCAGATTGTTTGATCACCAAATTCCTTGCATTGTTTGGTTGAATTCTTTTCTTCACGATCTATGATTTTGAGTGGCAATTTTTAACTAAAGAAAATAAAACTAAATAAAGGAGTTGAAATAAAAAAAAACTAAAAGGAAAAAAAAAACTAAACTCAACAAAAACTAAAAACTAGGCTAAAATATATATATATATATATATAAAATAAAGAAACAACAGAACTAAACTCAGCAAGAACCCACAAGAGTAGGCTCAGCAAAGCCAAACTAGACAAACTAAAGCCAATAAATTGTGGTTCCTCACAAGACAAACTAGGACCTCACACGCACTCAATTATAAAGACACGCACACAAAAATAAAGTGATCAATTAAAAGAAACAAATGAAAAGATTGTTTCCCAATGAAAGGAACCCACAGTATGATAGAACCCAAATATAAAGTAAATCTTTCAGGCCATCCCAATAAAAGGTAACAAGGCGTCCCAGTATATTTTACTCAAACCGAAATCTTGCAACAGAATACACCCTCAACAAATAAATCCTCTCACGCCCAAATCAAAGTCGGCTAACACCAAAACGGAAAAAAAATACGCTCCCTTCCTTCAGAAAACTAATGCCGATTTTTTTTTCTTTTTCTATTTTTATTTCGAAATCAAGTTTTGGATCGCGATTAGGGAGTCTCAGTGAGGTTTATTGGGTATGCGGTTGTGATTGCGAATTGGAGAGGTTCGGGTTGTGTTCGGTCTTCTGAGGAGGAACGGAACGGCGATTTGGGATTCTAGGGTTTTTTGAGCTGAGGTTTCGGATCTGGTTGGTTCGATTGGGGGTTGTGCGAAGCGGGGTTTGTTGCGGATGGGTATGATTTCGGGTCTGGTTGTGGTTTTTGCTAAGTGTTTATTGAACTATGAAGTGGTTTCAGTGAGAGATGGGTTTCTGTATGGAAGATGGAGGCGAAATTGATGAGGTTGGTGGAAAGTGGTGAAGATGTATGAACGGTTTGTGGTCTAGGTATGGTTTTGATGATGCGAGTCACTGTTGACGGTATTTGCGATTTGGCAAGGTGGTTTTGGTTGATGGAAGTGTTGAACTATGATGATGTTTGGATTCGGATTTCGTGGATAATGAGTGGAAGGGTGGTTTGTTGAAAGCAGTTGCTGGTAGGAATTCTGTGCAAGAAGATATTTGATGGAAGAGGTCTTCGGTGAACTGTTGGGGTAAGAAATTTATGGTGAGTCTTGGGTGAAAAGGAGCAGGCAGACGTTGGATTTGTTGCTGGGTATTGTGGAGATGAGAAGGGAAGTTGGGTTGAGAAATGCTGGTTTGTGAGGAATTCAGGTGAATGAAAGGTGACGGGTATGGGGTATGAATTGTGGTGAATGCTGATGTTTGATTTTTGGCAGTGAACAGAAGATGGCGTGATGGTCTATGATGAGAGAATTATGTTATGGCAGTGAATAGAAAAGAGTAGCAAGATAAAGACTGCAAATTTTTTTTCCATCTTCTTCTTCTTTTTTTATTTATATTTTTTTTTTCTGAATTGCAAAAGGAGAAACTAATGTACTAAATGAAGAAATATGGTGAAAAGGAAAGAAATCGAATAGAATAATAGCAAGTTTTTTTTTTTTTTTTTTTTTTTTGTAAACTTGGAAAAGAAGAAAGTGAATGTGGAAAATTAGGGAAAAAAATGGAAAGAAACAAGGCAAAATATTTTTTTTTTTGTTTTTTTTTAGAGAGACTTGTAAAAGTAGAAAGAGATCTGTACAAAGGAGAAGAAATAAAAGAAAGGAAAAGCAATGAAATCAGTGAAATTTGGCATGTATTTTTTTCTCTTGGTAGGAAGATTATAGTATCATTAATTGATACCAAATCAAGCCAATGGAGATTTTTTTATATACGTATAAAAGAAAAGAAAACAAAATAAAATAAAAACTAACACGAATCGGAAATTAAATAAATAATAAAATCTAATCGTTACCTCCCCGGCAACGGCGCCAAAAACTTGATCGTCGCTAATCTATGAATTAGAAAAGCGCGACATTTGTAATAAATTCTGCAAGCATACAGGTGTGTAGCATACAGGTCGAACACAGGGAGGTTTAATTAAATTTTTTTTTTCTTGGGCGTGTTAGACGAAGCTGGAGGTTGATTTTGCAAAACAAAATAAAAAGTGAAACTACAATTAAAAGATGCAATTAAATTCACTTCAGATTCGAATCTAATCGGATCTGTAATAAATTCAACGATTAAAGATAAAATAGAATAATGGAAATAAAATTGCAGAACAGAATTAAACGAACGTAAAATAAGAATTAGGATTACCGCTGAATCTAATCAGACGGTCAATCGCTAATGAAAATAAGTGAAAAATACAATTAATGCTCTACCGAATCTAATCGTGTAGACAACACTAATTGCTAAGAAATAGAAAATTGCATAAAAGAAAAATGAGTTTTATTGATGAAGAATAGAATGAGATATATGATAGGATGGTAGCTACAATGCCATTACAAGGGTATATATAGGGTAGAAAACCAAACCCTAAGCCTAACCCTAATGATAACTGGGCCTTGTCATTACATTACTAATTAGTTTACAATGAAAAACATAAATGGGCCTTTTCTCTTTTCCTCTTGCTTCCTTGATACTTCTTCATTGATTTGTGATGTGCAAAGCCTTTTTATCAATCCTTTTCTTGTCCAATAGCAACTAGATGTGAGATCTTCATCTACAATTCTTCAAAATGTAAATATATATCAATTCCATCTCTCTATTTCTCTACTTTTCTGGTTGCAAGCGGGCTGGGTTGGAATATCTGTAAAAGTAACAAAACAATACCCAAGTAATATTTATTTATATACAAAAGATAAGATATAAGAGCATAAAATAAACACATTTCTATGTCAATCAATGATGATGAGGTTGAATATCTAAGCTTAATACCATATTGATTAGTACGTACATCACTGGATTGACCACCTTCATCGCTATCATCGTCATCCTCATCCTCCTCATCACCCTCGTCATCTTGCTCATCACCTTCCTCGTCATACTCCTCATCACCCTCGTCATCTTGCTCATCACCTTCTTCCTCTTCTTCCTCCTCCTCTTCCATCTGTACACGAGTTTTTTTTTTTTTTTTTTTATGCTTTTTGTTCGACCCGACTGTTTAGACCCCAAACCCAACACTGGTTCCCTATAAAACTGCATGTTCTGCGCAATATTTAAAAACAAACACAATATCATTATACAAATAATACTAGGGATTCTATGTTCTGAGCCATATTGATAAACATTCATGTTTCACAAAAATTAAATCGATAACTTACAAAATCGTCTGCAACTGTGTTAATCCTATTCAAGCCCACTTCATAATACTTCGACTGTTCAAGAGCTAATTGCCGCATATCCATATTTATTTCCCATAGACTATCAACGGTGTAATGGGACGGAACTGACGGTATATCCATCAAATGAGGAATGGGTAACGAATCCTGTGCTGTCCATTGCAAATTCCATCCAGGATCCTCGACCCACTCACTTTGTTGTAGTTGTTGGTAAAACTGAGATGCGTAATTAACTTTTGAAGACGTGACGACTGGAGCTTCAATTCATGCCTTCAAAGCAGAAGATCCGAAAAAATCCATATTACTGATACGGACTGAAACATCTAGTAATGGACCAACATCTCTGCCCACTAAGCGCCAATACGTGTTGTAGTCCATGTCTGGCTCTTTATATATATACTGTTGACAATCATCTTCGTATAAGGCTTGTTGCAACTCCGCATATGTAGAATATGTCATCTTGCAGGTCATGTGTGCTGGAGGATCAATGAGAATAGTCGCCCAGCCTATAAGCTGCCGCATACACCTCTCTCCTAAATATATCTCATATGAGCTACCGGATAGAACAATCCAAGGCAACCGTTTCATCGATAGGTTGCGTGCATGCACAACCTCTGCATTTGCGAATGCGATTAAATTTTGCCACGGATTCCAATTTATATGCGCTGCGTGGCGATGATTAATATGATACCGTGTGCTAGAGAACAAATGAACCGAAGTATCATGCGTGATGAACCTATTTTCTTTCTCCTAGGCTCTCAATCTCAGATATGAAGCTTGTTTCATCTCTTCTTTGACAATATATCCGCATACCGTCATGTACTCAAAAAACCAGTACTGCAATAACGAAAGATGCAATATTAAACACTAGAATAAACCATTGAAATATAAAAAACTTTGTGTTTGCTATAGCTAACCATACCTGCAGTAGCTCAATGAAACCAGTTATATGTCCTCCCTTAGTTACAGCAACATTCAAACTCTGGTAGAGGTAACCCATAGTCGCCGAACCCCAATCGAACTGTTCCGCTAAACATGAATCAAATACGGCCTCTAAATATCTTAGACTAATAGTGTCATTTGTTGTTGTGAAAAATAGAGTACCCATCATATACAAAACAAAAATGCGGGCAATATGACTCTTGTTATCATTGGCCTCAAGATAACCGTCACGAAAGTACTTTACAAGATGGGTTTAAGGTGGAGAATGAAGGAACTGATGATGCTAAAGAGATGAGAAAGAGTAGATATTGAATTGTTTGAAATTGTAGCAAAAATCCTTTGTTTTTCAACCAATTTTTGAACAAGGGATTTTGATGTTTTGGGGCTCTTGGAGAAAATCGCAAGCTTCTGTTTACAGAGAATAGTGACTCTGTAAACAGAAACTTGCGATTTTTTTTTTTTTTTTTTTTATTTCGAGTGGGGATCAACGCTTAACATAAGCAATTTACGCTCAAAAAAACAAATACTGCTGGGAATGCTATTACATTTCTCCCTTGACAATAGAATAGGACGGGTAAAGCCAAAGAAGAAATTGACTAAATAATTCTTCCAAAAATCGGCTCCAACGACATATACTTCGGAGGATGGATTCATGATTCCATCCCTACCGACCATGTCAAACTCTTATGGCTCATATACGCCAGCATTCAATGCTTTACTTTGAATAGTGAAACATGAGTTGGAGTACAATTGGAGTAGGCGCATCAACAAGAGGTAGTGTAATTGTTACAGACATTATTGCTTTGGAACCCCATACATGCTTTATCACAACCCATAAGCTTATCAGCAGAGTTACAGTATGTGTCAACATAGCAAGGCAATACTTCCTCTTTATCAGAACACAAATCAACTCTCGAATCCCCTTTGGTACTCGAGATGGGATCAAAACCCCTACCAATTTCTGAATACAAAACACCACTTACTTTCAATATTAGACGCAACAAGTAGTGGCGATATCGAAAGCTTACCCAAAGGCAAATTTGACTTCAAGAAAGTCGCTATAGGAGCAGGCAGCGAACCGATGTCATGAATCAAGACAGACAAGGGACTCCTTTAGCGTGCAAAACTGGTAACATCGGAAGCTTTGAAAACGCAAAGGAGGGGCCTTAGTCGTTCAACTAATCAATGGGAAGCATAAGCAATGATTCCAAGATGATGATAGAAGAAGGAGCTTTGATATGCTGGTCAGATCTGGTCAATAAAGCTTCGATCATAGAAGAGGTGGCTGAGGTGCGCATCTTTTTCATCATTGAGACCCTCTCGCCTGAACAGGATTGAGCAGATAATCAAAAAAACGATAAGCTACTGATCTAATTTCGGGATGCCATGAGCAAATTCTATTCAGCAGAGAAAATTAATTAGTAAGCCTTCTGGCTTCTACTTTGAAATAAACACAAACCCCCATTCTCCGTAATTAGCCCCGCTGAATTAAAAAAAAAATCTAAAAATTCTTTTCCACATTGGGCTTTTTGCACAGTTTTTCAGAGTAACTCTTGGATGTTCTAAGTGATTCCTTAGAGTACCATGTATTATCTTTACGTGGTTCCTTAAGGGTAGAGGGCAGTGGCAGATTTACGGGGATTAGTGGGGTCATTGGACCCCACTAGACTTTCTATATTCAAATTTTTATTCGTAGTTTTATCAAACTTTGCTTGGTGACTTCTTCCTTTATCAAAATTATTGATGTTTGCGAACTAAAAGGGACAAATTATTCAAAATTGCCTTCGGATCTTAGATTCTTTAATTCACGTATGTTGCTGCTCCTTCTTCTGGCCCCCTCTAGATTTTCGGCCCCCTCTAGCCTCGAATCCTGGATCTGCCACTGCTTGAGGGACCATGTATGGCTACTGCGTGGTACATTGAGGAACCACGTAGCGCATTCACGAGTTACCCTGAAAACTAAAGAAAAAAATAACACAAGAAGGGCATTTTCGTTCTTATTTTTTTCTAATGAAATCGGGGAGCTACTAATTAATTTTTAGGGTTGAAATGGAATTTTCCTAAAATAAAATCTTTGTTTTGCATAATGTTTTCTAACTAGATATATGATAATATAATTATAACTTAATATAGAAATATACTTTCAAACCCAAACCAACTAACTTTACTTACTATCTTTCTTTAGATTCTTGTTCTAAGATCATAGCACAACATACAAAATCATATATATGATTAACATACAAACAACCATTTTTACATCATACAAGAATTGTATTTCCAATCAAACAAGTACTAACTTTCGCAAACTGTTTCCATAATACAAAGTTGGAAACTTTATAAACAAATGTGAGTTTAACTCATCAAATTATATAAGATCGTCGTCATGCTAGTAAAAAAGCAAGGATCATTATTCCAAACACATAAAAATGTCATTTTTACACCAAGAACACATATCGGCTATTACAACCCGAGTTTTTGGGTATATGGGGTATACAGATTATAATGTATTTTGTAATTTTAAACCAAGAATTGTAAAATACGAGTTCAAGAGCCTAACTCGTACATTAATTTAAGACAAGAAAATAAAGAATTCTTGATTTATAAGAAATGTATGTATTTGAAATTAATTGAATCTATTTGGTGCAAAGAAAAAATTTGTTCCTTTCTATGTTTGCTAATTAAAATTTTGACAATTTAAATGAATATTTAAGATATAAAATATTGATTAGAAATCAATATATAAGTGAAAATATATTTTCAGTATGAAATGCTAAGTTGCTATAAATGAGAACACGGATAGTGGTACATGTTTGTATGAAAAATGTAAGTTACAGAAATTATAAAATGAAATAAAACTTATGTTTATAACCATGGTTGGAAATGAGTAAGTAAATTTCTAAAGTAATAGTATAATGTTAAATCATGTCAAGATGGAATAAATTATAATTTTTTGTTAAAGTGAATTTGGATGAAAACTAGTGATTGTTAAATTTAACCGAGTATAAATAAAAATATAAAAGTGTAAATATTGGTTATAAACCAATATTTGTGTTTTACAATAATTTTAATAAGGTTGTTTAATTATTTATGTCAAAAAATAAAGTTTGTACAATTTCAAAGTGTAAAATGTGCATTTTTAAATATAATTATTCATGTAATTATAGCAAAAATAGCATTGAATTGTTTACAAGTATTAAGCCTGTGTCTGTATAGTTTTGCAGGTTGAATTAATATTTAAATTTCAACACAAGATGTTTAAATGAGCAAATATTTATTAACATAGGTTAAAAATAGCCTAGTAACAAAACTACGGTCTAGAGACTAATTACACTTAACTACTTGGGTCAAAACTAAGCCCATTATCTAATTAATTAGGTAAAAGAGAAAAATCTTGAAAAACAAACGCTATGCATATTTCTTATTTAATAGTAACTCCTTCTTTTAGAAAGCTTACTTGAGAAATGGAATGATGGAACAAGCCTCTTTTCTCCTCAAATCCAAGTTGTAATTCAAATTAAAAATAGAAAAACACTTATTAATACTTATCTCAGAAACAAGTCAAGCTTCAGTAGAAATCTATTGATCAATTTCTAGAGATCAAAAAAGGAAGTTATACTAAGTTTCCTATAGGCCTTGCATGTCTCCCAACCATTTGCAAACATTAGGAAGGCTGAAGCTTCTTATTTAATGCCAAATCAAGCTAAAGTCAATGCCAATCAAGGTGAGTTGTTCAACTCAGATTTCTAGCTTAATCAAATGTGCATGCTGTTAAATTTTGATTTGCAGTAAGTTTCTGCGAAAAAATCGTTTACTGCAACAAGTTTCTTAAAATTCCTGAGTTACAGTAAAAAAAGTGTCTGAGTCCAACTTTGAGATCATATATTTTCTACGATTCAAGCTGTACGTAGGTGAAACCTATCCCATTAATATCCATGTAACAATACTTTGTGCATGTCAAACTTGAAGTAAGTTTGAAACTTGTAGCGTATATAATAGTAAGCTTGGAGCCAAAACGTAGCTTGTAGCAAATTCTTTGTATAGGGTCGAGCCAACCACATTTTGGGTCGACCCAAACCATATGTGGGTTGACCAACTCATATTAAAGGTCGATCCAACTGGTTTCTTTTGTCGTTCCTTGCTCCAGATAGTGATAATTGCTTGTTGGACTTAAATTTTGATACTTGGAGTGTAAAGGTCCAACATTGGGAAATTGTATGTCGTTCAATTCTGGTTCGATTTGTCTGATTCTTCTTTATATTATGAAGTTTAAATTTTGGTCTCTGTGCTGGTAAATTTTCAGACCATTCCGATGTCGTTTATCTATTCGACTTAGGTCCGATAGTGGAACCTGGAGAAGATTTCCGACCTGACCAGAATTCAGTATGGCCCGAGTCCAAGTTTGAGGCTTAATATATTTTTCATATCATGTCTGAATTCAGTGGTTCTTTTTCCAATTTTAATTTTTTTTATTCTAGTTTGAGCGTGTCAATTTCCTGACCGTTCTGATGTTGTTTGGTCATTCAAACTTTCCTGAAAGTTGTAACCAGAGTTGATTTTCGGGTACATTTCCATGGCTTTAGTGTTTGTTTTAGGTGATTTTCCTTAAGTGTTTTCATGCCTCTTTTGATCCACTTTTAAGCCATGATTATTTTGTTTTATTTGGTGTACTTCTACAATGGAGAAGCCTAGATTACCGCAAATTTATAGTTTGAGTTTGTTGAATTACCAAGTTGATTTTTGTGTGTTATTTTCACGAGTTTTTCATAGATTTCTGTGTGTACGTACATGTGTTTTATAACATTAAAAAAAAAGGTCTTTAATATGAATAAGCATTGTTTTAGTTATATATCATAAACATTTTTATATCATTAATATATATATACATACATTTTTTTTCAAAAAATAATATAGAATAACAAAAGGGAGAATTCAGCCATTCTCCAAAGGCTCACAAAAAACGGTTTCCACAGAAAGCAGAAACCGTGCACACACAAACAACAGATACAACCAATCACAAAAAGATCAAAAAAAACATGACCGATCAACGGCCTAGCTCAAGCAAAAACGGCAGACTGGCCTCTGGAGTCACTGAAGTCGGACATCACCGAGAGGTCGACGATGGACGTTGAGGATGGCTCCGCTAAGAGTCCATGAGAATCACTGTGCTGGGACTCTAAAAAACTAGTGCGAGCGGAGATATGCATTGAATGCCTGCTCCAACCCTGATCTCCAGGTCTACCTACCCCAAGTAACTCACGAAAGAAAGAGAAATAAACCATCAACCAGGCCCGAACAAGCCATGACCAGAAACCAGAATCCAGAATCCCAAGGCCTGCTCTGCAACTCGACTAGAGATGGAGATAATCCAACACCTAGCCTCTCCTGACCAGCAACCTGAAACCTGCACACTAGCAAACGATATTAGTTTATGGGGGGGGGGGGGGGGTGTGAGTGATGAAGGATGAAAGAATCCTAACTCAGTGAAATCTAAGAAAACAAAAGCACAAACTCAACCAATACCCTATCTGGGAGTGGCTGTAAGCTTTGAGACATCGAAGGCCACAGGCCAATCTCCTAGAACAGGAGCCAAAAATCCCCTTGAACGGCCTACCCCGGAAAGCTAGGAATATATCGTTCCTAATTTTCCGGATAATGGTCGGAGGGTCCATAACCACATCATCAAAAGTAGCCTTGTTACGCGAGCACCAGATGTGCCAGCAGATCAGGCAAGGAATCAGGCGGAAGAGGCTTGCACGAAGACTCTTTCCGGAGATACTTGACCACCAAAAACTCAGGAAAGCTTCAAACGAAGTGGCATTTCCTCGACAACCCATCAGGCTCCCGAAGTAATTCCAAACAGACCTGGCACAGTCCCCAGAGATCAACAAATGGAAGGAGGATTCAGTGTTGCCGGCACTGCAACACCTACACTTGGAAACGAATGGGATGTCGATTCTCTGAAGATTCTCATCAATTGGTAAGCCGTTATGAAGGATTTTCCACATGAACAAGGAAACCTTTGGAGGAATATGGACATTCCAAATAAAGGGGAAAAGGGGCAGCGTAGGCGTAGGAGTACGCAAAGAATTCCACGCTGCCGAAATCGAGAAGGGATTTCCATCCCAGGAAGTGCCACCCCCATGAGCATCTGATAAGGCCTTCACGGATTGCATCCGTTTCCACGTCTCACTGGCGTAGGGCGGGACACCGGTGTAATGCGAGCTTGCCAATCTACGGTACTTAGCGTGGAGGAACGTCGCCCAAAGGGAGTTGCCCTCTCCAAACCTCGCTCATAGCTTGCAAGCAAAAGCCGCGCATATGTCCTGAGGGTTACGGATTCCTAGGCCTCCCTCACTTTTTGGACGACAAATAGAGCTCCAAGAGATCCATTGGTGGCTAGATGCGTTCTCCTTGGATCCTCGGAAAAAGGAAGAAACCAAGGATCGGTACGAACGGAAGAAAGAAGCAGTAGGAGTCATAGCAGCAAATATATAAGATCCCATGGAGTCAAGAACTGACTTAATGAGAACAAGTCTACCAGCTTGAGAAAGGAGGGTAGCATTCCACCTTAGGATTTTTCCCCTGACTTTATCAGTTAGGGGGTCGAAAATGGAGTTGAGTTTCATGCCTCGATAAAGAACAAAGCCTAGGTAAGGAAGCGGAAGTGAAGACGCCTTAAAATCTGTGGTTGTTTCGATCCAGGAGGATCTAACAGCAGACAAATCTTTCACCGGAACGAAGCAGCTTTTAGCGGAGTTAACTAGCTGACCCGAGCAATTCTGATATTGCCTTATAAGACACAAAAGGCCTCTAACAGAACAACGACTCCTATTGGTAAAGATGATGATGTCGTCGGCAAAAGATAAAGAAGAGATAAGGGGGCAACCTCTTGGTACGCCGAACCTATGAATAGGGTTGTCAACGGGTACTCGAAAAATCCGATATCCGTCCGCATCCGTATCCGAAAATACGAAATATATCCGTTATCCGAGATGCGGATACGGATATCCGATATCCGAAAATCATTTTGGATACGGATATGGTTATAGTGGTATCCGTATCCGAAAAATATCCGTCCGATTTTCTGATACGTGTATATATATATATATATATATATTATATAATTTTTAATTTATATTTAAAATTAAATTAATATATAAATTTCCTTAAAATAACTAACCTAAACTCAACTATTTAATTATAAAGGAATGTTGTATTTTGTATTATGCAACATTTTAAATCATGTACTCATTTTATTTTGTGGTATGGTTATAATTAAAACATAATTGTTGTGTATGTGCTTCTATGATTTATGTTTTGTTTTATTTTAGTCTTAGGGTTGTGTATTTCATATTTTGAACACTTTATCTCTTAAAATATTTGTTGTAAGAAATTTATTTGATTGATGTCCTGCTTGTAATTTTTAATTAGACGTATTCACATTTTCAAAAAAAATATTTTATAAGCCAAATTTGTATGTGAGTGATGTATTTGTAAATTTTTATTGTTTTATTTTCGGATATTTTTTCGGATATTTTCGGATAACCACATCAATGTATAGTTTTAAGTTTCGGATACGGATATTTCGGATATTTTCGGATATCCGTATTCGCTAAGGCGGATACGGATATTTTCGGGTATCCGAAAATATCCGCGGATACAAATACAGATATTTTTAACAGGTATCCACGGATATCGGATACGGATTCAGATATGGATTTTCATTTTCGGATGTGGATTCGGATACGACACTATCCGTATCCGACTGCATCCGTTTACAGCCCTACCTATGAATCTGCCCAGAAATCGTGAGGGAGTGCAAACCACAAATAAAAGCCTCTGCAGCAAGGACGAACATGGAAGGGGACAGGGGGTCTCCTTGGCGAAGTCCTCTCCCAGATCTGAAAAAACCGGAGGCCGATCCGTTGATGAGAACGGAGAACCAGTAGTTAGAGATTAGCCTCCAAACAACATCAATTAGGGGTTCCGGAAAACCGAAAGCCCTAAGAATATTGATGATGAAGAACCACGATATGCGGTCGTAAGCCTTAGCCATGTCAAGCTTAACAACCATATTGGACCCGCTAACTTTCTTATTGATCCGCGAAATCAGCTCCTGAGCTAAAAGGACGTTATCAGTAATTAAACGTCCTTTAAAAAACCCCGCCTGAGAAGACGAGATAAGGCACTCAAGAAGCGGAGCTAACCTAGTGGTTAGAACCTTAGAAATGACCTTGTTGGAGAAATTACATAAGCTGATGGGTCGAAAATCCGCACAAGAAGCAGGTTGGTCACATTTGGGGATGAGAACCAAGTTGGTAAAAGTTCACCCCGTCGGAAGTTCTTCACCACAGAAGAAAGACTGAATGGCGAAACAGAAGTCTTCCTGAATAACAGGCCATACACATCTGTAAAAAATACCATTGAAACCGTCAGGCCCAATATACATACATATATATATATTATTTCAAATGTTTTCTAAGTGGTTTCTAAATTATTTTTATAACCCGCTTTCTCAATAAGAATTTTATTGTATATAAAACTACTCATTTTGAAACTTTAAGAAGACGAGGAATAGATTTAAGGGATATAATGAACCACGTGGTAACGAGGAATAGATTTAATATGTAATCAACCACGTGTTATGGGATATATAGTTAACTATATCAGTTACACGTTGATTGAAGCTATTATTGTTGTTTTCCAGTGTGAAGTAGACCGACTTATGGTGAATCGATTAGTGATATATGCAGTATGGGACGTATTGCTTTCACTTTTCGAATTACTGCTTAGAAGTCTGTAACACATTCATATGGTTCCAGTACTTGCTTTGAAGTGATGCTAGAGTTGGAGGAGTCTTCTATATATATACACACACACCCCAAAAAAGTCAAGTTATGCTTGACCAAGGATGATCGTGTTGAAGCTATACTCGAACGAAGCGAATAGTAGTAAAGTTATACTCGACTGGGACAGGTCATAGTAAACACGTTCGACGGATATGGATCGCAATGAGGCTATACTCGAGCGAGATGGGTCATAGTACATTATATTAGATCGAGACGAGTCGTGGTGAAGCTGCACCGGATTGAGATGGTTCATAGTGAAGTTATACTAAACTAAGACGAGTCATAGTAATGGACGTTGAATATGTATATAGTAATATATAGTAGTTCACAAATCTTGCTTTCTTTTGTTTAATACACGTGCAAGTTTGATGATTCAAATCCAGTATTTTGTCTTATTGATTCTTTTGCTACATGATGCTTTGGATGCAATTTTGGATGATTTGTTGATGTCGAAATTCTCTTATAGCCTAAGAGATAATTTGATAATTATTTATATACAGTGATCACTAGTAAGTTGAATTAACTCATATATGAGTTCTATGTCATCATTTGATGGAGTTTTTGTGTTATTCTTTGATTTTTTTTATCATTGTGCTTAGCTTTGATTCATAGCACCTTTACTTAGAAATAAACTCTCACTTGTTGTTATTTGTTTTGTTCATAAGATTATATAAGTTGTTTTGGCTGTATTTAACTCATGAACTAATGGGTGATTTGATCTTAACTTATTCCTTTTCTGTGAAAAGGAATTTTCTCCTGTATGAATTTTTATTCTCTTATCATATTATAACTGATATGTTTAAGCTAGACTAACCTGTGTATTTATACTTGTGTCAGACCGAGTTATTTCAGGTTAGAGCTTGCTGCTGATTGGTGTTTAGCTGTTCTACTTTGGATTACCTCTCTTGAAGCTATTATCTAAGTTGTGTATTCGAGTATTTGTGTCACATGTATATTTATTCTTTTGGAGCATGTTTTATATGTATGTGGTTTATATGAAACCATTTTAGTATATAGTGTATGTATATGTTGTATTCTGATGATGTATCTATATGTTATATATGACATGTTGTAATTTGTTCTAAATTTGATCTTTAGCCATCGTAGTTTTATATTAGATGAACTGAGTACGTCTACCTACTTAAGGTAAGATAAAAAAACTTACATATTGAATCGATGAATTCGATACTCATCTACAACAGAACTACTACTTTATAGCGGCCCACAACTGCTATGAATAAGAAAGATAGCGGTTTCATAACTGTTGTATATGAACATGTTATAGAAAACTGCTAAAAATTTATAATGCTTTGTATGCCCTTATTAAAGATCCTGTTTGATAGCGGTTACTTGCCGCTATGTTACTTTATTACAGTAGCTCATTTTAACCGTTATAATACATCAAAATTTCATTCTAAGCGAAAATATTTATAACACAGTATCGCCGCTATGCTACGTCAATACAATAGCTCATTTTTTCCGCTACGCTACGTCAATACAACAGCTCGTTCTTGCCAATATTATACATCTAAATCTCAATAAATTTGAGATTATTCATAATGCAATTTTACTGCTATAACATATATCTTTGATAACTTCCACAAGACGCTATTAAATTAACATGTTATAGTAAAAATATCTTTACAGCTTATACATTTTAATAATAATCATCAAAATGAATCTTCATAACAAGTTAAAGATGAACACACAAAATATACTAATAACAAATAAAGTATCAACTAACAAAATAAATTCAATCCATGAGTACACCTAATTCTCCCATTGACATCAACATGAGTACACAAAATACAAAACATAGTTCATAATTGTTCAGTGAACACATAAAAGACACAAGACAAAAAAACGCAATCTTGCTAGATAAAATAGCCCAAACCTGCTGACAAAACACCGTCACCAAAGTCATGTCCTATTTCCCCATGAAAAATATTTAGCACCTGCAAATATAAAAATTCAAAACAGTTATCTGCCATGAATATGAGCAAGATCTTAAGTAATATGTAAGGAAAAAACTTATGTACTTAACAGAACGATTATCTATGGAATTTTGTATGTACATGGTAATATTATTATATTCAGAAAAACTTCATAATTGTTGTATTCATCCATATTTGTGGAGATAACCTATGTGCAACTAAATGGAATAATGGTAATTCTCTGCATAAACAAACAACAACAATGTTGAACACATGACAACCAGAAACAACAACAAACAACAACAAACAGCAATAATGCTAAATGAAATAATGATAGTTCTCTGCATAAACATAATTTGTGGAGATACTTTTATATGTATCAAGTTCTCCGAAATCAAAATAACAATCTGCATGCATGGCGACAAGGCAATCCACTCATAAGATTTGTCATTGAAATGCAAGCGGACATTCAAAAAACACTGTTTTCTCTTTTCTACTAAAATGGAAAATTATTGTTAAAGCACTACAAATTTCTCAAAACAATTTACAGTGATCCTTTGGAGTTATTTCCTAAAGAGAAGCCAAAGTGGGTCCAAAAAATAACAATCCAGCAATAATGTAGATCTAACATTTGTAATTCACGTAAGTCGTATCATTTTAAAAAGGAAAGACCTTGACTTCCGACCGGAAAGGAGGTGGAGAACTGAAAGGAAATGGGCCAGCTAGCAAGCTCCATGTGGTCACTGAGTAGAAAAGGTATACCACATGCACAACTTCCTTTTATGAACAATTAAAAGTGGATTCCATTTATAGCATTTGCATGTAACTGGCGATGCTTAATAACTAAGCTTTCATTCTTTTCCTTTGGTGAGAAAAAGAAACATATATATATCTATCTTCAGTTTTCGCCTTGCATTTTTCCCCCACTACTAATGCAATAGTTTCTGATTTAAGGTGAAGTCTATATCTATTTGGTTGTTAATGACGCACTGCATTTTCATACATTAATCACCTTTCCATTTCAGATATGTCCTTTTATTAACGTTAGCCCTCCTTTGAATAGTTTAAATCAAAAAAATTCAAGGATCCATTATTACTTTTTCATTTACACTAAAAGATGCCCTTCAACCTAACATTCAAACTTCTTTGTCATTTTCTCTAAATTTTTCTTTAAGTTTTTCCTTGTGCCTATTTATCTGTAATATATGATATAAAATTATGTCTCTTCGGATAAATTTTAAAATTTTAAATAAAATAAGAGAATAAAATAAAATAGATTTTTTGAGAAGTTACAGATGTTGAGATTTAAAATTACTTTCGTAATTTGGGTAGTCATTTTAAGGAGAAAGAGTGTTTTTTCATGGTTCGGTCAGAAGGGTTTTATGTGATTTTTAAACTTGCGCTTGCTAAACTTAACCTTGGCTTTTTACAATAATAGTTTATATGTGGTAGTTGGTTTTAGAAAATAACCATAAACGCATTTTTTGTCCGAAAAGCACTACTTAAAAGGCAAATGGATTTATTTCCAAGTGGCGATTTGCATTAAAATAAGGGGATCTTATAGGCCTCATTAAATGAGGCAAATCAAATGGATGAAGGAAGGAAAACTGAAAAGGAAGCAAGAACAAAAAATAATGCAATTTGATCCTTCGCAAAGCCAGGAAACAAAGAAATACAATTTCCAGAAAGAGAAGGATGTATATGCAAAAAAGGTAAGCGTCGAAGCGTGAGAAATTCGAGCAAGCATCTACTATCATTGCCAGCTCATCATTATCAGACCACATAGCAAACTCATCAGCTTCGTGATTGCTTGCGAATCCCATTGTCTGGACCCACTTTGGCTTCTCTTTAGGATTGTCTTGCCTACTTTCCACCATTTTGGTTTGATCATTGATGCGTCACAATGAACGTATTGTTCAGCTTTGAGAAAAACAATCAAGCATTGAGTATTTTAGCAGAAAATGTTGGCTTTTTCAACAAGCAAAAGCAATATCGAAAGGGTTCAAGAATGAAAAATGATGGAACTAAATAAACAGATGAAGCAGTAGAATCATTGTACATAATACCTCTAATTTACGGACCTAAACATAATACTATCCTTTGTTTGGGATGGGGGGGGGTTGTGGTCTGTAATTCAGTAATCTCTTATGTTATTGTGCATTAAATATTTGCAGCTTAACATAAAAAAATGAGGAGTCTCAAATTTACTGATTATTTATGTTGATATAAAGGACAGTTATTTTCATTTGAATTATCAATACAGAATGCATTCATCATTTGAATCTTATAATGAATCCTATAGAGTTGCTTGTGTTTGTCATGCCTGTCTGGCTGTAAAGCGAGCTTAGATTCTTCATGTGCCGTAAACAAAACAAAACAAAACTGGTACATCAATAATTTTGAGTAAATATTCAATGCAATATGTAAAAAAAACTGGGACATGTAAACCCAATATGATTTTGCTGCAAAGTTGACCGAATTAAGGGTAGGGACTAGGGTAGGCAGTGCATGTGCCAATATCCTAGGGTTGGTTCTGTTAAATTTGGTGATACAAAATCACAAATTGATTGGAATAAATTTGCGAAGAATGGAAAGTAAATATTTTTATAATGGGAATGCATTGATAACATTTGATGAGGTGGTAGCGAAATAAATGAAGGGATTAATTTCTTCCATCTATGCTACAGAAACGGATTGATTTATTTCCTATGTTTGCACATTTGTTGTTATGGTAATTTGCCTCCATTATATTATTACCATATGTTGGTAATTTAATTGATGACTCAAATAGATTTGCGCTGACTATATATTGAGGGGTAGACTTTAGTGTAAACTCGTCCTGGCCTGGAGCCAGTGATCCCCAATGGTGTCTCTTCTTGTTAAACCTGATTGAGGTTTGGATATGTAAACTCTTATTTTGTAATCTCTTGTAAATCTCTCATGTGGAATAAAATGCCTCTCTGTTGGACTGGACGTACACTATCTCGAGGATAGTGGAACCAGTATAAATATTGTGTCTCTTTGTTTCTCTGCTATAGTTATTTACTATTTTGTTGATGTAATAGAATAATTGCTATCAGATTAGATTGGTGTTCAATTGGCAAATCTAGATCCTATTTATTGCGATTCTACATATGCACAAAATCATAACAGATTGGTATCAGAGCGAGGCGATTTGTTTTAAATTGTTCATCAATTATTTCTACAAAGGTTGGTAGATTCTGTGGTGATTATGCTATTACTATTTTGGAGAAAAGGAGACTTTGGTGGAGGAGATTATGTCGAGAGTGAAGAGCATTCCAATCTGGGAACTTTGACGTGATATGGAGTTTATTGTGAAGAAGCCCTCTGATATGGATGAGTGAAGATGGAAGAAGACGAAGAAGAAGGTGGGTGACGGTTGAAGAACCTATTCCACAGCAAGGTGGAGAGGTTAATATGGTCACTGCTTACGGTCTTAAGGTGGAGAATCATGATATCGACAAGGGTCTAGATGTTGATGATGCTCGAGGGATCCCGGAGATGAAGAGATCATGTCAAATGGAAGACGGATGTCGAGTTTTGAAATCCACAAAGACGATGGAGATCTCGTGGTATTGCAAGCATTTTTCAGACCGTTGGTTGATGCACGGTGCAGCTTAGGTGGTAGATGCATCTTTTGCAGGCGGTGGGTTGTGTTTATAATTGAGGTGTGGTCGTAGTCCTTTCAGATCGACTGGGTGTATCTCGTTGCCCTGAAATCGAGGTTAGTTTTAATTGAGAGAATAATTTTTTGGTCTTGGTGGTGTTGAGATTACTTTGGAATCTGCCTTTTTTATTTATTTTGGATATTTGTAACATTTTGTTGGCGGGCGGCGACAGTCTGAGCTCGTTAACAGTGGTGTTATGGGGGGTGGCTTTGCTGGAACCCATTTGGTAAATATTCATTTTCTTGGTGTATCTCATTGTGTTTGATTGAAGGTGGAGTTCCATTGAAGAGTTTTATGATGAGAAGAGAATTTGACTCAAGGTGGGGTGCTGGAGATATGTGATTTTGCATCAAGGTAGAGTGTTAAATTTGGTGATACAAAATCACAAATTGATTGGAACAAATTTGCAAAGAATGGAAAGTAAATATTTTTATAATGGGAATGCACTGATTGCATTTGATGAGGTGGTAGAGAAATAAATGAAGAGATTAATTTCTTCCATCTATGCTAAAGAAACGAATTGATTTACTTCCTATGTTTGCACATTTGTTATTATGGTAATTTGCCTCCATTATATTATTACCATATGTTGGTAATTTAATTGATGACTCACATAAATTTGCACTGGCTATATATTGAGGGGTAGACTTTAGTGTAAACCCCATCCTGGCCTGGAGCCAGTGATCCCCAATGGTGTCTCTTCTTGTTAAACCTGAATTGAGATTTGGATATGTAAACTCTTATTTTGTAATCTCTTGTAATTCTCTCATGTGGAATAAAATCTCTCTCTGTTAGATTGGACGTACACTATCTCGAGGATAGTGGAACCAGTATAAATATTGTGCCTCTTTGTTTCTCTGCTATAGTTATTTACTATTTTGTTGGTGTAATAGAATTATTGCTATCAGATTAGATTGGTGTTCAATTGGCAAATCTAGATCCTATTTATTGCGATTCCGCATATGCACAAAATCATAACAGGTTCATGCAGAAATTTTAGTGAATATTTGGGAGATATTAATCAATCAAGTCGAACTCAATGTAGGTCTCTGTTGTATTGTAGTAAAACATTTTCGTGTTCTTTTGCACTTCCTGTTTCGTTTCTTTATTTTATTTTTTATGAAAACACAGTAACATAGGAAATCATGGGTGGTTATTTTTTATATGCTCAACGGAAAATCAGGACAACACAATTTCCAGTTTTTGTGAAATAATCGGTAGTATGCGAATAAAAATTAAGCAGTAAAGACATATTCAAAATTCATTCCATTATGACGTGCTCAGCGGTCCAAGCTATAGTAAAAGAGAGGGCATCTTCCATGTACTAGAATTCGGATGTCTGCCTCCATATCTGGCTCTTTTACGGTGTCTATCCAAACTTTAACTGCATTATCTCCTAGTGGTCTGAAATGTACCCTTGCATTTGGATCGGTTGACTCCACCCGTCCTAAAGCTACTACTTTCCCGTTTTCTGATAAACTCGGTATCTTGCATTTATTGTTTGTTTTTGAATTTGCAGTGTAAGTTGAAAAAAGAAAAAAATGAAGTTGCTAATCCTTGAAAACATAAAAAGACAACATAAAAATCAAGTACCATAAATGTTTTCACCACATTCTTAGTCGTAGTAGTAACTGCAGTGTCACTTGTCTCAACAACTACTTGCTGTTCAGGCCATGCAACCTTCTTACTAGCAACACCCCCAATTCGGAACAAACCAGGGATGACCTCCACAAAAAAGCTTCGGGATTTAGTGGTTCATTTATCTAAACAATCATAGCTGCTGGTCCAAGAGGAACATCGTTAACAATTTCCTCCGAGATGCTCGAATGTAATCGTCCTAAAGCCACTAATTGCTTGCCTCCTCCCCCAATCAAAAATCTTGCATTTGCATTCCAAGCTGCTACTTCTACTCTATTAGTTGTAAAAATATTTATTTAGTAAAAAATGTATATAATAAAATTACATGTTCATTGTGAATAAAAATGTTTACCTTATCTTCTCCTCCTTCATTGTGATTGGTTGAATGTAGAACAACACTATTCTTCGGCCAGCCACAATATTATCCTTTGCTTCCCCAATACGTGAGAAAGAAGTTGTAGGTCTCCATACAAAAGCATCCAGCTTGATTGGATTTTCTACTAAAATTATCATTGCATCCGGCCCTAAAGGAACATCATTGACAAGCTGGTTCGGATCGTCTGACACGAATCTTCCTTCAGCAACGATCTCTTCATTCCCTCGCCAATCCAATAAATCACACTTCTTCATATTTTCATCAAAGTTACACTACATTTAAACAAAGGAAAATTATGATACTAACTGAATAAAAAATTAAAATAAGAACAATGCGAAACCAATTTTTTTTTTACTTGAGGTTTGTTTACTTCAGTCCCACTGTGTCTACTCTGCAAAATCTTAGAAAATATAAAGTTAGTTAAAATTACGTACAAATGTAATAAACTAAAAATCGTTATCAGATACATTAATCTTTGTACTCCAAGACATTGCTTTCAAATACAATTTATTGTGATTTCAGCTTTCAAATACAATTTATTGTTAATCAACTAAAAATCCTTATCGGATAAGTTAGAAGACGTCAATTAAATTGATACAAGTTTAGTTCTGTTGGTAATGAATCTCTTGTGATTTCATCTTATGAATGGTTTTTGTAACTCTATTTGCTCCACATATTAATAATACTCATTCTCCACCAATTTTCATAGAAGTAATTAAGTTACAGTAACAATTCACGAAGGAATTGAAGATATGTTGCCGATTTTTCAACATTTACGTCAGTAATAAATGCAATGCGAATAACAGTCAACAACTAAATTTACAAATGCATAAAATAAGGTACATTCACATCAAAGTAAAAGTTTCTATTATTTATCTAATTTTCAATTCTAAACAGATTTCCAATCCTATCTAAACACATTTCGAGTTCTAACTAAATCGCAATGATGTTCTTTTTTGAGTAACAGCAAGCATATGAGTGATATCTTAGTCTTTGTATTCCAAGACATTGCTTTCAAATACAATCATTAGAAGAAAATTGAAGCATATGTGTGTATTCATGATGGTTGTATAAATAGCATTGTCTAGGGGATAAGTAACAACCCGCTCATTCCATGATAATAGATTTAAATATTTTATATTAATCCATCATCGTATCCAATGTGTCACTCAAAATGTCGTTTTTCACAAACGATAAAATTAGGACTCGGGTCCACTTCTATTGAGCCTGGATCATCGTTTACGACCTTTTTGACTATAAGGATCAATATGTTTCGAGTTCGTGAAAATTGGCACCTTGCCCAGGGCTTAGTTGAGCTAACCTAGCTCATCATATAACCCCCAAACCAGCCCCCTCCTTCTCCATTCTCTTCCAAGCCTTCAAAAGAAATAAAAGTGGAGAGTGGAAAGGGAAATAGAAATTCCCTAAGCTAGGGCTTTCAATCTAGAGCTCAATTCTTATGCGAATCCAATTCTATGACATGGGTACACTCTCTGCTCTCCCTCTCTACCTTATACTCCTCTCAATTTCGGATTTTTAGTGTGCCTTAACACTCATGAGTCTTCATTTATGTTCATGAGGTGATTTTAGAGGAGCTAATGAAGAAAGGTGGGTTCTTTGCTTGAATTGGTGCTTGTTCTTCGTCATTGGAAACCAAGGTGAGTTCTTTTTGAACGCACATCTATGCCACAAGCCATTGGCTTGTACAAGTGTAATTTAGCGTTCATACAAGTTTTCATGTGCTTGTGAATTGGATAGTTTAGTGTAGCTTAGCCGATTTCAAATATTTATGTTTGATTAAGTTGACAATTATGTTAAGGATTGTTCATACGATCTAATTTATATGATATGAGTTGATTTGGTGATGTTGTGAAGCTCCATTGTCCCCCGACAAAGTTCTAAGTCTTCACAAGTCTCTTGAATCGCTTTGGTGTGCTTTGGTTTGAAATTTAGTTCATACTTGAATTTATAAACTGAATCATTGCAATCTTATGTATATATGTTATTCACATGATCATGCACATGTTATTTATCGATTTAGTGTTGTGAAGTATCATTGTCGCTCCCGGCAAGTTCTAAGACTTCACAATTCGCCTATATCGCATTTATTCATTTTGGTTTGGAATTTTGTTCGTTTTAGAATCTATAATCCAAATCAATGCATTCGAGCTTTGCGAGTCGATACGTTGGATCGGAGAGGTCTCATTAACGTCCCGAAGAAGTCACGAGCCTCGACGATTGGCGCCGGACACTCGCAGGGGACGAATCCCCCTGCTTTTGGCCTTGGCAACAGCTCAGGCCTAAACCGATTGACCGGTCAAATATGTGGCAGTCAACCGGTTCTGCTTCTAGGCAAAAACGGTCGACCGCCCTATTTGACTGGTCGACCGATCACCCTGAACCAGGGTTGTTCTGCCCAGGTCCGACTCAATTCCGGTTATGCGCCTCCGCATACGATCACTTTGGTTTCTGGACTCCTCCTTGGCTTTCCCGTGCATGTTGATGGTCTTCGAATTCACTTGAGATCATCGTAAAGCCGTGCCCTCCTTTTGGTATATCGAATTTATTCGATGCACTTGTTAAGATGATTCACAGCATTAAAAATGTGGATTATCGACTCGATATCCTTCGATTCTATTCCGATGTAGTTTACAACCTTCGGGTGCTAGTTTGAGATTTCGATTCGTTCGTTGATCGAAATTACAGCCGTTATCCCTTTGATTTCCTGTATGTTGTTGTAATGTCAATTACACATTAGCGATCACCTTGGTGATCGCTCTTTGATCTACGACACCTGATTTTGTGTCTTTGTTTCATGTCGCACCAGGGTGATTTCTAACCGTTTCTTAACGTCATTGGATTCACTAATGAGCTATATGTATATGCGATTTATCGAATTTACGTTTGATGATTTATGATTTGGATTTATGTCATTATGACGTTAACCCCCTTGATCGATTTGCCTCGGCAATCGTGCTACTGTTATTTCCAATTTGAAATTATATAAAGAGGTTTTATGTTATTTAGTAGATATCAAATTCTTGTACTAAAATGGTTTCCAATCTCACTTCATTATACGAAGCTAATTTACAAAATCGTTTTATGAACCTTCTTCAAATCTACTCGTATATATTTTATAAACTTTTTCTCGTTCGTATGAGAAATCTAATTAAACGTCTTAGTAAAATCAAGGACTATGAACCCTTGCTTTTGCTTCAATGGTTAGTTCTTGGACTCGTCCAATTGAAAACCGTGGCAGTGGTCCTTCTATGATTTTATTTATTTTGAATAGGAACCAATTATGAGTGTGTAAATATTTGAGAATAGCATGTGGTTATGGGACATGTTGCTATTTTCTTATATTAACTAGCTCGGAGTAATTTCTATTCACCCGGATCCATGGTACCCGCCGCTATGACATAGTTGTTTGGTTCGCGATCGCCCTAGCGGGAATATACAATTTGTGACCTTCATCTATGGGACTTTGATCTAACTTTTAATGATTTATGTTTTTCTCTCCAGGGTCACGACCTGGGACGGTGGGGAGCTTCGGCTTCCGTCACCCTGGGGAGCTTCGGCTCCAACAAATGGTTCGCTACCTAGAGATCGCATCTTATCTATGAATAGGCCTGCCCCCCTTTATGACGTTTTAGGTTCGCTACCTAGAGATTGTATCTCATCTATGAACAGTTTTGCCCCTTTATGAATGATTACTTTGATGATTTATGATTTATGATTACCCTGACGTGATACACATGTATTATGATTTATGTTTACTTCGATGATTTATGTTTACCTTGATGATTCATGATTTATGATTACTTTGGCGTTCCTCTGTCATTTCCTGTTGTGTGCTAGTATTTGAATGTTGCATTCTACATTAGCTAGGAGATTATTTAGAGAGAGTTGTGTTGACATGCCATGTTTCATATTTATTTATGATTAGATATTACTATTAGAATAATGTCATCCTGCGTTATATCTCTTATTATCTCAGTTTATTTGACAAGTATAGCTAGACTGATCCGTTTATTGTTTATTTCCTTATAAATAATACTCGGGTCAGGCCGAGTCATGTTAGGTACTCCTCTAGGACTCATCGCAAGATTGATCTTCCGCTTTCTGCTTGCTACTCTGTCTCCGCAGCTTTATGTACTTTTGTATCTATGACATTATCTATCATTGTGTAATATTCTTCTATTTAGATCATGGTGCATGTATCTATTCCTTTTGGGATTAGTTGATCTTTGTTGACCACTAGCTTGTTGTACACATTCTCGGTTTATTCATATCTATTCCGCCTTTGGGATATGATTATTCTGTGTCTGGCTCAGATATACCATATTTACCTTATTGTTGTTGTCTATTTTATACTTCTTTCTGGATTGCATATAGTCATTGTGTAGTTGCCCTATGTGCCGAATGGTCATGTCGAAATTTTAATCGGTATCATAATTTGATGTGCATTCCTCATATGGAGTAATCATACAATCGGTCGCTCTTCACAAACCTCATTTTCCGTTATGTTCTACGACATTTCTTAGAAATGAACTGGACGATAGTGGGTATAGAGGCGGGGTGTTACAGTTGGTATTAGAGCCAACTTTTCGAAACAGTGTAAGATACTATGACGATGGTATTGTCTTGAGCCTCTCTTGGGAATCATGCTTTAGGGTTTTAGTTAGAGTCTTAAGACCCGTCATAGCTTATCTTCCTATACGATTCCATTTTGATTGAATTCGCGTCGTTTGAATTCAACTTGAGACTAGCTTTTTCCTTAAAGAAGTGAAATAGTCGGTAGTAGCCGTGCAAGTTCCGGTTCACCCAGTGCACCTCCTACGGAGGGGTGTTTGAGAATCGAGTGACCTATTTTTTGTCTTTTAGAATAGTTATCGACTCGTCCTCTTCTGGTTGATTTCTATCGTCCATCTAGGGCCCGTGTGCTCTAGTGGTGCTTCTGTTTCATTCTTTGACTCGAGTTGCTAATCAATGTATGTTTTTGTATAAATTACATTGTTAAAACATAAATTTCAAGTTGTCGATCGCTTCGGTGGTCGTAATTTGACATTGTCATGACTAGTTCAACCGTACGAGAAATTTAATTAAACGCCTTAGTAAACATGAGGACTATGGACCCTTGTGTTTGCTTTGACGGATAACTACTGGACTTAAGCATTTGAAAACTATTGTGCATCACACTTATATTGTTGATCATTTGTGATCCTTGCAGTTGATTGATCATTGGACATCTTGCTCTTGCGTCGTTACGCACGTCGTATGCGTCTTTGATCCTGATATTTCTTAATTTCTAGTTAAGATTGTTTCGTACGTCTTTACGTACCTAGCATGGTCTATTGATCACTTGTCGGTCGGTATGGAGATACCGAGTCTTTGTGACTATACCTACTCCCTTGTTTTCAGCTATATAGTTCTAGTTCGGTGTTAGATCACCAAGCCTTCGAGCTAAAACAACTCATTTGTTACCTCATTGTGCCGCCATGAGTTACCAAGCATTTGTGCTAAATTAACTCAAAAAATGCGCAACGATACATTTGTGTTACCTCGTTGCATTCGAAACTCAAGATCAAGAATGAGGGAAAGCATCCCGCTTCTTGTGATTCCTCTTCTTGAGTCAAGGTACGTGTCATTAATTCCTTAATGTCATTTACCTTGTTCAGAGATTATTTTATTTATGTTCTTTTGATATACATCGACCGTGTTCTTCGTTATCAAAAGATATCATTTGTGTTTTATTCGTAAGTTGATAAAGGAATTTTATTTCCTTTATACCATCCCAAATGATTTATTGAATTTTTATATTTTCGCGAGATTTGCGTGAACGTTAGAAATTGTGAGGACTTTTTTGTGTTAACTTGTCCATCGGGTGCGTTAAGGATCTCGAACGAGACGTGGGATGCCATGTTGTAGTTCAGAATTCCTAAACACCATTATGTGACAACCCGACATTTGAAATGATCCCTAAAATTAAATTAACATTTAATAAGTTAATCAAAATAATAATGTTTTGCATTTTTGTGATTTTTCGTAACCGTTTGTTTTCTTTCTAGATAATTTATTTCTAGATTTCCTTGAAGCAATTTCAAGAATTTGAGTGGTTCAAAATTTTTAATTAGAAATTATCTTGAATCTTTTTCTTTGAGTAAATTAAATAACTCCAGGAACAACCCAAAGAGTTATTCATTTATGTCTCTTGTTGCTGGATATTCTTAGTGATTGAGAATCTCGTCTAATTCTTAATCCTTGCTTCAATTTTCTAAAGAGAATTTAGTATTCTTGTGATTCCATAGGTCTTCTTATTTTCTCTATTGAACGATCACTCGAGAGAATGGGAGTTCCCGGTAGGGAGGGAAATTTGAGTTTTTGCGATCCACGGCAAACTCAATAATTCCTTTCTTCGAATCTATCATCTAGTCAATCATCCGGAAGTGCTGGTATTTTTGGTCATATCCATTATTTGATGTTGTGGGGTCTTTAGAAAGCCCTTGTTTACTGGAAGGTCAGAACGAGGAAATAAGTTGATCGAAATTTCTCACCGTGCGGTTATTCAATATAATACAAGAAAAAGAATTTCTATTTTCGAATGGAGAGTTCATAATGTAAAATTTAGCCTTGCGTTGTTCTTAGAAATGAATATTGAAAGGATGAGCTCTTTTGATATTCCTCCTTTGTTTGTTTGAATCATTTGGATTGACAATTGTCTCTGCACATTTGTTAACCCTTGTCAATCAAATCTTTGGGGATTATGACCTCTTTGGTTTAATCTCATCTTGTTAGAGAAATTGTCTATTTCTTCTTTGATTACTTGCTGATGTTTCTGCCATTTGGGATTTTTGGCGGAAAATTATATATTGAATCATGTTGTTCCGAAGTGATAAGTTGTGCACTACTTATCCATCATATTTCGATATTTCTGATTGTCTAAAACTGATACTCGAGTTTCTGAATATTAGGAATTTCATATAATTCCTAATGAGTCGTCCTTATAGTTACTAAATGAGATTTAGTACCTGGTTAGAAATCGATTTCCCCGAGTAGTTCATTTGTACTCCGTTGAATCATTGATATTAGAAGTGATTATTCCTTCGAAAATTGCTCTCTTTAGCTAACTTCATTGGAATCTCTTAGTTGTTCTTTTGTGGGTGTTAGCCACCTTGTCGCAAGACTAAAGTGTTGAAGATCGGTGTTCGCTATGTCGTCGTGATTGAGTTTTGGAAATGGATTAGTCAACCATCGTAAATTCCCATTTCATATCCTAAGAGAAATATCTACTATTGATATCTCGGGTCTGTAGGACGCAGTCCCGTTGCTCCTTGAAATTCCAAATTAGATTCGCTTGGTTTTTGTGCATTCTACTGATTCTCATTCCCTAGAGAATCATACGATGAAAGGCGAGTCTATTCGAATTCGTACCGTTTTTGAAATTTTCTTGAATTATTTTACCCATTTGGGATGACTACCTTCATGGGTAATGGAATTCGAGATTGAACTCTAGTTTATATTATCTAGAGAGACGAAATTGGGATCTCAACTAGTCGTTTGTGCGATCTTTCCATTTCATGTCGGTTCTTGTGGTACCACCCCGTCGTATTATTTTTGGTTGTTACTTATTACTTCATTCTTAGGGAATTGCGGGGACGCAATTCTTTTAAGGGGGGAAGTCTGTAACAAACCGCTCATTCCATGATAATAGATTTAAATATTTTATTTAAATCTATCGCCGTATCCAATGTGTCACTCAAAATGTCGTTTTCACAAACGATAAAATTAGCACTTTGGACCAATTCCATTGAGTCCGGAGCATCATTTACGACCTTTTTGACTATAAGCATCGATATGTTTCGTGTTCATGAAAATTGGCACCTTGGCTAGGGCTTGGTTGAGCTAACCTAGCTCATCATATAACCCCCAAACCAGCCCCCCTTCTTCTCCATTCTCTTCCAAGCCTTCAAAAGAAATAAAAATGAAGAGTGGAAAGGGAAATAGAAATTACCTAAGCCAGGGCTTTCAAACTTGTGCTCAATTCTTGTGCAAATCCAATTCTATGACATGGGTAAACTCTCTACTCTCCCTCTCTACCTTATACTCCTCTCAATTTTGGATTTTTGGTGTGCCTTAACATTCATGAGTCTTCATTTATGTTCATGAGGTGATTTTGGAGGAGCTAATGAATAAAGGTGGATTCTTTTCTTGAATTGGAGCTTGTTCTTCGTCATTTGAAACAAGGGTGAGTTCTTTTTGAACTCACATCTATGCCACAAGCCATTGGCTTGTGCAAGTGTAATTTAGTGTTTATACGAGTTTGCATGTGCTTGTGAATTGGTTAGGTTAGTGTAGCTTAGCCGATTTCATATATTTATGTTTGATTAAGTTGACAATTATGATAAGGATTGTTCATGCGATCTAATTTATATGATATGAGTTTATTTGGGGATGTTGTGAAGCTCCGTTGTCCCCCGACAAAGTTCTAAGTCTTCACAAGTCGCTTGAATCGCTTTGGTGCACTTTGGTTTGGAATTTAGTTCATACTTGAATTTATAAACCAAATCTTTGCAATCTTATGTGTATATGTTATTCATACGATCATGCACATGTTATGAATCGGTTAAGTAGTGTTGTGAAGTATCATTGTCGCTCCCGGCAAGTTCTAAGACTCTACAATCTGCTTATATCGCGTTTATTCATTTTGGTTTGGAATTTTGTTCGTTTTAGAATCTGTAGTCCAAACCAATGCATTCGATCTTTGCGAGTCGATACGGGGGATCGGAGACGTCCCGAAGAAGTCACGAGCGTCGACGATCGGTGCCGAACACTCGCGGGGGACGAATCCACCTGGTTTTGGCCTAGGCAACAGCCCAGGCCTAAACCGGTCAACCGGTCAAATATGTGGCGGTCGACCGGTTGTGCTTCTGGGCAAAAACGGTCGACCGCCCTATTTGACCGATCGAGTGATCACCCTGAACCTAGGCTGTTTTGCCCAGGTCCGACTCAATTTCGGTTGTGCGCCTCCACGCACGATCACGTTGGTTTCTAGACTCCTCCTTGGCTCTCCCGTGCATGTCAATGGTCTTCAAATTCACTAGAGATCATCGTAAAGCCGTGCACTCCTTTTGGTATATCGAATTTATTCGATACTCTTGTTAAGATGATTCACGGCATTAAAAATGTGGATTATCGACTCGATATCCTTCGAGTCTATTCCAATGTAGTTCAGAACCTTCGGGTGCTAGTTTGGGATTTTGATTCGTTCGTCGATCGAAATTACAGCTGTTATCCCTTTAATTTCCTGTATGTTGTTGTAATGTGAATTACACATTAGCAATCACCTTGGTGATCGCTCTTTGATCTGCCGCACCTTATTTTGTGTCTTTGTTTCATGTCGCTCCAGGGTGATTTCTAGCCGTTTCTTAACGTCATTGGATTCACTAACGAGCTATATGTATATGCGATTTATCGAATTTACGTTTGAAGATTTGGATTTATGTCATTATGACGTGAATCCCCTTAATCGATTTGCCTTGGCAATCGTACTATTGTTTAATGCCACTTTGAAATTATATAAAGAGGTTTTATGTTATTTAGTAGATATCAAATTCTTGTACTAAAATGGTTTCCAATCTCACTTCATTATATGAAGCTAATTTACGAAATCGTTTTATGAGCCAACCTTTTCTCGTTCGTATGAGAAATCTAATTAAAAGTCTTAGTAAAATCAAGGACTATGAACCCTTGCTTTTGCTTTGATGGTTAATTCTTGGACTCGTACGATTGAAAACCATGGCAATGCTCCTTCTATGATTTTCTCTGTTTTGAATAGGAACCAATTACGAGTGTGTAAATATTCGAGAATAGCATGTGGTTATGGGACATGTTGCTATTTTCTTATATCAACTAGCTCGGTGTAATTTCTATTCACCCGAATCCATTGTATCCGCCTCTATAACATATTGTTTGGTTCACAATCGCCCTAGTGGGAATATACGATTTGTGACCTTCATCTATGGGACTTCGGTCCAACTTTCTATGATTTTCTATGATTTATGTTTTTCTCTCCGGGGTCACGACCCAGGAAGGTGGGGAGCTTCGGCTCCCGGCACTGTGGGGAGCTTCGGATCCAACAAATGGGTTTGCTACCTAGAGATCGCATCTCATCTATAAACAGGCCTGCCTTCTTTATGACGTTTTAGGTTCGCTACCTAGAGATCGTATCTCATCTATGAACAGGTCTGTCCCTTTATGACTGATTACTTTGATGATTTATGATTTACTATTACCTTGATCCGATACGCGTCAATTATGAATTATGTTTACTTCGATGATTTATGTTTACCTTGATGATTTATGATTACTTTGGCGTTCCTTTGTCGTTTCCCGTTGTGTGCTAGTATTTGAATGTTGCATTCTACATTAGCTAGGAGATTATTTAGAGATATTTGTATTGACATGCCATGTTTCATATTTATTTATGATTAGATATTACTATTAGAATCATGTCATCCTGCGTTATATCTCTTATTATCTCAGTTTATTTGATAAGTATAGCTAGACTGATCCGTTTATTGTTTATTTCCTTATAAATAATGCTCGGGTCAGGCCGAGTCATTTTAGGTACTCCTCTAGGACTCATTGCAGGATTGATCTTCCGCTTTCAGCTTGCTACTTTGTCTCCGCAGCTTTATGTACTTTTGTATCTATGATATTATCTATCGTTGTGTACATATTCTTCTATTTAGATCATGGTGCATGAATCTATTCCTTTTAGGATTAGTTGATCTTTGTTGACCACTAGCTTGTTGTACACATTCTCGGTTTATTCATATCTATTCCGCCTTTGGGATATGATTATTCTGTGTCTGGATGAGATATACCATATTTATATTATTGTTGTTGTCTATTTTATACTTCTTTCTGGATTGCATATAGTCGTTTTGTAGTTGCCCTATGTGCCGAATGGTCATGTCGAAATTTTAATCGGTATTAGAATTCGATGTGCATTCCTCACATGGAGTAATCATACAATCGTTCACTCTTCACAAACCTCATTCTCCGTTGGTCTATGACATTGATTAGAAATGAACTGGACGATAGTGGGTATAGAGGCGGGACGTTACAGTATAACATACATCGGACGTCAATTAAGTTGAAACTATCGTAAGCATTTGATCATTATATTTCTCAACAAATTCTAATTTTTTGTGTCTATTTTATTATACCCCATTTTACAATTATAATAAAATAAAATAAACTACTGTAAGAAACTACTGCAACCACACATTTATTTCATAACTCTGAAGTTATTGTATACAAAAATAAAAATAAATTACTGATAATTTCATATGTTGTCCAATAGGAGTGATAATTTGCACCTGATTTTTCTCTAGTCGTAGAAATCTCTTCTCCAAGTCCAACACTTTACTTTTAAATAGCGGTGTATGCTTATCCTTAACTCGCGATAAAGCCGCTCTACTAAGACTTATTCCTCTTTCCATTGCTCTAAGTCGACCCGGTCTTTCTTGCCCTAACACTTATGCAAGTGCATCTTCTCTATAATTAATTGGCGAGCTTGATTGTGAAACACTTTCAATTTGTTTAATCTTTTCCTACAAAACATGATTAATTTCATATTATTACAGTTTAAGCTAAAACACAGTATTTAAATTAAAATAGGAAACACACTTAGAAGCTTGCAAATTTATGTACCATATATATGACATCTTTTATTTTTTCAGAACTCATTACAACATAGTATTCATATATCTATCATATGTATTTGAAAAGTATGAACTTACTATGGCATCTGCAGCAATCATATTCACCGGCTCACCATTTTTCTTAGTGCGAGATTTGATCCAGACTACACTTCTAGAGACGGCAGAGTGATCACTACTTTCACTTTTCTACATTCAAAAAACACCAAATAAAAAAAGCAATTAACTTAAAAGTTTTGTAAATATTGCAGTAAATTATAACTACAATTTCTTTACCAAATCTTCAGCTAGTCGTGCCATTCCTTTATGACTGGACGTGTGTGGCAACTGCCTCTGTCTAGTAGCTCTGTTCTTCTCGCTCACATCCTAAAATAAGAATCGTATGGTAGTATGATATTCAACTTAGTCATTACAGATAAAGAAAATTAAAATACACTCATGAGCCCTAAGCACATGTTAAATTAAAATTAATAGAGCACATGCTAACAGTACTAACAAATTGATAAACTACACCAAAAAAGTCAAATTTCTCATACCTTGAATTCCGAACTTGTTTTCAACCTGATAAATTTCTTCCACTCATTCATACATCTAATGTTAGATGGTTTTACTTAAGTCTTTCCTCCATGGACTTTGCTTGTAACACCTGCCGAACTAATCTACATTTTGATGCCCGCCAAATACCACCCATTTGTTGAAAAACTAGTGTTTTGTGCCAATCTAAATCCAATTTAAACCTTGCCTACGACAATCAAAATTCGGCTTATGTAACCCATTTATCTAATACTAAAAAGCTAATCTTATTATGCTTATGTAACCCATTTATCGAATGCAAAACTGATTATATGTCGAATATTATCGAAATTGCAGAGAAATCCAACGGGGTGGGTATGGTCAGTAGCATGGACTGCGTATGGATTAATTTTAACACAATATGGAGATATGGATGATAAAATGAAAGTTCCTAGAAAAGAAGACCAGACAATAAAATTCTATGTTGAGGATCATTATGGATTCAGTGCAAACTTTATGGGTGTAGTAGCAACAGTTTTAGCAGGGCTTCCTGTATTCTTCGCTTTAGCTTATGCATTTTGCATCAGGACGCTGAACTTTCAAAGAAGGTAGGAGGATTCTATTTACGCTTTTGGAACTGGTGTTAGGGCTGCACACAACCCATATCCAACCCGACCCAACCCACCAACCCGACCCAACCCACATAAACCCAACCCAACCCAACCCATCCTAGTTCGGGTCGGATATGGGTTACAATTTGTAACCCATACTATATACGGGCCGGGTTTGATATCTTGTTTAACCCAATCTTATGTTAACCCAATCCAACCCTATATTAAAAAACTAATTTAATATCAGTCCACTTAAAATTAGAATAGTTCCTAGAATAATGTTTATTTATTCTATAGCAAATATGCAAAAAAGCATATTTTATGTCAATCCAAACTAAATAGATTTTGGCAAATATATTTTAAAGAGCAATTTAATGTATCTTAAAATGAAACACTTGTTTTGCTATGTAGTAAATTGATTTCATATAATGTGTTTTACAATGAAATTTTATTTCAATATGTCTTATAATGAATCGGTTATTTTAAATGCATCATTCAAGAAAAAATCTGATATATTATACCGAATATTTTAATATTACTTTTTAAAAAAAAAAATCCCTTATATTCTCTTTTTTTATTATATTCAAGCAACCCAACCCAACCCTACTAAACGCGACCCAACCCATACTTCAACCCAACCCATATCCAACCTCATATAGGATCGGATACGGGTTGAACTACCTTAAACCCATACTTATGCGGGTCGGATGTAGTATTTGGTCCAAGCAGACCCAACTCATACTTTGTGCAGCCCTAACTGGTGTGATGCCGTAAACAGTAAACATATACAGTAGGGATTGTGATTTGAACAAGATGGTTAACTGAATTATTAGAGTAGCCTGTTATTATGTCTACGTTGTAGGCCCGTCTGTTACAGAATTCATAGGAGTAAATGTACCGAATTTGTCTGGATACTGTTTTCATTCAATGTTGATGTTCCATAGTTGTCCTTGCGTTGCGTATTTTGTAAACTTTGATGATGTATTGGTCAGTTATTTACATGAATTTATTTCTCTTTCTAAATCTATCTAATCTCATTTTAACGTCTCGTCTCTTTACTGGATAATGATGGTCAAAAATTTCTTTTCCATCCCCTAACCTCAAGTCTGACCGACCGGTCCAAGTTGATTTTTGCTCCGTTACCGTTGATGAGATGTTGAACTTGGTGGAAAAGGCAGCGAGCTAAATGCCCTAGTTAGATGAATGAAGTAAAGTTGTTTGTTTACAGTATTGATTATGCTAACTGATAAAATTTATACTTTATAAATTTCTAAAATAAAAAATATACGTAAATAAGATATTTTGAAATACAATTTTTTATGTTGTAATTATATCAAGTTGTTCTACGTTATGTAGTTGCTTTAACTGAATTTAAACAATTTTTAATTTTACAAGTTAAAATTTTCAAATTGTTGGCACATATTGTATTTGGTAAACAACAAATAATTAATTAAATTAAGAATCATAAACTTTAAAACTACTATGTGCATGTGGAGAACACCTGTTTGGTCACTATAAAACAACATGGTTGTTCTGCGCACGTGTAGTGTTTTTAATTAGTAATACGAAATGACAACTATATAGCTCATTCAAATATCTTGTTCCCACCGACCAAATGAATTCTCTATTTAATTTCCATAATATTCGATAAATTGTATTTCTATAGTCCCCTCGACAATGCCCTAAATGTATCAACCTGATTTAATGAACAGGATGTGCTTTTGCTCAATCGAAACCTAGATCAAAAAATAAGAATTAATCTTAAAGCAATAAATATAAGAATTAAACTTAAACCAAAAAAGAGTGTCACCTGGATGTTTTCCCATAAAACATCTTTCAACTCGGTACTAAGTTGCTTCCATCCACTTAGTGTAACCGGAACAATTTCTCGTACAAGTGGTCCTTAATAAGAGGATAATTTGACTGACCCCGGTCCTATTGGTTCTCCTATACTATTGAATTCAACTTCTATTTGCTCCGAAGAATTGAATGGAAGTCTTCTAACTTTGGTTGGCCCTCTAGGCTTTCTTATCGGTTTTCCTTCCGCCTGAACTACGTTGTCAACTTTTTGTGGATTGTCTTGTATTTCAGCATTGTTTTCTAATACGATTTGAACTTGATGATTTTCTAATGCATGTGGGTAGTCATGTATTTCAGCATTCTTTTCTAGTTCAATATAAGGCTCGTCTTCTACTTGATTGTCTTCAAACAGCTCTTCTCTTGTACGTTTCTTCCTCTGTTTGTCGATTTCATTTTGCATGTGACTTTTACTTTTCATGGCCTTATTCTTCTTCGCTATTTTCTGTTTATAAAAATTGAAAGGACAATTGTCATGAACAAGGCTATTAATAGATTAATTCTAATGAAATACACTAAGTGGAAACATAGAATAAGGAGATAAAAATAAAATGTTTAGTTGACTTGAAGAGAGAAACATGGTTAAAAAACTCAGGGTCAACTACGGTGCATGTTCGTCCAATTAGCTTCCTACATTTGGTTTGCTAACCTTTTCTATCCCAACATTGGGGTTTGTCAGAAGTGACTTGTCAACACAACTCCATTTTAAGCTACGCATCTCCATTTTTACGTCAGTTTCTTACATAGAAGCAGAATAATTGTGTACCTTCTAACTACATAAACACTTAAAACAACGACTTATAAATATATCAATGTCACTGGTTCTTAGTTCTTACCTTATAAATGTTGTAACTAATTTATATCACAAAATCTGCTTGGCTCAATACACAATAAGCGTCATTATCCTATACAGAGTATGAAATAAATATTTATACATAATAAATGAATCTGATGTTAACTATTTTAAATAATAAACTTAATTAATTTACTCGAAATTTTTAATTAAAATATGACAAAAAAATTGGTGAATTTTTCCCATTTTATTATTATTCATTGTATAAAAAAGTATATAACATGGAATACTTAATGTTTTAGTCATGATTTTTAAAGTGTTTACCGTGCGACCCAACAAGATAAAAGTGAACTTAAGAGGCTTCTTGCATCTGCTTCTAGGATCAGTACCGATTATTATTGTTCGGGATCGGTACCGATTGAAAGCTTAAGGATAAATAATTGGATCCGCACTGCATGGACTTGGTTGCGCCAATTTTTCTGACTTAGCAAAAAAAATTCCCAATCAAATCTTATTTCGTCTCTACTTGCGAATATTAATTGCCTTAGAGAGCTTGGAGATTTTCAATTAAAACCTTACAAAAATTACTAAATATTTATGGAAAGCGATTTTTAGTCATAGAGCTTCTCGTTCAGGGTGTTAAATTATTACATTTGAACAAATAGTTTCAATCAAAATTCACATAAAAATGATAAATGAAGTTATCATTTTCAGTTATATAAAAAATTAACATTTTTGCGTTATAACGGTGCATATGAATATGAAAACAACAAAATACCTTTTAACTTATGCCTAATAGTTGTCTTGGAATGAAAGTCTACAAGCAGTTGTCCACTTTTTATTCCTCCACTTGAATATACCTTTATCACATACGTATGTATATGCCGGTGAATGTATGACTGAGATATAGGCATTCTGTTTAATATATTCACTATATTATTTCCAACTAAAATGTTCTTGGCTGTTAAGCTATTTTATACGGTAAAGGTTTATCAGAAGCGGGTAATAGTTTAAAACACATATTTTCTATCTCATTTGTCAACATTGTTTTATAACTATTGTAGGATATGCTTTCCTCGCTGCCACTACGTCGCTACTTGATTCAACGGTAACACTTAACAAGTTTAGTATTTAACATGATTTATGCTAATTTCAGTTCTCATGTATATTGGTCTGTACACGTTTTCTAATGTCAATAATTTATTTGTGCTAGGCTATAAATGTTGTAGCCAGTATATGTGACGATCCAAAACCATGTCACGGAATTAAGGATAATCATTGGAATATAACACATTAATCATCACTAGCGGAGTACAGATAATAGCATAAAAAGAAAATAGAATAATTTACATCAATATGACAGCAGAATCATAATATGTAATAAACATCAGATCAGAGTAGCACAGTGCAGGGTACAACTTAGTGCATAAAAGGAAATGATCAGTCTACATCAAGATCACTGAGACATATATATCAGAGAGTACATAATAGAAGTAAATCTGTCTAGATCGCTGATTAACATGTAAAAGTGTTAATTTTTATGCTCTATCTTATCTTTGTAAATAAATAAATTTTACATTGGGTATTTTTCGTATATTTTCACAGACCATTCATCAATCATCATGCACCCCGAAAAGCAAGATATTACCACAAGAAAAAGATCAACTTCAAAATTTTAACTCATGTGATTTTGGAGTCTAATCAAAGTCCATGTTTGGAAGAATTAATTACATATAATCTAATTACCAATCAATTAGCCACATGGAAGATTTGAAGATTTTATGCACTTTTGGAGTCTAATCAAAGTCCATGTTTGGAAGATTTAATCACATGCAAATCTTTTACCAATCAATAAGCCACATGGAAGATTTGGAAGATATGGAAGATATTCACCATGATATGCTTAGATATTCTTAAAGATTATTTTCAAACAAGCTTGGTCAAGAAAGACATGAGATATGATAAGAATTCTTAGGAAAAGAGGCCTATTCCTTCATAGATCTGATTAGGGTTTGGCCTATCCCACCTATAAATATACGTTGTACTCATTGTAAATGTTCGTGCCATTTTTTAATTTTGTATTATGTTTTATGAATAACAAAGTTCTTCTTCATTGATTGTCTTTTTTCTTTCATAACAATTTGTGTGTCTACGCAATTAGTTTTGGTAGAACACATACTGTTATTTTCTTTTATTACTGCATGTTAACGATTGATCGTTGATTAGATTCAACGATAGTCCTACTTTTAATTTTTTGTTATTGTTCTAGTTGTTATTTCCTTTTTCTAACTGGTTCTTTTCTTTTCAGTTGTTGAATTTGATATTGATCTGATTAGATTCAGATTAATAGTAAATTTAATACATTAATTCAAAAAAAAAAATATCTCCAGATTTTGCCTAACTCGCCTAAGAATAGATAAATAATAAGATTTAAAACACCTCCCTATGATTCGACCTGCATATTACGCGACCTGTACACTTGGAGTATTATTTCATAAATTGCACTTTTCTAACTCATAGGAAAGCGTCGATCAAGTTTTTGGCGCCGTTGCCGGGAGGTAACGATTAAATTTTATTATTTATTAAATTTTTGATTCGTGTTAGTTTTATTTTTATTTTGTTCCCTTTTCCCATTCATTTTTCCCCTTTCTTCTTGTTTAAATTTACTTAAAAAAAAGTTGCATTTTTTATTATTGATTGCTTTCCAATTATATTTCTCTTTCATCTCCTGTAATCTCTCTTTCCATTTTTTTCATTTATTTCTTTCCTATTCTCTCCTTCAAAAAAAAAACAAAAAATTTTGCCAATTTTTCTTAATTTTTTTCCTTTTCAATTTCCTTTCTTTTTCCATTTATTTCTCCTTCCCTACAAACTCTTTCCTTTTTACAAATTATTATTAAAAAAAAAAACAGTCATTTTTGCAACCTTTGTTTTTCTTGATTGATTTCTTTCTTTCCTCTCTGCCTTGTGATAAATTCTCTACTTGAATAATTAAATCTCTTCCTGCTTTTGAATTTTTTCCCCCTTTTACATCTCTTTCCTTTCTTTTCCTATTATTCCTTTTTCAACAATAAAAAGAAGAGGTCACAAAAAGATTCTTCTTTTGAAATTCTTTCCTTGTTGTACATTTCTATTGCTTTAATTTCTTTACTTTTCCTCTTCATATTTTTCTATATTTCTTCTACTGCCAATTTTCTTCCAATTTCTTACATCCCTTCTCCTCCCTTTTATTTACAATTCCTTTCCATTTTATTAAAAAAAACTTATTTCTTTTGATTTTTTTTTCTTTTTCCAAGCCTCGTTTAGTTTCGTTTTAAAGTTGAGTTTTAGTTGTGTTATTTAGTCTAATCAATTTTTAGTTTAGTTTTTATTTTAGCTTTGTTTCAGTTTTTTTCCTTTGTTTGTTTATTTCTTCTCTTCTCAAAAAAAAAACCTCAAAACAAATCAAAGGTCAAACGAAGATACAGATTCAAGCAAGCGACAAAGGATTCAGAGGTCAACCGATTTGCAAACGGTGGGATTTGAATAAATAGCACCATTCATTTGCTCTGGAAGGACTGCCATACCCCGCTGTAATATTTTCTTAACTCTACGGGTGCTCTGCTGCAAAGAAAAAAAAAATAGACAGTGCTTGTAAAAAATTTCTATAGGGCAGCAGCTTGCTTGTACAATTTTTTTATAATTTCTGAAATTATTTGTGTTTGATTGTTGTTTTGGCTGCATTATGAAATAAATCTAGTTACGAGCAAAGCCCTAACAAATACATAACAACCCGTATTTTAATAACGTGTTAAAACCATAAATCAAGGCATAATTAATTTTTAAAATAAGAATCAAGGGAAACGGGTTGCACCATTGCGTTCGTCACGAAATTCTGCTTGGAAACGAGTCCGAGTTTTCGAAAATCGGAGTCTGTATGAGGGAGATATGACCCTCCGAAGTTTTAGAAAATTTCAGAATCGAAAACAGCTCGAAAATTCGAATTCAAAACCCAGAACAGGCTGGGCGGGTAATTTCCCGCCCAGGACCAGGTCGACCTGGGGGTCGACCATAGTGTCGACCTCCCAGGGACCAGGTCGACCATAGTGTCGACCTGGGGGTCGACCTGCTTCCCGAACCCGGTTTTTGAACCTGATGCATTCTTATGTATTTAGACTCATTTCGTGACCAGATTCATCCGCCTAACCCTATATAAACAGCCCCCTAGCCTCATTTCTCTTTACACCATTCTTCTCTAACCTTATGCTGCACAAACTCTTGATGATCATGGCTTCTTCTTCTTCCTCTAAATTAAATTAAATCAAAACGCGAGGATTATTTCTTGAAGACTATGGCTAGGAATTTCATATTGGGGATTTGCTTCTACAATCAAAGCAAGATTCAACGATTCAACAATTCAAGGACAAATTTCTAGACTTGAATTCTGCATCTAAATTTCTTAGACCACGATCTGCAAGTTCAAGTTACTTTTAGATAAAAACTATAAACTTAGTATGGACATGTTCTAAATTGGAATTGGATCTATTTATGGGTCATATCTATTTTTTTTCATCTTGGATCTTGACTTTTGGGAATATTGCTATGAAATCAGTTTGGACCTATAAATGTTGTAAATCAGACTCTCTCATGTCCATAACATTATTATGCCTATGACGTTGAAACTATTGTTAATGGCCTACGACTATGACGGTGAATATAAGACTATACCTATGCTTATACCTATGACTGTGAACATAAGACTATTGCCTATGACTATGACAAGGACAATTGTGGCTAATCACCGATGATTCATGATCATGAGGTGATTGCCTTGGATTATGACTATGAAATTGGATCTAAGCTTGATTTTTCTATTCAGGCCTATTTTCTTTATTTGTCCTTGGATCTTGATTTTGGGGATTTTTCTATTTAAGTTAGATCTATCCATGTTCTTGAACCTAGATTATTATTCAAACCTTTTCATGTTCATAATGTTATCCAATCTATATGCCTGCGATGTTTTACTCAATTTACTCAGTTATGTTATGCCTTGGAAATAAATTGATAGAACAATGTTTATTATGTTATATGTGAAATTGAATGATATTCTATTTTATTATCATGTTGAATTGGGAATTAATGAATAAGTCTATTCATATGTATATTGGAGTATAAAATGTTATGACAAGTTGTGTAGTTTGTCATGTTATGCAAGTTTTAGGTTGTAAAATCATATCACAAATGTGACCACATTTTAGATCTACATGTTTATGTGTATATGTTAAACCTATGTCATATTCCAAGATCACACTTATTCATATGCTCGTGATTGATTTGCAAGTTCACATTTATGTAAGTTGATTTAGTCTATGTTGCAAATTCACATATATGTATGTTGATTTAGTCTACGTTGCAAGATCACTCCTATGATATTCATGTTGATTATTTTGCAAGTACACACCTATGGTGTTCATATTGACTATGCCGAGAATGCCAAGTATACACCTATGTCATGTTTAAGTTAATGTATTTCTTTATGCACATTTTGTGTACGTTAAATTAGGCTAAGTTTTTAGCCTAATATTATATGTCAAAAATCATGCGTATGGAAAATTAGGCTAAGAGTGTTAGCTTAATATTTACACGGAGTAACATTGGGAAAAAATGGTAATTATAGGAAACTTGGCATGAAACTCGCCATGAAACTCGACACGAACTTGACATGAATCTTGAACACGGACATAACACTAGAATGAACTTGAAAATGGCCAACTCGAGGTTGGGTTGAGTTTGCAGTGTAATTCTGCCCGCAACCGCCGGACAAATCCAGTTACTGCAAACAATAGGATCCAAAGTGGGTAGTTGGTCATATCGCACTTGAAAACCCGAGGTCAGACTGAGTTGTGGTGTAATTCTGCCCGGAACCGCCTAGCTTATCCAGTGACCACAACAACAGGTCTGATGTGATAGGTTGGGGTGCATTAATGAATTAATGCCACATGATAGGGTTAAGTCATTAACGTGAAAGACAACACTTAACCAACTTGATACATGATTCGTAGGGCTAAGTCATGAACTTGAACGAAAACACTTAGCCAATTTGACATGTTTCGTAGGCGGGTTAAGTCCCGAACTTGAATGACAACACTTAACCAACTTGACATGCTAGACTGATAAGGGCTAAGTCACAAATTTAAATGACAACACTTAACCTATTGGACGAAAACCCTAGTTACGCGGTCCATTTCAGCAGTAACCCACTAGATGTATCATGGTACCCTGGAATTAGGTAGGGTGGGGCATGACTACTGGGCTGATTGTAAGCGACCAGAACGATGGCTGTGTTGGTGCACTAGTGTAGGTTCAGGCGGGCTATGGTCGTGCACATGGTCCAGAGTTGAAAAAGCAGACATTAGGCATCAGTAGGTTTATCTGTGCATGCTTGATTCGTGTCAGTGGTTGGCACCCTAGGGCTTGATACACCCTATGGTGGACCTAGCACAGGTGACTACATTCGTGACAAGGCCGTATGACACAGACACATGATGAGCTAGAACTTGTAGGGAGCCGATCGACTAGTGGATCGTTTCATTGGACCTAGAAATAGGTCATTTCATGATATTGGGCCAAGGTATTATTTCATGATTAATATAAGACATGGGTTTGGATTCTAGTACACTTGATGCAGCGAACCTTGAATATGTGATGCTATACTTGATTACACTTGAATTATCATGCTATCTTAGTCTATCTTGCCCATCTTGTCATCATCCTTATGTTTACTTTCAGTTTATACATGTCATGTTACCTTAACCTGTTTTTATGCGTAAAGTCACTAGGACTTACCAGTCTTTATGACTGACCCGTTTCCTTTCGCCTCTTTTTCTTCCGTTTCCCCCCCCCCCCAGGTTCTCAGGGAGGAAACTCTAGCACTTCGCTAGGATTTCGCTCGCTTTCGGTTCAGCTCATGTACGGTTTGATCTTTAGCTATGCTATGGAAATATTTCTGCTACCTTTGGGGAATTAAGCTATTTTTGTTGTTTTAAGATTATGCTTCTTTATTTATGCAAGACAGAATTTGTTGTAATGAAAAATAATGACTTTGGCAATTTGGTACTTTTGATGTAAAAGGCTTCGACACTTTTTGAAAATAATGAAATTTATCTTTTGATTCTTCCGTTGTTTTATCTATGTTCTGTCTTGTAATATTTCTGTGTTTGTTTACCGCGATAACGCTCCTCCAAAACTAGTGCATTCCCTTTGTGAGTGACCCTAGCGGAGGTGGGGTGTTACATTTGGTATCAGAGCAGAAGGTTACCGGACTGGGCAATTTTTTTTTTAAAAAACTTCTTGGACTATTTTCAAAACCGCTTACAAAGAAACATCTTTGAAGAAAAAACTTGTTTTATTTAAAGGCTATTCCCCAAAAGCCATTAGCACTATCCTTTGTTTCCTCGTTTTGAGTCTCTTCTTTTCCATTTCAGCATGTCTGGGAATCTTAACTTTCCGGAGGGCGTGCCAATACCTGGTTGGTTCAGGAGGTACTTAGAGGCTAGGGCAAACGATGCTGGCCCAGCAGATATTCCTCCTCTAGCTGCAGCGATTCCTCCTTCTCTGCCCCCTCCTCGTGCAGTTGCTTTCTCAAAGATCTGTAAAGATTTTAGGGCCATGGGTGGAAAGGATTTCAAGGGAACTGAATCATTCGTAGAAGCGAGGAACTGGCTCAAAGAAACAGTGGATCTGTTCATTATCTTCGAGGTGGACGATAGGCAGAAAGTACAGTTGGCGGTATGGTTGCTCAAAGACGAAGCTTCTTGTTGGTGGGAAGTAACTAACGCCGAGAGGCCAATTGAAATATGGATGGATTTCAGAGTAAGGTTTGAGATGAAATTCCTGTCGCAAGCTGAACGAAGTTTACAGCTGGAAAAATTCTTATCTCTTAAGCAAGGAAGTTTGACGGTCAAGGAGTACGTCAATCAATTCAATCAGCTGGCTTGGTTTGGACTGGACTTAGTGAATACCCCTCATAAGAAGGCTCTCCGCTTTGTCAAAGGATTGAATGAGCCACTTCACAGCTTGGCTAAGATTCACATACCTATGGGGGCTACTTACGAAAAGCTAGTAGATATAGCGCTCTTGAATGAAGAAGACAAGAATGGCAAGAAGGAGGTCAAGGCGAATGAGTCTCCAAACAAGAAGGTAGACTCCAAGAAAGGAGGCAAGAACAACAACAATAATGATTACAAGACACGTGAAAAAAAATGCCACTTTTGTGTTATTGAGGGGCATATAGTCCAGGATTGTAGAAAGAAGAAGATGAAGATGGAAGCATGCTTTCAGTGTAGTGATATTGGACATATCAGCAAGAACTTCCCTAAGAAGCAAGGGCAAGCCCCGCAAGCAGGATCTTCTGGGGGTACATCTTTAAATTCTTCTCCTTGATGCTTTGTTTTATCTTGCTTATCTTCTCGATCCTATCTTGAGAACCTTAGGTAGAACCCTTTTGGATGTAAATATGTGATTGAAACATGTTATGCTTGATGTTTGCAAATGGTTGCAAGTGGTCGCAAGTAGTTGCTCGTGGTTGCATAACACACATTAGGCACTAGATCGGCTCAGACACATTATCATATTACATATGCATGAGTGTTTATACTTGTTTATGGATGAAATTGAATGTGTTATCATGTGAATGTTGCATATGGATGGATGTTTGTGCACACATATAGTGTTTATGTGACTAGGACTTTTTGCATACATGTTGGATTCATGGCACTAAACATATTTTGCATTAAGAAGATCAATCAGACCTGATCATTTGCACTAGATAAGGAACATATACACACACTTTTTGCATATGTCCATATAGCATTAGAAATCTTTTAAGGACAATGGTTGGTTGTGGATGATGGTTGAGTAGATGGTTGATTGGATGATAGGATGCATTCTTCCTAACTTGAAGATTTCGGGGACAAAATCCTTTAGGAGAGGAGAATGTAACAACCCGTATTTTAATAACATGTTAAAACCATAAATCAAGGCAGAATTAATTTTTAAAATAAGAATCAAGGGAAACGAATTGCGCCATTGCGTTCATCTCGAAATTCTGCTTGGAAACAATTCCAAGTTTTCGAAAATCGGAGTCCGTATGAGCGAGATATGACCCTCCGAAGTTTCAGAAATTTTCAGAATCGAAAACAGCTCGGAAATTCGATTTCAAATTCAAAACCCAGAACAGGCTGGGTGGGAAATTTCCCGCCCCGGAACAGGTCGACCTGGGGGTTGACCATAGTGTCGACCTCCCAGGGACCAGGTCGACCATAGTGTCGACCTGGGGGTCGACCTGCCTCCCGAACCCAGTTTTTGAACCTGATGCGTTCTGATGTATTTAGACTCGTTTCGTGACTAGATTCATCCGCCAAACCCTATATAAACAAACCCCTAGCCTCATTTTTCTTTACACCACTCTTCTCTAACCTTATGCTACGCAAACTCTTGATGATCATGGCTTCTTCTTCTTCCTCTAAATTAAATTAAATTAAAACGCGAAGATTATTTCTTGAAGACTACGGCTAGGAATTTCATATTGGGGATTTGCTTCTACAATCAAAGCAAGATTCAACGACAAATTTCTAGACTTGAATTCTGCATCTAAATTTCTTAGACCACGATCTGTAAGTTCAAGTTACTTTTAGATAAAAACTATAAACTTAATATGGACATGTTATAAATTGGAATTGGATCTATGTATGATTCATATCTATTTTTGTTCATCTTGGATCTTGACTTTTGGGAATATTGCTATGAAATCAGTTTGGACCTATTCATGTTGTAAATCAGACTCTCTCATGTCCATAACATTATTATGCCTATGACGCTGAAACTATTGTTAATGGCCTAAGACTATGACGATGAATATAAGACTAGACCTATGCCTATACCTATGATTGTGAACATAAGACTATTGCCTATGACTATGACAAGGAAAATTGTGGCTAATCACCTATGATTCATGACCATGAGGTGATTGCCTTGGATTATGACTATGAAATTGGATCTAAGCTTGATTTTTCTATTCAGGCCTATTTTCTTTATTTGTCCTTGGATCTTGATTTTGGGGATTTTTCTATTTAAGTTAGATCTATCCATGTTCTTGAACCTAGATTATTATTCAAACCTTTTCATGTTCATAATGTTATCCGATCTATATGCCTGCGATGTTTTACTCGATTTATTCAGTTATGTTATGCCTTGGAAATAAATTGATAGAACAATGTTTATTATGTTATATGTGAAATTGAATGATATTCTATTTTATTATCATGTTGAATTGGGAATTAATGAATAAGTCTATTCATATGTATATTGGAGTATAACCTGTTATGACAAGTTGTGCAGTTTATCGTGTTATGCAAGTTTTAGGTTGTAAAATCATATCACAAATGTGAATACATGTTAGATCTACATGTTTATGTGTATATGATAAACCTATCATATTTCAAGATCACACTTATTCATATGCTCGTGATTGATTTGCAAGTTCACATATATGTAAGTTGATTTAGTCTATGTTGCAAATTCACATATATGTATGTTGATTTAGTCTACGCTGCAAGATCGCACCTATGATATTCATGTTGATTATTTTGCAGGTACACACCTATGGTGTTCATATTGACTATGCCGAGAATGCCAAGTTTACACCTATGTCATGTTTATGTTAATGAATTTCTTTATGCACATTTTGTGTATGTTAAATTAGGCTAAGTTTGTAGCCTAATATTATATGTCAAAAATCACGCTGACGGAAAATTAGGCTAAGATTGTTAGCCTAATATTTAGACGGGGTAACGTTGGGAAAAATTGGTAATTATAGGAAACTTGGCATGAATCTCGCCATGAAACTTGACACGAACTTGACATGAATCTTGAACATGGACATGACACTAGAATGAACTTGAAAATGGCCAACTCGAGGTTGGGTTGAGGTTGCAGTGTAATTCTGCCCGGAACCGCACGGCAAATCCAGTTACTACAAACAATAGGATCCAATGTGGGTAGTTGGTCATATCGCACTTGGAAACCGAGGTCAGACTGAGTTGTGGTGTAATTCTGCCCGGAACCGCCTGGCTTATCCAGTGACCACAACAACAGGTCTGATGTGATAGGTTGGGGTGCATTAGTGAATTAATGCCACATGATAGGATTAAGTCATTAACATGAAAGACAACACTTAACCAACTTGATACATGATTCGTAGGGCTAAGTCATGAACTTGAACGACAACACTTAGCCAATTTGACATGATTCGTAGGCGAGTCAAGTCTCGAGCTTGAATGACAACACTTAACCAACTTGACATGCTAGACTGATAAGGGTTAAGTCACGAATTTAAATGACAACACTTAACCTATTGGACGAAAACCCTAGTTACGCGGTCCATTTCAGCAGTAACCCACTAGATGTATCATGGTACCCTGGAATTAGGTAGGGTGGGGCACAATTACTGGGCTGATTGTAAGCAACCAGAACGACGGCTGTGTTGGTGCGCTAGTGTAGGTTCAGGCGGGCTATGGTCGTGCACGTGGTCCGGAGTTGAAAAAGCAGGCATTGGGCATCAATAGGTTTATCTGTGCATGCTTGATTCGTGTCGGTGGTTGGCACCCTAGGGCTTGATACACCCTATGGTGGACCTAGCACAGGTGACTACATTCGTGATGGGCCGTATGACACAGACACATGACGAGCTAGAACTTGTAGAGAGCCGATCGACTAGTGGATCGTTTCGTTGGACCTAAAAATAGGTCATTTCATGATATTGGGCCAAGGTATTATTTCATGATTAATATAAGACATGGGTTTGGATTCTAGTACAGTTGATGAGCGAACCTTGAATATGTGATGCTATACTTAATTACACTTGAATTGTCATGCTATCTTAGTCTATCTTGCCCATCTTGTCATCTTCCTTATGTTTACTTTCAGTTTATATATGTCATGTTACCTTTACCTACTTTTATGCTGAAAGTCACTAGGACTTACCAGTCTTTATGACTGGCCCGTTTCCTTCCGCCTCTTTTTCTTTCATCCCCCTCAGGTTCTCAGGGAGGAAACTCTAGCACTTAGCTTAGATTTCGCCCGCTTTCGGTTCAGCTCATGTACGGTTTGATCTTGAGCTATGCTATGGTTGCATTTCTGCTACCTTTGGGGAATTAAGCTACTTTTGTTGTTTTAAGATTATGCTTCTTTATTTATGCAAGACAGAATTTGTTGTAATGAAAAATAATGACTTTGGCTATTTGGTACTTTGGATGTAAAAGGCTTTGACTCTTTTTGAAAATAATGAAATTTATCTTTTGATTCTTCCGCTGTTTCATCTATGTTCTGTCTTGTAATATTTCTGTGTTTGTTTACCTCGATAACGCTCCTCCAAAACTAGTGCATTCCCTTTGTGAGTGACCCTAACGGAGGTGGGGTGTTACAAAACATAAGGTGAGGAAGTCATTACCTTTCCTTGGCTCCAAAACAATTAAATTCGGTCATTTGCATACTCCTTGGACCTAAATAAAAATTGATTAGACGTTGGCCATAGGAGCAAAACTCAAGCTCAATAGGACAACAAAATTGGGTTAAATATATTAGATTTAAAAATTTATTTTGCTGTGTGGAATTCGTTCTATTCCTTTTGTAAAGGACGGTGATACGTATTACATCATTAATTTTTCGATATTCTAGCAAATTAACTTTTTCAATCTATTTAATTTGATTTGCAAAATATTTAACTGCAAAAGTGTATTTTGTGAAATTGATTTTCTCAAGGGTTTGATCGCGGATATATATTAGTTCAATTTATTGAACTTCTAGCAAAAGAGGTTGCATACTACCCGTAAAACATTGGTCGTATCCCTTAGTATTTATACTATACGTGAACAGCCATAAGACCCTCTTCCCCCTTCAAATAGAGATTATCAACTAATAAGATACAATTGTGTTCATTATTTATTTTGATTAGGAGCTTCTTATGTCAACCTTAAGTTTAGGATTTTCATGAGTGCATTTAACAACAATGAGTGGAAAAAGTGTTAGCCAACAAAATTACCCCAGGGGTTCTCGAATAAACCAAAATTTTCAAAACAAGTTGGATCAAAATCGAGTGAATCAAAATTTTCAAAACTTTGGGGATCAAAATCGAGTAAATCAAAATTTTCAAAATCTCAATATCGAAATGGATAGACCCTTATCTCTTCGTGATCAATGTTATCCAACTAGAACCGTTCAACCCTTTGTCATTGTGTTCCCACCAGCTGAAGGAAACAATTTCGAGCTTAAACATTCTTTTATTCAAGGGGTACCAAAATTTACTGGGTTTGAAAATGCTTATGAATTTCTAAGTGAATTTGAATTGTATGCGTCCACAACAAAATGCAACAACTGTCTAACGAATCAATCAAGCTGAGGCTAATTCCATTTGCACTACTTGAAAGCGCTAAAAGATGGCTAAATTCTCCTTCAAAACATTCCATAAGAAGTTGGGATGAATTTGTCACTGCATTCTTGAAAAAGTTTTTCCCTTTCCATAAAACTCTCAAAATTCGAACCGTGATAAATCAATTTTGTCAAAATGAGGGGGAAACTTTTTAAGATCTTTATTGGCAACCCTTTATTCCAAATCCGAATTTTCAAGCTCCACCTCCCAATTCTCAAACCTCTCAAACTGCATTTCAATCCAAACAACCTTATAGGCATCCCAATTTTCAATCATCGAACCAATCCTCTCAATCTGGTCAATCTTCACAAGATATTGTTCGATTAGAGAAACAAATAAATAATCAAGATGTTAAACTCGAACAAATGATGAATATGATGAAAGAACTAATGAAAAATAATGAGAAAGGAAAGTTGCCTAGTCAACCTGAGGTGAATCCAAAATATAACTCTCATGCTGTAAATTCTTGTGAGGACGAAAACCATAATCCAATCAATGCTATTACAACCCTTCGACTTGGAAAGAGGATTGATAATAATATTGGCAACCCTGGAGAATCTTCGAACTCGACCCCAATGCCAAATCTTGATGATCACCCATTGGCTACGAACGCCAATTCTTCTAAATCTCCATTTTCCTCAAATGTTGGCAATCCCAATAGTTCTTCTCCCAATGTCGGCAAACCTGACCCACCTTCGAAAATCGATGTTGGAAACACCAACATTCCATCTTCTACAACCTTACCACCTTCTTTTTCCATGGATAAACCTTCTTCTTCGAATGATGAAACTGGTCACAGAGTCGAAAAACCAGTAGCTCCATTTCCTCATAGATTCAATAATAAGAAGAAAGCGGTAAATTTTGATAAAATGTTGGAAATTTTCAAACAAGTCGTGTGAATATTCCTCTTTTAGACACCATTGAACAAATTCCTCAATATGCTAAATGTCTTAAGGAAATGTGCACACAAAAACGTGCGACTAATGTCCCAAAAACATCCTTTCTAACTACGAATACAAGCTCTGTTCTTTCGAATCTTGCCCTAGTAAAGTACAATGACCCTGGCTGCCCTACGATTGATTGCAAAATAGGAAGCACTCACATATCTCATCCTTACTCGATCTTGGTGCCAGTGTCAATCTTCTTCCTTATACTGTTTATCGTCAACTTGGATTAGGGGAGATTAAACCAACAAAAATCACCCTTCACCTAGTTGATCAATCTGTCAAAAAGCTATTGGGAATAATCGAAGACGTCTTGATATAGACCGAACAGTTTTACTTCCCTGTCGATTTCATAGTTTTAGAAACAGAGCCTGTCTCAAATCCCAAAGTTCTAATACTGTTGATTTTACGACGGCCCTTCTTAAAAACCTCAAATGCTGTCACTAATTGTAGGAACGATCAACTTCGACTTTCCTTCGGGCACCTAACCATTGAACTAAACATCTTTTATCTCAACAAACAACCTAGGGATTTTGAGACCGATGAAATCGACATGATTCAAACCATAATTGATGAAACCTCTAATTACACTTCTGAAGCCTTGAAAATGTGTCTTGACCATTTCGACTCCGATTTCGATGAACTCGAATACATTTCTTGACTCCAATCCTTCGCCATCTGAATCTAACCAAGGAATGTTGACCAATGTTTACACTCAAGAACATCCTAAGTTAGACCTCAAACCCTTGCCATAAGACCTTAAGTACGCATACGTAGACTCCTCGGAAACTTTTCCCATAATCTTGGCCTCTGATATTACCGAGGACCAAGAATAAAAACTCTTAGAAATTTTGTGGGAAAATAAAGATGCTTTGGGGTGGGAACTGAGCGATATAAAAGGAATTTGCCCATCAATTGTGGAACATCGCATACATTTGATTGATGAGGCTAAACCCACCCGTGAGGCTCAAAGGCGATTAAAACCAAACATGAGAGAAGTGGTCAAGGAAGAGATAATCAAATGTCTAGACAATAACATCATCTACCCCATCTCTAATAGTACTTGGGTGAGTCCGGTATAAGTTATACCAAAGAAATCGGGAGTCACAGTGATCAAAAATGAAAGTAATGAGCTCGTCTCAACAAAAACCAAAACAAAATGGCGTGTGTGTATCGACTATCGAAAGCTCAACTCAGCCACACGAAAAGACCATTTTCCCTTGCCTTTTATTGACCAAATGCTCGAACGCTTAGCGGGACATGAGTACTATTGTTTTCTCGATGGATATTCTGGCTATAACTAAATCCCTATTGCTTTAGAGGATCAACATAAGACCACCTTTACTTGTCCCTTTGGAACCTTTGCTTATCATCGCATGCCTTTTGGTCTTTGTAACGCCCCCGCGATTTTCCAAAGGTGTATGATGAGTATTTTCTCTGATATGGTGGAAGAATTCTTGGAAATATTTATGGATGATTTCTCAATCTAAGGATCATCTTTTTCCCAATGTCCCATTCTTTTAGAACTCTTCCTCAAATGTTGTAAGGAGAAATCACTCGTGCTTAATTGGGAAAAATGTCATTTCATGATAAAAAGGGGGATAGTTCTAGGTCATGTAGTCCAACAAGATGGCCTTGAAATCGATAAATCCAAAATCGATTTGATTGCTAATCTACCTCCTCCTAAGTCTGTTAAGGATGTTCGTTCATTTCTTGGCCATGCGGGATTGTATAGAAGATTCATTAAGGATTTCTCGAAAATTTCAAAACCTCTGTCGAACTTACTTGCCAAAGACGTCAAATTTGAATTCTCCAATGATTGCAAAACATCTTTTGAAACTCTTAAGTCAATCTTGACCATAACTCCCATCATTCAACCCCTGATTGGACTCAACCCTTCGAACTTATGTGTGACCCTTCTGATTTCGCGATTGGGGCCATCTTGGGCCAACGAATCGATAAACTCCCTCGAGTCATTTACTATGCTAGCAAAACCTTAAATGAGGCCCAATTGAATTACTCAACTACTGAAAAGGAATTTTTGGCTGTTGTCTTCGCTCTTGAGGAATTCAGACCATATCTCATAGGATCCAAAGTCATAGTTTACACTGACCATGTTGCCTTACGATATTTGCTTTCTAAAAAGAATGCCAAGGCCCGTTTGATTCGTTGGATCCTTCTTCTTCAAGAATTTGACATAGAAATACGAGATAAAAAGGGTTCTGAGAATGTTGTAGCTGACCATCTCTCTCGAATTGTGCATGAAAATGTTGATGACACCCAAATCGATGATTATTTTCCCGACGAACAAATTCTTTCCATCTCTAACACCCCTTGGTACGCTGACATTGTGAATGATCTTGTCACCCAACAAACACCCGCTGAATGGTCGAAACAAGATAGGCAAAAATTCCTTTCTAAAGTTCGAAACTTCTATTGGGATGACCCATAACTTTTCAAATATTGCCCATACCAAATCATTCGAAGGTGTGTACCCGGTCATGAACACCAAAGTATTCTCTCTTCCTCACATGACCGTGCGTGTGGAGGTCACTTTGGAGCAAGAAAAACTACTGCAAAATTATTGCAAAGCGGTTTTTATTGGCCCACACTCTTCCGTGACGCTTTCGAATTTTGCTCTAAATGCGATCGGTGTCAAAGAACGGGTCGAATCACTAAGCGAAACATGATGCCTCTCAACCCCATTTTAGTGATTGAGTTATTTGTTGTTTGGGGCATCGATTTCATGGGACCATTCCCTAACTCGTTTGGGAATCTTTACATCTTGCTTGTGGTGGACTATGTCTCAAAATGGGTTAAAGCCATCCCAACCAAAACCAATGATAACAAGGTTGTTATCAAATTCCTTAAAGAAAACATCTTTTCACGCTTTGGCACACCTCGAGCTATCATTAGCGATAATGGCACTCACTTCTATAATCGTGCTTTTGAGTCCTTGCTTATGAAATATTCAATCACACACAAGTTGTCGACCCCTTACCATCCACAAACTAGTGGAGAAATAGAAGTTTCCAATAGACAAATCAAACAAATTCTTCAGAAAACCGTGAATTCCAATAGAAAAGATTGGTCCTTAAAACTGATTGATGCAATTTGGGCATTTCGCACTGCTTACAAAACCAATCTAGGAATGTCACCATATCTGTTAGTCTTTGGGAAGGCCTGTCACTTACCTCTTGAATTATAGCATCGTGCTCTTTGGGCAATTAAACTTTTGAATTTTGATTTAGAGAAGGCCAACTCACATAGAAAGTTACAGAGCTCAGAACTGGAGGAATTAAGAAATGAAGCATATGAAAATGCAAAAATCTTTAAAGAAAGAACCAAAGCCCAACACGACAACAACATAGATCGTAAGGAATTCAATGTTGGACAAAAAGTTCTTTTATACGACTCTAGACTTCACTTGTTTCTAGGAAAACTCAGATCTCGATGGACTGGACCTTATGTTGTGAAAACAGTATATCTTCATGGAGCAGTTGAAATTGAAAATCCTAAGGATGGAAAAGTCTTCAAAGTAAATGGTCAACGACTGAAACCATTTTTGGAATTCGAGCAATACGAAGACGATGACCTTATCGACCTTCATGAGCCTGATCATCCACCATGAAATCAGGTGGTACATGTTCTTTTTCTTTTATTTTTCATTTTTTACCTTCCATTTTGGTCTGCATACCTTAGACAGTTGGGACACTGTCTCAAACTAGTGTGGGGGAGTCAAGTCTGCATCACAAAACACACACACACGACTTATTTTAGAATGATACCACGAAATAAGTTTACAATTTTTTGTCAGCTCAACTTAGATCGAATAAGAAATATAACGAAAAGTTTAATTTTGAGGGATAATTGTGTAACTGGTACGTAGGGAGATTCTTAGGTGATGTCCATGAAATCTATTCTACATTGTAGTCTTTGTTTAAATAAGTAGAGGACTTAAAATACTTATATTGGCTTTTCGAATCTTTAAAACTAAGTTGTGTTACGTTGAATTCACGTAACTCTCTTTTGTGATTATATTTTCAATAATAATAATAGTAATCCAAGAGTATCCAACATTGCCTATATATCAAGCGTTGGTGTGCAAACCCGCCAAGCTCTATCCGACATGTTGTTGACAAACTCAACGTCGGAATATCTTGGTCTCATTTTATGAGATTGGACACCTAAGGATTACCGACATGTTGTTGACAATGTCAGCGTCGGTCTGCACAATCCACCAAGTTCTGTCCTAACTCTCCGTCAATCCGCGAGGCAGTGTATGGGTGGTATACCTTGGTCTTTTAAGTTAGGTGTATGTAATTAATCATAAATTTTAAAATTTTATAGAATAGAGAATAAGCGATGATGCCTAAACACTTCTTGACCTTATTGATTTGACTAGCCATACATGAGAAAATAATAATACCACTTTCCATACTGTGCCAAGCAAACTAAGAATCTATTTAATGACTGCACTATGTTAACAACCGAACCAACTAGCCAAGCTGGAATTTAACATTTGAAAACTTGAATTATATTGAAAATTTGTGACAAATTGAGGTATCTAAAGTACAATCAACTGCTTAGAAATTGTTAACTTAATTTGTTGTACCACTTTTCTGAAATAAGTCATGTTGTCATTTTTTTTGTATATATCCATTGCATTCATGTAGTTGCATTAAATCCACACATATTGCATTTTGATTTTGTGGGTAGTATCCGCTGAAAACCCTCTCGAGACACCACTCGTCCTACTAGGGACACCTAGAGGTTTAACGGCTTGTTGCATACGCTCAATGCAATCGTGTTTCCTACGAAAGTGTGACCTATCTAGTTAAGCTTTTCATTTTTCTATTTTTCCTTCTTTTCATTCGAGGACGAGTAAAAGATAAGTGTGGGGGTATTTGATTAACATGTAAAAGTGTTAATTTTTATGCTCTATCTTATCTTTATTGTAAATAAATAAATTTTACATTGGATATTTTTTGTATATTTTCACAGGCCATTCATCAATCCTCATGCACCCCCGAAAAGCAAGATATTACACAAGAAAAAAATCAACTTCAAAATTTTTATCATGTGCTTTTGGAGTCTAATTAGAGTCCATGTTTGGAAGAATTAATTACATATAATCTGATTACCAATCAATTAGCCACATGGAAGATTTGAAGATTTTATGCACTTTTGGAGTCTAATCAGAGTCCACGTTTGGAAGAATTAATCACATGCAAATATTTTACCAATCAGTTAGCCATATGGAAGATTTGGAAGATATAGAAGATATTCACCATGATATGCTCAGATATTCTTAAAGATTATTTCCAAACAAGCTTGGTCAAGAAAGGCATGAGAGAATTCTTAGGAAAAGAGGCTCATTCATTCATAGATCTGATTAGGGTTTGGCCTATCCCACCTATAAATATACGTTGTACTCATTGTAAATGTTCATGCCATTTTAATTATGTATTCTCGTTTATGAATAACAAAGTTCTTCTTCATTGATTGTCGTTTTTCTTTCATAACAATTTGTGTGTCTACGCAATTAGTTTTGGTAGAACACATATTGTTATTTTCTTTTATTACTGCATGTTAACGATTGATCGTTGATTAGATTCAACGACAGTCCTAATTTTAATTTTTTGTAATTGTTCTAATTGTTGTTTTCTTTTTCTAATTGGTTCTTTTCTTTTCAGTTGTTGAATTTGTTATTGATCTAATTAGATTCAGATCAATAGTAAATTTAATACATTAATTCAAAAAAAAAAAATCTCCAGATTTTGCCTAACTCGCCTAAGAATAGAAAAATAATAAGATTTAAAACACCACCCTGTGATTCGACCTGCATATTACGCGACCTGTACACTTGCAGTATTACTTCATAAATCGCGCTTTTCTAATTCATAGGAAAGCGTCGATCAATCGCGATAAGCGGAATCATATACATAAGATACTAATGGCGGAATGTCAAATAGCCAAAATACTGAGAAATCTAATCTTCGCCGTACAAGCCAAAAGGTGCACACCATGATGTAGTGCAAAGCCAAAATACGACCTATCACCTGTCACTAAGCTTCCCGTGTGAAAATAAGGGCACCCGAGTTTACAAAGTGAAACAAACTACGAGTCAGTCATGGGACTGGTATGAGAAATCTACTTAAATGGTTAAACGTCAATAATAAGGCAAATCATAGGACTATGCCACTTTCGCGGAACGGGTTTACTCCAGTGATTGCCAACGCATGAGATAAAGTAAATCTTTTGAACAATGCAATGCTTTTTATAAAAAAATGCAGCCATCATAAGACTCAAGTCCCATCACACAATGCAATGCAAACCAGAGGATAGAGTTTTACCGTATATTGGTCAAAATATGCTTAATACATGTAAAGAAAAATCATTTGATATTATTACTAGTGCATATATGTTTCAAAAGCAAATTCAATCATAAATATCAATCCTTGACGGCATAGCTACCTTCTACTATGTCTCCATATATAAGTTATAGTCAAATCCGTAATTTCGTATTGGAAATTTGGATTCCATCGTGAGTCAAGGCAAGGAATGCACTCCTCGCCGGCTTCGAGACACTCTAGCAAATGCCTTAGGATCTCCCGAAGTAGACCCTTGGATCCTCCAAGGCCTGTCCTCTCTTACGTTTGAGGATTGACAATTCCTGAACACACGTTTCCCAGTCCTATAGGATCTATATCAATCGGCTCCTGCAGTAGCCGATATATCCGAGGCGCCTCGCAATCCAACAATCACATAGGGAAAATAACAACGATGTCAGGGCTGGTAAAACACTGACACCACCCATAGCTAGAAAGAAACGTCATGTTCTCTTTGGGTCCCTTATCCCGTTTTTAACTCATACCAAGGTGTGAGGCTCGCGAATCAACGCTATACACAAAGCGATGCTATATTAAAGCTGTGCTTTGATCATCAACCACAAGACTCTGCTTTTCAACAAAAGCCTTGATCATTTGCATCTTTGCATGCCACGCTGTCAATCCACACCATACCACTAATGTCTACCGACATACAACCTCTGAGCTCGTACGTCTCAGAGAAGGGCGTTAAGCAAGAGAATAAATTCTCCGCCGCTAAACAGATGTATATTTAGTAGAGATCAACGAATACAACACAGAATACACGTTAGACACACATCCATTTACAAGTCGGTTCTAGGTCTGAACGAAACTGGAGGCACCTTTTTCCTCGTTCCATATGTCCATTACGGAAGAGTGGCCCTCGCACATCCGGACGATCAGCAAGTACGTCCAGACCACTACCATTGTAACCTCGTCAAGGGAGCTACCCATCTCAAAGGCATCAGTAGTAATCTACATGATGTAAAGATCACCAGTCTTGCACCGTCTTCATATCTTCGACTTTTATTAGTCGATCAGTTATTTTTAATGAGAATTAACTCGGCCTTTTCAAATAATTCATGTTTATTAGAATTCAAAACAATTATGTCCATGGTTAAATTATTCGACATCCGCATTTCAGTTCTTTATATAATTTTCATGTAAACACATTCAACCACCAAATATCAAGCAAACCAAGTAAAATCAGTTTATTTCCATTCCATATCGCCTATAATATTTTATAACGATATTTCGCTACTTTAATTTATTTAAAAATAGCTCCATTTAATTAAACGACGTTTCAGGCCATAACGTGGCCCTGGCGCTGTTTTCCTCTAAATTTGATTTACACATTTCTCAAAATCTAACAGTCAGATCTTAACGAAGTTAAGTCCATTGGAAAGATCTCTCCAAGGCAAACCCAACGGTTCTGGTTTCGGGAAAATCCAATAGTCAGATCTCTCGATATAATCGTTTAAATTTACGATTTCAAAATACGAACTACAGTGTCATCATTCATTTTATTTAGTATATATATAATACTCATTCTGGCGCTGTTTTTATTCAGATTTGAATTAAACATTTAACACAATCTAACCGTTGGATCCTAACAAATTTTATATCTTGGAAAATTTTTCCAAAGCAAACCCAACGGTTCTGGTTTCGGGAAAATCCGATGGTCGGATTTCTCGGTATAATTATTTAAAATTACGATTCCAAAAGATGAGTTGCAGCTGCGCAATTAGTTTTATTTAATTTATATTTTTTTATGTATAAATAGAATTCATTCGACGATTCCAATATCGTTTTTTCACTTTAAATATTTCACTAACGCCTTTAAATTTTAGAAATTTTTTCCATAACCTCCTTTATACGGGGAGGGGTTTGGAAATTTATTAGGCCGTATTAGACACCCAATAAATCCTGAAAAGCATACACATATTCATAGTGATATATTCCGGTGTCCACAGGGGAGTGTGTATAGATCATAACTCCAGAGAATAAATTCTCGTCACCCTATAAATGGTTTTTGTGCCTTAATGACTAGAGAGATGTGTTTATTGTCATCTCCAGACCCGTGTGGTTTTTTTATTAATCTGGCAATTTACCGTTACATTTTATATAGTCCATATCAGTTTTTAGTTCAACCTGAAATATAGTCATCGCCATACAAGCTTCTCACTTGTATGGTAAATCTTCAACCTCGTCACATAAGCTCCAAATGCTTATGTGGTATATGATAGGGTATGCTATCTTTAAGAAGTATGCCATGCAGTGTAGTTCAAAATTAACTGTCATTATCCGATGGCAACGTTTTTGATTTCACAATGAACAACCAGCACTCCACATCCAATGGCATTCACAGGAGTTCATATAATAATAAAATTGCGTAACCAACTCATTAAGGCTTACCTATTTGTCGGGCACGCAAATATATTCTTTACTCAACAGCCAATGCATTCTCCTGTTCAACATATGTATATATATGCAAAACTAAGCTAAAATAATATTTAGCGAACAAATGTTTATTTCAACACACGGTTATTTTTAACACTTCATACATAGGATAAAAATGATATTTTTAGCGAACAAAAATATGTTTCAACACATGTGTAATTTTAGTGAGTCGCATACATGATAAAAATGATATTTTTATCGTTCAAAATATTTATTCAACACATGAATGTTTTTAGCACTTCATATTCACAATGAAGATGTTAATTTTATTGTTCAATCCTTTTATTCAACACATGAATCCTTTTCAACACATGAATATTTTATATAGTTCACACATATAATAAAAATGTGATTTTTATTGTTAAACAATTTATTTTAAACACGAATATTTTATATAGTCCATATATATGATAAAAATGTGATTTTTATCTTTCAAAGAATTTATTCAACACATGAATGTTATTCAACACATGAATTTCTCAATACATGAATATCTCAACACATGAATATTTCATGTACTTCATACGCATAATAAAAATGTGATTTTTAATATTTAAACAATTTGTTCAACACATAAATATAATTCAACACATGAAAATAATTCACACACATAGATATTTCTGAAAATTTCGGCAGTATAACGGTAGGGGGTTTAAAACCGGCACCGTCTCGAGTACGATCCTCGCACTACCTTAGGCCTCGCGGCGTTCCATAAGGGGCTTATCTAAATGATCTAAGATCAATTGCATATCATATGAATTTTTCATAAAAAATTCCAATTCGTTTCAACTACAAACAATTTCTTTTAACCACAAACAATTATTTTCAACCATTCGCCATATCAACTAATTTTCAACCATTCGCCATATCAACTAATTTTCAACCATTCACAATCAATTCATATCGTCCATGGTTTATGGACGAGGGGAGTGTGTGTGTATATATATATATATGTGTGTGTGTGTATAAATATATTTCATTTCCATTTCAACACACATATGATTTATACAAAGCATGTATAATTTATACATCGCTCATATAACTTATACAACGCCCATACAAGAGGTACACAACGCATGTATAATTTATACTTTACTTATATAATTTATACAATGCATTTCCATTCCATATTTGAATTTAGAACTCTCACATCGATTTTTAATCCTTCTGAAATTGTAGCGAGCTCGAAATACATTCTAGCTTCTTCTAGAATGTAGATGATGTTGCTACGAGTCCGATGTCTCTAATTTCACTGGATTTCGATAACATAGCAAAAAGATATGATTTTTATTTGAAAATCAAACTTCACAGTGCTTTAAAGCGTTATAATCAGTTAAAAATATATGTGCCATTACCTCTCAGCAGAAGTTCGAAACTAGGTTTCTATTTCTAGCTCCAACCGTTGTGCGATACCAAAATCCAATCATACCACGCCGAAGGGGGAGGATGGCCGCACCTGCGCGTGGAGGAGAGGTTAACCTTAGTTGACCTGGGCGAGCATGGCGGTGCTTTGAAGTTTCAAACTTTGAGGGGGTGAAACTCTATGCTGGGGCGACGAGGGAGGGAGGGTACAATAAGTACTGATTTGAAGAGGAGGAGAAGGACTTCAAAAAGTTTAACTGGGGTAGGGTCTGATTCAACGTGGTTTGACCGGAAATTGGTCGGGAAGGGGGGAGCTCGTGGCCTCCATTCGTGGAAAGGGTTTTTCGGGGTTTTCAATGGAATGATGAAGTGAAGGAGGATTTTAATTGGTCAAGGATTTTATAATTACTTTTTAAGTCTTTTAATTTTCGAAAATAGGGTTTTCTTAGACGAGCGCCAAATTAAACCTAACAAGTGTCGCCCCCAGCTAATTACCCCCATCCCGGACTCAGTGGAATATGTTTCGTAAGCCCATTCAACTGTAACAGTCAGTTATTCTTCAAATTAAAATATAAAACATTCAAAATCTGATTTGAACGTACATTTTAATTTGTTGGGGCCACATACTGATTTTAAAAATTCCCTACAAATTAATCTGGCAATCTTGGGACGATATGGTCCCAACAAAATTGATTTCATCGAATTCTGAGATCGTTTGAAAAATGGTCATTTTCTGGTCGATCCAATTTGATTGAAATCAACCAAACACGTTTTCATTTGCCACGCTTACATATCAATTCCAAAAATTATGGAATTTGAAACACAGCAATAATTTGACATTCCAGATCCAACCAAAGTGGTTTCGTCGAAAACGGAGGTCGTTTGCAAAATGGCTATTTTCAAGGGCTATATTTATTCCATAGCGACCATCCTGAATATTCAACTGGCCATAATTTTTGATTCCCGCTATGAAATTTTGATTTTTTCGATTCGTTAGAAAGATATTTTCAAAAAAATTAAATATTTTTGGTTTCGCTAAAATCCGTTTTAGTTTGCATCCTATACGCTCGGTTAAAGTTCGAATTCAATTTTTCAAACTACCGCGCTATTTCTAAGTCGTTATTTAATTAAAATAAATTATTTCAATTACTCCAAATTCATTAAAATTGCCAAATTAAAAATTGTAAATTGGCTCTGATTTTCCAAGTTGTTACAATCTTCCCCACTTAAAACTTTTCGTCCCCATAAAGGAAACAACAGTAGAGTAGGAATCAAAACGGAAACACAAAGTATTGTAAATGTACCTTGCACCGGAGCTAATCAGAGATGTCCACTCTGCAATTAGGATAAGGTTGCTTAATGCTTTCTTCAGTTTCCCAAGTACAGTCTCTAGGGTCTCTACTCCACTGCTATTCAACTAAATGAACCTTCTTGCTCCTTAGCTCTTTATTTTTTTGAATATAATCTTTATCGGCTCTCTTCTAACTGCTAATTCTGGAGTAATTTCCAAGTCCTGTTGCGCTGCTTCTTCTACAACGAGTTCTAGTTCATGGATATGTTTTCCAAGTTGAGATACGTGAAACACATCATGTACCCCAGGCAACCAATCAGGTAATTGAACCTAATAAGCAAGAGTTCCAATTCGTTCAAGTATAGGAAATGGACCAATAAATCTAGGCGCCAACGTCCCAGTTTTACCCAATCGGACTACTCCTCTCATCGGAGAAATTCTCAAATAAAAATAATCACCAACAGCAAATGATAAATCTCTTCTTCTAGAATCTGCATAACTCTTCCGTTGGCTTTGAGTTGTTTGTAATCGTTTCTTAATGAAATCGACTTTGTCTGAAGCTTCACGAATCATATTGGTACCCAATACAAGTCAGTTTCCAGGTTCGACCCAACATGCGGGAGATCTGCATGGTCTACTGTATAATGCTTGAAACGGCGACATTTTCAATCTTGCTTGATAACTGTTGTTGTGTGAGAACTAATGCAGGTGGTCTTCCCATGATCCGTCAAAGTCAATAATGCAAGCCCGCAGTAAATCTTCTAGTAAACGGTTCACCCTCTCAGTTTGGCCATCTGTTTGAGGATGATATGCGGTACTTAGGTTTAGCTTTGTTACCAATTCTGTTTGGAATGCTTCCCAAAAATTTTCTAGAAAAATTCGGGTCTCTATCACTGACAATACTGATGGGGACTCCATGCAGTTTAACAATTTCTTTGAAATAAATCTGTGCTAGACTTTGAGCGGTTCTATTGGATCTGACAGGTATGAAATGGGCGGTCTTCGTGAAACGATCTAAGATCACCCAAATACTTTCATTTCCCTTCCTGGTTTGGGGAAAACCATCTATGAAATCCATGAAAATTTGTTCCTACTTCCAATTTGAAATTTCCAACGGTTGTAACAATCCGGCGAGTTTCTGTTGATCGCTTTTGACTTGTTGACAAGTAGAACACCGGCTAACATATATAGAAATTTCCCTTTTCATTGCCCTCCACTAGAATGTGCGTTTGAGGTAATTGTACATCTTACTCACACCATGATGGACACTGAGCTTGGACTTGTGACATTCATCCATCACTTCTCTTCGGAGCTCAGAAATATTGGGGATGTAAATTCGACTTTTCAACCTCAGAACTCCCTGGTTATCAATCTGGAAACTTGAGGGTTCACCTTGCTTGATCCTCTTGCTAATCCTCTGAATAAATTCATCGTTCTTCTGAAGTACAGAGATCTTATCAATCAATGAAGGCGTGATTATAAGATTGGCGATGATTGCTGTTTTTCTGCTAAACGCATCCGCTACCACATTGGCTTTTCCCGGCATATACAGAATATCTAGATAATATGCTGCAAGAAATTCTAGCTAACGCTGTTGTCTCATATTCAAGTCTTTCTGGGTTAACAAATACTTCAATGATTGATGATCAATATATAATTCAAATTTCTCACCCAGTAGATAGTGCCTCCATATTTTCATAGCAAACACGATGGCTAACAAATTAAGATCGTGAGTTGCATAATTCTTCTCATGTGGCTTTAACTGACGGCCAACATAAGCGACTACTTGGCCTCTTTGCATAACACTGCATCAAGATCTCCAATAGAAGCATCCGTCCAAACCGTCAAATCCTAATTGCCATCGATAATCGTTAATACTAGAGGAGTTGTTAATTCTAGTATCAGCTCTTGGAAAGCTTCCTCACATTCTGGAGTCCAATTGAATCGTGGTTGCTTCTTAGTAAGCTTTGTTAATGAACCAGATATCCTTGAAACATCCTTCACGAATTCCGATAATAACTAGCCAATCCCAGAAAACTTCGGACTTTTGTGGGGTAGTAGGCTGCTTCCAATCTTGAATTGCTATAATTTTGCTTGGATCCACATAAATTCCTTTCTTTGATACGAAGTGACCAAGGCACTTCACTTCATCTTGCCAGAAGATACATTTAGAAAATTTATCTTTGAAGACGTTCTTTCTCAGAATCCCCAACACTTGTTCTAAATGTTTTTCATGCTCGCTTTCTGACTTGGAGTAGATTAATATATCACGATGAATACCAAAACAAATTTATTTAGGACTTCTATGAACACTCTGTTCATTAAATCGACCAAGTCTGCTAGAGTGTTGCATAAGCTGAACGACATTACCAACCACTCATAAAATATGTCTGGACCTCTGAAAGCTGTCAAAGGAACACATTCTTCGGCAATTCTCAGTTGATGGAAATCTGTAGCTAGGTCCATTCTAGAAAATACTCGCGCTCCATTCAATTGATCCAACAAATCATCGATGCGGGGTAATGGATATTTGTTCTTGAGCGTCTGCTTATTGTGGTCTCGGTAATCAACACACAATCGGAGAGTACCGTCTGACTTAGGAACAAACACTATAGCTGCACCCCAATTAGAGAAGCTAGGTCTGATCAGACCCTTCCATAGCAGTTGTCGAGTTTGATCGCCCAATTCTTATTTTTCTTTTAGAGTCATTCTTTGAAGTGGATGTATTGCTGGTCTGGCATTTGGAATTAGATCGATTTTGAATTCAATTTCTCTTTGCGGAGGTAAGCTTTCGACTTCTTCAAACACATACGCATAATTTTTAACGACAGGAATCTTTTCTAATAAAGTAGGATTAACTTCTATTGTAGTCCAAAACTCTTTTCTATCTGTTTCTGAGCCGTGGCATGGTATAGTAATATATCTAAGATTCTTTTTAATTTTAACTATTCTTTTCGCACAATCAATTATGGCCTTATATTTCGTTAACCAATCTAGCCCCAGAATAATATCAAACTCAGGAAAATTCATGACGATCAAATCAAAAGGAATTTTGTAGAAAGAATAGGAGACAGGCACTTTACAATATGAACTTAGAACAATGGAACCTCCTATTGGATTATGAACCCTTATCGATTCTTTAAGCTTTCTTAGTTTTAACTTTAACTTGTTAACAATGTTACTTGCAATAAAACTTTGTGATGCACCAGTGTCAAATATTACGAAAATAGGAATATTTTTAATAGTAAGGGTACCTTCCAAAACATCGGGTTTACTTGCTCCAGAAGAAGCAGCTGGCGGGTTCACCATGTCATAAACATGTGCAACCTGTGAATTCTTCAGCAAAGGACAATTTGGCTTGATATGCCCTTTTGATGACAGTTGAAACACTCTCGCCTATCACTAGAATTCTGAATCGAGCTTGCTTGGTTGGTCTTCTGCCACTTCGGAGCGGTGCATACATTAGAGTAATGTCGAGCTTGACCGCAGTTGTAACAACTTCCCTTGGGTGGCCTATTTGTTTGCGGCTTGGCGTTTGCTACCATATTGCTTGATTCGGGCTGCCTTTCAGTGTTCTTGCGCTTTTTGCCCGCTAGATTCTTTGCATGATCTACTTGCATGTTCCTCAAATCCATGCTCTCATAACTACACACCATATCAACCATGTCGGCGAATGCAAGCATAACGTGGCTCATTGCCCTATTCTGGTACTTGCGCTGAAGTCCATGTATGAACCTCTTATTGTTCGCCTTAACAGTCAGAACAAGCTCTGGAGTATAGTGGGATTGATGAGTAAACCTGTTGAGGTATTCTTGAACGATGCGATCTCCTTGTTTGAGATTGGCAAACTCGTCATGCAAGCTCTCCATCTCTTTCTCCGGAATAGACTTCTCTTTGAATAACTCTTTGAATTCATCCCAAGACATCTCCACCTCTTATTCACTCAAGGTGATGGCTTTCCACCATAGTTGTGCCTCGTCTTGCAATAACCAAGCACCCATGAAGCTTTTCCTATGATCATCAAGACCTAAGCCATCAAAGATCTTCTCACATGTTCTTAGACAACTTAAGGCTTCAGTCATAGTGCCCATGCCAGAGAATGTCTTGCCTCCAAGATTCTTATACTTCTTTGCCACTCGGTCTAAATCAAACTATTGCGGGGGCTGTGGTGGCTGAATCAAAGGCTCCTCGGCAACGGGAATATTCCCCCGTCCTCTTCCTCGGCCTCCTCGGCCTCCTCTACCTCTAGCATCTTGGTTAGCCATTTAAGTGAGTTCTGTACAAGCAAGAAAAGAGTCAAGCTCATAGAAATTTAAGATATAGTAAAAGCAAAAGAATATATGGAAAGATAACGATGTACTGATCAAGTTATTTGTCTATTCTGCTTAGCTCATTCTAGGACATTACTAATCCTATCTCTAATGGGCTATCGCTTAGAACACTACTGATTCTATTTTGACGGGGTGTTTAATGTGTTAAATTCCATAACTAAGATTAACCAAAGCTCTGATACCACCTGTAATGTTCCCAAAACCCCGTGTCACGGAATTAAGGATAATCATTGGAATATAACACATTAATCAACATTAGCAGAGTACAGATAATAGCATAAACATAAAATAGAATAATTTACATCAATATGACAGCGGAATCATAATATGTAATAAACATCAGAGTAGCACAGTGCAGGATGCAACTTAGTGCATCAAAGGAAATGACCAGTCTACATCAAGATCACTGGGACATATACATCAGAGAGTACATAATAGAAGTAAATCTGTCTACATCGCGATAAGCGGAATCATATACATAAGATACTAATGGCGGAATGTCAAAAAGCCAAAATACTGAGAAATATAATCTTCGCCGTACAAGCCAAAAGGTGCACTCCATGCCGCAGTGCAAAAGCCAAGACACGACCTGTCACTAGGTTGCTCGTGTGAAAATAAGGGCACTCGATTTTGCAAAGTGAAACAAACTACGAGATAGTCATGGGACTGGTATGAGAAATCTACTTAACTGGTTAAACAACAATAATAAGGCAAATCATAGGACCACGCCACTTTCGTGGAACGGGTTTAATCCAGTGATTGCCAATGCATGAGATAAAGTAAATCTTTTGAACAATGCAATGTTTTTTATAAAAAAAATGCAGCCATTATAAGACTCAAGTCCCATCACACAATGCAACACAAACTAGAGGATAGAGTTTAACCTTATAATGGTCAAAATATGCTTAATACGTGTAAAGAAAAATCATTTGATATTATTATTAGTGCATATATGTTTCAAAAGAAAATTCAATTATAAATACCAATCCTAGACGACATAGCTACCATCTACTAGGTCGCCATATTTAAGTTACAATCAAATCCGTAATTTCGTATTGGAAATTTGGATTCCATCATGAGTCGAGGCAAGGGATGTACTCCTCGCCGACTTCGAGACACTTTAGCAAATGCCTCAGGGTCTACTGTAGTAGACCCTTGGATCCTCCAAGGCAGGTCCTCTCTTACGTTTGAGGATTGGCAATTCCTGAACTCACGTTTCCCGGTCCTATAGGACCTATATCCATCGGCTCCCGCAGTAGCCGATATATCCGAGGTGCCTCGCAATCCAACAATCACATAGGGAAAATAACAATGATGTCAGGGATAGTAAAACGCTGACACTACCCATTGCTAGAAAGAAACATCATGTTTTCCTTGGGTCCCTTATCTCGTTTTTAACTCATACCGAGGTGTGAGGCTCGCGAATTAACGCTATACACAAAGCGGCACTATATTAAAGTTGTGCTTTGATCATCAACCACAAGACTCTGCTTTTCAACAAAAGCCTTGATCATTTGCATCTTTGCATGCCACGCTGTCAATCCATGCCATACCACTGATGTCTAACGATATACAACCTCTGAGCTCGTACGTATCAGAGAAGGGCGTTAAGCAAGAGAATAAATTCTCTGCCGCCAAACAGGTGTATATTTAGTAAAGATCAACGAATACAGCATATAATACACGTCAGACACACATCCATTTACAAGTCCGTTCTGGGTCTGAACGAAACCAGAGGCATCTTATTCCTCGTTCCATATGTCCATTACGGAAAAGAGGCCCTCGCACATCCGGACGATCAATAAGTACGTCCAGACCACTACCACTATAACCTCATCAATGGAGCTACCCATCTCAAAGGCATCAGTAGTAATCTTAACGTGTGAAGATCACCGGTGTTGCACCGTCTTCATATCTTCGACTTTTATTCGTCGATCAGTTATTTGAAATGAGAATTAATGTAACACCCCACGTCCGTCAGTGTCACTCACAAAGGGAATGCACTAAGTTCTGTGGAGCATTTTGGGTAAAAGATGCAGATAAATTACAAGATAGACAGAAATTAAACAGCGGAAAATAGAACTTCGCTTTATTGATAAAATAGTTTGTACAATGGTTTCTTTACAATATCAGAGTATCATCTGTCTTACAAAATAAAGAAGCATAAAACAACAATTAATTCCCCAATTTTAGCAAGAGCCAGCCATAACATCTGAAAAGAGAATCCAAGCAAAACTTCGACAAATCTTCAAGCTGGGAAAGAGTGACAGTCCAACTTAACCTGAGCTATACTATTCCCTCCTTTACTACCTGGGGGGGGGGGGGAAACAGAAGAAAAGAAGACGAAAGAAGAGTCAGACATAAAGCCTGAGTAAGTTCAGTAACTTCTAGCATGTGAACATGGAAAACAAAACGACATGAATTAACTGAATACAAGATTACACCATGACGATAGGGTCAGCAAGGTTAGACAAGATCAACACAAGATATACCAAGATAAGATAAACTGGATATGCTCTAATACTTTCGCCTCTTCGCTCTAATACTTTCGCCGCTTCGCTCTAACACTTTTGCCGCTTCTCTCTAATACTTTCGCCGCTTCGCTGTTTGCTTGTTATACCGGTTTCTATATCTCTGCACCACCTAACTAATGTCCCAACTAGTAACGATAACGTGATCCCAATCCCTGTATTTTCCATCGCCTACAGGCATACATTTATTATTTGTTACCTAGATTTAATCTAGGGTTTTCTACCAAGTGCCTTCTAGATTTAACTAGATTTTACGTTATCTGCTGAACGCTTCTCGGATTCAGGGTTTATGCCACCTAGTCCAACTAGTGCTACCTGTCGAACGATGCCCCCAAGTCTAGGACACACTACCTAGAGTGGTATGTGTTCCTATACTTCCCCACGCATGTATCGCGAATCGTTATCGCTTGTCTAGATGCACATGTCTTGTAATATGCAGCCCGAGTTCTGTGGCAGGGAAAATCAAGGAATACAGAACTCGGTCGGGAGCTTTCAGATATCTGCCGGTGTAGATGCTAAGGTCTGTTTTTGTTCCAGTGGCTAAGGTCCCACTTGACCCCTCCCTCAACTAATGAAAGGCACACCTTGAAAAATGAGAACTATACGCAGGCCCTTGGTGCCCTACTATCCTATGGCCATCCTCACCCATAATTAGATAGCAAGTATATGGTCTTTTGGAGTTCTCCGCCTTTCCGCTTCACGTATCTCGACTGACTCAAGATGGATGGTAGACGACGAGTTGCTATCACAGGGCTGCCGTTATCTCGCCGAATCACGCCGGTCCATCCTAGTCTTTAGGTTGCCATGTATTGCAACCAAGGCATACCCCTGGTTCTTCTACGCAGACCTTAACCTCTGTGAGCCCAGGAGGATCATCTGCAGCCTCACAGAGGGGTACCAAGAGTACCCTCACGTCCCCTCGAAGCCTCGGGCTTCGTAACCTAGTTCGTTGGAGCCTCCTTTTTACATAGACGGACATTCGCTCCTTCCCGTGTTATACTAAGAATTACTACTTAGTTTTACTAACTAAGATTTTCCACTTAGTTTCCAGAATCGGTGTTTCTTAACTAAGGTTTACTACTTAGTTCTCTTTCCCGTCAATTTGGATTGGTTAAGTGTCATTAGTCGATTCAAGCCAACTTAACTCTCTTCATTCATCCTGTTAAACTGGTTAAGTGTTATCAGTAATTCATGATGACTTAACCCTACCACAAACCAAGTTATATTGGTTAAGTATTTATTACTTAACCCTACCCATTCGCCCTGTATTGGTTAAGTGTTCCTTTTTAACTTAACCTTGCCCGTCTGTTTTAACTAACATGTTATTAATGGCTAAGTATTATCCCTTCATGTTTTAGACTTAACCCTATTCCTTTATCACAATCCGATGGTTAAGTTTTCAAGCTTACTTAACCCTACGGTCTAGCCCAGCTAACATATCAAATTGGCTAAGTGTATTTACTTAACCCCAACCTCTAGTCTAGTTTAGCATGTTAATTTGGCTAAGTGTATTAACTTTACTTAACTCCACCTTCTAGTCTAGTTAACATGTTAATTTGGCTAAGTGTATTAACTTTACTTAACCCCACCTTCTAGTCTAGTTAACGTGTTAATTTGGCTAAGTGTATTAACTTTACTTAACCCCACCTTCTAGTCTAGTTAACATGTTAATTTGGCTAAGTGTTTCTTTAGTTACTTAACCCCTACAAATCTTGTCTTGTTACCATGTGAAGTTGGTTAAGTGTCCCTATGGACTTAGCCCTCCCATCTTAGCTTAACTGTGTTAAATTGGTTAAGTGTTCCTATGGACTTAACCCTCCCATTCTAGCTTAACTGTATGGCCCTAACCCCACCCACCAGTCTGGTTATCATGTTGAATTGGTCAAGTGTCTTAGTGAACTTAACCCTACCATTCTTGTTCTAGCTTTAATTAAATAGATTAAAGCCATGACCACTCACATTAGACAGATATTGTTGCGATTACTGGATGTGCCGGTTGGTTCCGGGCAGATTTACATCGCAACTCAGTCCAACCTCGGGTTAGGCCTATTCGTGTTTTCTAATTCAAAGGGTTTTGACTAATTTTCAAATCAAGTTTTGAAAGTAACCTTCCCGTCCGTCGGATCAGTTAGGGATAGCCAGGGAGAGCAGGAAACTTGTATTTTCCAAACCCAAGCCTAGACACTATCCTCTCTGTCACCCTAGAACTTTCTGGTGTATTATTAAAAGAGATGTCGTTAAGAAACCTTTAATTTGTCTAAATTTACATTTTCTCATTTAGGACAAATTCTATAAGTAAATTATTCCTAATTTACTTATTTCCTAATTTCTCTTTTAATGCAAATTGTCAACATTCATTCTTATGGCCCATTTCCCTCTCTAAATCATATTTATACCCTTTTGGTATGTAAACTATACCAAATTAAGTGTCACTAACCATGATTTTGCTAAACATGACAATTACTCCCTATTATGGCCAATTTCAAATTTATGCCAATATACTGCTTATGCCAAATTAGCTAATCCAATAACATTCTAATTACCGTTCATGTCAAACTAGACTTATTATTCTAGTTCACAATTCTTGTAAATGCTAGATTTACAAGTCAATACTAGATTCAAATTACACATCCTATAATTCATGTCAAATTTACCCAATTTGCATTTCTATGAACATGCCATAATACATGTTTCCAATTTATGCCAATTTCCAAGTTTAAACTACGTTCTAGTAAATTTCATATTTTCCCCAAATCGTATTCCCATCGTTCGTATAATCGTGACTCAATCTAGATTACAGATAAATCTAGATTTATAGAAAATAGGGAACGAACCAAAGATGCTATGAAAAAGGATGGACATAACAACTGGCATAAAAAGGTTTGAATAACGACGTAGGTTCAAGAACATGGGTAGACCTAACTTAATAGGTAAATTCCCAAGGTCTAAAACCAAGAATAGACAGAGTAGGTTCAAGAACATGGGTAGACCTAACTTAATAGGTAAATTCTCAAGGTCTAAAACCAAAGAAAACTAAGAATAGACAGAATAGATAATCGGGTTTAGACCCAATTTCATAGTCACAAAACTTAAGCAACACTTTCCTAGTCATGAATCATAGGTGTTTAATCACAGTTGTCCTTGTTATGTCATAGGCAATAGTTTATGTTTTCTAATCAAAGGCATAGGCTTGTGTTCATGGTCGAGGAAATAATTCTCATAGTCACAGTCACAGTCATAGGCAATGTTCATAGTCATAGGCAATGTCCATAGTCGTAGGCAATGTCCATAGTCATAGGCAATGCTCATAGTCATAGGCAATGTTCATGGTCATAGGCAAGACCAGTTCTTAATTAGGTCCAAAGATGTAGACACAGATTCGAATAGAGAGATTTGGCATATTCTTTTATTCTTTAATTCATGTCACGAACAGAGAGAAACATTCAAATCTAAAAAGTAACTGACTTACATTGACCGGTTTTTAGAATAGAAAGATGGTGTTGCTATGATTCATAGAAAAACAGTCGCTGCAGTCATTTGAATCTTCACTTGCCACCCTAGCTTGACTTGAACCCCTTCTTGAAAGTCTTGGACAGCATCTCCTCGTCTTGATTTATTTTATATATTATTTATTTATTATTTAATTTAGAGAAGGAGAAGAAGCCATGTCTACCAAGAATCTTTGCAGCATAAGGGTAGAAAAGAATTGTGAATAGAGAAGGAGACTAGGGCTGTTTATATAGTGTTAGGAGGATGAATCTGGTCAGAATGGCGTCCGGATACAGAGAAATGAACTAGGTGTAGAAAACTGGATTTCGAGACCCAGGTCGACTACCCAGTCGACCTGGTCAGAGGGGGTCGACCCCCAGGTCGACTACCCAGTCGACCTGGGTGTCCCAGGTCGACTATCCAGTCGACCTGGGTGCCTTGGGCGGGAAAATTCCCACCCAGCCCAATCTGGGTCGATTTTGAATTTAAATTCGCTTTTCTGAACTATTTTGAAATTTGAACTTCGCTGAATCTTCCGGAGGCCATATCTTCCACATACGGACTCCGATGTACGCAAACTCGGACTCGTTTTCATGCAGAATTCCGAGACGAACGCAATGGCGCAGCTCGTTTCCCTTGATTTTGATTTTAACTTTTAATTCTGCCTTGATTTGTGAATCCTAGTGTTGTAGAATTACGGGGTGTTACAATTAACTCAGTCTTTTCAAATAATTAACGTATATTAGAATTCAAATCAATTCTGTCCATGGTAAATTATTCAACATCCATATTTCAGTTCTTTATATAATTTTCATGTCAAACACATTCAACCACCAAATATTAAACAAACCAAGTAAAATCAGTTTATTTCCATTCCATATCGCCTATAATATTTTATAACGATATTTCACTATTTTTATTTATTTAAAAATAGCTCCATTTAATTAAATGACGTTTCAGGCCATAACGTGGTCTTGGCGCTGTTTTTATCTAAATTTGATTTTCGCATGTCTCAAATTCTAACCATCGGATCTTAACAAAGTTAAGTCCGTTGGAAAGATCTCTCCAAGGTGAACCCAACGGTTCTTGTTTCGGGAAAATCCAATGGTCAGATCTCTCGGTATAATCGTTTAAAGTTACGATTTCAAAACACGAACTGTAGCGTCATCATTCGTTTTATTTAATATATATATATATATATATATATAATTCACTCTGGCATTGTTTTTATTCAGATTTGAATTAAACATTTCACACAATCTAACTGTTGGATCCTAACAAATTTTATATCGTTGGAAAGATTTTTCCAAAGCGAACCCAACAGTTCTGGTTTCGCGAAAATCAGATAGTCGGATTTCTCGGTATAATCATTTAAAATTACGATTCCAAAACACGATCTGCAGCTATGCGATTCATTTTATTTTATTTATATATGTATATATAAATATAATTCATTCGATGATTTCAATATCGTTTTTCACTTCAAATATTTCACTAACGCCTTTAAAATTTCAGAAAATTTCACCATAACCTCCTTTATATGGGGAGGGGTTTGGAAATTTATTGGGTCGTATTAGACACCCAATAAATCCTAAAAAGCATACACATATTTATAGTGATATTTTCCGGTGTCCACAAGGGAGTTTGTATAGATCATAACTGCAGAGAATAAATTCTCGTCATCCTATAAATGGTTTTTGTGCTTTAATGACTAGAGAGACGTGTTTATTGTCATCTCCAGACCCGTGTGGGGGTTTTTTATTAATCTGGCAATTTACCGTTACATTTTATATAGTCTATATCAGTCTTCAGTTCAACCTGAAATATAGTCATTGCCATACAAGCCTCTCGCTTGTATGGTAAATCTTCAACCTCGTCACATAAGCTCCAAATGCTTGTGTGGTATATGATTGGGTATGCTATCTTCAAGAAGTATGCCATGCAGTGTAGTTCAAAATTAATTGTCACTACCCTATGGCGACATTTATGATTTCACACATAACAACCAGCACTCCGCATCCACTGGCATTACAGGAGTTTATATGTTGACACACTTTTTGGTAAAAGATGTCACACACGGAATTTCTGGATAGCATCGCGCTCAGGCACTGAGAAAATCGTCAACAAACAAGAAGCGGTTTGGTCGAAATCACATCATCAACATAAACAGGCCCGAAACTCCTATCAGACGACCTCTTTTGGGCCCGAAAACATCAATTATAGAGCTGAGCCTTGTAATTCTTGTAGCCCTCTGAATTAGCTTCAGGTTGAGCTTTCGTTTGGTCAAAACAGACTTATGGTTTGAAAGTTATGTCTGTTTTTGTAAACACATGCAGAACTTGGATTTTGAGAATTGGTGACATTTTTGTTCGGGTCGCCCCCTTTGGTTCGTGGGCTCCCCTTGGGCTCGCCCCTCCTCGACAAGTGACGCAACCCCGTCTCGTGGAGTCTTCTCAGCTTGTGAAGCAACATCCTCAGCTCGTGATGCAACCCGGTTCGTGATCCACTCATTGATCACGAGCCCAGCTCATGAGGCATGTATGGGTCATGACCCTCATAATCACGACCCGATCGTGTCAGCACCAGCTTCACCACATCATCGCACAACCATCTCGGCTCGCCCACCCATGACCACGAACCTCCATAACAACAACAACACTCAATTTTAACCTGTTCTCAAGGCTACTCCCGCTCCTACTTTCCCGGATCGGGTGCCACGTGCCCCATCACGAACCGGTCAACCCAGAAGCCCTCCTATAGCTATAAATACACCTCTACATGGAATTTGAAGAGGATTCTCTTGGACTTTTGTTCATTCTTCTTCGCGGCTTCCACCATTACTGAAGTGCAAGGACTTTGCACCGTTCTACATCTAAATTCTCCTCCTGTAATCTCAATTAACACACAGATTGTGTGTCTGCATGTAACTGATTCTTGTAATCTGTCAGTATAACAATAAGATTATAAAGTGGACGTAGGCTACATTTACAGCCGAACCACTATAAAAACAATGTGTGTCTTCTCTTATTTCTCATTTTCTGCATTCTGTGATCTGCATTTGGGTGTTAGTGCCATTTTTTGGTCTAAAATTTTTGGAGCGCCAGGAAGGGGGGATACGATACTACTTCAATATTTAGGTCTAAAGGAATCGATTTGCTTGGCTATTGCATCAGTGGTTAAAAGAAAGAAGGATGGAACTTTCTCCCGTACTGAGGGTGCAAAGGATGCTGGCAATGAAGGCACGAGAAACAAGGTAAGCCATGAGGCTTCCTCTCATGAAAATCCATCGGCATACTTAACTAGAGACGAGATGGACGGCGTTCTCGCTGAGTTGAGAGATCAAATGGCAAGGAAAGACAATCTCCTCCGAAAACAACAGGAGATGATGGACGAATTCTTTGCTCGGATGGATGGAAGGCCGAGCAACATTCGGGTCACTGGAAACGAAGCCATTGAAGCGGCTCGTGTATCACCCGGACTCGGGGGCAACGCCCTCACTCAGCAGCAAAACTCGGCTCGTGAGACACAGCATGGAGCAGCTCATGAGGCATAATCAGGAGGGGTCCGTGATGGGATCCCACGACCCGATCGGACCGCCCCCTCGAACCACAAACCGACCTTCACAACCCTGGATCGCGAGCCGCGAATCGCGAGCCCCTTGCTCCACGAACCAGCCTCCGCAATCTGCTCCTAGCAGCTCATCAACCGCTTCCTCACTCTCAGGCATTCAACGCTGGGGGCACCAGCTCTGATCTTGGCAAATTGCAACAACTTTTTGAAGGAAATCAGCTAGTAGATCTGATTGAACGCCTCTCAAGAGGCCGCACTTATCAGAATGACATGGATGACTTCAACCACACTCATTTCACTCAGGAAATCAGGAATTTCCGCAATCCACCGAATTTCAAACTTCCACAATTAGAGCCCTACAATGGAAGGACAGATCTTACCGTGCACTTGATGCGCTACAAATGGCACATAGAGGTTCAAATGGCATCGGAAAATGTCATGGCGAAATGTTTTCCCCTCTTTTTACCTGATATTGCTGCTATGTGGATTTGGCAACTAGAAATTGAATCGATCAACAGCTGGAACATGTTGGTTGCTTGCTTTATTGAACAATTTCGGGTTCACATCGCATGGCCCAAGAACTTCATGTCACTCACTACAATCAAGCAGAGGCCTAGAGAAACTCTGTGTTCATTCCTGGAAGCAGCATTAGTTGATCGCCCTGAACCATCCATGGTATTGATGGCAGCAGTATCCGACGTTCTAGATAACTGGAGTTTAAAAAAATCCTTGTACTGAGATCCACACAAAATCTCGGCAAATTCTACCTTGAAGCAGATAGATTTCTGCGGGAAGAAGATACAACTTTCGAGAAATGCATTCTCGATGTCCATATGCTTAAAGACGGAGAACCATCTGATTCTGGAAAAGGCAAAAGAAAAGCCGATGCCAAGAATGATCGCAACAATTAGCCTCGGAGATGGCCCAAATATGAAAGATACACTGAACTGAGTGACAGTCTGAGCAACATCTACATGGATACAGGAGGCGCTACCTCAAATCCAAGTCCTCCCAAGAGGGAGCCAATGCTTGCATAACGCAACTCCGGAAGGCATTGCATATTTCATGACATAGACGGTCACAACATTGATGACTACAGACATTTGCGGGACCTTATTGAGGACCGGGTCAGACGAGGAAAGCTAGCCGAGTATGTCACTCAACCAATAGCGCCTACACCTGTGCTGCCACCACCTATTCCCCAGAGAGGGAACGATCCTGGATCGAGCAATCGCGGGATTATCATACGCTGAACCCACTCCTCGGATCTTTTCAGTTTGCCAGACTCCGGTCTGTAGTTTCATGTTTTTAGGCATTAAGGCGACTTCTCATCCCTCTTTGTTTTCTCTGCATGTAATAAGCGCAACAACATCGGCCCACACGCACGGAATCGACCCGTAGTCTCTAGTCGTGTTCAGGGTTAGAATAACTGCCACTTAGCTTTCATGAATCAATAAAGATCATTGATGAGCTCTGGCTCCCAACTGGATCTGTCCAGTATAAACAAACCACATCGCATTTCCTCGGTTGTCTTACTTCGATAAGGCCGTCGTGGATACTCATAGCATTTTCTCGGTCGTCTTACTCCGGTAAGCCTGTCGTGGATACTCATCGCATTTCCTCGGTCGTCTTACTCCGGTAAGGCCGTCGTGGATACTCATCGCATTTCCTCGATCGTCTCACTCCGGTAAGGCCGTCGTGGATACTCATAGCATTTCCTCGGTCGTCTTACTCCAATAAGGCCGTCATGGATCCTCACAGCATTTCCTTGGTCGTCTTACTCCGGTAAGGCCGTCTCGGAACCATTTTTGCATTGTTTGTCTTATCTTTTGGCATGTACGGATTATGGATCTTACAGATTATCTAGAACACATCTTCCTTCAAGCAACAAGATATGTTCTGGGGGGCAAACTTGTTGACACACTTTTTGGTTAAAGCTGTCACACATGGAATTTCTAGATAGCATCGCGCTCAGGCACTGAGAAAATCATCAACAAACAAGAAGCGGTTTGGTCTAAATCACATCATTAACATAAACATGCCCGAAACTCCTATCAGATGACCTCATTTGGGCCCGAAAACAACAATTACGGAGCTAATCCTTATAACCCTTGTAGCCCTCTGAATTAGCTTCAGGTTGAGCTTTTGTTTGGTCAGAATGGACTTATGGTTTGAAAGTTATGTCTAATTCTGTAAACACACGCAGAACTTGGATTTTGAGAATTGGTGACATTTCTGTTCGGGTCGCCTCTTTTCGTTCGTGGGCTCCCCCTTGGGCTCGCCCCTCCTTGACTCGTGACGCACCCCCGTCTCGTGGAGTCTCCTCAGCTCGTGAAGCAGCATCCTCAGCTCGTGATGCAACCCAGTTCGTGATCCACTCATTAATCACGACCCCGGCTCGTGAGGCATGTATGGGTCACGACCCTCATAATCACGACCCAATCGTGTCAACACCAGCTTTGCCACATCATCGCACAACCGGTTCGGCTCACCCACCCATGACCACGAACCACCTGTACCATAACAACAACATCACTCAATTTTGACCTGTTCTTAAGGCTACTCCCGCTCCTACTTTCCCGAATCGGGTGCCACGTGCCCCATCACGTATTGGTCAACCCAGAAGACCTCCTACAGCTATAAATACACATCTACATGGAATGTTAAGAAGATTCTCTCAAACTTTTGGCCATTCTTCTTCACAGCTTCCACCATTACTAAAGTGCAAAGACTTTGCACCTTTCTACATCTAATTCTCCTCTTGTAATCTCAATTAACACACGGATTATGTGTTTGCATGTAACTGATTCTTGTATTCTGTCAGTATAACAATAAGATTATAAAGTGGACGTAGGCTACATCTACAGCCGAACCACTATAATATCTTTGTGTGTCTCCTCTTATTTATCACTTTCTGCATTTTGTGATCTGTGATCTGCATTTGGGTGTTAGTGCCATTTTTTGGTCTAACATTATACAACAACAACAAAGCTATATATCCCAAACAAGTTGGGGTTGGCTAGATATAGAACCCAAAATTAAAATAAAATAAAATAAATAATGATAATATATATATATATATATATATATATATAAAGGGTTTAAAAAAACCAATCAAATAAAAAGTCGTCCAATAAAGGGTTTTTTTAAATAATAATAATAATAAGTAAAAATGTTCAATAAAAGTGAAATAAAATCTAAAATAGTAATAAAAAATAAAAAGGTTCAGTAAACGTGAAATAAAGTCTTACAAAAAACATATGGTTCTGGTACGTGGATTGCCAATTTCCATGCACTCCTATCAACTACCAGCTCTTTCGATAAACTCCAGTTACTTAAATCTCTCTTTATTATCTCCTCCCATGTCATTTTAGGTCGACCTCTACCTCTCTTTGGGCCTTCGGCACGGCTTAGAATTCCAGCACGTACAGGTGCATCGTATGGTTTACGTTGGATATGTCCAAACCATCTCAAGCGGTATTGGACTTACTTCTCTTCAATAGGTGCAACTCCAAGTTTTTCCCGAATATCCTCATTTCTAATCCGATCTCGTCTGGTATGCCCACAGCTCCAACGCAGCATTCACATCTCTCTATACTTATCTTCTGGACGTGTTGCCTCTTAGTAGGCCAACATTCTGTACGATATAAAATTGCAGGCCCAATTGCTGTCCTATAGAACTTTTCTTTAAGCTTCTGAGGAATCTTCTGATCACAGAGAATGCCAGACGCTATTCGCCATTTCACCCATCCTTCTTGAATTCTAAAACTAGCATCCTTATCAATCTCTCCATCAAACTGCAACATAGATCCTAAGTGTCGAAACGATTCCTTCTTGGGTACTACTCTACCGGCCAGGGTAACATCTCCGTCATCTGACCTGACACTGCTAAACTCACAGTTCATATACTCTGTTTTAGTTCTACTAAGCCTGAAACCCTTTGATTCCGTGGTCTCCCTCCATAACTCCAGTTGTCGATTAACCCCTATTCTACTTTCATCAATCAACACAACATCGTCGGCAAAGAGCATACACCAGGGAATCTCCCTTTGTATATCTTTTGTGATTTCATCCATCACTAATGCAAAAATATAGGGGCTCAAAGCCGAACCTTGATGTAACCCTATGTTAATTGGAAAGTCTCTGGTCTCGCCATCGCATTCCCTAACACTAGTCACAACCCCCTCGTACATATCCTTAATAAGGGTAATATACTTTGATGGCACTCTCTTCCTTTCTAGTGCCCACCACATAACCCTCCTCGGCACTCTGTCATAAGCTTTCTCCAGGTCAATAAAAACCATGTGGAGATCTTTCTTCTGCTTCCTGTATCTCTCCATAAGTTGCCTAACCAAGAAAATTGCCTCAGTGGTTGACCTTCCAGGCATAAAACCAAATTGATTCCTAGAGACACTTGTCAACCTCCTCAAACGCTGCTCGCAAACTCTCTCTCAAAGCTTCATTGTATGACTCATAAGCTTAATTCCTCTATAGTTTGTGCAACTTTGAATATCTCCTTTATTGTTGAAGATTGGAACAAAAATGCTTCTCCTCCACTCATCTGGCATTTTGTTTGATTTGAAAATATTATTGAACAACTTAGTTAGCCATTTTATCCCTGCATCTCCAAAGCATCTCCACACCTCAATAGGAATATCATCAGGCCCTACCGACTTGCCTAATTTCATACGTTTCAACGCCCCCTTTACCTCAGCTTCTTGAAATCTCCGCACAAAATGTCTATTGGTGTTGTCGGCTATGTCTTCCAACTCGATCGAAGAGCTATCACTTTCTTCGTTGAAAAGCTTATCAAAGTATTCTCTCCACCTATTCTTTATATCATCTTCCTTCACCAAAAGTCTATCATTCTCATCCTTAATGCATTTACCTGATTGAAGTCCCTTGTCCTCCTCTCGTGTAGCCTAGCTATTCTGTAAACGTCTTTTTCACCCTCCTTTGTACTTAGCCTTTGATGCAAATCTTCGTACGCTCGTCCCCTTGCTTCACTCACTGCTCTCTTTGCAGTCTTCTTTGCCACTTTGTACCTGTGCATGTTACCTTCGCTTCTATGACGGTACATGCATTTGTAGCATTCCTTCTTCTCTTTGATAGCCATTTGCACCTCGTTATTCTACCACCACGAATCCTTGGGTTCTCGCTTGCTTCCTCTTGTTATCCCAAATACCTTAGTGGCGACTCTTCGAATGCAAGTTGCCATCACATTCCACATGACATTTGCTTCTCCTTCCACATTCCAAGTCCCTTCTCCCATCACTCTATCTTTAAACACCCGTGAAGCATCTCCTTTGAGTTTCCACCATTTCGTCCTGCTAATCTTCACTCTTTTATCCTTCACCACCCGAAGACAAAACACGCATACCAACAGATGGTGTTGTGAGACGACACATTCTCCAGGTATGACCTTGCAATCAACACAATCTCGTTTACTATTTCTTCTAGTTAGGACAAAGTTAATCTGGCTAGCCTGTTGGCCACTACTGTAGGTGATCAGATGTGATTGCCTCTTTTTAAAGAAGGTATTAGCAACCATGAGATCAAAAGAGAGAGCGAAATTCAAAATATCTTCACCCTCTTGGTTCCTATTGCCAAATCCAAAACCACCATGCACTCGCTCAAAACCCCTGCTAGTTGAGCCAACATAGCCATTGAAGTCTCCTCCTATAAAAAGTTTCTCACTACTATGCACATTCCTAACCATGACATCCAAATCTTCCCAGAACTTCCTTTTGGCTTCTTCACTTAGACCTACCTGTGGGGCATATGCACTAATGACATTCAAAACTGCCTCGCCAACTACTAGCTTAACTAGGATGACCCTATCCCCTCGTCTTCTAACGTCAACCACATTGTTCTGAAGGTTCTTGTCAATCAATATGCCTATCCCGTTCTTGTTACGTACTTCTCCCGTATACCACAATTTGAAGCCAGTGTTCTCCACCTCCTTCGCCTTCTGACTCACCCATTTAGTCTCTTGAACGCACTAGATGTTAACCCGTTTCCTAATCATAGTATCCACTATCTCTCTTAATTTTCCTGTTAAGGACCCTACATTCCAACTACCTAACCGAAGCCTACTATCGTCGACTAGCTTCCTTGCCCCTCACATCCGCCGAGAAAAATGCGAGGACCCTTGCTCACTTATTACTACACCGGGGCGTCGGTGTAGTGCGCCACTAAGAGAATGGCGGCCCAGCCCTTGCATATTTAACACCATATCCGAGCCTCGATATAGCGTGTCGCTAAGAGGGTTACGCCCCAACGGTATATCATAAGGTTCCATATCCATAAGAGAGGCTAAGTTTTTACGTTGGCTTGCCAAGCCTATCACAACCCTCTTTCTTTAACCTGGCTTGGGACATATGTATATATAATAATAAAATTGCGTAGCCAACTCATCAAGGCTTACCTATTTGTCAGGCACGCAAATATATTCTTTACTCAATAGCCAATGAATTCTCCTGTTCAACATATGTATATATATGCAGAACTAAGCTAAAAATAATATTTAGTGAATAAATGTTTATTTCAACACACAGTTATTTTTAACACTTCATACATAGGATAAAAATGATATTTTTGGCAAACAAAAATATGTTTCAACACATGTGTATTTTTAGTGAGTCGCATACATGAGAAAAATGATATTTTTATCATTCAAAATATTTATTCAACACATGAATGTTTTTAGCACTTCATATTCACAATAAAGATGTTAATTTTGTTGTTCAATCCTTTTATTCAACACATGAATCCTTTTTAACACATGAATATTTTATATAGTTCATACATATAATAAAAATGTGATTTTTATTGTTAAACAATTTATTTTAAACATGAATATTTTATATAGTCCATATATATGATAAAAATGTGATTTTTATCTTTCAAAGAATTTATTCAACACATGAATTTCTAAATACTTGAATATCTCAACACATGAATATTTCATGTACTTCATACGCATAATAAAAATGTGATTTTTAATATCTAAACAATTTATTCAACACATGAATATAATTCAACACATGAAAATAATTCAAACACATAGATATTTCTGAAAATTTCGGTAGCATAACGGTAGGGGGTTTAAAGCTTGCACTGTCCCGAGTACGGCTCCTCGCACTACCTTAGGCCCCGTGGCGTTCCATAAGGGGCTTATCTAAATGATCTAAGATCAATTTCATATCAAACGAATTTTTCATAAACAATTCCAATTCGTTTCAACCACAAACTATTTCTTTCAACCATAAACAATTATTTTCAACTATTCGCCATATCAACTAATTTTCAATCATTCACAATCAATTCATATCGTCCATGTTTTGTGGATGAGGGGAGCATATATGTATATTGTTTGTGTGTATGTGTGTGTAAATATATTTCATTTCCATTTCAACACATATATGATTTGTACAAAGCATGTATAATTTATACATCGCTTATATAACTTATGCAATGCCCATACAAGCGGTATACAACGCATGTATAATTTATACAACGCATCACCATTCCATATTTGAACTCAGAAGTATCACATCGATTTTTAATCCTTCTGAAATTGTAGCTAGCTCGGAATACGTTCTAGCTTCTTCCAGAATGTAGATGATGTCGCTATGAGTCCGATGTCTCCGGTTTCACTGGATTTCGATAATATAGCAAAAAGATATGATTTTTATTTGAAAATCAAACTTCCTAGCACTTTAAAACGTTATAATCAGTTAAGAATATATGTGTCGTTACCTCTTAGCAGAAGTTCGAAACTAGGTTTCGATTTCTAGCTCCAACCATTGCGCGATACTAAAATCCACTCACACCACGCCGAAAGGGGAGGATGGCCGCACCTCCGCGAGGAGGAGTGGTTGACCTCGGCGGACCTGGGAGAGCACGGCAGCGCTTCGAAGTTTCAGACTTCGAGGGGGTGAAACTCGATGCTGGGGCGACGAGGGGAGGGGGCAATAAGTACTGATTTGAAGAGGAGGAGAAGGACTTCAAAAAGTTTAACTGGGACAGGGTCTGATTCGATGTGGTTTCGCCGGAAATTGGTCGAGAAGGGGGGAGCTTGTTGCCGCCGTTCGTGGAAAGGGTTTGTTGGGGTTTTCTATGGAATGATGAGGTGAAGGAGGAGTTTAATTGGTCAAGTGTTTTATAATTAATTTTTAATTCTTTTAATTTTTGAAAATAGGGTTTTCTCAGCCGAGCGCCAAATTAAACCCAACGAGTGTCACCCCTAGCTAATTTCCCCCATCCCGGACACAATGGAATATGTTTCGTAAGCCCATTCGACTGTTACATTTAGTTATTCTTCAAATTAAAATATAAAACATTCAAATTCTGATTTGAACGTACATTTTAATTTGCCGGGGCCACATACTGATTATAAAAATTCCCGAAAAATTTATCTGGCTATATTGGACGATACGGTCCCAAAAAAAATGATTTCGTCGAATTCTGAGACCGTTTGAAAAATGGTCATTTTCTGGTCGATCCAATTTGACTGAAATCAACTAAACACGTTTTCCTTTTCCACGCTCATATATCAATTCCAAAAATTATGGAATTTGAAACCTAGCAATAATTGGACATTCCAGATCCAACCAAAGTCGTCGAAAACGGAAGTCGTTTGCGAAATGGCTATTTTCAAGGGCTATATTTATTCCATAGCGACCATTCTAAATATTCAACTGGCCATAACTTTTGATTTCCGCTGTGAAATTTTGATTTTTCAGATTCGTTAGAAAGATATTTTCAAATAGATTTAAATATTTTTGTTTCGCTAAAATCCATTTTATTTTGCATCCTGTACGTTCAGTCAAAGTTCGAATTCAAATTTCCAAACCGCTGTGTTATTTCTAACTTGTTATTTAGTTAAAATAAATTATTTTAATTACTCCAAATTAATTAAAATAGCCAAATTAAAAAATTTAAATTGGCTCTGATTTTCCGGGTTGTTACAGTATATTTAACTCATCACAGTAATATACAACATGAGAAAATATGCAAAAAAGTATATGAATAATTTTTTGGTCCAATGCTTAAAGCTTTTCAATATGAATACATACAAATAATGTGTTTATAAAATATATTTTTCCTACTTTTCCTTTTATCGGACAACATATTCCATATATTGTTTAATCTTTTTCCTTCCACTATCCCAATATTTTCTTATTTTTTAAGGCGTTTATTCCCGGTACAATTCTACTTGTAAAAGAATACATCCTTCATCAATAATTGAGCCTTTTCCTTGCCAAGTCTCTTAATTAAACATAACTAGAATGGATATCAACCTATTTATTTGGTATTTATCTCCTTCATCGTCATATTTAAGAAGAAAAATAATAATATGGTTTTTCAAAGTTTGGTCAGCTCATGTTGAATTAATATTGTTATATGCAATTATAACACACGTTATTACTATTTAATTGATGTCTTCAAAATCTAAGACCATATCTTGATTTATTTATATTTATTCCTTTCAAATTGAGTTACATTCTTACTTTCAGAAATAAAATTTGACTATGATTTACTAATGATCTTTGGTTTAACTCAAAAGAGTAAGAGTTCAAAGATTCATGCATAATATTTCTCAAATTTGTTGTATTGTTTATTTGTTTTCAGCGATTTGATGCAAAATCAAGAAACTAAGATTCAAAAGCTCCTACTTTGACAAAATAACAAAGTAGACTATCACTAAAACATTAAATATACCATGTTATACACTTTTTTATACAATGAATAATAATAACACTTGGTTTTTCCAAAATATAATAGAGACATTAATATAACTTGGTTAGCTCTCAATAATTTGTTTTCAATTTCTGATGATTTTCAATGTAGCCAAAAAAAGAGCCAATTTCTGATGATTTTCATCAATATATATCCTACAGATACAAGCCAATGAGCGATTAATCTGCATCAACAATTTATAGTCTTTATAAAGAGATTTTAAAATGAAGTAGGCATGTCTCAATTTTTGTTCCTATGCTCTTTTTCCATCACACGTCGTTTGTTATTATGGTGAAGTCGCAATATAGAATAATAGAATCGAACTCAGATTATTTTTCACTTTTTTCATTAATCAAATATTCACCATATTCATCGTTTTCCATTATTTATACATGAAAGATCACTGTTTAAATTGTTTTTCAATTTGATACAAAAAAAATTTCGCTTTATCAAGTGACTTTACTGATCCATGTAGAAGTTAAGCTACAATATGTTCTACCAAACTTCAGAATAGATAAAACATATACATCAAGGGTCTCGTGTACCACATTTAAAGAAGACATCCGTTAAATCTAACAAAGAGAAAAAGAAAAAGAAAAGGCCTACTTAGCTTTTTGAAAATTAGCAAACATTAATGTTTCTTAATTTATTAAGGATTTCCCTAGCTATAACCGATTAACGAACACTGATTTTTTTTTTTTAGCAAATCATCTAATAGCATTGAAAAAAAAAGAATGTGATTACCGATTTAGAAAGGGTAATCTCATCGTCTGCTTGATTGTCTTCAAGCTTCTTATTTGTTGCTCTTTTTTTTAATGCTTGTCGAATTCTTTTTGCATGTGTCTAGTTCTCACATTCCCATAGTTACTCTTTTTCTGTACCACAAGCAACGAACTAATTAAAAAATAACAAAACAATAATTACAAAACAAATTATGAAATTATATTCAAATATGATAGGTTTTCATGATATCGTGCCAAAATAAGACACTACAAACTATGTGTGATATCAAATCCACATCGGAAACATGTAAGAAAATAGTAATGATGTTGATACTATGTTCACTCAATTTGCAGAAATATTGATGGGATTTTAATAACAGTATACAATGTTCACTCGATATCAGCTATGACTTAGCCAATGTATTTATAGAGAAATTATTTGCAAATTCAAACAAGGCAACAAATTAAATAATACTTCAGACTTTCCTACATGTAGAATGAATATTGAAATATTTTGTGTACTTTTTAACTTCATCTTTAAAAAATGCACAAACCTGTTTATTTGTTAATAGTACGCCCTAAATCTGGAGTAATATCGCTAGCAAACAAGTAGGAATTACACACCTCACAAGAAAATAAGTACGGAAATCTACTCAAATATGCCTTCACAATCTTCTCGAACATAGCTAACATTCTCAACCAAATCAATATCCATGTCGGTTTCTTCACAATCTTTCCTAACAAAGCGAACTTTCGTAAAAGGATCATCTGTCTCTAACTCATAATAGCCTCTTGGTGGTGCTTTCATTACAACATACCAATTAGAATGGTCATTCTCTCTAGAATAAAAAACTTGTTTTGCTTAAGACACAAGGATATATGGATCTTTTATAAATGAAGCTTGATTTTGTTGTAAATTCACAAGAGTGAATCCATCTTCGACCTTCACTCCATTTCCTATATTTGTCCAGTGACACTTGAATACGAGAATATAAAAACCATGATAGTCTAGCAAGATTATGTCTGTCACAATCCCATAATAAGTGACCACATCAACTCTTCGAGAAATATCTTTTGCACTTTCCCTACACACGGTAGTCGCATCGTAAGTGACTCCGTAGTTTTGGGTTTCTCTTTCAATGTCTTTTGTATGAAAAAGTTGTCTATTAATTATATAACCTTTATAGGACAATCCATTACTACTTGGGCCAAAAGCAATCCATCTTAGTATTTCATCACTCGTTGATTGAAAAGGTACCTGGAATCAAATCGTTTTACATAAATTTTGTAGTAAAAAGGAATTTTTTTGTCCATGGAAGGATAATTAAAATTAAACTAACCTTCTTTTTAATCCAATCTGAAAAATTATTTGTATGTTTTTTCCACAGCAACGTCGCATTTTTTTTCCAAATGCATATCAGAATTTTGTAACCCCTCCAAATGCATACTGATGTTTAAATAATTTTACCCAAGTTATACTCAACATCAAAAATTTATTAAAAAGATAAAAAATATATATTATGTACTTACTCTAAGTATGGTTCCACCACAGCTATATTCATTAACACAGCCAAATGAGAAATATCTTTTTCATTCGATGACAATGTAATTGTCTTCGGTTTTAAAGACGTCCTTCAAGTATCGCTTTGTTTTCATAATCTTCATTTCAGACTTCTTTTCCCTCCGTTCGTACTTTCTTTTGCAGAATTCACTAAAAAATCTCATTGATTCTTCTGTAAGATAAGATTCTGCAATACACCCTTCAGGTCGTGCATAATTCCTTACATAATCTTTAATCGTCTTCATATACATTTCAAAAGGTTACATCCAACGAAAATGAACCGCACCACATAATTGCGCCTCTCTTCCGAGATGAATTGTCAAATGTACCATTACATCGAAAAAGGAAGGTGGAAAATATCTTTCGAGTCCACGTAAAATTTCAACAATCTCATCATTAAGTCACCTCAATGTCTCTCTTTCAAGAACACATTGAAATATTTGATTGTAAAACGAATACAAACGAATTATTAGTGTTTTAAATTTTTTCGGTAACAAATCTCTATCCGCAACAGGTAACAATTGTTGCATTAGGACATGATAATCATGTGACTTTAACCCACTAAGTTTGCACTCTTCTAATGATACAAAACTTTTGAAATTTGAGCAATAACCATCGGGACCTTTAAAATCATGTAACCTTTTACAAAATATTTTTTTTCGGACAATGACAACGTATATGGAGCCGGTGGTAGATATGTTCTATTCCCACGAGGTTGTGCATAAAGACTTTGTTGAATCCCCCATTCCTCCAAATCCTTCCTTGAATTAATTCCATCTTTCGATTTACTGTCATGCAACATCGTGCTTATTAGGCTTTCAGCGACATTTTTCTCAACATGTATCACATCTAAATTATGTCGCAAAGGAAGTTCCTACAAATATAGATAATACAACAATTTATTAACTTTTATATTGTTAGGTCTATTAAAAAATGAATTAGTACTAACCTCCCAATACGACAAATCAAAAAAGATTGATTTTTTTCACCTTAATAGCTCTTTTTCCCTACCATCTTCGTCTTCTTTACTGTGAGTACTCTTCCCCTTCCTCTTTTTACTTTTTAACTTCTTACTCAACTCTGTCTTTAGCTTCTTCTTACTCATCCTTGTTTTTGTTGCTTCATTCTTATCTTTTCCAAAAACATTTGGAAAACAATTCAAAATAGTAGAAATTTTTCATCCCATTAGAATTCTAGGCTTATTATCATCCTATACAGTGTTATCAAACCAAGTGTTTTGTTTTCTCCATGGATGTGAAGGGTCTAGAAACCTTCTATGTCTAATATAAACACTTTTCTGACAATGCTTCAACCATTGATGATGAGTGTTAATACCGCATAATGGACAAGCTTTTTCGCCTTTTACACAACATCCTACAAGATTTCCATAGGCTGGAAAGTCGTTTATTGTCCATAGTAAAATTGCTCTTAAATTAAAAACTGATTTACTGAATGCATCATATATATCAATTCCATTATTTAATAAATAATTTAAGTCTTCTATCAATGGCGCCCAGTACACATCAATATCATTTCCAGGTTGCTTTGGTCTAGGAATTGTTAATGTTAGCATCATATTTTTTTTTCATACATAACATAGGCAAGAGATTATATGTCACAAGCATTATTGGCCAACAACTATATTTGGAGCTCATCGAGGCAAATAGATTGACACCATCTGAAGCAAGACCAAGTCTGATATTGCGTGGATCGGATGAAAATGATTTCCACCTCTCATCCACTGCATTCCATGTTACAGAATCTACAGGATGTCGCATTTTTTCCATCATTGCTTTTGTTGTTGAAATGCCTCCTTAGATCTTCTGCCAATTGTTGCGATCTATACATTCTCCTAAATCTTGGAATGATTGGAAAATACCTCAACACTTTAGCTGGAACACCTCGTACAATCTCCTTAGTGTCCTCATTTATCTTCCATCTCGAAGAGTTACATTTCAGACAACTTTCTAAATCTTGTAACTCTTTTCTAAAAAGACAACAATCCTTCTTACAAGCATGAATCTTTTCAAATCTCATGTCAAATACTTTGAGAATTTTTTTTACATCTTACAAAGTCTTAGGAAGTACATTACTCACTGGCAACAACAGCTGTAGTACCTTCAAAAGATTATCAAAACCATTATCGGATAATCCAACCTCACATTTAAGATTATACAAAGCAGTGATGGTGGATAGTTTAGTTTGATCTACACAATCAGGATATAAGAGGGTTTCTGCATCCTCTAAATTCTTAAGTAATTCATTCTCACATTTTTGAACATTCTCGTCTTTATTAACATTAGTAATAAAAGCATGATTCGTAAAATCTTCATCTTAAAAATGAATAGCTTTAAGTAGATCAAATGTATTGTCCAACTTCATGTCTAAGCCCACATTTAATTGTTCTCCATGATGATACCAATTAGTACTGCTCTTGTACATAGGATCCAGCCCCCTTATAATTAAATGCTCAACAATAACGTCATCATCTTATCGACTAATATTTCGGCAATCTAAACAAGGGCATAAAAGTTTCTCCACATTCTTATATTTCTCTTTGCAGCATCTACGAAGCTTCTTGCCTCTTGTGAGCACTCTTTGGAAGTTCTATAATGAAAAAAAAATGAACATATTAGTTGAGTTTTAACATCAAATATTTTTATTTTCTAAAATTAAACACAGTTGAGAATTTTGAATTATCTATTTACCTGCGTAAATAAACCCAATCTTTTTCCATCGACATACAATTTAGGATACATACGGGAAGAAAGAGTGCTCAAGCTCCAAAACTACATAGAAAAAAATTGCTACAGCATAAAGCACATTAAATTCATATCAACGTCATCAACCTCAACTGCTCATTTGCTATTCCTGCACTCTGCAATTATTATTATTATTATTCTCAGACCAAACGGTAACAACCGTGGTGAGATCTCATTCCTAGGTAGTAGAAAAGCCTACATACTCTCTTGTGTAAGAATTATTCTAGGCTTATGTGGGTCTTCCTACAAAGCAGGGGTACTTCAAATATATGAAGAACTGCACATTGATACGTATGGGGTGCGGGGGTGAGGCGAAATATGTATGGGGTGCACCACGAGTCTTGTCCCCATATTTCGTGGAGGGGGTGCGGTGCAGTGCGGAAATTTGGGTGCGATAAGGACAGAAATGTAATATTTTTTTATGCCTTTTATACTTGCATTTGGAGGATCGCTTACATTTTGTTTACATTTTTTGGCTTTTGAATTAGGGTGTCACGAGTCTTGTCACCATATTCGAAAGGCTTGTTTGGGTTTTGAATGGTCGAGATTTATGTATTCACTATGATTTTCACTTTTCTTTATTATTGAAATATCTTCCTTCTACTTATTACAAAATATGTAGGGTATGATTCTTAATTTTTCATTTAAACACTAACAATAATAAAAATAATTTATTGTAATTTTACGATACATTCTAGTTTGTCAAACATAATTTTTTTCTTGTGATTAACAACGTATGAACATCGAGTTTAATGAATATGATCTATCAACTTTGTAGATTCTATGGCGATTGAAAACAATGTAATGTAATGTTTACTTGTCGTTATAGTATGTGATATTACATGTAGAAACCAAAATCAAATTCATCAAACTACAACTGCACAAAACAAATCTACACAACGATAAACAATCAAATACAAAGGTAATGCTTGTGGTCTGCGATGCTACAGATCTGAAGCACTTGGGGTCAATTTTGAATTTTTTTTTAGTTGATAATTTAATGTTTCCTCCATTTCAAAACTTTATTAGTTCATAGCTGAATTAACTGTTCAATAAACAAACTGAGAAATTAATTTTATATTTACGAACTGAGAAATTAAGTTCAGTGTAGTCAAGGCGAAAAAGCCCCAAAAGCCTCAGGCTGGCGCCTAGCGCTTTTTGGCGCCTGGGGCTTTTTTTGGTGCCTTAAGCATGACTTTTGCTGATTTGCAGCAAAAAAAGTGCACCTTTTCAAATGATGAAAACTCAAATTTTGACATAAATTATGTACGTATAAATTCAATATTGATGACCAAACTGCTGTTTTAAAAAGTGCACCTTCAAAACTATTTTTAAAAAAACTGCATCTTTTCAAAACTAATTAAAAAAAACTACATTTCATACACTGCATATTAAATTTTACATTCAATTTTATAAACTGCATTTCATAATTCATACCCATAAAAACTGCATTTCATATTCATACACTGCATTTTAGGTTAAAAAAACTGCATATTAAATTTTACATTCAAATTCTATAATTCTTATTCAATTTTTAACTTACACAATTAAAGTAAGCTAAAATTTGCGAACTGCATATTGAAATTTTGCATTTTAAAAATATTTTAACAACTGCAAATTTTAAAAGCTGCATATTGAAATTAAAGTGACGATATCATTGGTAAAACCATTATGCTCCAGTTTTTTTTTTTTTTTTTTTTTTTTTTTTTTTGTAGTTTTTGTTTCATGTTTTATTTCGTACAAAAACATAAATTTTAAAATGTATGCTCCGTAGAGTATTAGAGTGACGATTGGTTTTCAACTATGCTTCCCAACATACATTGCGAAATGAAGAACTACAATATTAGGTGGATAGATGCAAGAATCTCACTAAATGGAGTATTTTATGTATAACTTTTTGGCCACATGGCTATTACAGCATGTTGAAAATGAAGTTCTACATAAAATCATTTATGATATAAAAGCGCTTATAAGGTGTATTCACAGACGGTGTTATTGGACGTGTTTTTTATACACGGCCTTTCAAACACTTGACTTCTGCAACATTTTTTTTTTGGTAGCCATGCAAGTCTCAAACTAACTTCTGCAGCATACTGAGCTGGAAGCTCTATATAAAAGCACTCAACTAATGTATTCTTAGAGCATTTTAGTTTGGTATATCATACAATGGTAATGCATGTATAGGTACCATTTTTTTTTTAACATTTTAGTATTTCATTGTGTGGTACAAGCTTATATACAATGTTGAAGTGATAAAACATGGAAAATAATGTTAGATGTAGCATAACGGTTGCGCAAAATGTACAAAAATATAAAACTGAGTACCAGGTTTGTTAATTCTGTCATCAACTTGGTAATGATGCTGATGTCAAAGCCCATATTAATAAGAGGCACAAAAAGATTAGTGTACTACTTGGACGATATGTGACACAGGTACGTGATGACACCATATTTATTTTTAGTTATTTTCTTTGTGCCTTTTTTCCTAATATTTCTCTTATCTCCATTATTTAATTAACTCTGTATTGATTATACAAGGTGCTGGAACTACCACTATTCAACATGTCATTTTCCTCCTACTTGCTGCAAGTTTGCATACATAGGTATTTTCTTATACATACTTACAATGGTTTAACCCACGCACCCATCAAATTAACTTCTTTTGTTTTTATTCATGCATGGTTAATCTGTACAAGTGATTGGTTGACTTTATTATTTCCCTTTTCTTTTTTTATTTTAACACATGACTCTTCCTCCTAAGTTATTTTCCAAATTCACCATTGGTAGTATAGTTAAATATAAATGTGACCATTACATTTTTCCATTATTCATTTCCATTTTTCCTTCACTCATTTCCATTTTTTTGCTCAAAAGAGTAACCGACCTAAACAAAGCTTTATATATATTTAGCAAACTATTTGAAAAAAGCAAAACTTCATGATAAGGATTAAATTTAGTCAGCATTGGTATAAATAGAATTTGCTTAAAATATTCACCTTGGTAGTTGTAATTGTCTACATAACCATTCTTAGATAAACAAAGTTATATGTATGTGTTAGATCGAAATTTGGACCTAACACCCAAATTGTTATGAACAGTAGAGAATTTCAAATGAAGTACAAGGAAAAAGAAAAGAACACTCAGAATTTATAGTGGTTCGGCGTTAACGAGCCTACGTCCACTTTATATCTTATTGATTATGCTTTAAAAGCTAATACAACAGTGATTTCTCTCAATATTTCAGTAGTTTGACAACAATGGCGGATTCAGTACTCAATATTGCCAAAAGGATCCCGAAAAATGCCAAGCTCTGGGCTATTTATAGCTGATTTTGTCAGGCGGATCGTGGGCACGTGGCACGAATCCCGAGAGTATCGGATCGCATCGCCACCCTTGAAGAAACAGTCAAATTAGCTGTTGTGGACAGGTGTCGTGATCTGCTTGAAAATCGGATCGTGCAGATGGGGAGAATTGGTCCAGATGACGGTTGGGGACACGTGTCGCCAGATCCGTGCGATTCGGATCGCTGAAGACTAGCTCGCGCTTGAACAGGTCTGAGAGTTCGCCATGCACCAGGGGATCGGATCGGTTCGCTCGGGGTATCAATGTGAGCTTGGATCGGATCTCCCAGCTACGTCGTTCGCTGATGAGATGGGGCGATCCGTAGATACGCGATCCGATATTTGGGCGAGACGATGGTGCGCGATTCGATGTCGGGCGAAACGATGATGCGCGATCCATTCCTTCATGTTCTCAGATACTGTGGTTTCCTGCTTTCCCCTTACGAATGATCCTGGGTGGCTTGATCAAAAAGTGAGCCAACATTTTGCCCCCTCGAAGTATGTTTTATCGATGATGGAACATGCTTCGAAGATTCTAATTTACCTTCTCCTGAAGGGACGTAAATCAACTGTCGCTTTGGTTCAAATCAACACATGTATGAATCGAATCGCCATAGGGCGCCACGGTCCGATTTGGTCATGCGCTCGTCTCGTGCTGAGTACCTAGGCCTTTGTGCGAAACGGGGCGTATTTTCCTTCGAGCCGTGTCGGGCTTTGAGTTTTGTGGGCCATCGTTTCAAGGCGGTCCGTGGGCTTCTATGCGATTCAAGCTTTGGATCGTGGCCTGCATGGTGCTTCGTGGACCGAATAAGACAAAGAAAGGGAGACAAACGGTCACCCTCTTTGCCTATATAAGCCGACCCTCTCCTCTTCATTCCCCTTCTTATTTCTTTCTGCCGAATCGTCTCGCGTTATCGAAGAACGAACCCAAATTTTCCAAAACTTCGAAAATTCAAGTATTCTCTTAGTTTTTAGAAAGGTAACTTCATAGAAAACATTCTCATTTGTTAACGCAACACTTTCTTGAATTCTTACGACCGATTCGAGGGAGAGACAGTGGAAATCCGCAAATTTTCTGAAGAAATCACCAAATTGCCATGGCCATCGGGTGTAGAGCTCGGAATTCGAGGATGGGAAGGAGAGGAGAGGAGGAAAACGAAGGAGGCAGAAGGAGAAGGAAAGCCGACTCGGATCGTGGTCAAAGATAGAAGACGAACGCGAGTGGCGAGACGACAGATCGAGGTGGCAGCGAAGGGACGGATCGTGGGAGTCGCAACGGTTCATGAAGGGGCGATCCCATCGCCCGGCGATTCGATGGGGGGCGATTCCCCTGCTCCGCGAGTCGAAAGGGGGGCGATCCCTATGCTTCGCGATCCGTTTTACAGCTAACGATACGAAGAAATTTCAGACTTTAATCAATGTCCTGTCACCATAAAACTCTGAACAGTTAGGCTAGAGCCGCGACGTTGGACTTTCTGGACTAAATGACCTCATGATTTGATTGCATATGACAACTAACGACTTCTGATAACCTTGACTGCTTTCATGCTTTATTTTTATTTTTTTTTGAAAATGCGCACACACAAGCACACACACCGGCACTTGCACACACGGGGGACGGGTAGTGTTAATCTTATTGTTCATATTTTCTCGTCCTAGCAGCAATGTCGAACGATCACTCTTCCTCAAGATCTGTAGCAGAAGCGGAATCTGAGACTCTGGAACAGTATAATCCTGAAATTCCCCCAATCAATCCGGGGGGTGAAGATTCTGGATCTGAGTACGAAGCCACAGAATCAGATCCGACAGAAAGTACTTCATCCAGCAATAACTCTGAGACTGATGAGCGAGCTCCTGACGAAATCCCAGGCGCACTCGGGATAGATAAATTCTCTGATTCTTTAGCGTCAAAGCTTGACGAAATAAAGCTTAAGAGAATCTTCTTAAGACACGGCATTCCTTGGGACGATGTCTTGACGCCCGGAAGCGAAGATAGACCCCACTTAGCACCGGAAGGGTATATGGCGATTAGTCGAACAATGTGTCTAGTTGGAGCTATCCCTCCGTTCCCTCCGATTGCCATCGAAATTTTAAGACGACTGGGCATCGCTCCGATGCAGCTCCATCCAAACGCCTACGCATCATTATATACCTTGTACATTGCATATGCGGAGATCTTACATGCCGAACTTAAATTTAGAGATTTGACGTTCTTCTTTCTTTTCAAGCACCGTTCTTCGGCAACTCCAAACTTCTCCTTCTTTGAGTCGGTGGCGAATAGGAAGGTTTTATACGATGGGTACAGCAATATAGGGGACCCTAAATCGGACTGGTTTTATATAAAGAGACAGGCTGGATGCTCACGAAGATGGCTTAAATCAAGTAAGATTTGATCACATAATCGAATATCTTGCTCGAGGAGTCTGAGTACTAACATTCTTCCGCTTTTTCCTTTGTTTCGAACAGATCATGTCTTCCCGAAAACGGAGGGTCCTCTATACAACAATCGATTATCCATTCTTTCACAAAGCAGATCCGACTTTCTAAGGATCAAAAAATGCATTACTGACGACAATCTCCATAAGCATCGCCTCCTAGACAGAAGATTTGGACTTGGCAGCGGCGGCAAACCCTATAGTACTTGCCCCCAACAGAGGGAGAGGGAACTTCACGAGCGGTAGAAACAACTAAATTTCGCAAAAGTCCTTCTCCGATAGTCATCCAAGACGATGAAGACTTGAACATATACAGAGGGGATGAGTCCCGTGGTGATGTGTCGAAAGAAATCCCTACCACTGCTCCAATGGAAACTGTTGCTGACGATGACTTGACAGAAGAACAGTTATTTGACGAGCTGAATAAAATCCCTCTACCCGATATTGAATATACTGAAAAAGACTTCGGCGAGGAGCCTTTCTTTTCTGCTCCCGAAGAGGCGATTGCTTCAACAAGGGGACGAGAAATGGGTCAGATGAGCCTGTCTCCAGGCCCGGGTCTGTTTGGGGGAATTATATGGGATGCACACCTCACACACACTGTCTGACCTTGCACTCTAACTTCGCGGGTATTCAAAGTTTTAATATACTCTTTTCTTTTTTGCAGGAATGATGTCCCGCAGGAAATCTTATTCGTATCGTTCTCTCCGCGAGGGCACACCCAGCCTTCGTCCGGATACTGAGCGCTCTCACGGTCCTCCTCATAGGCCGAGTTCCTCGCAACCTCGATCTCCACCCAAATCAACCTCTACCAGGCCTTCGAGTCATATGACAATTCCGACCGGGGGAAAGAAACTTCCAAAAGAGTTGACTCCTCCAAAGAGTGCGCCTTCCCACAGTCGGTCGTCCAAAAGGCGTCACGAATCCAAAGATAGGGACAGAGATTCATCCAAAGAAACTGAGAAAGAGAGAAGTGACATTGTCGCCACCAGCCAACCAGAGTTAGCTGCCCCCGGATCACGGGACTACGTCCATGGTCCTGAGATCCAAGGTAGGCTGGAAAAGCTGCGGGAACAATTTCCAGGAATGTTCTTTGACAGGATGGTCTTTGTTCCTGCCTTGGAACCGGTCCCTAAAAATTGGGATGATGAAGTTATCGGACACATCCAGCACGCAGCCAGGCAATATGAAATGATGAAAAAGCACGCAATCAATCTTTTGGAAGTCGTCCGAACACTTGAAATAGAAGCTCACAGATTTAAAGCAAAACTTGAAAACAACGAGAGAGCTAGGACAAAATTGGAGAAGGATCTGGAAGATGCTCAGGCCCAGCTTGCTTTAGCACGGAGGGATGCTGAGAGTTATAAGACTGAATTAAAGAATGCCAAACAGCGCTTTCATTCAGAACTGGACTCCAATAGCCAAGAAAAAATGGCTTTAAAGAAGGAGGTTGAAGATCTAAAAATGGCCAACGTCGAGTGGAAAACAGCACAAGGCCATTTTGAAGCTGAGAGGGCTGCTTGGGAGGCGGAAAAAGCGAGTCTAAAAGAAAGTTTGGCTCTGGCTGAAGCAGAAAAGGTGATTTTGAATGACCAGGTTGCGGATGCGGAGAGACGGGCAGCTCTTGCCGAACAGAACGTTGAGAGCGCCATTGAAATGGCCACTGCTTCTAACAACAAACTCCTTGCAAGAGAGAAAGAGATTGAGGGGTTTGAAGAGATGATTTTTGATTTCCTCGGCCAAGTTCTCAAAACTCGCAACATCTCATGGATCCCGGATTACCATGTTACTTTGGCCAACTTATGGGATGCCATCGTGGAGGGCGAAAAATATAGACTGGGTGTCGAAGAGATCTACGAGGATGAATTGATGAGGAGCATCCTAAGAGACAACGAGCCCGAGGACCTGGCAGAGGGTCGTCGCCTAATCCTGGCGGAAATGGAAAAGGAGAGAACCTTGGCTAAAGGTAAAAGCAAAATTGACGAAGGTTCCAGTTCCGCCGCGAAGCCTAAAACCTCCGAAGTTGAGGAGTACCATCCTGATGATCCGTTCATCCCTTTGGGCCTAACTCCCATGGTTGTTGGACCATCCGGAACTACTCAAGAGGGAGCATCTGCTTAAGGTATCTCTCTCTTTTCCCCGCAATTTGCTAAAGCAGTTGCGAATTGTCGTCGTCTGGCAGAACAACCAATTGAATTAGTAATGTGTGTCTCTCGTAATGCAGGTGGCGAGCCCGTCGACAAGGGTGCTGAAAAAGAGAGAGAAGTGGAAAAGGAGACTGCCCTGCCGGGTGCTGGTATTGATGTTTCAGAGCGGGTCGAGGTCACAACAGTAGAAGGAAGCATCCCGGTGCCTAGCACCGATGTACCCAAAGATGCTGAGACTATCGAAGCTTTAAAAGACTTGGATGGTCGTCATGTGGATGACGAAGAGGACATCACCGGCACCAAAAAGGTCGACGATGATGATGATGACGAGGAGCCCCTGGCTAGCCGGAAAGCCAGACAAGAGAAAGAGTTGGCTTCAAAGAAGGTGGGGGATGAGGCTTTGGACGTAGTCCCTCTAGCAGAATTCGATCCCAAAACTGGGATGGTTCTGAAAATCCAGCCCAAGTCCATCAGCCGGCAGCTTCACTTCGCAAACCCTGATGACTTCCCGGCTTCCCTCTCCAGTAGAAGCAAGAGAAAAGAGGTGGAAGAGGAGACCTCAGAGGAGTCGGATGTTCCCCTTGTAGACAAGCGGAAGAGGAAAAAGGGGGATCCATCTGAAGCCGACAAGGAGAGGCTGGAGAGGCAGAGGCAAGAGAAGAAATCAAAGCGTAAATAGGATGTTTGTAGTTTGTTGGTATTTTGTCTTTAGGTTTTCCACTGACCAGGAAATGTAATTGTGAGACTGGTCCTCACTTTTGTTTCTAGGTTGTTTTTCACTTTGACGATTCGTAGTACATAAACAAGGATTTATCTCTTCTTACATCATTGTGTACCTGTATTCATAGAAACTTTCCATGTTTAGTCGTTAGCCAACTATTGATAATTATAAATCAGTCAATCAACAGGAAGAAGAATGTTCATGCTATGTTACACTGTTGTATCAAAGTTTAGTGTTTGCATATGAGTGCCTGGTGCCCCCCAATCAGTTGTTACCGTAGCATCTGACTGGGGTTTACTAGGGATTGATTAGTACTGTCGGCAAGTTGCCCCCTATTTCTGAATACGGGGGTATAAGAGATTTCATGGGATAACAGTAGTTCAGTCAGCCCTTGTTCCTTTAGCAGGGAATAAGTTCCTTCTCAGCGCTCAATCGGAGACGCTTTTATACTCTCTCTCTCTCTGGAGAGTTAGAGTTCGAACTCAGCAATTCACTCGCTCCCTGATCCTTCAGCGGGAAAGGAGCTCTTTCTCAGCGCTCAATCGGAGACGCCTTTATACTCTCTCTCTCTCTCTCTGGAGAGTTAGAGTTCGAGCTCAGCGATTCACTCGCTCCCCGATCCTTCAGCGGGAAAGGAGCTCTTTCTCAGCGCTCAATCGGAGTCGCCTTTATACTCTCTCTCTCTGGAGAGTTAGAGTTCGAGCTCAGTGATTCACTCGCTCCCCGATCTTTCAACGGGAAAGGAGCTCTTTCTCAGCGCTCAATCGGAGACGCCTTTATACTCTCTCTCTCTCTGGAGAGTTAGAGTTTATGCTTAGGCAGCACCGATCATGGTACACCGCCGTTATTCGTGGATGTCGATTTTCGTGTCCTTTATACTCTCTCTCTACTCTGGAGAGTTAGAGTCACGGATCATGTAGTCTGCAATCATGCATTCTCATCAAACTCACCCTTGATGTGTACTTTAACCCGTGCTCCGTGGATTAAAGCTAGTCGGACAAGTAGTTGGAGCCTTTGCCCAAGCTTTGGGTTCCTCTGATTAGTTTACGAGAGGAACCGTTGGCACCAGACTTCGGGTACCTGCATTATTCACATTGATTTTTCATAAGCAAATAAATAAAGATGCAATAAAGGTAAATGTCACACAGTATTTTTATAGTGGTTTGGTCGAATCATGACCTACGTCCACTTTATAATCTCTTGCTTTAAGGAATTAGACTGTTCTAGGCAAGTCATGCCCTGTACATAGTTTTTTAACAAAGCAAAAGAATAAATTTGAAACTTCTCATGTTAAATATGGCCGTAAATGTTGGGCATTCCACACTCTGGGGATTTCCTTTCCATCTACGGTTGCCAGCTTGAAGGTTCCGTTATCAAGCTTGCTGAGAATAGAGTACGGTCCTTCCCACTTCGCTCCCATATGAGTTGGGGGTGGAAAGACACGTTTCAGAACCAAATCTCCGGGTTCCCAGGTTCGGGCTCGGACCTTTTTGTTGTAATATCGGGCGACCTGTTGTTTGCATCTTAGGGCACGCAGGTCTGCTTCATCCCTCTTTTCTTCGATCATATCCAGGGATTCAAGGAGCAATTCATTATTGGTCATTGGATCATAATAGGTCACCCGATGAGAAGGTACCTTTATCTCAACCGGGATGACTGCTTCCGTTCCATAAGCAAGGGAGAACGGGGTATGTCCTGTTGCCGATTTATATGTCGTCCTGTAGGCCCATAGTGCCAAGGGCAATTCATCAGCCCACATGGCTCTAGCCCGCTTCATTCTTCTTTTTAGAATGGTCTTAATTACTTTATTTGCAGCTTCGATTTGCCCGTTTGATTGTGGGTGTGCCACGGAGGTGTACCGATTCTCGATGTGGTATTTTTGGCAGAAGTTTCTGAATTCAGCACTATCGAATTGAGTCCCGTTGTCTGTTATCACAATCTTTGGAATCCCAAATCGACAGATGATGTTTCTCACGATGAAGTTGATCACTCGTTTAGTTGTGATTGTAGTTAGTGGTTCTGCCTCGACCCACTTAGTGAAATAATCTACGGCCACAATAGCGAACTTTGCTCCGCCCCTTGCTATGGGGAGACTTCCTATGATATCAATTCCCCACATAGCAAATGGCCATGGACTCATCATTGTTTTTAACTGGCTTGGAGGCGCTCTAGGTATCTTTGAAAATCTCTGGCACGCATCACATCGTCGTGCATATCTTACTGCATCCTTGTTTATGGTAGGCCAGAAATAACCATGTCGCAATACCTTTTTTGCCAAAGTTTGCCCTCCAGTGTGGTCGCCACATTCGCCTTCGTGGACTTCTTGCAGCACACGTTTGATGTCATCGTGGGCTATACACCGAAGGAGGGGCATTGAAAACCCTTGTCTATAAAGAACTCCGCCTTGCAGTACGTATCGGGCGGCTTTACGAATCACTTTACGCCTCTCGCTTTTCTTGGTCGGAAGCGCTCCATCCATTAGGAAATTCTTTATAGGGGTCATCCAAGACTTCCTTTCTGGTTCCGTCTCTAGTACTAGGTCGATTTCCATCTGATCAATGCTAGGGGACCGGAGTACTTCAACGGGGGCTAGCCCAATCACTTCAGGATCGTTAGAACTAGCCATCTTTGCCAACTTGTCTGCCTGCTGATTTTCTGACCGTAGAATATGAGATATGCTGTAGTGATCAAACTTATTCAGCAGTTCTTTCACTTTCTTTAAGTATAGAATCAATCTTGCACTTTTAGCTTGGAATCTTCCAGTGACTTGATTCACAACTAACTTGGACTCGTAGAAGATGTTCAGCTTTGTGACTTCTAATTCCTTTGCAATCCTTAATCCGGCTATCAGAGCTTCATATTCAGAATCGTTGTTAGTGGCCTGAAACTCCATTCGGATGGCATAGGTTATCAATCGTTTCTCGGGGGTTTCAAGTACTATTCCAGTGCCGGATCTTTCGTCGTTCCTAGCACCATCAGTATATAATCTCCGAGCATTAGGATCGAAAAGTAACTTTGAGGGTTCCACTTCTTCGTTTGCTACATCTTCTTCAGGAACAGTGAATTCTGCTATGAAGTCGGCTATCACTTGCCCCCGAATTGACCGTCTGGGCTGAAAGTTCAAGTTGAATTGACTTAACTCTATGTTCCATTTGAGTAACCTTCTAGATGCCTCCGGTCTCTGTAAAACTTGCTTGAGTGGATGATCAGTGTATATGGTGATAGGATGTGCCTGAAAGTAGTGCCAAAGTTTTCTGGAGGCAATCAGTAAACTATACGCCAGTTTCTCTACCCGTGGATAATTACGCTCTGCTGCTGTCAATTTTTTGCTCACATAATACACAGGTCTTTGGACCTTATCCTCTTCCCTTACCAACGCTGAGTTGATCGCATGGGATGACACTGCCAAATACACGAATAAATCCTCGTGATCTATTGGTTTAGATAGAATGGGAGGTTTCTCCAAGTGCCTGAGCAAATTCTGAAACGCTTCCACGCAGTCAGGTGTCCATTTAAAGTGGCGTTTTCCTCGCTTTATTAATTCGAAGAATGGGATGCACTTATCCGTAGCCCTGGAGATAAATCTGCTTAGTGCGGCCACTTTTCCGGCAAGGCTTTGCACATCCCTAATTTGCCTAGGTTCCTGAATGTTTCTGATTGCCGCGATCTGGTCTGGATTAATCTCGATACCGCGCGAACTGACAATGAATCCCAAGAATTTTCCAGAAGCAACACCGAATGAACATTTGGTTGGATTGAGTTTCATTCCATACTTTCGAAGAATGCCGAACATCTCTGCCAAGTCAGTAGTGTGTTCAGAGGATTGCTTGGATTTAACCAACATATCGTCGACGTATACTTCCATGGTTTTCCCGATTTGGTTATAAAACATTCTGTTGACCAAACGTTGGTACGTAGCGCCTGCGTTCTTCAAACCAAAGGGCATTACTACGTAACAATATAATCCTAGATCGGTGATAAAACTAGTATGCTCTTGATCTGGAACATGCATTGGAATTTGGTTGTATCCTGAATAAGCATCCATAAATGAGAGAAGCTCGTGACCTGCCGTCGAGTCTACCAACTGGTCAATTCGAGGTAATGGGAAACTATCTTTTGGACAAGCTTTGTTCAAATCCGAGAAGTCGATACACGTTCGCCACTTCCCGTTGGCCTTCTTTACCAGGACTGGATTCGAAATCCAGTCTGGGTAGGTTGAATCTCTGATAAACCCATTACTCTTTAGCTTTCCAACCTCTTCTTTCAAGGCAGCGGACCTCTCTGGGCCCAGCATTCGCCTTTTTTGCTTTACTGGAGGATGTTTGGGGTTAATGCTCAAAGAATGGCTCATGATTGATGGGGATATCCCGCACATGTCCGCGTGGGTCCAAGCAAATACATCCAAGTTGTTCTTTAAGAAATTCGTCAATTCTTCTGCAAGATTCGGACTTAACTGGGATCCAATCTTAAGGACCTTCTCCGGGTCACTGTCATTGATTGGTACATTCACAGTTGCCTCGTTGGGAGTCGCCATTCTGCCCCCGGGTTCTTGATCCTCTCTGGGATCTTTATCCTCGGGCATCTCTCTGGGCAACTCTCCAACAATTATCCTCTTTGGTTGCTATAAGGTCTCCGCCCCCGAAGGGGGAGAAGTGCCTTTAGTTTCGATATCCCCTCCGTTGCGAAGCAACTTTAGTTCGACAACATAACACGCTCGCGCAGCAACTTGATCCCCTCTGACGATACCAATGCCAGCTTCTGTGGGGAATTTCAATAGCAAGCACCAGGGGGCTATACAGGCTCTGAACTTTGCGAGGGCCGGTCGGCCCAAAAAGGCATTGTATGGCGATTCAACATCCAAAACCACAAAGGGAAGGATTCTCACTCTCTGGCGTTCTCCTTCCCCAAGTGTAACTGGCAACTCTACATAACCCATTGGAGCGGTGGATGCTCCGTTGAATCCACGGATCCATCCTTGGCAGGGTTTCAAGTCCTTTATTTCAAGATTCATCTGGTCAAAGGCCTTTTTGAAAAGAATATTAACGGAACTCCCGTTGTCCACCAGAACCTTATGAACAGTGGCTGGCCCAATGGGTATCGTAATTACAAGTGGATCTTCAGTTGGAGCATGGACTCCGATGCTTTCTCGTTCTCGGAAAACAACGTCATCGGTCATCATCTTCTGCTGCTTCACCGAGATACTGTCCTCGGGGTTGCTACATTCCCCCACCTCGAGGTGTTGTTTGGCTGCATTGACGTATTGATCTAATGCTTTGGAACTGTGCCCAATAAGATAAAGTCCACCGATCACGGTATTGATAACAATATTCTTTCCTTTTTGCTAAGCAGTCGGCCTAGCAGCAAGTTGATTTTGATTCTGATTTGGGGTCTGCACTGCTTGCCCCCTGTCCCTAGGCGTTACTCTGTATTCATCTAGCTTCCCTTCTCGAAGCAGCCTTTCGACTACATCCCTTAGGTGAAGACATTCATTCGTCGAATGGCCGTGGATTTGATGAAAGAGACAAAACTTCCCTGTCTCACGCTCTTTCTCCGTCGACTCTCTAGGAGGTGGCCTCTTATTCTGGAATACTTCGTACGCATCCATGAAGATATTTTCCAGAGTATCACTTATGGGTGTATAACTTTCAAAGGCCCTGGGACGAGTCCTTCTCTGGGAGTCGTTTCCTCGGCCCCTCTTCCGGTTGTTGCCGTTACCATTGTTATTGTTGTTACCTGGCTGGCGACCACCCTGATTCTGATTTCCGACGTTAACTTCAACTTTCCCCGAGCTGTCTCCAGTCTGTTTGATGGCGACATTGCTCTGAATTTCCTCCTTATCTGTTGTTTTAACCTTTCGGTTTGCGTATATCTCTTCCCGGCGTAGATGTACATTGGCTTTCTCATAAAATAACTCTCTGGTATGGGGCGGTTTGCCTGCCAAGTACCTCCCGAATTCAGTGTCCTTATCCACTCCGTCAATCAGTGCCGCGACGATGCCCGGTTCATGAGGGTTTTTAACCTCAGTGGCGGCCAAATTGAAACGATCCAGGTACATCTTTAGACTCTCGCCTGGTCGCTGTTTGACAAGGAATAAATCGATCACGCTTTTTGTCTTCTGTGCGTAGATACGGAATTGTTCTACGAACTTCTCGCTCAGCTCCCTAAAGCTAGAAATCGATATCGCCGGCAGGCGAGTAAACCATAGCAAAGCCACGTCCTCCAGGAATATAGGAAACACTTTACACTTAACCGCGTCAGATGCGGCGGCAGCGGTCATCGACCAAGAGTATCTCATTAGGTGCTGAACAGGATCAGATCTTCCCGCATATCGGTTCATTTGTGGCATGTTGAAACGCCTTGGAAAAATTGCATCCAATATATCGTCAGTAAAAGGGGTATGACTGCGGTCGATCCCCCAATCTTCGTTCCGCTGTCCACGGCTGTCGGCCAGAATCTGGTGAACCATGGCTGCGACATTTGCACTAGTCAAAGGAGGTTCACGGTCAGGGCCTCTGGCCCGACGAGGTTCTCTGATCTCTCTTCGGGGAGCAGCCACAAAATCCGGGGCTCGGACAGGGCTTCGCTGCCCCCTGTTATCATGGGTATGCGTGCGGCGACGGGGCTGAGGTGGTCTGTCATGCACAGGACTGTTCACATCTCGAGTCCTGAGAGCCGTTGCTTGACCATTCATATTATGGTTTGTGGGCCCCGGCCCTAGTTCTTCTTCTTCCTGTGAGGGCAGGGTCCCAAACCGAAGCTGTTCTATGTTTTCGGCTCTCTCATACGGTCGCCGCGGAGGTCTCGGCGATTCTTCAGATGAAGAAGAATATACTTGGGTGAGTGGACGAACCGGCGATGCTCTTTGCCTTGTTAGCTCATCAAGTCTTCTATCCATAGCCGTCAAATTTTGCCGTAGGATGGAACTTTCCTGCCTTTGGGCGGCCAACTCATCAAACAACCTATCCCACATCTCGACGAAGCGAGAGAGATCCCCCTCAGTGACAGGAGCAGCAGGATCATAGTGGTCATCATCACTCTCTCTTATGCGCAAAGAGCTCGAACCAGGTCGAGCAGAGGTTCCAGGACGATAGGAGTGGGTCATAGGTTCTTTTCCAGGTCGAGTTGTATTCTGACCATCAGCTCGGATAGCTGCGGTTCGTGGAGGGCGATTCGCTGCGCCCCCTTGAGATCGACTCGTGGTCGTGGTACGCGGAGGCTGCGAGGTGTTGCCCCGGGATCGAGTAACAACCCCTTCAGTGGCACGGATCGTCTCGTTCTCATCGACTCGGAACGAGGTGTCTTCGTCGGATCGGATCGCCCCCTGCGCTCCACGATCCAGAGTTTCTTCGTTGCCCAGTTCGTGCACACTCTCCTCAATCGTTTCGTTGGTCTGCGAAACTTTAGATCTTTTTCCAGCCATGATATCCGAATCGCTCGAATCCTCAAAGAAGCGGATGGTGAAACTTTAAGACTGAGTTTCTCAGTGAAAGCACCAAAAATGTTAGATCGAAATTTGGACCTAACACCCAAATTGTAATGAACAGTAGAGAATTTCAAATGAAGTACAAGGAAAAAGAAAAGAACACTCAGAATTTATAGTGGTTCGGCGTTAACGAGCCTACGTCCACTTTATATCTTATTGATTATGCTTTAAAAGCTAATACAACAGTGATTTCTCTCAATATTTCAGTAGTTTGACAACAATGGCGGATTCAGTACTCAATATTGCCAAAAGGATCCCGAAAAATGCCAAGCTCTGGGCTATTTATAGCTGATTTTGTCAGGCGGATCGTGGGCACGTGGCACAAATCCCGAGAGTATCGGATCGCATCGCCACCCTTGAAGAAACAGTCAAATTAGCCGTTGTGGACAGGTGTCGTGATCTGCTTGAAAATCGGATCATGCAGATGGGGAAAATTGGTCCAGATGACGGTTGGGGACACGTGTCGCCAGATCCGTGCGATTCGGATCGCTGAAGACTAGCTCGCGCTTGAACAGGTCTGAGAGTTCGCCATGCACCAGGGGATCGGATCGGTTCGCTCGGGGTATCAATGTGAGCTTGGATCGGATCGCCCAGCTACGTCGTTCGCTGATGAGATGGGGCGATCCGTAGATACGCGATCCGATATTTGGGCGAGACGATGGTGCGCGATTCGATGTCGGGGGAAACGATGATGCGCGATCCATTCCTTCATGTTCTCAGATACTGTGGTTTCCTGCTTTCCCCTTACGAATGATCCTAGGTGGCTTGATCAAAAAGTGAGCCAACAGTATGCCATAAAGTTTTTGATTTTTCATCTACATAATTTTTCGTGGATTAAGCAATTAGATTATAGCAAAGGCTGCGAGATGATATAATGAACTAATTTGTTTCAAAAATGGAAAAATATAAACACTTTTATGGGAATATCTAAAATAAACAAATATCATTGAATAAGACACCCTTCCCGAAATTATAACGATATAAAAATTAGATAACCTATTTAAAATTTGTATCAAAGTTCAAACCAATGGCATGTTTCTTTATGGATCATCAACATTGACAATTTCAACAGATATCACACTGCAACAATAATGATACATACATGCATAAGCATACATACATTTATGTCAAAGAGGATTTTAGAGCTAACAGTGTATTTGCACCAAAATATACATAATTCAGCGAAAACAGGTATGGATTTCTTTTCAAAAAAAAAATTATTTATACTAAAATTTAAAAGTAAAAATACAAGTGGTATAATGTTATAAAACATGATTCTGCAGGTCATTAGTTGGAAAAAAAATATATCGTTTTACTCACAAAATATTCATAACCAACTAACCAAAACATTAATCTAACAAATAAAGCAAAAATAATGATAGCATAAAATTACCTGACTTCAGGATTGATGGTAATGTTACAATAAAGAGAATACACGCAGATACCCACAACTGAGACAACAGCAGCAAACAATGGGTAGACCTACCAGCAAAATAAAATTAAGAATTAGGTAAAAACATAATTAAAAAAATGCCAGCATATTTCTAATTATATATATGCAATGAAAGAGGATTTTATTGTTGCCAAAAGCACAATATAAATTTTTATTGTACTATTGTATGATGTACAAGATAATCATGACAATTATTTACTGATGCATTTTTCTTCTTCATTTTAATAGAAAAAATGCATCAATAATCAATTGTCATGAACAGATAATTATCTTGTCAAGCATAGCACGCTACGTAAACAGCGTTGCACTCAACGAACTTGGCATGAAAAGTGCATCTTGGAAAATCATGGAAGGCAATGAAGAATCCTGATTTCAATAGCAATGATTCTATTCAAGGTGTTCATGAGTTCGAGGAGCTTGCTACCTATGCTGTGAAATACTGGGTAATATTATACTTGCTAAGTGATAGTTTTCTATGTCCATGTGGATAAACTACAAATAAGGTGTGCATGAACTTAAGTGTGGATCAACTAATAAAAATGGTGGATGAAAAAAAAATTATCCTTAGTAAAAATAAAAATTATTAGATTATGAATTATGCAGAAAAACCTAGTTTTTTGATGGAGTATCTCTCATTTAGCATTTTGTTTACTAAATCTAACCCTAAAATTAAAAAATAACATTTTGTTTACCCTAAAACAACAACCCTAATCGAATATTAGATCCATAATCGTAAATTCATAATCGTAAATCCATAATTGTAAATGCATAATTGTAAATTCAGATCTACAACATACACAAACAAAGAATCGGGATCGCTTACCAAAATCCAAATCGAATATTAGATCCAAAACGCGTCGTCCTAGCTTCGACAGAGATTGGAGATGGAAGGAGTTTTGAAGGGACACCGTGTATAAGAGTTGACAAGATTGGAGATGGACAAGGTTTTCGCAATCGGTTGATAATTTGTGAGGTACCGTGTAAGTTTTGGAGGAAGCAGAATGGATTATTTAGGAAGATTGAAAAATTATTTGTGAAGTGGCCGTGAAAAGAAGCCAGCATTACACTCTAATTATGTGAAAAGAAGCCAGCGTTATGCTCGAATTACAAAACAAATTCAAGTTGAAAGAAATAATTAAGTGTAATTAATAATACTTTATAATAGTATGTTATAAAAAAACATTATAAATATTATATTTTGTTGTAGCTAACACATGATTACAAATGGTCACTCCTAACCAGCTATGTTCTCTACTCTAGTAGACGATATTACTTGATAATACTATATATTATGGTGGTTCTCGGGATGGGGTTCACATTTTGGAATCAGAGCAAAATTCGGAATAAAATATGATAAACACATTACAAAACAGAAATAGTACATGTGTTACAACACGAAATGATGGCAAATGTGTCTACTTTTATCAGTTTATCGGTATCCTTAATCTGTATCTTAGATCATTTGAGTCTTGAGTAAATATCAACTTTGTAAAGTCTAGAAATGTATTTCATTCCGTAATATTCCATTAGTTGTATCCTAGCATCTACGGTTTAACTTCATACAAATTTCCATCTTCTTAAATCATTCATATATTTGAAATATTGGATTTAAATTTTTTATGAAACTAAAATCTAATCCTTTTGAGCATAGTTGATGGTTTATGTAACAACCCGGAAAATCCGAACCAATTTAAATTTTTTATTTTTGCAATTTCAATGAATTTTGAATATTCAAAATGAAATATTTTAAATAATAACGACTAGAAATTTATTTTGAATAGAAATAGAATGTGTATAACAATATAAATCGAAGTTAGAATATAAATATTTATTTTTAATTATAAAAGGAATTGAAAATGGCACGGTAGTTTGAAAATTTGATTTCGAATTTCAAATGAATTTACAGGATTCAAAATAAACCGGATTTTAGTGAAATCAAAGATATTGGAATCTGTTTGATAACATCTTTCCAATGAATCCGAAAAATTGAAATTTCATAGCGGGAATAAAAAGTTATGTCCTGTTGAAAATTCAGGATAGTCGCTATGGAAATATAACCCTTGAAAATAGCCATTTTGCAAACGACCTCCGTTTTCGACGAAACCACTTTTGTTGGATCAGAGATGTCAAGTTATTAATAGATTCCAATTTCTATAATTTTTGGAATCAATATGCGAGCGTGGCAAAAGAAAACGTGTTTTGACAGCTTTAGTCAATTTGGATCGACCAGAAAATGCCCATTTTTCAAATGGTCTCCAAATTGGACGAAATTAGTTTTGTTAGGACCGTATCGTCAATACGAAGCTAGAAATATTTTTTTTGGAATTTTTGGGGCCCGTATGTGATTGCAGTAAATTGAACTGTACGTTTAAAATTCAATAAAATGATTTAAATGTTGATTTAAACGAAAACTGATCATAACAGCTGAATTGGGTTACAAAACATATCCCATTGTGTTCGGAACAGGGGCAATTAGTTAGAAGCGACAGTCGGTGGATTCGATTTTGAGTCCAAATTAAAAAGTAACTTTTTGAAAGAAAAAATATAATAATAAATATATATATATATTATCCTTCATCCCTTTATCTCTCCCCTCATAATCATTCAGCAGAAAAAAAGAGGATCCACGACGATGGAACCACTCAGCTCCGCCGTAGCTCTCCACCGTCGCCCTCCCCCTTGCCCCGCCGCTGTCGATCCACTTCCCTGCTTCGCCCCCTCCCTTCTTCCTCCCTGCGCCCAAATCCCTCAAACAAACCCGAGACCGACGGAAAACCCACAGCCGCTGGCCAAACCCTAGCCCACCTCCCACGCCGTGATTTCCCCCTTCCCCTCGCCTCAAACCTCCAGCACCCTTCTCTTGAAATCAACAATGAGTTTTCCCACTTTTATATATGTATAGAAACTAAATTTTTATATAAATAAGAACTGGATTTTTATATAAGTAAAAACTGAATTTTAATCATATTAAAGGTGAGATTTTTATCTACATTAAAGGTGAGATTTTTTTTAATGTGAAATTCGAGATTTTTATATATATATATATATATATATCATATAAAGTAGTGATTTTAATTATATAAAATAGTGATTTTTAATTATATGAAGAAAGGATTTTTAACGCTAAAAAGAAATGATTTTTAATGTCATGAAAGTGAAATAGGAAAGATTTGATTTTGTAATTGAAATGATTTGATTTTTGAAAATAAAAAGACACGATTTTGGAAAGAAAGGAAAAAGCTATGATTTTTATTAATGGAAAAAAATTCGATTTTACATAGAAAGTAGCATTGTAAAAATGTGATTTTTACATATATAGTGGGGGAATAAAAAAAGTGATTTTTACATATATAGTAGCAGAATAGAAAATGTGATTTTTACGTATATAGTAGCGGAATTAAAAAAAATGTGATTTTTACATATATAGTAGCGGAATAAAAAATGTGATTTTTACATATATAGTAGCGGAATAAAAATGTGATTTTTTTCCATATAGCATTAAAATGAAAATGTGATTTTTATTATGAATAACATGAAATGGTTGAGTTGGAATGTCGGGAAAGTCCAAACCATTCAGAAAGAAAGAATGGCGGAGTGGATCCCAAAGGTGCAAACTCCTCACTGAAATTTTCTTATACAGTTATTTATTTTATAATTGCATATATGAACTATTCCCCATTGTCCACAGACCATGGACGACTTGTTTGATTGTTTGGTTTGGTTGATTAGATTATTTGGTGGAATTTGGTTGTTTGGGTGAAATGAATTGATTAGAATTGTTATGTGTGTATGGCGCAAGCCAATATCAGGAGAGGGGTAATGCTAGACATTACCCGATTTTGATATCGCGTCGTTATGCCGCCAAAATTTTCTAAAATATATTAGAACAATAAAAATGTTAATTTTTTTGTGTAGATGAATTGAATAAATATTTTATCATTAAAAATATAATTTTTAATGTGTTTATAAATAAAATAAATATTCATTTACAAATCAAATGATTTTTTATGAACACCCATTTTGCTGATATGGACTGGGACGATATATTTTACACATCGCTCAACTGCACAAATAAAATTCATTATTTGTTGATTGAAACCCCATACAGGGGTTGGGATGATTTTTGACGTACCCTAATCCCAACTGTTTTGTTGTTTGTCAATCGACAGGTTGACAGACTGTAACAACCCGTATTTTCAATAACCTGTTATAACGTAAATCGAGGCAGAATTTAATTTATAAATCTAAATCAAGGGAAACGGGCTATGCCATTGCATTCGTCTCGGAAAAATACGCGAAATAGAGTCCGAGTTTTCGAAAATCGGAGTCCGTATGACCCGATTAAGGCCCAACGAAGTTTTCAGAAAATTTCAAAGTAAAAACAGATTTCAAATTCAAGTTTGAATTTGGAAATTAGGGTCAGATTGGGCCAGGCGGGAAAATTCCCGCCAGAGCACCCAAGTCGACAGCCCTGTCGACTTGGGAGTCGACTTGGTTGACCCAAGTCGACAGCCCTGTCGACTTGGCTGCCGACTTGGTTCAGCCGGGCAGTTTTGCCTGGTGCACCATTTTGGGGTTTTGGTTAGGTTTTGGGCCAGATTCGGTTTTAAGGGCTGAGATTGGAATTAAGGTTTAATCCTAAGGCTAGAACTAATCCTAATCTTTATAAATAAGACCCTAACCTAAGCCTAAATCAACATTATTCACTCATACAACTAAACTATGGCAAAATCATTCCTCTCATGGCCTCCACTCTGTTCATAAAATTCTAAGTTATTTCTATGAGAGATTTTCCATGCATACAAGTGTTTTCAAGCTTGTATGAGTGTCATTAGCTTGCATTCAAGTCAAGTTTCCATATTTACATCATAAAGCAAGAGTTTTGATCATTTTGGCTCAAGGGTTTTTCTATTGGAGCTTGCATTTTGGGTTTATTTGATTACATAAGGGCTTTGTCTCAATCTTATATTTGCTTATACTCATTTGAGTCTTCATAAGCATTGTAAGCCCTTTTCTACTTTCATATTTAAACTCTAAAGTTAATGAATGATGCAAGTTGTGTTTGATCATTATGATATGCAAGTTTACTATGATGTGTTATGCAAGTATATGCAAGTTATGTTATGCAAGTTTGGGTTGATCATTTTGCTCATGTTATCATGTTATGCAAGCTTATCTTGGGTTTATGAGCTTAAAGCTTCAAGCTTTAGGCTAAAGGTTGCATTTTGGCAACATGTAAGTTATCATGTCTCTTATGATAACTTGCATGTGAGGCTAAATGCGAACTTATGGCCATTTCTACATGTCATTTATCACCATGTATCACCAATATGCTAAGTTTGGTTTTATGCATGCTTTTGAGGCCTAAAAATGTAATATGCAAGTATAGGAACATATGTGCATTTGATATGCCACCATGTTAAACTTGTGGCTTCAACACCTTTATGTCATGATTATGCCAAGTTCCCTCTTTCTATCCTTTTTGCGCTATTGCGATATGTAAGCGATGGGATTGCGTTTGGGGTTGGGTAAACTTAAAAGACATAAAAACATAAGATTGGGAATTTACCTATTAATTTAGGTCTACCCATTGGGAATTTACCTATTAAGTTAGGTCTACCCAAATTCTTGAAAAACTTGTAACATGTTTTGGAAACATGATGGACATGACACTTAGAAAATATAAGTGTGGCCAACTCGAGGTTGGGTTGAGTTTGTAGCGTAAAACTACCCGGAACCGACCGGCTTAACTAGTTGCTACAAACAATAGGACCCAATGTGAGAAGTTGGTCATGTTGTACCTTGAACCCGAGGTTAGACCAAGTTGTGGTGTAAAGCTACCCGGAACCGACCAGCTTAACTAGTAACCGCAACAAAGTCTAATGTGAGAGGTTAAGGCACATTAATTAATGCCTCATGATTAGGGTTAAGTCATGGTCCACTTAATACTTAACCAATTTGGGCTTGGTAGATTAATCAGGGTTAAGTCGTGAACTCATCGTTACACTTAACCAAGTTAATCCATGATTAGCAAGAGGGTTAAACCGTACTTAACCCACTAGAAAATCCTAGCAACGGGGGTCCACTCCAGCAGTAATCCCAAGTTTGTATCATCATGACCCTAGGGACTAGGCTAGGGTGGGGCACGATTACTGGACTTGAGGTAAGTGACCAAAAACGACGGCAGAGTGGTACGCCGGTGTAGTTCCGGGCGGACTATGGTCGTGCACATAGTCCGAAGCCGGGGAAAACATGCACGGGTACCAGTAGATCGAGACTGTGCACTTATGTTTATGGTGTCCAGGGGTTGACACCCTAGGGCTTGATACACCCGACGAGAGACCCTGCACAGTCTGACTACAATTATGTTTGGGCCGTATTGACACCAACACGTGACGAGTTAGGCTTATAGGGAGCCGATCGACTAGACCGTTTGGTTGGACCTCGTATTAGGGTCATTTCATGTTATTGGACCTCGTATTAGGGTCACTTCATATTATTGGACCTCGTATTAGGGTCACTTCATATTATTGGACCTCGTATTAGGGTCATTTCATGTTATTGGGTCAAAGCTTGGGCCAAGGGATCAATACTTGTTTATTCAAGTCATGTTAGTTTGCTAGTACACCTGTGGTGCAAAACCTTAATCCTGATTATGCGATGACACCTTTATCTACCTTGTTAGTTAATCATCATGCTAGTATGTTGTTATCCTTATGTTCATCCCTGCTTCTCATGTCAGTTAACTTTATCAGTTTACATTGATTGTAGTAGGGCTTACTCAGTCTTTTTGACTGACCTGTTTTTCTTTCGCCTCTTTTCTTCCGTTTCCCCCCCTCCCAGGTTCTCAGGGTGGGAATATTGGAGCTTAGCTTGGATTTCTGATCGCTTGCTTGTGGGATTTTAGCTCATGTACGGTCTTGACATGAAGCTAGCTATGGTTATCACTTATTTTGGGGATAGTGCTTATGTATTTCAGTTTTTCAGTTGATGTTGTTTTTTTATCTAGACTTGTTTATTTGGAAAGTTGACATTATGTTGTACCAGACTTGTTTTGAAATGGTTTGAAATCTTCCGTTGTTTTATCTATGTTATTTACTCTGTTTACATATATACATATGTTCTTGTTCTGCCTTGATATATCATTATGCATGTTTACCCGATTCAAACGCCCCTCCAAAGTCAGAGTGCTTGCAAGAGACACCCTGACGGAGGTGGGGTGTTACATTTGGTATCAGAGCATATGGTTTACGAGAAGGAACAAAAAGGTTTTTAAAACTTTTGGAAAACTATTTTCAAAACCAAGTATAAAGTATTTTCCATAGAAAAGTCTATTTTATTTTAAAGGTTATTCCCCAAAAAGCCATTAGCAAAATTCCTTCGTTTTTCTCCATTCTGAATCTGTCTTTTTCTTCGTTTTCAGTATGGCCGATAACTTTGCTATTCCGGAGGGAGTACACGTACCTATTTGGTATAGGAGACTTTTGGAGGCTAGGGCGACCGAAGCCGGTCCCACAGATATTCCTCCTCCTCCTCCTCCGGTAGTTAATGTTCCTCCTCCTCCAGTAGTTAATGTTCCTCCTCCTCCTGTCGCTGAGGTTCCTCTTCCTCCTCCCCCTCAGCATCCTCAAGCTGACTTCGCAAAGACTTGCAAAGATTTCAAAGCAATGGGTGGCAAGAACTTTCAAGGCACTGAGACTTTTGTAGAGGCCAGGAATTGGTTGAAAGAGACCGAGGATTTATTTGCTATCTTTGGGTTAGACGATCAGAGGAAGATCTTGTTGGCGGTTTGGCTTATGAAGGATGAAGCCGCTTATTGGTGGGAAGTCACCAATGGTACTAGGCCTGTTGAGACTTGGGCCGATTTCAGGGCAAGGTTCGTGCTTAAGTTTCTATCTTCTGCTGAGGAGAATCTGCAAATGGAGAGGTTCATAACTTTGAAACAAGGAGATATGTCTGTCAAAGAATATGTGAACAAGTTCAATCAGTTAGCTCATTTTGGCTTGGATATGGTGTGTACTCCTCAGAAGAAGGCTCTTCGTTTTGCTAGAGGATTGAATGAGCCGTTGCAGGGATTGGCTATGTCACATATTCCCCATGGGGCCACGTTTGAGAGCTTGGTTGATATGGCGTTACTTCAGGGAGATGTCAAGAAAGAGATCAAGATGAATGATACTCAAGCCAAGAAGACTGATTCCCAGTGGAAAGGAAACCAGGGTAATCCAAGTGGTTAGAGCAGTCAAGGCAATCAGAACAAGAACAAGAACAAGAGTCAAGGCAACAAGGGGAACAACAACAAGGGCAAGAACAACAAGGGGAAGTGCCATTATTGCGGTTCAGTTGGGCATCTTATTAAGGATTGTAAGAAGAGGAAAAGGAAGAATGGTGAATGTTTTTTCTGCGGTGAGACTGGACATTTCAGTAAGGATTGCCCGAAGAAGCAAGGGCAAGGCCAGGGTCAGACTCAGCGTGTTGGACCTTAAGGAGGGCAAGTTCATGCTCTCAATGTCGCTCCAGTTCCCGATCGAGGTAGTATTTCTGTTGAGAGCCTTGTATATATTTCTGATTTTCCAGTTCGTACCTTGTTTGATTCTGGTGCATCGCATAGCTTTATCTCATCTGATCTTGTTGATAGTTTGCACCTTAGTACCAGCTTGGTAGATGATCCCGTCTGTGTCTCAAATCCTATTGGGGGTTCCGCCCATCTGTCTATGATATGTGGGGATTTGAGGATCTCTATACTGAGTGTAGAGTTCTTGTGTAGTGCTTATGTTCTTGGTTTTAGGGGATACGGATTGATATTGGGCATGGATTGGTTGTCCATATATGGAGCCATCCTTGATTGTGATCATAGGGTTGTGAGGCTCGTGACTCGCCTCGGAAACACCCTAGAAATTTCTTGTAATCCGAGAGGTCCCGTCATGTTGTGCTATCTTGAATCACTCGACTCGTCAATGGAAACTCTTCTGTCTGTGAGAGTGGTTTGAGAGTATCCGGATGTTTTCGATGAAGTGAGGGGGTTGCCCCCTAAGCGAGAGATTGATTTCCGCATTTATCTGGTGGATAATGCAAAGCCGGTTTCTTTGCCCATTCGGCACATGGCTCCGCGTGAAAGGCGGGAGCTAAGTAAGCAAGTGAAGGAGTTGCTTGAGAAGAACTTCATTAGACGAAGTATATCTGAACGGGGAGCGCCTGTGGTATTTGCTACCAAGGCAGATGGTTCTCTCCGACTTTGTGTTGACTATCGAGAGTTGAATAAGCTGACTAAGAAGAACAGACACCCATTACCGAGGATTGATGATCTCTTTGACCAGCTTATCGGTGCTTCTGTTTTCTCTCAGCTTGATCTTGCTACTGGATTCCATCTGCTCAGGGTAGCTGAAGATAGTATAGACAAGACTGCGTTCAGAACGCCAGATGGATTCTTCGAATGGCTTGTCATGCCGTTCGGCTTGACTAATGCACCCATATATTTCGTGGACTTGATGAGTAAGGTGTTCAGGGAGTTCTTGAACAAGTTTGTCATGGTCTTCGTAGATGATATTCTGATCTTCTCTAAGGATGAGGAAGAGCACGCAAGGCATCTCGTGGAGGTGATGGATACGCTTAGAGCGCATCAGTTGAAGGCCAAGTTCTCCAAGTGTCACTTTTGGAGAAGGGAAGTTAGATTCCTTGGGCATATAGTATCTAAGCAAGGCTTAGCGGTGGATCCCGCTAAGGTAGTTGCAGTTCAGGATTGGAAGACTCCAAGGAATGCAACCGAAGTGAGAAGTTTTCTAGGTTTTGTAGGCTTTTACCGGAAGTTCATCAAGGACTTCGCGAAGATTTCCGCTCCTCTCACTAAATTGACGAAGAAAAATTTAGTTTTTGCTTGGAGCATAGAATGCGAGCTTGCTTTTCAGAGGCTCAAGAGAGCTCTCACATCAGCACCTGTTCTAGCTTTGCCCGATGGAGGGAAGTTATTTACAGTATACACCGATGCATGTGGCACGGGGTTAGGAGCTGTTCTGATGCAAGAAGGAAGAGTGATATGCTTTGGCGGTAGACAACTCAAAGTGCATGAGAAGAATTGTCCCACTCATGACTTAGAGTTGGCAGCAATAGTATATGCACTCAAGGCTTGGCGCCATTATCTTCTGGGAGAAAGATTTGAGCTTTATATCGATCACAAGTCATTGAAGTATCTCTTTTCTCAGAAGGATCTGAATTTGAGGCAACAAAGATGGATGGAATTCTTGGCGTCCTACGATTTTGAGATAGCTTATACCCCTGGCAAGGGGAATGTGGTAGCAGATGCATTGAGTAGAAAAAGGTTGACTCTGAGTCCTCTATTCGTTGAGATGAAGAATTTAGTGTATGTGGGAACCTTTGATTTCTCTTTGGCGATTGAGTCGATGACCGGTTCTTTAGCATCTCTGGAACTCAGACCTACCCTTCTTGATCAAGTTGGGGCTTCGCAGAGAGAAGACCCTCAGATAGTTGAGATTATGGATAAGCTAATTCGAGGAGAGGCGTCTAGTCATCTCGCTCGATATTCTATTGATGACAAGGGTTGGCTGAGGAGAGACGGAAGGTTATGTGTTCCAATGGTAGAAGATTTAGTAAGAAGAGTTCTTGAGGAAGCGCATCGCTCTAAGTTGACTATACATCCGGGCGGAGATAAGATGTATAAAGATATGAAGCGCATTTTCTTTTGGCCTGGGATGAAGAAGGATGTGGCAGAGTTTGTCTCTAGATGTATCATTTGCCAGCAAGTTAAGGCCGAGTTGAAGAAGCCCGGTGGGCTATTGCATCCTCTAGACGTTCCACTATGGAAGTGGGAGAGTATTTCCATGGATTTTATCGATGGGCTACCAAGGTCAAGGAAAGGTAATACGAGCATTTGGGTTATTGTGGACAGACTTACGAAGAGTGCTCATTTCATTCCGGTGAAGAGCAAGAGGACCGCATCTTGGCTAGCGTCTGTATATCTTCGTGAGATTGTGAGACTACATGGAGTCCCTTCTAGTATAGTCAGCGACCGTGACCCAATCTTTACAAGTCAATTCTGGAATAACTTGCAAGAAGCTATGGGCACGAGGTTGAATCTAAGTACGGCTTATCACCCACAGACGGACGGTCAAACCGAAAGGGTGAATAGGGTACTCGAGGATCTGTTGAGGCTTTGTATTCTGGATTTTGGTGGTACTTGGGAAGACCATCTTCCTCTTGTTGAGTTTGCATATAATAACAGTTATCAGGCAAGCATAGGGATGGCACCATTTGAAGCTTTATATGGGAGGCCGTGCAAGTCACCTACATGTTGGTGGGAGACTACAGATGAGCTTATACTTGGGCCTGATATGATCAGAGATACATCCGAGAAGGTCGAGTTGATTCGGAGACGGATGAAAGCGGCCCAAGATCGACAGAAATCCTATGCTGATAAGCGAAGAACTGATTTGGAGTTTGATGTTGGGGATATGGTTTTCGTGAAGGTTTCTCCTTTGCGGAATGTGGTCCGATTTGGAGCCGTTGGGAAGTTAGCACCGAGGTTTGTTGGACCATTCCCTATTATAGAGAGGATCGGGCAGATGGCTTATAGAGTGGAGTTGCCCGAGAAGCTTGCCGGAGTACACGATGTTTTTCATGTCTCGCATCTCCAGAAGTGTTTACATGAATCAGCAGAGGTTGTTGAGCCAAGTGTTCTGAAAGATGTGGAAGTGGAGAAAGAGGCTACCTTGTGGAGAGCTCCGATTCGTGTCTTGGGGACGGAGACCAAGAAGCTAAGGAATCGAGAGGTCAAGTTGGTGAAGGTTCAATGGGGTGAAGCCGAAGAAGACGCAACTTGGGAAACCGAGGAGAAGATGCGTGGGCTTTATCCATTCCTTTTTGAGGGTACACTCTCAATCTCTTTTCTTTGTTAGCATATCTTTCTCTTTGCTATCCATGTTTATCTAGTTTATCGTGTTAATCTTGTCGTGTGAACCTTAGGTAGAAACCCTTTGGATGAAACATGTGTTTGAAACATGTTATGCTTGATGTTTGCAAGTGGTTGCAAGTGTTTGCAAGTGGTTACTCGTGGATGCATTATACACATTAGGCACTAGATCGGATCACACACTCCTCATATTGCATATGCATGAGTGTTTACGCTTATTCATGGATGAAAATTTTTGTGTTATCACATGGATGTTGCATATGGATGTATGTTATGTGCACACATATAGATGTTATACATTATGTTAGGAATTGCATACATATGGATTCATTTCACTAACATAATTTGCATTGATGATATTTGCATTAGATAAGTACATATACACACACCTTTGCATATGTTCATACAACATTTAGAATCTTGTAAGGACAATGATTGCTCGTGGATGGTGTTTTGAGTAGATGGATGTTGGATGGTAGGATACGTTCTTCCTAACTTGAAGATTTCGGGGACGAAATCCTTTAAGGAGAGGAGAATGTAACAACCCGTATTTTCAATAACCTGTTATAATGTAAATCGAGGCAGAATTTAATTTATAAATCTGAATCAAGGGAAACAGGCTATGCCATTGCGTTCGTCTCGGAAAAATACGCGAAATAGAGTCCGAGTTTTCGAAAATCGGAGTCCGTATGACCCGATTAAGGCTCAACGAAGTTTTCAGAAAATTTCAAAGTAAAAACAGATTTCAAATTCAAGTTTGAATTTGGAAATTAGGGTCAGATTGGGCCAGGTGGGAAAATTCCCGCCAGAGCACCCAAGTCGACAGCCCTGTCGACTTGGGAGTCGACTTGGTTGACCCAAGACGACAGCCCTGTCGACTTGGCTCTCGACTTGGTTCAGCCGGGCAGTTTTGCCTGGTGCACCATTTTGGGGTTTTGGTTAGGTTTTGGGCCAGATTCGGTTTTAAGGGCTGAGATTGGAATTAGGGTTTAATCCTAAGGCTAGAACTAATCCTAATCTCTATAAATAAGACCCTAACCTAAGCCTAAATCAACATTATTCACTCATACAACTAAACTATGGCAAAATCATTCCTCTCATGGCCTCCACTCTCTTCACAAAATTCTTAGTTATTTCTATGAGAGATTTTCCATGCATACAAGTGTTTTCAAGCTTGTATGAGTGTCATTAGCTTGCATTCAAGTCAAGTTTCCATATTTACATCATAAAGCAAGAGTTTTGATCATTTTGGCTCAAGGGTTTTTCTATTGGAGCTTGCATTTTGGGTTTATTTAATTGCATAAGGGCTTTGTCTCAATCTTATATTTGCTTATACTCATTTGAGTCTTCATAAGCATTGTAAGCCCTTTTCTACTTTCATATTTAAACTCTAAAGTTAATGAATGATGCAAGTTGTGTTTGATCATTATGATATGCAAGTTTACTATGATGTGTTATGCAAGTATATGCAAGTTATGTTATGCAAGTTTGGGTTGATCATTTTGCTCATGTTATCATGTTATGCAAGCTTATCTTGGGTTTATGAGCTTAAAGCTTCAAGCTTTAGGCTAAAGGTTGCATTTTGGCAACATGTAAGTTATCATATCTCTTATGATAACTTGCATGTGAGGCTAAATGCGAACTTATGGCCATTTCTACATGTCATTTATCACCATGTATCACCAATATGCTAAGTTTGGTTTTATGCATGCTTTTGAGGCCTAAAAATGTAATATGCAAGTATAGGAACATATGTGCATTTGATATGCCACCATGTTAAACTTGTGGCTTCAACACCTTTATGTCATGATTATGCCAAGTTCCCTCTTTCTATCCTTTATGCGCTATTGCGATATGTAAGCGATGGGATTGCGTTTGGGGTTGGGTAAACTTAAAAGACATAAAAACATAAGATTGGGAATTTACCTATTAAGTTAGGTCTACCCATTGGGAATTTACCTATTAAGTTAGGTCTACCCAAATTCTTGAAAAACTTGTAACATGTTTTGGAAACATGATGGACATGACACTTAGAAAATATAAGTGTGACCAACTCGAGGTTGGGTTGAGTTTGTAGCGTAAACCTACCCGGAACCGACCAGCTTAACTAGTTGCTAAAAACAATAGGACCCAATGTGAGAAGTTGGTCATGTTGTACCTTGAACCCGAGGTTAGACCAAGTTGTGGTGTAAAGCTACCCGGAACCGACCGGCTTAACTAGTAACCGCAACAAAGTCTAATGTGAGAGGTTAAGGCACATTAATTAATTAATGCCTCATGATTAGGGTTAAGTCATGGTCCACTTAATACTTAACCAATTTGGGCTTGGTAGATTAATCAGGGTTAAGTCGTGAACTCATCGTTACACTTAACCAAGTTAATCCATGATTAGCAAGAGGGTTAAACCGTACTTAACCCACTAGAAAATCCTAGCAACGGGGGTCCACTCCAGCAGTAATCCCAAGTTTGTATCATCATGACCCTAGGGACTAGGCTAGGGTGGGGCACGATTACTGGACTTGAGGTAAGTGACCAAAAACGACGGCAGAGTGGTACGCCGGTGTAGTTCCAGGCGGACTATGGTCGTGCACATAGTCCGAAGCCGGGGAAAACATGCACGGGTACCAGTAGATCGAGACTGTGCACTTATGTTTATGGTGTCCAGGGGTTGACACCCTAGGGCTTGATACACCCGACGGGAGACCCTGCACAGTCTGACTACAATTATGTTTGGGCCGTATTGACACCAACACGTGACGAGTTAGGCTTATAGGGAGCCGATCGACTAGACCGTTTGGTTGGACCTCGTATTAGGGTCATTTCATGTTATTGGACCTCGTATTAGGGTCACTTCATATTATTGGACCTCGTATTAGGGTCACTTCATATTATTGGACCTCGTATTAGGGTCATTTCATGTTATTGGGTCAAAGCTTGGGCCAAGGGATCAATACTTGTTTATTCAAGTCATGTTAGTTTGCTAGTACACCTGTGGTGCAAAACCTTAATCCTGATTATGCGATGACACCTTTATCTACCTTGTTAGTTAATCATCATGCTAGTATGTTGTTATCCTTATGTTCATCCCTGCTTCTCATGTCAGTTAACTTTATCAGTTTACGTTGATTGTAGTAGGGCTTACTCAGTCTTTTTGACTGACCTGTTTTTCTTTCGCCTCGTTTCTTCCGTTCCCCCCCCCCCAGGTTCTCAGGGTGGGAATATTGGAGCTTAGCCTGGATTTCTGATCGCTTGCTTGTGGGATTTTAGCTCATGTACGGTCTTGACATGAAGCTAGCTATGGTTATCACTTATTTTGGGGATAGTGCTTATGTATTTCAGTTTTTCAGTTGATGTTGTTTTTTTATCTAGACTTGTTTATTTGGAAAGTTGACATTATGTTGTACCAGACTTGTTTTGAAATGGTTTGAAATCTTCCGCTGTTTTATCTATGTTATTTACTCTGTTTACATATATACATATGTTCTTGTTCTGCCTTGATATATCATTATGCATGTTTACCCGATTCAAACGCCCCTCCAAAGTCAGAGTGCTTGCAAGAGACACCCTGGCGGAGGTGGGGTGTTACACAGACTGTTGGAAGCGTTAAATATTTATATTTAATGCTTATGTAGTGTAGAATGCACTCTGGATAATGGATGATTATTTATCACTGTTGTTGTATACATATATTGTATGAATCCATATAATGACATTATATGGTAATTGACTATGTCTGATTCCAGTTCAGAGAGAATGAATATTTTAAAATAACGAATATTTTAAAATAATGAATATTTTAAAATAATATTAAAAAAAATCAAAATTTGATTTTGATGTCCGACTTGGGATGGACACGAATATATTTAAATATATAAAGCCGTGTTGATTAGATTAACATCATTTTGACGTGAACGATATTTATTTCGATTTTATTCATTTCTATAATGAATATCGAAAAGGAAATGATTTTGAAATCTAATGTTTTGAAAATACTATTATTTATATATCGATGATATAGAATATTCAATTTTGATTTGAAATTGAATATGAAGTTGAAATCATTTTGAAAACGAATTTAATACAATTTATAAAATACATTTTAAATGGAAATCGATGAAATATATGTTATATATATATAATATAATGGTCTGAATACCTGCGGTAGTTCGCGAATTTCGACCATTGACTTCGAATGGACATTACGGGAGATCCGACCGTCGGATTCTCCTAAAACTGGAAGTGTTGGGTTCATGTCGAAAAGAGCTTTGTAACGAATATTAGAGATTTGAAATCTAATAGTTGGATTTGGAATTATGTCCAAATCAAATTTGGAAAAGGTCGGTGTAAGTGTAGTTCGATGGCCGTTTGGGGTAATCGAATGTACGTGCCTCGATAAAATTATTAAAAATATCGATAATTTGTGTAATATCATAATAAATGATTTCAAAAGAATTGGGATGAAAAATTCCATATTTGAAAAGATAAAAATATATTTTATCGAAATGAAGTAGTTATGAACTAGAATTATAATCCAATATTTTAAAATAAATAAATTGGATTTGAAATGGTTTTAAAAATAACCATAATTTCCAATATATGAATTGTAACGGATTTGAATCTAAATTATCCTCGGAATATTTCGATATTGGATTTCATGATTATACGGATATTGTGGAGCAATTTGGAAGATATATATATATATCACTATTCCAATATTATATTTGTTGGTTTCAAAATTTGATATTGAATATAAGCCGATATATTTTCTATTCAGAGCCTCGTATTTAATATCAAATTGGATTTTGGGTTTGTCGTGTATGGTATCTTTAATAATACTGTTCTTAAGCCCAATGGAGTTAAGAAAATTAGAAACTGACTAGAGATTAGCTAAGTTGAATGGTTTTCTAGGTATTGATCTGATGTTGGTTTCGGCCTTCGGGGTTAATACATAGGGAATTGTTCTCTTACTAATTTACGGTTAGAGACTGATGGAATGTGAATTGGGTTTATTGTGAGCTGTGTTTTTAATAACTTCGTTCTTTAACCCGATTTACCGTGAAATGTGATTTGGAATTTATAAATCTTTTGTTAAGATTTAAAGGAGATTTTCCGAAGTAAAGTTTTCCAATTTAACATATTAAATTGGAATTGAATGGAATTCGATTTGGTAATAATCGAAGTAAGCTTCTGTAGAGGAAGGTAGTTAATATATATGGAATTTAAAAGGCCTTGTCATTGTTCCATTTATATTATCGGTTGGATATGGAAGTTTATATCGATTATATATATCGATTTGTTTTCCATGAAGATTCCATTGTTAATTGAATGTGATATTGGGTTGTCATGAATGGTATTTTTAATAATACTGTGCTTAGACCCAATAGAGTTAAGAAAATGAGAAACTAACTGGAGATTAGTTAAGTTGAATGGTTTCCGAGGTACTGATCTGATGTTGGCTTCGACCTTCGAGGTTAATACTTAGGGAATTATTCACTTACTAATTTACGGTTAAAGGCTGATGGAAGGGAATGTGATTTTTGGTTTATAGTGAATCGTGTTTTAAATGACATTGATTCTATAACCCAGTTAAAGACAGGATATGATTTCCTAAGTTAAACGATCATTAATGTTAATTTTTGGGAAGATTAAAGCCAAATGGAGTTTAAATGCATCTTTAATTAGATTGAAATGATATCCAAAGGAAGATTAAAGAAAAAATTTAAAGAGTTTATCTTTGATAAAATTAATGGGAACCTTTCCCAAAGTATAAGAATATTTGGATAAAGGAATATTCTGGATTGAAATGAGGCGTATTTTGTGTTTTATAACATTTGTTTATTATATACGCGAGTTACTCAGAAAGACCGGGTTTACCCCATTCTGAATAACTGATTCGACAATATGTCGAGGATGAAGACGGTGGTTAAAGAGTGGAGGTCTTCACATCTTTTGGATGATTACTGATGCCTTGATTGGGCTGTACACCCAAGAAAAGGTAATAAGTGGTGATCGTCTAGACGTACTTAGGGATCGACCAAATATGCGGGGACCTCTTCCCTGTATTGGACATATGGGGGAGGAATAAGGTGCCTCTGGTTTCGTTCAGACCCAGAACGAACTTGTAAATGGATGTGTGTCTGACATTGGATTTCATTCTACGTGATTGATATACATTGGTTGCATAGCGTGAATTGCCTGTGCGGCATGCTGAGATGCAAATGATCATGGCTTCTGTTGAAAAGAAGAGTCTTGTGGTTGATGATCAAAGCACGGCTTTAATATAGCGTAGCTTTGTGTAGCATTAATTCGCGAGACCGCGGTGTGAACCAGAAATGGGAGAGGACTTCAGGGAGGATATGCGTTTCCTTCTAGCTAGGAGTCGTGTCAGCGTTTTGCACGCCCTGACATTTTACTTATGTGGAAGATGGATAGCGAGGCGCCTCGGTTATAACAGGCGATCCGCGACCGATAGTTTGGTCGAGATATGACCAATTTACGCCCTATAGGGCGGGGAAAGGCAGTGTTCAGGCATTTTAATCCACATCGAGTGGACCGGCCCTGACGATCCAAGGGCCCACCTGAGTCTGGGTCCTGAGGCTCGGGCTAGACAGTCTCGAAGCGGTAAAGACGATCCCTTGCCTTTGTTCACGATGGAAATCCAACTTCCAATACGACATCATGCGCCTTTAATTATAGAACAAGTATGGCGACATGATATGTAGTACCCATGCCTTCTATAATTGATACATTTATATTTGAAGTTGTTTTCTTCACTTATAGTAATAATAAAAGATGAAACTTAGCGTATCAAGCATTCTTTGGCTATTATAAGGTAAAACCCTATCCTCCGGCTTGCGTTACATTGTGTGATGGGATCTGGGTCTTATAATAGCTTCATTGTTCTTTATTTAGCATTGCGCTGTTTGTTTTATGCACTGGTATTCTTAGGGATAAACCCGTTCCGTGTTATATGGCGTGGTCCCTTGATTAACCTAACTTTAAAATCAGATTAATAACTGTTTTAGTTCTCACACTAGTCACATGACTGACATGGAGTTTATTGTTTTAACCTAAACTCTGGGTGCCCCTATTTTCCACACGGGCAGCTTGTAGTTTTGTTTTTGCAGATTTATACTCACAGGATCCTGGTTTACAGCTGGAATGATTTTCAGAAAGCTCTGTATCCGTATACGTCTTTTAGTTATGTTTGTATTAATTTTTTCCACTGTATTGTAATTTGTAAATATCCGATATTTATCGAATGTATAATATTTATTCATACTCTATATATGCTTTTATTCTAATGTAAATTGTTGTAATAACAATAAAGTGTTCTTCTGTTTGTGTTCTGATTCTTCTTGTCCTCAATTCAATCCGTTCTTTCCTTCACGGGAAGGTTCGGGTATCAGAGCTTTGGTTTACAGAACTCGAGAACAAGACACATTAGAACCATACGGAATAATTCATCAGAGATTGGATTAGTAATATCCAATGAGAATGACTCGTTAGAGATGGGATCCGTAGTATCCTAGAATGAGTCGAAAAAGTGTTGTTTTCAGATAAGAATGTAGACCAATTTTGTTTTGAAATTTTAAATCAATTATTCGTATTTGAATATTATTTTTATATTGATTTGGACAATCAAGTATATAAAGATTTCGCGTATACGTCTGATCCATGTGTATTTGAAGTTTCAATATACTGGATAGATATAGATTTACACTCTAGTCGCCCGGGGATGAAACTGTTGATGACTATATAGCATCAGTAGTTTGTATTCGAGTTTCGAAGGTGGGATATCTGTATATTTCCAATTGACTGGTGTGAGAACCAAAACTAGATAGGGTTATTTGTTGTGAATTTGCATCAAAAACATGATTTCTGTATATGTATCAAAATTAGGAATTTGAAACGTTAATTCACTACTTGATTGATGGTTATGTTATATGATTATTTGATATCTAATAAAAACATTATGTGAAAGAACGGTACATATAACCAAATGGTATCAAATATTGAACTGTATTGAAAATTGTTTGAAATGCATGCATGTACATATATATATATATATATATATATGTGTGTGTGTGTGTGTGTGTGTGTGTGTGTGTGTGTGAACAAGTCATAACAAGGAGGCTAGAGAAGAGGAATAAAATTGTTTGCCCGATAAATAGGTACATGTTTATTGTATTTTTTGGGGTTTTTTGATGATTTTATGAGCCGATTGACTGGCCGCTTGGCTGTTTCTTTTCGATTGGAGTGGCCTGTGTGGCGGTTTGGGGATTTTCCCGATGCTCTCGTACAAAGGAGATTATGGCGAAATTTTTTGAAAATTTAGGGTGTTAGCCAAATTTTTGAAAAATTGGAAAATTCTTAGAAACTGAAAAGGTGAAGAATGAACGCCAAACTGAAAGTTGAGTTGGTTTGTAAAACAACTTTTAGCTCCGTTCCTTTTTTAGGACGAAAATATTTTAAGTGGGGGAGATTGTAACAACCCGGAAAATCCGAACCAATTTAAAATTTTTATTTTTGCTGTTTTATTGAATTTTGAATATTTTAAGTGAATTATTTTAAATAATAACGACTAGAAATTTATTTTGAATAGAATTAGAACGTATATAATTATATAAATCGAAGTAAGAATATAAATATTTATTTTAATTTTAAAAGAATTGAAAATGGCGCGGTAGTTTGAAATTCGATTTCGAATTTCAAATGAATATGCAGGATTCAAAATAATCCGGATTTTAGTGAAACCAAAAATATTGGAATCTGTTTGATAATATCTTTCCAATGAATCTGAAAAATTGAAATTTCATAGCGGGAATACAAAGTTATGTCCAGTTGAAAATTCAGGATAGTTGCTATTAGAAATATAGCCCTTAAAAACAGCCATTTTGCAATTGACCTCCATTTTCAATGAAACCAATTTTGTTGGATCCGGGATGTCAAGTTATTTCTAGATTCCAATTTCCATAATTTTTGGAATCAATATGTGAGCGTGGCAAAAAAACGTGTTTTGACAGCTTTAGCCAATTTGGATCAACGCGAAAATTACCATTTTTCAAACGGTCTCCAAATTGGATGAAATTAGTTTTGTTAGGATCGTATCGTCAATACGAAGCTAAAAATAATTTTTTTGGAATTTTGGGGTCCTTATGTGACCCCATTAAATTGAAATGTACGTTTAAAATTCAACATAATGATTTAAATGTTGATTTAAATGAAAACTAATCGTAACAGCCAAATTGGGTTACGAAACATATCCCTTATGTTCGGAACATGGGTAATTAGTTAGGAGCGATAGTCGGTGGATTCGATTTGGGGTCCAAATTAAAAAGTAACTTTTTAAAAGAAAAAATATAATAATAAATATATATATATATATATTATCCTTCATCCCTTTATCTCTCCCCTCATAATCATTCGGCAGAAAAAAGAAAAGAAAAAAAGAGGACCCTTGACGACGGAACCGCTCAGCCTCGCCGTCGCTCTCCACTGTTGCGCACCCCCTTGCCCCACCGCCGCCGATCCACTTCCCTCCTCCGCCCCCTCTCTCTTCTTCCACCCACGCCCAAATCCCTCAAACAAACCCAAGACCGATGGAAAACCCACAGCCGCTGGCCAAACCCTAGCGCACCTCCCACGCCGCGATCCCCCCTCGCCTCAAACCTCCAGCGCCCTTCTTTGGAAATCAACAGTGAGTTTTCCCACTTTTATATAAGTATAAAAACTGAATTTTTATATAAATAAAAACTGGATTTTTATATAAGTAAAAACTAGATTTTTGTTCACATTAAAGGTGAGATTTTTATCTATATTAAAGGTGAGATTTTTTTTATGTAAAAGTTGAGATTTTTATATATATCATCATATAAAGTAGTGATTTTTAGTTATATAAAATAGTGATTTTTCATTATATGAAGAAATGATTTTTAACGCTAAAAAGAAATGATTTTTAATCTCATGAAAGTGAAACAGGAAAGATTTGATTTTGAAATAGAAAAGATTTGATTTTTGAAAATAAAAGATACGATTTTGAAAAGAAAGGAAAAGCCATGATTTTTATTAATGGAAAAAAAATTCGATTTTTACACAGAAAGTAGCATTGTAAAAATTAGTAGAAGAATAAAATATGTGATTTTTACATATATAGTAGCGAAATAAATAATGTGATTTTTACATATATAGTAGCGGAATAAAAATGTGATTTTTTTACCATATAGCATTGAAATGAAAATGTGATTTTTATTATGAATAGAGTGAAATGGTTGAGTTGGAATGTCGGGCGAGTCCAAACCATTCAGAAAGAAAGAATGGCCGAGTGGATCCCAAAGGTGAGAACTCCTCACTGAAATTTTCTTATACAGTTATTTATTTTATAACTGCATTTATGAACTGCTCCCAGTCGTCCACAGACAATAGACGACTTATTTGATTGTTTGGTTTGGTTGATTAGATTATTTGGTGGAATTTGGTTGTTTGGGTGAAATGAATTGATTAGAATTGTTTTGTGTGTATGGCGCAAGCCAATATCAGGAGAGGGGTAATGCTAGACATTACTCGATTTTGATATCGCGTCGTTATGCCGCCAAAATTTTCTAAAATATATTAGAACAATAAAATTGTTAATTTTTTTTGTGTATCTAAATTAAATAAATATTTTATCGTTAAAAATATAATTTTAACGTGTTTACGAATAAAATAAATATTCATTTACAAATTAGATGATTTGTTTATGAACACCCATTTTATTGATATGGATTGGGATGATATATTTTACACATCGTCCAACTGCACAAATAAAATTCATTATTTGTTGATTGAAACCCGACACGGGGATTAGGATGATTTTTGACGTACACTAATCCCAACAGTTTAGTTGTATGTCAATCGATAGGTTGACAGACTATTGTAAGTGTTAAATATTTATATTTAATGCTTATGCAATGTAGAATGCACTCTGGATGATGGATGATTATTTACCACTATTATTGTATACATGTATTGTATGAAATCCATATAATGACATTATATGGTAATTGACTGTGTCTGATTCCAGTTCAGAGAGAATGAATATTTAAAATAACGAATATTTTAAAATAATGAATATTTTAAAATAATATTCAAAAAAAAATCAAAATTTGATTTTGTTGTCCGATTTGGGATGGACACGAATATATTTAAATATATAAAGCCGTATTGATTTGATTAACGCCATTTTGATGTGAATGATATTTATATCGATTTTATTCATTTCTATAATGAATATCGAAAAGGAAATGATTTTGAATTCTAATGTTTTGTAAATACTATTATTTATATATCGATGATATGGAATATTCAATTTTGATTTGAAATTGAATATGAAGTTGAAATCATTTGGAAAACGAATTTAAAACAATTTATAAAATACGTTTTAAGTGGAAATCGATGAAATATATATTAAATACATTATATATAATATAATGGCCTGAATAGAACGCGCCGCGCTGCGGTAGTTCGCGAATTTCGACCATTGACTTCGAATGGACATTACGGGAGATCCGACCGTCGGATTCTCCTATAACCGAACCTTTGGGTTCGTATCGAAAAGAGATTTCTAATGAATATTAGAGATTTGAAATCTAACGGTTGGATTTGGAATTATGTCCAAATCAAATTTGGAAAAGGTCGTTGTAAGTGCAGTTCGATGGCCGTTTGGGGAAATCGACTATACGGGCCTCGATATTTTTTTTTAAATATCGATAATTTGTGTAAAATCATAATAAATGTTTTGGAAAGAATTAGGAAGAAAAATTTCATATTTGAAAAGGTGAAAATATATTTTGTCGAAATGAACTAGTTATGAACTAGAATTGTAATCCAATATTTTTAAATAAATAAATTGGATTTGAAATGGTTTTAAAAATAACCAAAATTTCCGACATATGAATTGCAATGGATTTCGTGATTATACGGATATTGTAGAGGAATTTGGAAGATATACGTATCATTATTCCAATACGATATTTGTTGGTTTCAAAATTTGATATTGAATATAAGCCGATATATATTCTATTCAGAGCCTCGTATTTAATATCAAATTGGATTTTGGGTTTTTCGTGAATGGTATCTTTAATAATACTGTTCTTAAACCCAATGGAGTTAAGAAAATTAGAAACTGACTGGAGATTAGCTAAGTTGAATGGTTTCCTGGATATTGATCTGATGTTGGTTTCGGCCTTCGGGGTTAATACTTAGGGAATTGTTCTCTTACTAATTTATGGTTAGAGACTGATAGAATGTGAAATGGGTTTATTGTGAACTGTGTTTTTAATGACATTCGTTCTCTAACCCGATTTACCATGAAATGTGATTTGGAATTTATTAATCTTTTGTTAAGGTTTAAAGGAGATTTTCCAAAGTAAAGTTTTCCAATTTAACATATTAAATTGGAATTGAATGGAATTCAATTTGGTAATAATCGAAGTAAGCTTCTATAGAGAAAGATAGTTAATATATATGGAATTTAAAGGGCCTTGTCGTTATTCCATTTATATTATCGGTTGGATATGGAAGTTTATATCGATTATATATATATATATCGATTTGTTTTCCATGAAGATTCCATTGTTAATTGAATGTGATTTTGGGTTATCGTGAATGGTATTTTTAATTATACTGTGCTTAGACCCAACAGAGTTAAGAAAATTAGAAACTAACTGGAGATTAGTTAAGTTGAATGGTTTCCGAGGTACTGATCTGATGTTGGCTTCGGCCTTCGAGGTTAATACTTAGGGAATTGTTCACTTATTAATTTACGGTTAAAGGCTGATGGAAGGGAATGTGATTTTGGGTTTATAGTGAATCGTGTTTTAAATGACATTGATTCTATATCCTAGTTAAAGACAGGATATGATTTCCCAAGTTAAACGATCACTAATATTGATTTTTGGGAAGATTAAAGCCAAGTGGAGTTTTAATGCATCTTTAATTAGATTGAAATGATATCCAAAGGAAGATTACAGAAAAAATTTAAAGAATTTATCTTTGATAAAATTAATGGGAATCTTTCCCAAAGTATAAGAATATTTGGATAAAGGAATATTCTGGATTGGATTGAGGCTTATGTTGTTTTTTATAGCAATTGTTTATTATATACGCGAGTTATTCAGAAAGACCGGGTTTATCCCATTCTGAATAACTAATTCGACGATATGTCGAGGATGAAGACGGTGGTTGAAGACCGAAGGTCTTCACATCGTTTGGAAGATTACTGATGTCTTGATTGGGCTGTACACCCAAGACAAGGTAGTAAGTGGTGATCGTCCAGACATACTTGGAGATCGACCAGATATGCGAGGACCTCTCCCCTGTATTGAACATATGGGGAAGGAATAAAATGCCTCTGGTTTCGTTCAGACCTAGAACGAACTTGTAAATGGATGCGTGTCTGACATTGGACTTTAGTATGTGCGATTGATATACATCGGTTGCATAGCCTGAATTGCCTGTTTGGCATGCTGAGATGCAAATGATTAAGGCTTCTGTTGAAAAGCAAAGTCTTGTGGTTGATGATCAAAGCACGACTTTAATATAGCGTAGCTTTATGTAGCATTTATTCGCTAGCCTCACACCCCGGTGTGAACCAGAAACAGGAGAGGACTTCAGGGAGGACATGCGTTTTCTTCTAGATAGGAGTGGTGTCAGCGTTTTGCACGCCCTGACATTTTACTTATGTGAAAGATGGATAGCGAGGCGCCTCGGTTATAACGGGCGATCCGGGACCGATAGTTTGGTCGGGATATGACCAATTTACGCCTCATAGGGCGGGGAAATGCAGTGTTCAGGCATTTTAATCCACATCGAGTGGACCGGCCTTGACGATCCTAGGGCCCACCTGAGTCTGGGTCTTGAGGCTCGGGCTAGACAGCCTCGAAGGGGTAAGGACGATCCCTTGCCTTGGTTCACGATGGAAATCCAACTTCCAATACAACATCATGCAGTTTTAATTGTAGAACTAGTATGGCGACATGATATATGGTACCCATGCCGTCTATGATTGATACATTTATATTCGAGGTTGTTTTCTTCACTTATAGTAATAATAAAAAATGAAATTTAGCGTATCAAGCATTCTTTGGCTGTTATAAGGTAAAACCCTATCCTCCGGCTTGCGTTGCATTGTGTGATAGGACCTAGGTCTTATAATAGCTTCATTGTTCTTTATTTAGCATTGCGTTGTTTGTTTTATGCACTGGTATTCTTGGGGGTAAACCCTTTCCATGTTATACGGCGTGGTCCTTTGATTTACTTAACTTTAAAATCAGATTAATAACTGTTTTAGTTCTCACACCAGTCACATGATTGACCTGGAGTTTATTGTTTTAACCTAAACTCTGGATGTCCCTATTTTCCACACGGGCAGCTTGTAGTTTGGGTTTTGCAGATTTATATTCACAGGATCATGATTTACAGCTGGAATGATATTCGAAAAGTTCTGTATCCGTATATCTCTTTCAGTTTTGTTTGTATTGATTTTTCTGTTGCATTGTAATTTGTAAATCTCTAACATTTATCAAATGTACAATATTTATTCATACTCTGTATATTCTTATATTCTGATGTAAATTGTTGTAATAACAATGAAATGTTCTTTTGTTTGTGTTCTGATTCTTCTTGTCCTCAATTCAATCCGTTCTTTCCTTCACGGGGAGGTTCGTGTCGCTTCAGTTTAGTTAAATAAAATAATTGGGATGGGAAATTAAATTAAATCTAATACAATAAAAGAAAAATTCTTATCAGGATAAAAGAATACTAATTCGAAAATTAATCAGAGTTGCACAGCTGAAGAAAGTAAATTATTTCGGTTCAACGATAAATTTAATAAATTTATAAGTGGATTAAGGGATGGTAAATATTGATGATTAAACTTTTGTTAAGAGTCAACTGAGTAGTGAATTTAAATTAAGTGAATAACTAGTGAAACTTAGCGCTGGGTTGTTTTTATTTTAAATAAAGGAAGAGTATTTATGATAATAAATACTAGAGACAACCATGTGTGAACTAAAAATTTATTATTATCATTTGTGTTGAGTTATTAGTTAGGTATTTTAAGGGTTCTGATCGATACGTCTGATAAGTCATATCGACAAGAATTTCTTAAACTAATACAAGACGATCGTGCATAATATTTTAAGTAATAAAATAATTTTTAGGAAAGAGTAATGTAAATATTCGTGCAAGAATAGTACTAAACCCTATATAGATGAGAATTGCAGAAAAGCAGCAAGAAACTGATGATATAATGTCGATATTGCAGCTAGGTAATGAGGAGAATCATCATAAATTTAGTAGTTTAATGTTATTTGAAACTGTTTAGTGAAAATCATGTTTTGAGAAAATCTTCAAAGGATAAACAGTGTAATGAACCGAGGAACTCGACGCTCGAATTCCGACAATAATACATAAAAACTCATATTACTTGCCAAAACTCAACTATTAAAAAGACCAGATATTTAATAGAAAGAATTTAGAGGGAGAGATAAGATAAGAAAGAAATATTAGAATAGAAGAAGAAGAAGAAACAACACAACACAGAGTCTTACATTGCAGTGGAACAAAATATAATATGGAATAAAACTCTATGGAGAGCACGAAAAATACATACAATTATCAGAGTACATCAACATATATGGACAGTTATAACAATTTGTCCTCATACACAACACACAACGGAAAAATATTATATAATATCATACGTCTGAATCCATCTAGCACATCTCTTCATTGCATCCGATAACTTGAACCTGTACAACTCTGTCTGGCTCGAGCATTACAAATGTGATAGGTCAGTCTGGTGAATCAGCGTGAGAAAACTCACTAAGTTTAAGGTATCATCCAACTTGATTTTAAAGTTCAAATTTTTTCGAAAGAAAAGGATAATCTTATGACCAAATTCACACATAAATATGGACGGTTTTTATCCTAGATAACCCCAAAACATTTTTTGAAACAATACTTTTATGATATTATAATAGTGTCGAAATCAAGTAAAAGGCAATCTACCAGAACGCTTGCATCTCACGCTCTACATACATAATATACAATCAAAACCGCGGGCTCTTATTGGAGAATGAATTTCCAAGGCAAGGTATGGGAAACATCCTTCTGAGAATGTACCGAATACATTGGGGTTCAACAAGAACATCTTCCTGTAATGATACAGTTTTCGCTCGGAATTAATCGATCGCTAAATCGACCAAGACCATTCGAAACCCGTGTATGCTAACACTGGGCATACAACACATCAGAACAAATAACAGAAGTCTTCTATAAACATCATAATAATGTTACATCAGAGTACAAAATATCAGAGTTCACCGAATATAATAATACAGCGGAAGATAATTTTACAAAAATGTAATACAATGCACAGCGGAAATAAATAAATAACACAGTGGAAGACGATAAATGCACTGGACACAGCTTTAAGCTTTGATCTGGAATCCTGCTTATATATCCGCAAAATAAACTACTCGACTGCCCGTGTGGAAAATAGGGGTACCCAAGTTTGCAAGGGAAAAGCAAACTACAGGTCAGTCATGGGACTAGTGTGAGAAACTCTAAACAGTTAAAATTAACTTATCAAAATGATAAGGCAAATCACAGGACCACGCCGCTGACGCGGAACGGGTTTACCCTCATGAATGCCAATGTATAAACATCAATCAATAGTTATGGATCTACTATGCATCAATCAACATGCAATATCCCAATCTACCCATTTAGATTAATCACTACACTTAGATTTTCCAAATCCAATTCAATTTACAGAAATTATTCCATTGTACTTTATTTCCCGATTTCCTATTTCAAATCATTTGAAATACATATCTAACTTTCTATATCAAAGTAGATTTCACTTCAGGATCTCAAATCAAATCGTTTGGAAATATGAATTCCAAAACATAACAGTGTATACAAACAAGTATGCAACCAAATATCGGGCTCCTCCTAGACAAGGCAAAGGGCACGCACCTAAGCAACTCGATATATATATATATATATATATATATATATGTGTGTGTGTGTGGTTGTGTGTGTGTGTGTGTGTGCGCACCTCCCACTATGGAGCAGGCTACACCGACGATGCACCTCCCACACATGGAAGCATACCCCGCCCATCTCACCCATACTTTTAGTCGTCCGGGTTACCCGAATCTCTAGCCACATACCAAATCATTTATTATCCTGAAGTAGGGAAAATAATTTCACAACATAATAATCACAAGTACTTTCAAAATATAGTAATTCACATCAGCAATTCACACATATGATTAGCCACTATTAATCACATAACCTTTCAGCTCGTACCTCTCACAGAAGGGTGTTAAACAAGAGAATAAATTCTCCTCCACCAAACAAATACATCATTAATAGCAACTAATCGAATATGTGATGAACTACATTGTAAAACCATTATACATTTCCAAATCATTTAGAAATCATCGGGTTTTAGCCCTCGAAATCCTTTCTGTTTTATAAAACATTTTTATAAAACACTCCCTGTCCAAAATCGGGAATACATTTCTTTTTACTTATGAAAAATACCATTTCACAATCATTCATTAAATTTGAAATGAACTCAACAACTTCGCTAACACCTCATAGTCAAATCGTGAAGTGTTTCATAAGGCGTTAGCATACCAGTATTTCTACCCAACCCAATGCTAAATTTAAAGGCATATTCTTCTCATAAACTGGTCGAGCACCATCCAAACAATCAATCAGTCATAATCAATATCAACAACCAAGTGTATTTGGTTTAATCCCATTTCATATTTTGGTAATTTAATTACCATATATACATTCACAATCTAATTAGAGATTTATTCAAACTCCAATTGGTTTCGATCTCTAAAATTATTTCTTATTGATTGTTCAACTTTCTGGACATTAATCCTGCATTAACCGAGTTAAAGAACCAATGTCATTTAAACACAATTCACGACACCCAAAATCCAATTCGATATTAAATATAAGGCTCTGAATAAAAATAATATCGACTTATATTCAACATCAAATTCTGAAACCCACGGATATCGTATTGGAATAACGATATCAATATCTTCCAAATTCCTCCACAATATCCGTATAAACACGGAATCCAATATCGAAATATTCTGAAGATTATTTCCATTCCAAACCTTCCAATTTATTCATTGGAAAATTCTAGTTATTTTAAAACCTTTTTCAATCCAATTTATTTATTTAAAAATAACTGGATTATAATTCGAGTTAATAACTAGTTCATTTCGATCAAAGTATATTTTTATCTTTTCAAATATGGAATTTTTCATCCTAATTCTTTCCAAATCATTTCTTATTATTTTACACTAATTATCGATATTCTTAATAATTTTATCAAGGCCCGTACAGTCGATTTCCAATAACGGCCACCGAACTGCACTTACATCGACCTTTTCCAAATTTGATTTGGACATAATTCCAAATTCAACTGTTAGATTTCAAATATCTATTATTCATTGAAAGCTCTTTTCGATACGAACCCAATGGTCCCAGTTTTAGGAGAATCCGACAGTCGGATCTCCCGTAATGTCCGTTCGAAGTCAATGGTTGAAATTCGCGAACTACCGCAGCGCGGCGCGTTCTATTCAGGCCATTATATATATTTAATATATACATTATATATATTTCATCGATTTCCTTTTAAAACGTATTTTATAATTCGTTTTAAATTCATTTCAAAAACGATTTCAACTTCATTTTGAATTTTATATCAAAATTGAATATTCCATATACAAGACAATTTTATACGGTGTATATATATGTTAAAAATTATATTTTTAACAATCCAATAATTATTTCAATACCTGATCATTTTATACATCGCATATATAAGCTAAAAATAATATTTTTAGCGAACAAATATTTTTCACATCGCATATGCATATTTTTCATCCCGTATATATATTTTCCAATTCATGCATATATATATATATATATATATATATATTATTTCACACACATATACATATTTTTCACATTTCATATATATATTATTTTCACACTTCATATATACATATATATATATATATATTATTTTCACAATGTTGTATATATATATATATATATATATAATTTTCACCTCATATATATATATATCATTTTCACCTCGTATATATATTATTTTCACATCATATATATATTTAATTTATTTCATTTCACATCACGATCAATTTTCACATAGAATACAATCAAACAAGTCGTTCATGGTCTGTGGACAACGGGAAGCAGTTCATATATGAAGTTACAAAATAAATAACTATACAGAAAATTTATAGTGAAAATATATGAAATATAAATAAAAATGTGATTTTTTATTTATTGGAATGAAGCAATAAAAATATAATTTTTATTATGAGCAGGGTGGTAAGGACTGCATAGGAATTTCAAACAAATCCAAACGGTTTAGAAGTTCAGAAATAGAGAATGATGGAGTGGATCCCTCAGTGAGAACTTCTCACTTTTATTTTATTTTCTAGCTGAAATATATACTAGGATGCAGACGGTGCTTAGCAGCACCCGACACCCGTCGTCCACAGACCATGGATGGCTTGTTTGTTTGATTGATGTGTTGTGAAAAATGATTGTGTGTAGTGGAATGAAAAAAATTATTTTATGGTTAAAATATAATTTTTAACGTGTATATAAAAAATAAATAGTTATAAACAAATCAGACGATTTGTTTATGTACACACATTTGACTGATATGGATTGGGACGACAAATTTTACACATCGCCCAACTGCACAAATAAAACCTATGTTTGATTGTTTGAAAACCCCACATGGGTGTTGGGATGAAATTGACTATACACTAGTCCCAATAATTAGCTGTATATCGATCGATTGATTGACAGGCTGTTATAAGCGTTAATATTTATACTTAATGCTTATGCAGTTGTGTGGTGCACTCTGGATGATGGTTGATGATTTATCGTTGCTATTATATACATGTGTTGTAGGGAATCCATATAATTAACATTATATGGTAATTTATTGGGCCTCATTCCAAGTTGGAAAATAAAATATATATTCATATGTTGAATAGAAGAAGATTCATGTGTTGAATAGAAGAAAATTCATGTGTTGAATAAAATATATATTCATGTGTTGAATAGAAGAAAATTCATGTGTTAAATAAAATATATATATTCATGTGTTGAATAGAAGAAAATTCATGTGTTGAATAAAATATATATTCATGTCTTGAATAAAAGAAAATTCATGTGTTGAATAAAATATATAAATTCAAGTGTTGAATAGAGCAAAATTCATGTGTTGAATAAAAAATATATAAATGTGTTGAATAAAAGAAAATTTATGTGTTAAAGAAAATATTCATTTGTTGAATAGTATAACGAAGTTATTGAAATATATATAGCCGTGTTGATTAAATTGGCGCCATTTGACATGAACGATATCTATTCAGGCCATTTAATATAATATATATATATTATATATACTTCATCGATTTCAATTCTAAACGTATTTTATAAATCGTTTTAAATTCGTTTTCAAAACAATTTCAACTTCATATCCAATTTTAAATCAAAATTGAATATTTCATATCATTAATATATAAATGCTAATATTTTCAAAATATTATATTTGTGACGACCCCAAAACCATGTACGACAGTGTCAAGGGTAATCTTTGGAATACAACACATAAACAGATAACAGCAGAGCAGAATTAAATAAATACTCCAGATAATGTACAAATAATACAATGGATAAACATAATCATCAGAGTTACACAGTATACAGGATCATACTTAGTACAAATACAGTTCAGCTATACATAAATGTCTACAGCAACAAACATAATATGTACAATAGGAGCTGAATAGCATAAAAGAGATAAATGATAGAATCTATCTTCAGCTCCAGCTATCCAGAAAGAGCCTGCTAAAACCTGAATACAAGGCTGCCCGTGAAGAAAAAGGGGCACCCAAATTTGCAAGTAAAACAAACTACGAGTCAGTCATGGGACTAGTATGAGAAATCTACTTAACATATTTTATAATATGGCTAATCACAGCACCACGCCACTTTCGCGGAATGGGTTTACTCCTTTGGAGTATCAGTGCTTTACAACAAGTAAATCTTTTAAACATCACAATGCTTTTTGTAAAAATGAAGCCATTATAAGACTCAGTTCCCATCATACAATGCAACGCAAACCGAAGGATAGAGTTTTACCTTATAATGGCCAAGATATGCTTAATACATGTAAAGTAAAATCACTTAAAATGTAGATTTGTCGTTTAATCCTTAATCAGACTCCAACTGTAAAATAGAAAGAGAATGATTCGCTAAGTATTAACCCCGAAGGCCGAAACCAACATCAGACCAATACCCAGGAAACCACCCATCTTAGCTCGTTTCCAGTTAGTTTCTAATTTTATACACAATCGTAGACGACATGAGTGCCATATATCATGTCGCCATATATAGGTATACAATTAAAACTGCACGGTTTCATATTTGGAAATTGGATTTCCATCATGAACCAAGGCAAAAGATAGTCCTTACCGACTTCGAGACTCTCTAGCCCGAGCCTCAGGGTCAGAGCGCATCGACCCTTGAAGCGACAGGGCCGGTCCGTCGATGTGGATTAAAATGCATAAACACTGCGTTTCCCCGCTCTTTGGGGGCGTAAATGAGCCAACGAATGACTCCATCGGCTTCACATAGTCACCGATATATCCGAGGTGCCTCGCAACAGCAACAACCACATAGGCGAAAATAGTATATGTGTCAGCCAGTTTAAGCACTGACACCACCTCTAGCTAGAAAGAAACGCATGTCCTCCCTGAGGTCCTCTCCTGTTTCTGGTTCATACCGGGGTGTGAGGTTCGCGAATTCACGTTATACACAAAGCTATGCCACACAGGCCGTGCTTTGATCATCAACTACAGGACTTTGCTCTTCAATAGAAGCCTTGATCACTGCATCTTAGCATGCCACACAGGAAATTCACACCATGCAACTGATGGTTATCAATCACACAGAATGAATTCCAGTGTCAAAGACACAGTCCATTTACAAGTCCGTTCTGGGTCTGAACGAAACCGGAGGCACTATATACCTCGTAGACCCATCGATCTCCACGTACGTCTAGACGATCGCCACCCATTATCCATATTTCGGGATGTCTCCCAATCAGGACATCAGTTATCATCCAACCGAGGTGAAAATCGTCGGTCTACAACCACCGTCTTCATCATCGACTTCTTATCGTCGATTCAGTTATTCAGAATGGGATAAACCCGGTCTTTTTTAGCAACTCGCGTATATAATTAACAAGTACTACACAAACACAACATACGCTTTATTCCAATTCATCAGTCACTAACCTTAAATTAGTAAGAGAACGATTTCCCAAATATTAACCACGAAGGCCGAAACCAACATCAGATCAAAACCCAGGAAACCATTCGACTTAACTAACCTTCAGTTAGTTTCTAAATTTCACATTCTTAGGGAAAGGTTCCCATTATTTTTATCAAAGATAAATTCTTTAGCATAATTTTCATGTCAAACACATTCAACCATCAAATATCACGTAAACCGAGGAAATTCAGTTTATTTCCATTCCATATCGTTTATAATATTTTATAACGATTTATCGCTATTTTTATTTATTCAAACGACGCTTCAGGCCATAACGCAGCCGTGGCGCTGTTTTTCTTCAGATTTGATTTACACATATCTGAAAATCCTACCATTGGATCTTCAAAATTTTTATATCATTAGAAAGATCTTTTCAAAATGAATCCAACGGTTTCAGTTTTGGGGAAATCCGACGGTCGGATCTCCCGATACACTCGTTTGAAGTTTAGATTTCAAAATACGAACGGCAGCATCGTTATTTGATTTAATTTAGTTATATATATATAAATATAATTGATTCTGGCGCTGTTTTTCTTCAGATTTGAATTAAACATTCCAGACAATCCAACCATTGGATCTTCACAAAGTGGGTGTCGCTGGAAAGATGTTTCCAAAGCAAACCCAACGGTTTCGGTTTTGGGAAAATCCGATGGTCAGATCTCCCGCACTAATCGTTTGAAATCACGGTTTCAAAACACGAACAACAGCTTCGTTATTCGATATATTTTAATTATATTTATATATATATTTATAAATATAATCGATTCTTCGATTTCAAAACCATATTCTTTTCATACATTTGATAAAAATGATATTTTTATCCAACAGACATTTATTTCAACACTTCACTATTTTTAACAATTCATGTATATAATAAAAATGTGATTTTTATTGTAAAACGATTTTTTTCAAAACTCGACTATTTTATATAGGTCATATAGATGATAAAAATATGATTTTTATTATAAAACAATTTATCTCGACTATTTTATATAGTTCATATAGATGATAAAAATATGATTTTTATTATAAAACAATTTATTTCAAAACACGACTATTTTATATAGTTCATATAGATGATAAAAATATGATTTTTAATATAGAACAATTTATTTCAAAACACGACTATTTTATATAGTTCATATAGATGATAAAAATACGATTTTTATTATAAAACAATTTATTTCAAAACATGACTATTTTATATAGTTCATATAGATGATAAAAATATGATTTTTATTATAAAACAATTTATTTCAAAACATGAATGTCGTTCAACACATGAATTTCTACTCAACACATGAATTTCTATTCAAGACACGAATATAGTTTCAACACATGAAAATAATTCTAATACATGAATATTATTCAAAATTTCGGTAGCATAACGGCAGGGTAGTTAAAACCGGGGCCATCCCTAGTACGGCTCCTCGCTCTACCTTAAAGCCTCGCAGCTTTTGACAATGGAGATTTCATGCATCTAGTTCGCACGCAGGTGGCATGTTTATTTTTTTTCTTTTCCACAAACTAATCCTATGTGGTTTCAACCAATAATTCTCAACCACAAAAAATTCTAATCAACCATTCGCTATCAACCAATTTTCACACCAATCACAACCAATAAGTATCGTCCATGGTTTGTGGACGAGGGGCGTATATATATATATATATATATATATATATATTATATATATATATATATATTTGTATAAGTATATTTCACTTCTATTTCAACACAGATATAATTTTTACAACGCATATATCACTTATACATCGAACGTACAACTTATACAACGCTTATACATGAGGTGTACAACGCTTATATAACTCATACTTCGAATATATAATTTATACATCGTCATTTCCATATCGTTTATAATTCAGAAATCTCACATTGGCTTCCACTAAACCAAAAATTGCAGGAGGCTCAAAAAAATATGTGGTCTCTTTTAGAATGTAGAAGACGTCCACACAAGTCCATTGTCTCTTGTTTCACTGAATTCCGTCAAAAAACGAAAAAGATATGTTTTTTACAGTGAAATCAAAAACCGTAGCGCTTTAAAGTGCTATTAAAACAGTTTTAATATTATCAGCTGTCACCTTTCTGAAATCTTCAAAACTAGGTTTGAACTTTTCGTGCAATCCCTGAATCGATAGGACGATCGGCCTTCACCATGAAGATGAGCAAGGAGAGGCGCGCCAGGGGGCCCTAACCGCGATGAACTCGGTGGCCTGGGTGGCTCTCGGCGGCGGTTCAAAGTGCGGACATTCTCGGGGGTTATTCGAACGAAGTACCTCACGAAAGAGGGAGTACTTGGTATGGATTTGAAGCTCGTCTCGAGCTCTTCAAAATCCTCAATTGGGTCGGGGTTTGAATTGAAGTGGTTTGGCCAGAAAATGGACGGGAAGGATGGAAGGGGTTTCCGTCGTTTGCGATGAGAGGGAGAGAGAGAAAGCAGGGAGAGAAAAATGATGTGGCCCAATGATATTTTTTTTATATTTATAAATTTTAAAAATCCAAAAACACCCTCTTTCACACACGAACCTCAATCCAGACCCAACGAATGTTGCTCCTAGCTAAATACCCCCATTCCGAACACAATGTGATATGTTTCGTAGGCCCATTCGACTGTTTGAGTCAGCTTCTCTTCAAATTAAAATATAAAACATTCAATATTTAATTTGAACGTACATTTCAATTTGCCGGGGCCACATACTGATTCTAAAAATTCCCGAAAATAAATCTAGCAATGTTTTGACGATACGGTCCCAACAAAACTAGTTTCGTCGAATTCTAAGACCGTTTGAAAAATGGCCCGTTTCTGGTCGATCCAATTTAATAGAAATCGACCAAACACATTTTCCTTTTCCACGCTCACATACTAGCTAGAAAAATTATGAAATTTGAAACCTAGCAATAATTTGACCTCCGGGATCCAACAAAAGTGGTTTCGTCGAATTCTGAGGTCATTTGCAAAACGATTATTTTCACGGGCTATATAAACTCTATAGCGACCTTTCTGAAAATTCATTTGGCCATAACTTTTGCCTCCAGCTATGAAACTTCGATTTTTCAGATTCCTTAGAAAGATATTCACTAACAGATTTAAATATTGTTGGTTTCACTAAAATCTGTTTTATTTTGCACTCGGTACAGTCAGTCAAAGTTTGAATTCAAATTTTGAAACTACCGCGCCATTTCAGGCCTTGTTTATAATTAGAAATAATTATATTCATTTTCAAACATCGATTCAAACTTACTTTTCGTCGTTATTATTTAAAATATTTATTTTAAATATTTAAAATCCACTAAAATAGCCAATTAATTTTTTTTAAATTGGTTCAGATTTTACGGGTTGTTACAATATTTTGAAATCACTTCCTTTTCTGTATTCATTATAAAAACGAATATAATCGATATAAATATCGTTCACATCAAAATGGCGCATGTCTAATCAACACGGCTTTATATATTTCAATAACTTTGTTATTATATTCAACAAATGAATATTTTCTTCAACACATGAATATATACTTTATTCAACACATGAATATTTATTCATTCTTACTTACAATAAAAATGTGAATTTTATTGTATAAATATTTTATTCAACACATGAATAATTTCAACACATGAATAGTTTCAACAGATGAATATTCTCAACACATGAGTATCGTCAACACATGACTATTTTGTTTATTTAACACATGAATATAATTTATTTTAATATATTTTTTTACAACTAAAAATATATTCTCATACATACGACAAAATCATATTTTTAGACAGCTAAAAATATATTCTTTAGTGTGATAAAAGTCATATTTTTATCATTCATATAATGTAAAAATCATATCTTTACTTGACACTTAAATAAAAATTATATTTTTATTACTCTACATAAATAAAAATTATATTTTTATCTTACTACTTGAATAAAAAATATATTTTTATCTTACTACTTTAACGATAAAAATTATAACTTTCCATAAACAAAGATAGTATTTTTCTTTAAACAAAGATCGTATTTTTATTTTCTTTGTATACATAAGAAAAATCTAATTTTTCTTTCGCTATAAACATAAGAAAAATCTATTTTTTTCTTTGCTATACACATAAGAAAAAAATCTAATTTTTTCTTCGTTATACACATAAGAAAAATCTAAATTTTTTCTTCGTTATACACATGAGAAAAATCTTATTTTTTCTTCGCTTAAAAATCATACCTTTATATAAAAATTATAACTTTATATTAGTAGAAGTCTCACCTTTGCCTTAATAAAAATCGTATCTTTACATGCATAAAAATCCTATATCTATCATGCTTATACATAGAGAAAATAACTGATTTTTAAACTTATTATAAAAAAAAACTGATTTTTATATAGAAATAAAGAGGACGAAAACTCACTGGTGGTGCAAGGGGGAGGAGGCTAGTCGGGGAAGCGGCGTTGGAGGTTGCGGCAGGTGGTGGAGGCTATCACTGGTGGCGGGAGATTTAGGGTTAGGGTTCGGGTGCGAGGTTCTAATCAGAGAAGGAGGGGGCGGAGAGAGATGGGGAGGCGATTAAAGGGGGGCGCTGGTCAGAGGGAGAGGCGGTGGGTGGTTGGGAGGCGGGGGCATAGATTGGGGTGACGGGTTTTCAGCGGTTTCTCTTTTTTTTTCATTCTGAGAGAGAATGACGTGAGGGAGGTGTGATGAGAGAGAGGGAAAGGAGAGAGAAAGATGAGGGGTTATATATAAAATATATGTTTATTTAATCTTTCTCTAAAAGAAGTTGATTTTTCATTTGATCCCCAATTCAAACCCAACGATTGTCATCTTTAGGTAATTACCCTCATTACAAACACAATGGGATATGTCCCGTAAGCCAATTCGACCGTTACGATTGGTTTTCATCAAAATTAAAATATAATTCTATATATATATATATTCAATTTCAACATACATTTTAATTTACCAGGGCCACTTACAAACTCTAAAAATTACAGATTTTTTTTTCTAGCTTCGTATTGATGATACGGTCCTAACATAACTAATTTCGTCAAATTTGAAGGCCGTTTGAAAAATGGCCATTTTCTTATCGATCCAAATTGACAGAAACTGTTAAAACACATTTAACTTCGCCACGCTTACATATTGCTTTAAAAAATTATGCACTTTGGAATATAGCAACAATTTGACATTTCAGTTCCAACAAAAGCGATTTCGTCGAAAACGAAGGTCATTTGCAAAATGGCTATTTTTAAGGGCTTTATATATATATATTAAAATGCATATAAATTCCACAGTGACTTTTCTAAATTTTAAACTGGACATATCTTTCACTCTATAAAGTGAAATATCAGTTTCTTAACTTCGTTTGAAAGATATGATTAAACAGATTCAAATATTTCTTATTTCGCGCAAATCCGACTTATATTGAATCATGTATATTCATTGGAAATTCGAAATCGAAATTTCGAACTGCCACGCCATTTCAGGCTCGTTATATAATTAAAATAAAATTATTCATTTTAACTTTGCCAAAAATAAATTTTCTGTCGTCATTATTTAAAATAGTCGATTTTAAATATTCAAAATTCATTAAAATCACCAAAATAAAAATTTTAAATTGGCTCAGAATTTCCAGGTTGTTATAATCTCCCCCACTTAAAATCTTTTCGTCCTCAAAAAGGAACGGAGCAGAAAGTTGTTTAACTAATCAACTCAACATTCGTTATTTTCATTACGGCTTAAGTTCTTCAACTTTTTAGTTTCTAAGAACTTTTCAAATTTTTCAAAAATTTGCCTAACACCCCAAATTTTCAAAAAATTTCGCCATAACCTCCCCTGCACCGAGAGCATCGGGATATTTCAAATAGCCTCCCGGGGCCCTCACCAATCCAAAAGAAAATGCCAATCGGCTTGCCAATCAGCTCATAAAATCATAAAATCCCCAAGAAATACAATAAACATGTACCTATTTGTCGGGCAAACAATTTTATTCCTCTTGTCTAGCCTCTTTTCTATGACGTGTTCAATGTAAGTACATGTACATGCATGCAAATGCGATAAATTTTCAATACAATCCACTATTTGGTTCAATTTGGCTAAATGGTCAACATTTAATTAATTAACCAATAATCAACCAACACAATCATCAATCAATTAGTTGATTAACGTTTCAAATTAATAATTTTGATATATAGTCAAAAAAATAGATTTTTTATGCCAAATCACAACAATAAGTCCTATCTAATTTTGGTACTCACACCAGTGAATTGGAAATATATAAATATCTCACTTTCGAAACTTGAACATAAACATTGATGATGAGATCTCAATCATCGGTCTCTTCTTCGGGCGACTACATTGTGATTCTATATCTATCTGGTATATTAAAACTTCAAATACACGCGGATCAGACATATACGCAAAATCTTTATATACTAGATTGTCCAAATTCAATACAAATAAATATTCAAATACATTGAATAAGGTTAAAGTTTTCAAAACAAAATTCGTTTTCACTTTAAAAATACACTCTTCACACTCATTCTAGGATATTACTGATCTCATTTCTAACAAGTCATTCTCATTGGATATTACTAATCCAATCTCTGATGAATTCTTTCATTCGGTTCTAATGTGTCTTGTTCTCGAGCTCTGTAAACCAAAGCTCTGATACCAACTGTGACAATTGAGAATTTCGCTCGATCTGAATCGATCGCTAAACCGACCAAGACTGTTGGAAACCCCTGATTGTTTTGAGAACACGACAAATCGGAACGCAAACAGAAGAACATTTCATTGTTTGTTACAACAATTCATCAGAATACAAGAATATACAGGGTATAAACAAATATAATACATCAAAGAAATATCAGAGATTTAAATACATTACTGCAGCAGAAAAATAATACAAAGCACAACTGAAAATAGAAACATGGATACAGAGCTTTCCGAATACCTCTTCAGCTGTATATCCGGATCCTGTGAATATAAATCTGCAAAACCAAAACTACTAGCTGCCCGTGAGGAAAATAGGGGAACCCAGAGTTTAGGCTAAAATAATAAACTCCAGGTCAATCATGTGATTAGTGTGAGAACTAAAATAATTATTAATCTTTATTTTAAAGTTAAGTAAACCAAGGGACCACGCCATATAACACGGAACGGGTTTCCTCCTAAGAATACTAGTGCATAAAACAATAGTGCAATGCTAAATAAAGAGTAATGAAGCTATTATAAAACCCAAGTCCCATCACATAATGCAACACAAGCCGGAGGATAGGGTTTTACCTTATAATAGCCAAAGAATGCTTAATACGTTAAAACAAATCGTTTGATACTATTATAAGTGCATAATGTATAAAACAACTTCAAATATAAATGTATCGATCCTAGACGGCATGGGTACCATATATCATGTCGCCAATACTAGGTTCTACAATCAAAACCGCAATTGTCACATATTGGAAGTTGGATTTCCATCTGTGAACCAAGGCAGAAGATAGTCCTTACCGATTCGAGAGCGTCTAGTCCGCCCCTTAGGCAAGTACTTAGTCAAGACTTTGGATCGTCAGGGCCGGTCCACCGATGTGGATTAAAATGCCTGAACATTGCGTTTCCCTGCCCTTTGGGGCATAAATGAGTCCTATGACTCCATCGGCTCTACACAGTCACCGATATATCTGAGGCGCCTCGCAACCTAACAACCACATAAGTCAAACTCATCAGGGCATGTCAAACCACTGACGCCACTTCTAACTAGAAAGAAACGCATGTCCTCCCTGTTGTCCTCTCCCGTTTCTAGTTGACAACCGGGGTATGAGGCTCACGAATTAATGCTACACAAAGCTATGCCAAATAGGCCGTGCTTTGATCATCAACCACAAGACTTTGCGTTTCAACTAAAGCCTTGATCATTTTCCACTTAGGCAAGCCACACAGGCAGTTCACTCCATGCGATTGATATCCATCAATATATAACCTCTGAGGTTGTACGTCTCAGAGAAGGGCATTAAGCAAGAGAGTAAATTCTCTGCCACCAAACAGATATATATTTAATAGAAATCAATCACACAGAATAAAATCCAGTGTCAGACACATAGTCCATTTACAAGTTCGTTCTGGGTCTGAACGAAACCAGAGGCACCTTGTACCTCGCATATCCATCAATCTCCAAGTACGTCAGGACGATCACCAACTGATTCCCTCCTCTTGGGTGTACAGCCCAATCAAGATCATCAGTAATCACCCAAACGATGTGAAGACCTCCGGTCTTCGACCACCATCTTCATCCTCGACACATCATCGAATCAGTTATTCAGAATGGGATAAACCCGGTCTTTCTGAATAACTCGCATATACAATAAACAAGTGTTACACAAACACAACATACGCCTTATTCCAATTTAGAATATTCTTTTATTCAAATATTCTTATACTTTGGGAAATGTTCCCATTAATTTTATCAAAGAAAAATTCTTTAAATTTATTCCTTAATCTTCTTTTGAATATCAGTTCAAACCAAATTTGATACGACCCTAAACCACGTACTTACGGAGGCAAGGGTAATCTTTGGAATATAACACATAAACATATAACAGCAGAACATAAATAAATATATACACCAAATAACGTACAAATATTACATTGGATAGAGATAATCATCAGAGTTACACAGTATACAGGATCATACTTAGTACAAATACAGTTCAGCTATACATAAATGTCTACAGCGGAAAACAAACATAATATGTACAATAGGAGCTGAACAGCATAAAATAGATATTGATAGAATCCATCTTCAGCTCCAGCTATCCAGAAAGAGCCTGCTAGAACCTGAATACAAGGCTGCCCGTGTAGAAAAAGGGGCACCCAAGTTTGCAAGTGAAACAAACTACGAGTCAGTCAGGGGACTGGTATGAGAAATCTACTTAACACATTATAATTTGGCTAATCACAGGACCACGCCACTTTCGCAGAACGGGTTCACTCCATTGGATTGCCAGTGCTTTAAAACAAATAATTCTTTTAAACATCGAAATGATTTTTATAAAAATGAAGCCATTATAAGACTCGGTTCCCATCACACAATGCAATGCAAACTGGAGGATAGAGTTTTACCATATAATGGCCAAAATATGCTTGATACAAATAAAACAAAAGCATTTGATATTATTACTAGTGTTTACATGTTTCAAAAACAATTTTGAATCATATCTATCAATCATAGACGGCATGGGTACCATATATCATGTCACTATATATATATATATATATATATATATACAATCAAAACTGCACAGTCACGTATTTGGAAATTGGATTTCCGTCATGAACCAAGGCAAAAGATAGTCCTTACCGACTTCGAGACTGTCTAGCCCGAGTCTCAGGATCAGAGCTCGAGTGACCCTTGGATCGTCAGGGCCGGTCCACCGATGTGGATTAAAATTCCTGAACACTGCGTTTCCCCGCCCTTTGGGGCGTAAGTGAGCCAACGAATGACTCCGTCGGTCCCAGATCGACCGATATAACCGAGGCGCCTCGCAAAAGTAACAACCACATAGGTGAAAATAATATAATTGTCAGCTAGTTCAAGCACCGACACCACCTCTAGTTAGAAGAAACGCATGCCCTCCCTGATGTCCTCTTCCGTTTCTGGTTCATACCGGGGTGTGAGGCTTGCGAATTCACGCTATACACAAAGCTACGCCACACAGGCGGTGCTTTGATCATCCACCACAAGACTTTGCTTTTCAACAGAAGCCTTGATCACTGCATCTTAGCATGCTACACCGGCAATTCACTCCATGCAACTGATGGCTATCAATCACACAGAATGAATTCCAATGTCAGACACACAGTCCATTGGCAAGTCCGTTCTGGGTCTGAACGAAACTGGAGGCACTATATACCTCGCATACCCATCGATCTCCATGTACGTTTGGACGATCACCACTCATTATCCATATTTCGGGATGCCTCCCAATCAGGACATCAGTTACCGTCCAAACGAGGTGAAGATCTCCAGTCTTCAACCACCGTCATCATCTTTGACTTCTTATCGTCGATTCAGTTATTCAGAATGGGATAAACCCGATCTTTCTGAGCAACTCGCATATATAATAAAAAGTGCTACACAAACACAACATATGCCTCATTTCAATTCATTATTCACTAACCGTAAATCAGTAAGAGAACGATTTCCCAAATATTAACCCCGCAAGCCGAAACCAACAACTGATCAAAACCCAGGAAACCATTCGACTTAGCTAACCTTCAGTTAATTCCTAAATTTCACATTCCATATCGTTTATAATATTTTACAATGATTTATCGCTATTTTTATTTATTTAAAACTGTCAATTTATTCAAACGACGCTTTAGGCTATAACGCGGCCATGGCGCTGTTTTTCTTCAGGTTTGATTTACACATATCTGAAAATCTAAATGTTGGATCTTCACAAAATTTATATCATTAGAAAGATCTTTTCAAAACGAATCCAACGGTTCTAGTTTTGGGAAAATCCGACGGTCGGATCTCCCGGTACAATCGTTTGAAGTTTTGATTTCAAAATATGAACTGCAGCGTCGTTGTTCGATTTAATTTAATTATATATATATATATATAGTCGATTCTGGCGCTGTTTTTCTTTAGATTTAATTAAACATTCCAGACAATCCAATGGTTGGATCTTTACAAAGTTGGTGTCGTTGGAAAGACATTTCCAAAGCGAACCCAATGGTTTCGGTTTCGGGAAAATCCGACGGTCGGATCTCCCGCACTAATTGTTTGAAATCACGGTTTCAAAACACGAACTTTAGCTTCGTTATTCGATATATTTCAATTATATTTATATAGATATTTAAATATAATCGATTCTTCGATTTCAAAACTATATTCTTTTCATACATTTGATAAAAGTGATATTTTTATCCAACAAACATTTATTTCTACACTTCACTATTTTTAACAATTCATGTATAAAATAAAAATGTGATTTTTATTTCAAAACAATTTATTTCAAAACACGACTATTTTATATAGTTCATATATGTGATAAAAATATGATTTTTTTATAAGACAATTTATTTAAAACACGAATACCATTCAACACATGAATTTCTATTCAACGAATGAATTTCTATTCAACACATGAAGGTTTTCTATAGTTCATATATATATAATAAAAATGTGATTTCTGTTGTTAAAGCAATTTCTTTAAAACACGAATACCATTCAACACATGAATTTCTATTCAACACATGAATATTTTCTATTCAACACACGAATATAGTTTTAACACATGAAAATAATTCTAATACATGAATATTATTTAAAATTTCAGTAGCATAACGGCTGGGTAGTTAAAACCGGGGCCGTCCCAAGTACGTCTCCTCGCTCTACCTTAAAGTCTCGCAGCTTTTGACAATGGGGATTTCATGCATCTAGTTCGCACGCAGGCGACATGTATATTTTTTTCATTTCCACAAACTAATCCTATGTGGTTTCAACCAAATAATTCTCAACCACAAACAAGTATTTTTCAACCACAATCAATCAATTTCAACCACAAACAATTCTAATCAACCATTCGCTATCAGCCAATTTTCACACCAATCACAACCAATAAATGTCATCCATTGTTTGTGGACGAGGGGCGTATATATATATATATATATATTTATATAAGTAAATTTTACTTCTATTCAACACATATATAATTTTTTTTACAATGCATATATAACTTATACATCGATCGTACAACTTATACAACGCTTATACATATGGTGTACAACGCTTATATAACTCATACATCGACTATATAATTTTTGCATCGTCGTTTTCCATATCGTTTATAATTCAGAAATCTCACATTGGGTTCCACTCCACCAAAAATAACAGAAGGCTCAGAAAAATATGCCGTCTCTTCTAGAATGTAGAAGGCATCCACACGAGTCCACTATCCTTGTTTCACTGAATTTCGTCAACAAACGAAAAAAATATGATTTTTACAGTGAAATCAAAAACCGTAGTGCTTTAAACTGCTATTAAATAGTTTATTTTAAAATAACCGTATACCTTTCAAAGTTGTTCAAAACTAGGTTTGGATTTTTCTTCAAATCCGTGTAGCTTCGCGTTGATCGGCTGACGCCACGTGAGAGAGCTTGGAGAGGCGCACGTGCGCCAGGGAGGAGGTCCAGTTCGGTGGTCGGATCTGACGGCAGCGGTGATTTGAACTCTCCGACTTCGTGATGCTGGTTCTCCCAAACCACTCAATGAAAAAATCCAAACTATAAATGGATTTGAAGATCTCGAGGAGCTCTACAAATTTCCCAACTTGAGTGTTTGATTTTAATGTGCGGATCAAAAGAAAAAGAAGAGAGAAGGAACGAAGGGTTTACCGCCGTGCGTCGACGTATATCGGGGAGATAGAAAGATTATGTGGCCCAATCATGTTTTTTCTTTATACTTGTAAATTTTAAAAATCCGAAAATACCCCTTGTCACACACGAACACCAATTCAAACCCAACGACTATCGTCCCTAGCAAAATTCCCTCATTTCGAACACAATGGGATATGTTTTGCAGGCCCATTCGACTATTTCAGTCAGTTTCTCTTCAAATTAAAAATATAAAACATTCAATATTCGATTTGAACGTACATTTCAATTTGCCGGGGCCACATACTGATTCTAAAAATTCCCGAAAAATAAATCTAGCTATGTTTTGACGATACAGTCCCAATAAAACTAGTTTCGTCGAACTCTGAGACCGTTTGAAAAATGGTCCTTTTCTGGTTGATCCAATTTAATAGAAATCGACCAAACACATTTTCCTTTGCCACGCTCACATACTAGCTTCAAAAATTATGAAATTAGAAACCTTGCAATAATTCGACATCCCGGATCCAAAAAAGTGGTTTCGTCGAATTCCGAGGTCGTTTGCAAAATGGCCATTTTCACGGGCTATATAAACTCTATAGCGACCTTTCTGAAAATTTGTTTGGCCATAACTTTTTCTTCCCGCTATGAAACTTTGATTTTTCAAATTCCTTAGAAAGATATTCACTAACAAATTTAAATATTTTTGGTTTTACTCAAATCCGTTTTGTTTTGCACCCGGTACAGTCAATCAAAGTTTGAATTCAATTTTTGAAACTACCGCGCCATTTCAGGCCTTGTTTATAATTAGAATTAATTATATTTATTTTCAAACGTCGATTAAAACTTAGTTTTCGTCGTTATTATTTAAAATATCTATTTTAAATATTTAAAATCCACTAAAATAGCCAGTTTAAAATTTTTAAATTGGTTTTGATTTCCTAGGTTGTTTCAAAATTATGGTTTATCCAAACTAGTCGGGATTAATGAACCTTACCGAAGTAATCATTTGTTTTAATTTCCCAATCCCAACCTATTCATCCCATGAAGTAAAACTGGTAATACTTCATATCTAACACCACGGTGTTATCGGTAAATTCAATTACCATTTCACGTTCAAATCTAATTATAGATTTAACTATCGCTTGGAGCAAAACTGGTGATACTCAATCCTCGATCATTTCAATCTAATTAAAGATTCATTAAAACTCCACTTGGTTTTAATCTTCCCAAAAATCAATATTAATTATTATTTAACTTGGGAAATCCTATCCCGTCTTTAACTGGGTTAAAGAAACAATGTCATTTAAAACACGGGTCACTACAAACCCAAAATCATACTTCACTGTAAATCGGGTTAAATAACGAATGTCGTTAAAACACAGTTTACAACAAACCGAATTCCCATTTGTTATTAAATATAAGGCTCTGAATAGAAAATATATCGGCTTATATTCAATATCAAATTCTACGACCAACAAATATCGTATTGGAAATAACGATATAGATATATCTTTCAAATTTTGTAACAACCCAGAAAATACGATCCAATTTAAAATTTTTAAATTGGTTATTTCAAAGGAATTAGAGTAATTGAAATAGAATATTTCAATAAAATAGTGAATTAGAAATAGTGGGGCAGTTTGAAAATTTGAATTCAAACTTTGACTGACTACACCGGGTGCAAAATATAATGGATTTTGGTGAAACCAAAAATATTTAAATCTGTTAGTGAATATCTTTCTAACGAATCTGAAAAATCAAAGTTTCAAAGCGGGAATAAAAAGTTATGGCCAAATGAATTTTCAGAAAGGTCGCTATATAGAGTATATAGCCCTTGAAAATAGACATTTTGCAAACGACCTCGGAATTCGATGAAACCAGGTCCGGGATGTCAAACTATTGCTAGGCTTCAAATTTCATAATTTTTGAAGCTAGTATGTGAGCATGGCAAAAGAAAATGTGTTTGGTCAATTTATGTTAAATAGGATCGACCAGAAAAGGGCCATTTTTCAAACGATCTCAGAATTCGACGAAACTAGTTTTCTTGGGACCGTAGTGTCAAAACATAGCTAGATTTATTTTTCTGGAATTTTTTCGAATCAGTTTGTGGCCCTGGAAAATTGAAATGTACGTTCAAATTGAATATAAAATGTTTATACTTTAATTTGAGAAATAACTGACTGTAACAGTCGAACTGGCCTGTGAAATATATCCCATTGTGTCCGGGATGGGGGTATTTAGCTAGGGGCGACAGTCGATGGGTTTGAATTGGTGTCCGTGTGGAGAAACAGTATTTTAAAATATAATAAAACCATGGGCCAATAAGGAAATTTCATTCATTATTTAAAAATAGAAAAATTCTCCCAAAAATCCCCGTAACCCTCGTTATCGACGGCGACGCGACGTACTTTCTTCCCAGGCGGTTTCCGTCCGCCGCAGCCCTTACCGACCCCGCCACCACCCGCAATCGACGCCGCCGCCTCCCCTCTTCAAATCTGACCCACCCTCGTCTCCTCCCTCCTCCCCATCGACGAGAACGAGGCCCAGGAAGTTCCGACCTTCCCAGCGCCGCCTCCGCCGCTACAGGCGTTCGCTCCGGCCAAGACTACCACCGACCGACTCCCCTCTCTTCCCTTTTCCACGCTGTACCCTCCGATCATCGTATCGTGCCTCGGTTTTCGCGAAAACTGAAAACTAGTTTTGAACAATCGTGAAAGGTGAGACCTTTATTATATTTGAACTTTGAAAAATAATATCTTTATGATGTGTTAACGAAATTCGATGAAACAGGAAACATCGTGACCGCAAGGAGGCTCTCTACCGCATAGAAGAGACCGCAGATTTTTCTGAGCCATCTACGATTTTTAGCACTCCGAAAACCAATGTGAGCAATCTAAATTAAATGAAATTTAATGGAAAATGTCATGTATAAATTATATAAGTGAAATATAAATTATACACGTGTTGTATACCTCATGTACATGCGTTGTGTAAGCTATATGAGCGAAGTATGAATTATACATGCATTGTATAATGATATGTGTGTTGAAATGCAAGTGAAATATAGAAATAATATATATATATACTCCCCTCGTCCACAAACCATAGACGATATTTATTGTGTGAATTGGTGTGAAAAATTAGGTGAAAAATGCGAATGGTTGAATAATTGGTTGTGGTGGATATTGTTTGGTTGTGGTTGAAAAATACCCATTGGTGATTGAAACAAATTGAAAATAATTGTGGAAATGAAAATAAAACATGCCGCCTGCGTGCGAACTAGATGCATGAAATCCCCATTGTAAAAAACTACGAGGTTTTAAGGTAGAGCGAGGAGCCGTACTCGGGACGGTGCCGGTTTTAACTACCCTGCCGTTATGCTGCCGAAACTTTGAATAATATTCATGTGTTAGAATTATTTTCATATATTAAAATTATTTTCATGCGTTGAAACTAAAGTCATGTGTTCAAACTATATCATGTGTGGAAATGCTCATGTGTTGAGAAGTGATGTGTGAAAATTAAATTCATACGTGAATGAATAAAGTGTTTAAACAATAAAAATCACCTTTTTATAATATATATGAAGTATGTAAAATATTCTCCTTATATATAAATAGTTTCAACAATAAAAATTTCATCATTCCTATATGAACAAACTATATAAAATATCCATGTGTGGAAATGCTCATGTGTTGAGAAGTGTGTGTGTGTTGGAAAGGTCCATGTGTTGAATAAAAGATTGAACAATAAAAATTACATTTTTTATTGAAACTATGAAGTGTTAAAAACATTCATATGTTGAATAAATATTTTAGATGATGAAAATGCCATTTTTATCATATATGTGATGTGCTAAAAATATGCTAGTGTTGAAATAAATATTTGTGAAATGAATATTATTTTTAACATGTGTAGGAACTAAATAAAATAGTCATGTGTTGAAATATATTTTAGTTCGCCAAAAATATCATTTTTACCGAAATGTGAAGTGTTAAAAATAACCACTTGTTCAAATAAATATGCATGAGTTGAAATATTCATTAATTAGCTAATGATATGATTTTTGCCTATGTATGCAACATGTGAATGAATGGTGTCTTTAAACCAAATTGAATCAAATATGAAGTTGAATGGAAAATGATAAGTGATAAGAATTGCACATATGTACATGCATATTTATTGAACAGGTATTAGCAAAGAGGCTAGAGAAGAGGATTAAAATTGTTTGCCCGACGAATAGGTACATGTTTACTGTTTTGCTTAGGTGATGATTTTATGAGCCTGTTGGCTAGCCGCTTGGCTTTTTCTTTTTCTTTTTGAGATGAGATGCCCGTATGGCTATTTTTTGAATTTTCCTATCCCCTCCCGTACAAAGGAGGTTATGGTAAAATTTTCCAAATTTGAAGGCGTTAGTGAAATATTTGAAGTGAAAACGATATAGAAATCGTCGAATGAACTATATTTATATAAATATATAAATATAAATAAAATTAAAACAAATCGTGGCCATGTAGTTCGTGTTTTGAAACCGTGATTTCAAACGATTCGTGCGGGAAATCCGACCATCGGATTTTCCCGAAACCGCAACCGTTGGGTCCGCCTTGGAAATATCTTTCCAATGGCACCAACTTTGTAAAGATCCGATGGTTGGATTCTCTGGAATGTTTAATTCAAATCGGAAGAAAAACAGTGCTAGAATCGATTATATTTATATATAAATATAAATATAATTAAATTAAATCGAATAACGACGCTGCAGTTCGTATTTTGAAATCGTAACTTCAAACGACTAGTGTGGGAAATCCGACCGTCGGATTTTCCCAAAACTAAAACCGTTGGATTCGTTTTGAAATGATCTTCCTAATGATATAAAATTTGTGAAAATCCAACGGTTAGATTTTTAGATATGGGTAAAACAAATTTAGTGAAAAACAACGCCAGTGCCTCGGCACGACCTGAAACGTCGTTTAATTAAATATGGCCATTTTAAATAAATAAAAATGGCGATATATCGTTATAAAATATTATATACGATATATAGTGGAAATAAACCAATTTTTTTGTGTTTTCTTGATATGTGATGGTTGAATGTATTTAACATGAAAATTACACTAAGGAACTGAAATGTGAATGTTGAGTAATTTAACCATGTGAAGAATTGATTTAAAAATCTAAATATACGTGGATAATTTGAAAAGGCCGAGTTAATTCTCATTTCAAATAATCGATCGACGGTGAGAAGTCGAAGAGATGAAGATGGTTCAAGACCGACGAACTTCACATTGGATGGATGGGCGCTGCTGATGCTCATGATTGGAGTAGCTGCCTTGAAGGAGCTGAAGTAGTAGCCGTCCGGACGTATTGTTGATTGTGCGGATAAGCGAGGAATTTGGTGCCTCCGGTTTCGTTCAAACCCAAAACGAACTTGTAAATGGACTGTGTATCTGGCATTGGATTTTGTTTTGTGCTGATTGATCTCTGTTAAATATATATCTGTTTGACGGCAGAGAATTTATTCTCTTACTTAACGCCCTTCTCTGAGACGTACGAGCTCAGATGCTATATATTGATAGAAATCAGTCGCATGGAGTGGATTGCCTATGTGGCATGCCTAAGTGGCATATGATCAAGGCTTCTGTTGCAAAGCAAAGTCTTGTGGTTGATGATCAAAGCATGGTCTGTGTGACGTAGCTTTGTGTATGACGTGGATTCGCGAGCCTCACACCCCGGTATGAGTCAAAAATGGGAGACGGACTGCAGGGAGAGCACAACGTCTCTTTCTAGCTATGGTGGTGTCAGTGACCTTCCAGCCCTGACATTTATATCTACTTTTCACCTGTGTGGTTGTTGGAATGCGAGGCGCCTCGATTACAGGTCTGTAAGGACCGGAAAACGTGTGTTCAGGAATAACTAATCCTCAAAAGTAAGAGAGGACTGTCCTTGAAGATCCAGGGATTGCTGTGTGCGGTCCTGAGGCATTTGCTAGAGTGTCTCGAACGGAGAGGAGCTTGCCCCTTGCCTCGACTCATGATGGAATCCAATTTCCAATACGAAATTACGGATGTGATTGTATTACTAGTATGGCGACGTGATATATGGAACCCATGCCGTCTAAGATTGATATTTATGATTGAATTTGCTTCTGAAAACGTATATGCACTAGTAATAATATCAAACACTTTTGTTTTATACGTATGAAGCATTTTTGGCCATTATAAGGTAAAACTCTATCCTCCGGCATGCGTTGCATTGTGTGATGGGACCTGAGTCTCATAATGGCTTCATTTTTATAAAAACCATTGCGATGATTTAATCATTTACTTTATTTCATGCACTAGCACTCATTGGAGTAAACCCGTTCCGCGAAAGTGGCATAGTCCTTTGATTTGCCTTATTATTGTTGTTTAATAAGTTAAGTAGATTTCTCATACCAGTCCCATGACTGACTCGTAGTTTGTTTCACCTTGCAAACTTGGGTGCCCTCATTTTCACACGGGCAGCCTAGTTACAGGTAGCTGGTATATTTTGGCTTGGCACCGCAGTAGAGGTACACTTTTGGCTCATGGTGAGGCTTGACTACATTGTGATGATTGTGAATTTTCTGCCATTATTGTATATGTATTATCATTCCGCCACTGGCGATGTAGACTGATGTTTAGTTTATGTATTCTCTATGTATGATTCCACCACTGGCGATGTAGACTGATTATGTACCGTTATGCACTAAGTTGTATCCTGCACTGTGCTCTCTGATGTGGTGATATTTATATGATTCCGCTGTCATATGTGTGTAAATTATTCTATTTCTTGTTTATGCTATTATCTGTGATCTGCTAATGATGATTAATGTGTTATACTCCAATGGTTATCCTTAACACCGTGCCACGGGGTTTTGGGATCGTCACAAATTTCCATAACAATATCTGTATAATCACGAAATCCAACATCGAAATATTCCAAAGACAATTTCGATTCAAATCCATTCCAATTCAATTATTAGAAATTCTGGTTACTTTTAAAACCCCTTTCAAATCTAATTTATTTATTTCAAAAACAAATGGATTATAATTCCAGTTCAAAACTAGTTCATTTCGATAAAAATCTATTTTTATCTTTTCAATTTGGAATGTTTTTTATCCCAATAATTCACAAATCGTTTCTTATGATTTTACTCAAATTATTACTATTTTTAATAATTTTATCAAGGCTCGTATAGTCGATTTCCATCAACAGCCATCGAATTGCACTTACAGCGACCTTTTCCAAATTTGATTTGGACATAATTCAAAATCTAACCATTAGATTTCTAATCTCTAATATTCGTTAGAAAGCACTTTTCGATACAAACCCAACGGTTCCGGTTTTAGGAAAATCCGACGGTCGGATCTCCCACAATGTCCATTCGAAGTCAATGGTCGAAATTCGCGAACTGCTGCAGCGCGGCGCGTTCTATTCAGGCCATTATATATATATAATATATATATATATATATATTATATATATTTCATTGATTTCCTTTTAAAACATATTTTATAAATCGTTTTAAATTTGTTTTCGAAACGATTTCAACTTCGTATTTAATTTCTAATCAAAATTTAATATTCCACATCATCGATATACAAATGATAATATTTTTGAAACGTTATATTTTGAAATACTTCCTTTTCTATATTCATCTTAAAAACGAATATAATCGATGTAAATATCGTTCGCGTCAAAATGGCGCATATTTAATCAACAAGGCTTTATATATTTCAATAACTTCGTTATTCTATTCAACAAATGAATATTTTCTTCAACACATGAATATATATTTTTATTCAGCACATGAATATATATATTTTATTCAACACATGAATTTATATTTTTATTCAACACATGAATATTTATTCTATTCAACACATAAAATTTTATTCTATTCAACACAAGAATTTTCTTTCTATTTAACACATGAATTTTCTTTCTATTCAACACATGAATTTTCTTTTATAATATTCCTTATTTTCCAAAGGAGTGAGGCCCAATCAATTACCATATAATTTTAGTTATATGGATTCCCTATAACGCATGTATATAATAGCAACGATAAATCATCAACCATCATCCAGAGTGCACCACACAACTGCATAAGCATTAAACATAAATAATTAACGCTAATACAGTCTGTCGACCCATCGATTGACATACAACTAAACAATCGGGATTAGTGTACGCCAATGATCGTGGCTAATCTATGAATTAGAAAAGCGTGAATTTTAAATTAAATACTGGAAGCGCACAGTTGTGTAGCATACAGGTCGAACACAGGGAGGTTGATTAAAATCAAATTATTTATTTAATCTCTTGGGCGAGTTAGACGATTTTCGAGGTTGGTTTTTGAAAACAATAAAAATTGAAATTGCGATCCGATTCAGAACAAATCTAATTGAACTGACGATCAAATCACAAATATCAATTGGAAATTAAAATGCAAAACAGAAATAAAATGCAGAAAGTAAAATTGCAGGAAAAGAAACAAAAAAGTAAAATAGGATTGTCGTTGAAACTAATCAAACGACTAATCACTAACAAAAATTGTAAAATACAATTGGTGCTCTTCCAAAACTAATTGTGAAGACAACACCGATTGCTCAGAAAAAGAAAAATGCAGAAATAAAAGAAGAAGAACTTTTATTAATGGAGAAGAGAATACAGAATAATGGATGGTGGCTACAATGACATTACAAGGGTATTTATAGGATAGATAGCCAAATCCTAACCCTAATACAATGATAGATGGGCCTTAGGGAATTCACAAAAGAGTTTACAATGAGAGTTTCAAATGGGCCTTAGTTAAATCTATTAAATTTTTGGCCTTTCTTCTTTTCCTCTTGGTTCTTTGACAAGCTTCCCTTGATTTGAGAAATTCTTGGTCTTTCTACCAATCATTTTCTTGTCCAACAGCAACTAGATGTGAGATCTTCATCTACAATTCTTCAGAATGTAAAAATATACCAATTTGATCTCCATTTCTCTATTTTTCTGGTTGCATGCGGGCTGGGTTGGAATATCTGTAAAAGTAACAAAACAATACCCAAGTAATATTTATTTATATACAAAAGATAAGATATAAGAGCATAAAATAAACATATTTCTATGTCAATCAAATACCCCCACACTTATCTTTTACTCGTCCTCGAGTAAAACAAAAATTAAAAACTAACTAGATAGGTCGCACTTTCGTAGGAAACAGGATTGCATTGAGCGTATGCAACAAGCCGTTAAACCTCTAGGTGTCCCTAGTAGGACGAGTGGTGTCTCGTGAGGGTTTTCAGCGGATACTACCCACAAAATCCAAATGCAATATGTGTGGATCTAATGTAACTATATGAATGCAATGGACATATGCAAATAAAAACGAAAAATGAAAACATGACTTATTTCAGGAAAGTGGTACAACAAATTAAGTTAATAATTTCTAATCAGTTGATTTTATTTTAGATACCTCAACTTGTCACAAATTTTCAATATAAATCAAGTTTTCAAATGTTAAATTCCAGTTTGGCCAGTTAGTTCGGTCGATAACATAGTGCAGCCATGAAATAAATTCTTAGTTTGCTTGGCACAGTTTGCAAAGTGGTATTCTAATTTTCTCATGTATGGCTAGTCAAATCAATAAGGTCAAGAAGTGTTTGGGCATCATCGCTTATTCTTTATTCTATAAAATTTTAAAATTTATGATTAAGTACATACACCTAACTTAGAAGACCAAGGTTTACCACCTATGCACTGCCTCGTGGACTAACGGAGAGTAGGTAAAGAGCTTGGCGGCTTGTGCAGGCCGACTTTGACTTTGTCAACAACATGTCGGTAATCCTTAGGTGTCCAATCTCATAAAATGAGACCAAGATATTCCAATGCTGACTTTGTCAACAACATGTCGGATAGAGCTTGGCGGGTTTGCACACCAACGCTTGATATACAAGCAATGTTGGATACCCTTGGATTACTATTATTATTATTGAAAATATAAGCACAAAAGAGAGTTATGCGAGTTCAACTTAACACAACTTAGTTTTAAAGATTCGAAAAGCCAATATAAGTATTTTAAGTCCTCCACTTATTTAAACAAAGTCTACAATATAGAATAGATTTCATGGCCATCACCTAAGAATCTCCCCATGTACCGGTTTCACTATTATCCCTCAAAATTAAACTTTTCATTATATTTCTTATTCGATCTAAGTTGAGAGAAAAAATACTATCAACTAACTAATAAAAAAATGGCATGTTAGTACAGTCTAAAATGCATGATGGTCCTATTTAAATGGCTGAAAATGAAAAGAAAGAAAAATAAAGAAAAAAACGAAAATGAGTGAAATGCAGACTCCCCCCCCCCCACACTAGAACTAAAAAGTGTCCACACTGTAAACACGTTTCCTAAATGTGAAAGATCGAACCCACAGGTGTATTAGATGCAAAATGATTTGTAAAATAAAATGCAATCTAACTATATGTAAGAATGGATCATATTTACAATGATAAATGTGTTTGCGATGCACGCGATGCAAAGAATACCACCATCTTTTTCCCCCACACTTGGTTCTAGCCCGATGAGTCCCATTCCCACTATGTCTAGGCATGTTTTCTAATAAGCAAAGGTTTTTGAAAACCATCTCATCTTTAAACCTAGATTTATAGTCAAGGAGATAGATATCCAGGGTCGTCCTCACATGAAGTTTTTCAACCAAACCAGCATTCCAAAGATAATTCATGTGTTCAACAAATTTATCAGTGTAATTGTTCAAAAATTTGTGATCGTATATAAATTCAGTGAAATTTGAATTCTGAGTGTTGTTCAAGAGTATGTGATCACCTTTCTCTATTGACAAGGTATTTTCGACACTGACAATTTCATGTTCGTTTGAAATTTCCTCAAAGTTAAAATTTTCGAACTTGTGACTTGATTCTACTTCTTCCTCATTTGGCAACTCATTCTCGCACAATCCAAAGAATTCTTGTTCGTCCAAATCCATTTCCACTTTTGAGTTTTTGAAAAATTCAATATTTTCATTTTGTTCAATTTCAAAATGTTCAGGTTTCTCGTAGTTTGAAAGAGAAAGATCAAAATCCAAGCTTAAATCTTTTTTCTGAAAAGAGTTGAAGTCAAAATTGTTTGTTGAATTTTGAAAAACTTCATCAAGATGATTATTCTCAATTTCCAATGTCGTTATTTGAAAATTTTCAATGTCAGTAAGAGTTGAATTATTTTCTGATTCATCGCTTATTTGAATTTGATTTTGTTGCTCTTGTTGTTCTTTATAAGACGCCATTGAACAAAGAAGTTCATCCATCTTTTTATTTAGCCTTTCCGCCCTCTCATCAAAAGTACATTCTTCAGAGTCGTTGATTTGAGAGCTATCGCTTTGGATTTCTTGATTTTCAAAATAGTTTGAGTTTTCAGAAAATTGAAATTGAGATTGGAAATCATTTTGATATTGAAAATTAGGTTCGTAACCAAAATTGTTAAAATTGGTGGGAAAATTCCAATTTTGGTCATTCTCAAGATGTGGATATGGGTTGTAGTTTTGGAAATTTTGATCAATTTGAAAATCATTTTCAAAATTATTTTCAAATTGGTTTCCAACCCCATATTGATGTTGATCAAAGGTACGTTGCGATTCAAAACCGTTTTGATATGGATGGGGCCTACAATCGAAGTTATTGAAATTTAAATTGAAATCGTCGTTTCGATTATATCTATGATTTTGAAAATGTTGGTCAGTTGGAAAATTTTGAAAATTGTTGACATTGGGCTCACGAAATTTTGGGAAATCTTGTTTCATGAGTTGTAATTCATACTCATACTCTTCAAGAGGACGTCTATCCGATTATTATCCCACAATTCTCTCAAAGATTATTTTGAATCATACATTTGAATGAAATCAAGGAAAGGCAGAATTTATTCTCACTTAAAAATAATATAAAATGCCGAGTTGTGCTCTATTAATTGACTGACTCAATTAGAAGGGGGAAGAGGGTCTTATGGCCGTTTACGTATAGTGTGAATACTAAGGGATACGACCAATGTTTCACGGGTAGCGTGCAACCTCTTTTGCTAATAGTTCAATAAATTGAACTACTATATATCCGCGATCCAATTATACGAGACAGTCAACTTCACAAAACACCACTTTTCAATTATATTATTTTGCAGCGTCTATTTTTATTGTTGAAAACAATGAGAGTGATGACAGTAATTATGGAAATTCGTTTCTCACACACAGATTCAATAATATCAGCCACAGAACAGAACAGTCAAACAAACGTAAGTGCAAAAAATTAAAACATTGTACAAGCAAGCTGCTGCCCCTGCAGAAGATTTGTACAAGCAATTTCTATATTTTCAGAGTAGCTTCAGCACCTGTAGAGTTTAGAAAAATATTACCGTGGGGTATGGCTGTCCGTCTAGTAGCTTCATCGATTAAAATCCCAATATTTGCAATTTGTTTGATCTTGGAATTCCTTATTTGATTTGCTTGCCTTTTTTCTAGCTTTATTCTTTGTTTTTGAATGGCTCTTCTTTCTTTTTCGTTTTTTTTTTTGAAAGGAAACAAATCTGAAGGCAAAACAATCCCTTATCTCCTCTTGTCTATTTTAACCCTCACAGTCACGCAACCCTTTCACAATCACCCCAAAGAAAAGAAAAAATAAATTCACGCTCCCAATGGTCAAGCCACCTACTTTTGATGAAACCTCACTGGTTGTATTTCTCCCACCCCAAAATAACAGCAGTCAACAGAAGAAAAAAAAATCACGCCTTATACAAGGAAATCCAGTCAAAAAAAATTGATGTTCGTTCTCCCCTTTTAAAATCGATTCACATAAAAGTTGTTTTTTTTTTGTGTTTCTTGAATCGACTGTGTAGCTTGCGGTTTAGGGTTCAATTGGGATATTCCGATCTCGGGTTTCTGGAGGTACTTTCGATTTGGGTTCAACTGATGAGATCGCAGGTGGTTCGAAGTGGTGATGCAGTTCGGATGTGGTGATGACCGTGAAAGGTAGGTTGGTGCTTCGAATTGGGTACGGTGAACTGGGTACCGGGTTTCTTCGAATTGTGATGCTAATCTTTGATTCAGTGAATCGATCTGAGGCAAGGGCTTCGGTGAAGAGGTTCTGGGTGCGATTTTATGGTTGACGTGGGTTCTAAGATGGGATGCGGTTGTGTAAGATGGTGAGAGGGTAAGTGAAGTTAATGGTGTGATGATGTTTTGTGCGAGATTGGCTTGTGTGAACGGTGGTGCAAGATGGAACAACGTGATGCACCTTGGTTATTTAGCCGGTTTGGGTGAGTGAGAGACAGGGACTGGAGTATTGCATCACTGTGTGGATTGTGGTTGGTGAGGTGAATGGGAGATTTGCGTGGTAATGGAAGGCAGTATGTGCTGAAGGGTTTAGGTTGATGTATTGGTTTGGAAATTTTTGTGGAAGCACGCTTGGATATCAATGATGACAGGTCTGAGTTTGGGGCAGTTAAGTGGATGTTGCCAAGTGGGTAATTGAGTTGTGGTGGTGAGAAGGAAGCTCGGCAGTTGCTGATCGGTGGATGTGATTTTTCTGGGTTGGCTTTTGGATACCGGGTAGAAAGGGATCGATGGTTTTGTACGGGGTTTGTAAGAGAAGTATACGTTGTTGTAATGAGGATGAATACAGTTTTGTGTGGTCTGTTGGAGGGGATGGCGTTTGGGATTGGTCAATGCAGTATTGGTGGTATTGTTTGGATGTGAAGTGTGATGGTGCGTGAGTGTAGGAAGTGGTTTGATGGTTTTGGCGAATTTGTTTTGAAGCTGTAAAAAAAATGCAACTGTGGTGAATATGATGGATGGGGGAGATGGGGTAGTGGTATTCGCCAAAGAGTGGAGGACTTGGTTTGTGATGACCAAACAATTTTTTGGTATATGCTTTACGGGTGGCAGAGAAGTATGGTATTTGCGAGGAGATGATGAAGTTGAAAACAGTAAGATGATTTGCAGCAAACAAGAAAAGGAAAAAAAAATTGCAAAAGATTTTTTGTTTGGTTTGGTTTTTTTTTTGAAATGAAAAGAGAAGAAAGGCAATGTATTGAAAAAAAAGGAAAGGAATAGAAGAAACAAGGAAAGTAGGATTTCTTTTTTTTTGCAAGAATTGTTGAAAAGAGAAAGAAACAAAGAAAAGAAATCAAAAGAGAAAGTGGAAAGAAATTTTTTTTTATAAAACAAAAAAAGGAAAAAATAATAAATTAAAACAAAAAAAACTAACACAAATCAGAAATTAAATAATAATAAAATTCAATCGTTACCTCCCCGGCAACGGCGCCAAAAACTTGATCGTCGCTAATCTATGAATTAGAAAAGCGCGAAATTTAAATTAAATACTGCAAGCGCACAGGTGTGTAGCATACAGGTCGAACACAGGGAGGTAGATTAAAATCAAATTATTTATTTAATCTCTTGGGCGAGTTAGACGATTTTCGAGGTTGGTTTTTGAAAACAATAAAAATTGAAACTGCGATCCGATTCAGAACAAATCTAATTGAACCGATGATCAAATCACAAATATCAATTGGAAATTAAAATGCAAAACAGAAATAAAATGCAGAAAGTAAAATTGCAGGAAAAGAAGAACAACAAAAAAGTAAAATAGGATTGTCGTTGAAACTAATCAAACGATTAATCACTAACAAAAATTGTAAAATACAATTGGTGCTCTTCCAAAACTAATTGTGAAGACAACACCGATTGCTCAGAAAAAGAAAAATGCAGAAATAAAAGAAGAAGAACTTTTATTAATGGAGAAGAGAATGCAGAATAATGGATGGTGGCTACAATGACATTACAAGGGTATTTATAGGATAGATAGCCAAACCCTAACCCTAATACAATGATAGATGGGCCTTAGGGAATTCACAAAAGAGTTTACAATGAGAGTTTCAAATGGGCCTTAGTTAAATCTATTAAATTTTTGGCCTTTCTTCTTTTCCTCTTGGTTCTTTGACAAGCTTCCCTTGATTTGAGAAATTCTTGGTCTTTCTACCAATCATTTTCTTGTCCAACAGCAACTAGATGTGAGATCTTCATCTACAATTCTTCAAAATGTAGATATATACCAATTTGATCTCCATTTCTCTATTTTTCTGGTTGCATGCGGGCTGGATTGGAATATCTGTAAAAGTAACAAAAAATACCCAAGTAATATTTATTTATATACAAAAGATAAGATATAAGAGCATAAAATAAACATATTTCTATGTCAATAAGTCAAATATCATCCCAATACCCATGTAGGGTTTCAAATCAACAAACACAGATTTTTATTTCTGCAGTTAGGCGATGTGTAAAATTTATCATCCTAATCAATATCAGTCAAATTGGTGTACATAAACAAACCGTTCGATTTGTTTATAAATATTTATTTTATATACATGTTAAAAATTATATTTTTAACTATAAAATATTTTACTCATTCCACTTCACACAATCAACTTTCACAATACACCAATCAAACAAACAAGTCATCCATGGTCTGTGGACGACGGGTGCTGCTAAACACCGTCTGCATCCTAGTATATAATTTTAACTAGAAAACAAGAATTAAAGTCAGAAGTTCTCACTAAGAAGCTAAACCAAACGGCGCGGCTCTTCATATGTAGGAAATCTTCGTCGTGTTCCCAACGAGATCTGTTTCACACGGTATATGTTAAAAATCATATTTTTAACAACGCTACTTTCTATATAAAGATTATATTTTTATAACGCTATTTCCTATATAAAGATTATATTTTTATTTCGTTAAAAACTGAATATTTATATAGTTAAAAATTGAGTCTTTACATAGTTAAAAGTCGAATCTTTGTATGCTATATATATAAATCATATTTTTATTTCTCTTTCTAGATAATAAAAATCATATTTTTACTTATCTAACTTCAGGGTAAAAATTCTATTTTTACTAATCTAACTTCATGGTAAAAATTCTATTTTTATTAATCTAGCTTCATGGTAAAATTTTATTTTTATAAATCTAGCTTCATGGTTAAAATTCTATTTTTATAAATTAGTTCTCTTTAAAAAAATCATATTTTCATTCCGAATTTATATCCATAAAAATCGAATTTCTATTTCAAATCTTTACATACAAAAATCGGGTTTTCATTTCAAATCAACACATATAAAAATCGGATTTTTTTTCTCCTCTAGCTAAAGATTATATATATTTTTTCTATGTACAAAATCTATTTTTCCTATGTACAAAATCTATTCCTTTATATGTACAAAATCTAAACTTTTGTATGAATAAAAATCTAAACTTCGTGTGAATAAAATTTAATCTTCATATGAATAAAATTTAATCTTCATGTGAATAAAAGTCAAAGTTTTCTCTTCGCTATACATATATACATATATATATATATAAATCTAAGCTTTATATAATAAAAAAATCCAAGCTTTATATAATAAAAAAACAGGTTTTTAAACACGCCATTATATAATAAAACTGAAAATAAAATAAATGAAAATTAAGACTCACATTTTTGGTGAAAAAACGCATTTTTAGTCACGGAGGGGCCCACTGACGGCGCTAGGTGGTGGGGAGGCTGGCGTCGGGGTCTGGGGCAGGTAGCACGGATTGGCCGGAATGTGGCTGGTTGTGGCGGAAAAAGGGGTAGCAGCGGATTTAGGGTTTGGGTTCGCTTCAATTTGGGGTTGAGAGGGAAGAGGCGACGGGAGGAGGAAGGTGGGTGCTCTGCGCGGCGGAGCTGAAGAGGGAGGAGGCGGACCTGGCGGCGGGTGCGATCATCGTAGGCAACCGCGAATTTTTTTGTTTCAAAATCCGTTAGGGTGATAAAATGAAGAGAGAAGGAGAGAGAAAGGGGAGTTGACCCTATATAATTATATATTTTTTATTTTATTTATCTCCAAAAAGTTAATTTTTCGTTCGAAACCCAAATTGAGCCCAACGATTGTCATCTATAACTAGTTACCCCCATTCCGAACGCAATGGGATATGTCTCGTAAGCCAATTCGATTGTTACGATAAGTTTCCGTTCAAATTTAAATTTAAATCCATATATTCAATTTTAAACATACATTTCAATTTACAGGGGCCACATTTTGACTCTAAAAATTCCAGAAAAAATATTTATAGCGTCGTATTGACGATACGGTCCTAACATAACTAATTTCGTCAAATTTGAAGACCTTTTGAAAAATAGCCATTTTCTGATCGATCCAAATTGACTGAAACTGTTAAAACACGTTTAACTTTGCCACGCTCACATATTGCTTTCAAAAATTATGCACTTTGGAATCTATCAATAATTTGACACTTCCAACAAAAGTGGTTTCGTCGAAAACGAAGGTCGTTTGCAAAATGGCTATTTTTAAGGGCTTTATATATTAAAATATATATAAATTCCACAGCGACTTTTCTGAATTTTAAACTCGACATATCTTTCACTCTATAAAGTGAAATCTCAGTTTCTTAACTTCGTTTGAAAGATATGATTAAACAGATTCAAAATATTTCTTTTTTCGCCCAAATCCGACTTATATTGAATCTTGTATATTCATTGGAAATTCGAAATCGAAATTTCGAACTGTCGCGCCATTTCAGGCTCGTTATATAATTAAAATATAATTATTCATTTTAACTTCGTCGAAAATAAATTTTCTGTCGTTATTATTTAAAATAATCCATTTTAAATATTCAAAATTCATTAAAATCGCCAAAATAAATTTTTTAAATTGGCTCAGAATTTCCGGATTGTTACACTTCCAACCTGGCTAAGCATGATCGGCCCCTCATTTTACTATGAGAGTACCAAATATATCATTACCACGGTTGGAGGCCAGGCAACTACCAAAAGCATACAAAAACAAAAGGGACAACCGAAGGCATTTGATTTCTCCAGATCAGATACAGATATACGCTTTGAATGGGTGCAACCCATATAGCCACGCGACCTACCCGATTTTTGCTAATTCCCAGTTGATGAGGCTTGATGTTATGAATATTTTTTTTGAAAAACTGGCGACCATTCGCTTTGAATGCCACATCGTCAGATCCTCAGAAAATCACTAATTTACATCCCGAAAAATACCCTAGTTGTTAAGAGAAGGCCTTTCTCCGCCACAACTATGGTATGTTTGAAGAAGTAAATGTACACGATTCTTTGGAAATACTTTGTTAGACATTTGTCCATATAGGTCATCCATGAATAGGATGAACCAAAGGCACCCTTCTAGTGCATCCTAGGAATCACCATATAGACCAGTAGCGAGAAATCCTTACAATCCGAAGGTTTCAATTACGACAGAATCACGAGTCATAATATCTACATCTGCTAAACTAGAGAAATTCAAAAGTAGTTCTTCTGCTCATGCAGATCAACGATCTTCAATTGCTCCATCTTCAGTTATCATCTTCTATGTATTTGCTGGTTCGGAATGGTTTTCGAACATAAATCTGATCCTTATCTTTCTGTACCAACAAGAGTATAGGCAAGATTTGATAGTCGGTTATTTAACTATCAAATAAACAACCATTCATCCATAAAAATAAAATGAATTCTCCGATTCAGTACCCAACATCATTTAGCCCCTTCAATTAATTGTTTGTTAATTAAATTCTTATAAATCTTCTTTAACAACCCATAATTTTCAGTATATTTTAAATTTAGATTTAAAACAAATAAATGGAATAATATTGGATAAAAATCAAATTTTGTTGATTATAATGGTGATGATTATTTGAATGGAGTATAATATATTTTTAAATTTAGTTTATTTAGAAATGTTGTAATTTGGATTTAATATTTAAATGATTAAATAAAATTTAAGTTGTTTAAGTTAAAATTTAAATTCAAATTTAAAAATTCAGATAATCAAATGTGGGAACTTAAGGATTTATGAAATAAATTTATAGAATTTATTTAAGTTATAATTTGGTTTAAATTTGAATTTAATGAATATTTAAATTGAATTAAAATAGTTAAATGGATAACTGAATATTTGATTAATTTACTAACTGTGAAATTTAACGGGTTTGGCGACTGTCTTGGAAACCGACGAAACTAGTCTCATTAGATCTGGAATGGTTAAGTATGGTAGGATTTCAAGTTGTGTTATAATTGGACGTATCATTTGATCGTACGGGAGAAAATGTGAAAGAGAATCGAATGAAATTGGGTAATGGTTGTTTCTTATGTTGGGCCTTCCATAATAATATATATTAAACCATTTACCACTACATCAGCCATTTCAATACTACGATTATTTTTTTCTCCATCAAAATTTCTAATGGATGAAACTTTAAACCGTAGATTCAAAATAAATACAGGCTTGAAAATATATTCTTCCTAAACTATAACAAATTACCTATCTAAACGAAGAGCTTGACGATACGAAGCTACGGGTATTCTCAGTTTCGACATGCAGTGCACCGTTTAGCCAGAATTCTTGATCAAAGCTACTGTTCTTCGAAACCCAAAGGCAAGGTTTTGGTTTTTTCGATTTTGGATTCAATTGAGAAATCGATGATATGGGTATTGTTGAGGGGATCCATACAAATCTATTGGTTGTGGTCGGAGGTATTATCGTGGAGTAGAGCCTCGGGAATTTGCGTTTTAGGGTTTAAACCTGTTTCCGTTTATCAGTACGGCGGTGGCGATAGCGTTCACCTGAGGTGGTGATTTTGGTGCTCGGGGATGCGATCTTCTAGGAGCGTCAGAATGGAGGTGGTCTCAGAGTCTCCGATGGCCGGAGTTCGGAGGATTTCTCGGTCAAAGATGTGGCAGGTTTGGGTTCCTTTGTGGTTTACTGTAACGTGGTTTGAGCGAGCGGGAGAAACTAAAGGGGAGGTGCCGACGTGTCAGTCACCTATTTGGGTGAGATTTTATTTTAAATTTTTATATAATTTAAAAATCAAATGGAAAAATGCTAATAACTTTCTCGTATGAACTCGGTTTTGGACGCGGTTGGATGCGTTGGGATCGTGGCAGATGTAATAACCCGAAAATCCGAGCCAATTTAAAATTTTTATTTTGGCAATTTTAATGAATTTTGAATATTTAAAATGAATTATTTTAAATAATAGCGACGAGAAATTTATTTTGAATAGAATTTGAACGTATAAAATTTATTTGAATCGTCATTAGAATATAAATATTTTATTTTAATTATATAACGAGTCTGAAATGGGGCGGTAGTTCAAAAATTCAATTTCAAAATTCAAATGAATGTAACGGGTGCAAAATGAACCGGATTTTAGTGAAACCAAAAATATTTGAATCCATTTGACAATATCTTTTCAATGAATCCGAAAAATCGAAATTTCATAGCGGGAATCAAAAGATATGTCCAGTTGAAAATTCAGAATAGTCGCTATCGAATTCTGGCCCTTAAAAATGGGAATTTTGCAAATGACCTCGGTTTTCGATGAAACCACTTTTGTTGGATCTGTGATGTCAAGTTATTGCTAGGTTTCAAAATTCATAATTTTCTATCAATATGTGAGCGTGGAAAAGGAAAACGAGTTTGACCAGTTTCAGTTGATTTTGATCCACTGGAAAATGGCCATTTTTCAAACGGTCTCAGAATTCGACGAAATTAGTTTTGTTAGGACCGTATCGTCAATACGAAGCTAGAAAATATTTTTCGGGAATTTCTCCATATGTGGCCCCGGTAAATTGAAATGCGTGTTTAAATTCAATATATAGAGTTATATTTTCATTTTGACAAAACTGATTGAAACGGTCGAATCAGCCTACGATACATATCCCATTATGCTCGGAACGGGGGTAATTAGCTATGGACGACAGTCGGCTGGTTCGATTTCGAGTGCAAAATAAAAAGTTACTTTTTGAAATTAAAATAAATAATTAAATATATATATAATAACCCTCACCCCTCAGCACTCTCTCTCCCCGATTAAAATCAAAAGAAAGAAAAAAAACGCGCTCAGAACCCTAGCCGCCGCCAGGCACGACCGCGCCCCTCCATCCGCCGCCGCCACTTCCTCTTTATCCCCCTCCTCCACCTGCTCCGCCTTCCCTCCTCCTCCCCCTCTTCTAAATCGACTCAGCCCCCCCTCTTCTGAAAACCCGTGCCCTCCCCCTGACGCAGACCAGCGCCGCCCTACCCCCTCCTGACCCCACCGCGCGACGGCGCCGGCCACGATCGCCTCCGGCGATACTCTTCCCCCCTCCTCTTTAACGCTGTAAGTTCTTGTTTACTTTTTTTATTTTATTTTATTTAAAGTGTTTGATTTTTATGTAAATAAAAAAAAATGAGGGTTTTGTGTAAGTAAAATTCGTATTTTTCTTATAAAAGGATTTGATTTTTGTTTTTAACTGAAAGTTTATATTTTTAATATATAAAAGCTTATATTTTCAATGGAGCAAATTTTATATTTTTAATATATGAAAGATGGGATTTTTAATTCGAAAAGATGAGATTTTTATATTCGGAAAACTCGAATTTTTATATTCGAAAAGCTAGGATTTTATATAGTTAATCAAATAAGAAAGGTCGGATTTTTAAGTATGATATTAGCGAAGAAAGGTTGGATTTTTAATGAAGTAAAGATTTGATTTTTAGCGAAGTAAAAATATAATCTTTATTAGAAGAAGAATGATATAAAAATATAATTTTTATTATGAAGTTAGCGTGATAAAAATATAATCTTTATATAGTGCAGACAATAAAAATATGATTTTTATATCATAGGAAGAATAAAAATATGATTTTTTATTTATGTAGAGAAATAAAAATAGAATTTTTATCCATTTAGAGTGATTATAAAAAATGTAATTTTTATATTCATAGCAACAATATAAAAATGTGATTTTTATATATGTGGTGGCTACGGGCAATGAAAGTGACAAAAGACGGGAACGGCAAAGACTTCTACATATGAAGAGTCGTGGCGGTTGGTTTAGCTAGTCGATGAGAACTCCTCACCTTTAATTTATTTCTAGTTGAAATATATACTAGGATGCAGATGGTGCTTAGTAGCACCCGACACCCGTCGTCCACAGACCATGGATGACTTGTTTGTTTGGTTGCTGTGTTTTGAAATTTGATTGTGTGATATGGAATAAAATATTTTATAGTCAAAAATATAATTTTTAACGTGTATATAAAATAAATATTTATAAACAAATCGGCCGATTTGTTTATATACACTGATTTGACTGATATTGATTGGGACGATAAATTTTACACATCGCCCAACTGCACAAATAAAAATCTATGTTTGTTGATTTGAAACCCCACACAGGTATTGGGATGAGATTGGACGTACACTAATCCCGATTGTTTAGTTGTATGTCAATCGATGGATTGACAGACTGTGTAAGCGTTAGTTATTTAAATTTAATGCTTATGCAGTTGTGTGGTGCACTCTGGATGATGGTTGATTATTTACCGTTGCTATTATATACATGTGTTGTAGAAAATTCATATAATTAACCTTATATGGTGATTGATTGGGCCTCATTCCAATTTAGAAAATAAATTCATGTGTTGAATAGAAAATATTGAAATAAAATAATTTCATGTGTTGAATAAAAGCCGTGTTGATTAGATTGACGCCATTTTGACGTGAACGATATTTATATCGATTTTGTTCATTTTATAATGAATATCGAAAGTGATTTCAAAATATGATATTTTGAAATGAATTGAAATTCTAATTAAATTGAAATGAATTGAAATTCGAATTAAACTGAAATGAATTGAAATTCGAATTAAACTGAAATGAATTGAAATTCGAACTAAATTGAAATTCAAATTAAATTGAAAAGAATTGAAATTCGAATTAGATTGAAATAGAATTGAAATCGTTTTGAATTGAATTTAAAACGTATTGAAATTGAATTGAAATCGATTTGAATCAAAACCGATTTGAACTGAAATGGATTTGAATTGAAATCAAGTTGAAATGAATTTAAAACGAATTTATATTGGAAAGATCCAATTTTGATTTGAATTTGAGATGGAACCGTCGGATTCTCCTAAAACCAGAATCGTTGGGTTCGTATCAAAAAGAGCTTTCTAACGAATATTAGAAATTAGAAATCTAACAGTTGGGTTTGGAATTATATCCAAATCAATTTTGGAAAAGGTCATTGTAAGTGTAGTTCGATGGCCGTTGATGGAAATCGGCTGTATGGGCCTTGATAAAATTATTAAAAATAGTAATAATTTGTGTAAAATAATAAGAAATCATTTGTGAAGAATTGGGATGAAAAACTCCATATTTGAAAAGATAAAAATAATTTTTTATCGAAATGAACTAGTTTTGAAATAGAATTATAATTCTATTTATTTTTAAAATAAATAAAGTGGATTTGAAATGGTTTTGAAAATAAACAGAATTCCCAATAATTGAATTGGAATGGATTGGAATCGAAATTATCTTTGGAATATTTCGATGTTGGATTTCGTGATTATACAGATATTGTTATGGAAATTTGAAAGATATATTTATATAGTTATTTCCAATATGATATTTGTTGGTCGTAGAATTTGATATTGAATATAAGCCGATATATTTTCTATTTAGAGTCTTGTATTTATTATCAAATGTGATTTGGGTTTGTCACGAATGGTGTCTTCATCGACACTGTTCTTAAACCCAGTTGAGGAAAAGATTAAATCTTTTTATTTAGATTTAATGAAGTGTACCAATTAAATGATACTTAATTGGAATTGAATTGGGATTGATTTTTGGGATTAATACTTAGGGATTTGCTCACTTGCTATTTTACGGTTAAAGGCTGATAGAATGGAAGGTGATTTTGGGTTTGTCGTGAACCGTGTTTTAAATGACATTGATTCTTTAACCCAATTAAAGATTAAAATTAAGTGGAGTTTTAATGAATCTTTAATTAGATTGAAAAGATCGAGAATGGAGCATCACCAGTTTTGCTCCAGGCGATAGTTAAATCTCTAATTAGATTTGAACATGAAATGGTAATTGAATTTACCGATAACACCATGGTGTTAGATATGAAGTATGACCAGTTTTACTTCATGGGATGAATAGGTTGGGATTGGGAAATAAAATAAATGATTACTTCGGTGTGGTTTGCTAATCCCCACTAGTTGAATTGATATTCAAAAGAAGATTAAAGAATAAATTTAAGGAATTTATCTTTGATAAAATTAATGGGAACCTATCCCTAAGAATGTGAAATTTAGCAGCTAACTGAAAATTAGCTAAGACGAATGGTTTCCTGGGTACTGATCTGATGTTGGTTTCGGCCTTCGGGGTTAATATTTGGGGAATGGTTCCCTTACTAATTTATGGTTAGTGACTGATTAATTGGAATGAGGCGTATGTTGTGTTTATGTAACACTTGTTTATTATATACGCGAGTTATTCGGAAAGACCGAGTTTATCCCATTCTGAATAACTGATACGACGATAAGTCGAAGATGAAGACGGTGGTTGAAGACCGGAGGTCTTCACGCCGTTTGGGTGATTACTGATGATCTTGATTGGGCCGTACACCCAAGAGGAGGGAATCAGTTAGTGGTCGTCCAGACGTACTTGGAGATCGATGGATATGTGAGGTACAAGGTGCCTCCAGTTTCGTTCAGACCCAGAACAGACTTGTAGATGGACTGTTGTCTGCCACTGGATATCATTCGGTGTGATTGATGGATATCGGTTGCATGGAGTGGTTTGCCTGTGTGGCATGCTAAGATGCAAATGATCAAGGCTTTTGTTGAAAAGCAGAGTCTTGTGGTTGATGATCAAAGCACGGCCTGTGTGGCATAGCTATTTGTAACGTTGATTCGCGAGCCTCACACCCCGGTTGTGAACCAGAAACGGGAGAGGACATCAGGGAGGACATGCGTTTCTATCTAGTTAGAAGTGGCGTCAGTGGTTTTACACGCCCTGATGAGTTTGACTTATATGGTTGTTGCTGTTGCGAGGCGCCTCAGATATATCGATGACTATGTGAAGCCGATGGAGTCATTCGTTGGCTCATTTACGCCCCAAAGGGTGGGGAAACGTAGTGTTCAGGCATAATAATCCACATCGGTGGACCGACCCTGATGATCCAAGGCTTGTCTGCGCGCTTGCCTGAGGCTCGGGCTAAAGAGTCTCGAATCGGTAGAGGACGATCCCGGCCTTGATTCATAGATGGAATCCAATTTCCAAATACGTGAATTTGCGGTTTTGATTGTAGAGCCTAGTATGGCGACATAGTGGGATGGGGCGCTTATGCCATCTATGATTGATACTTATGATTTGAAGTTGTTTTACACACTATGCACTTATAATAGCATCAAATGATTTGTTTTAAACGTATCAAGCATTCTTGGCTATTATAAGGTAAAAATCTTATCCTCCGGCTTGCGTTGCATTGTGTGATGGGTCCTGGGTCTTATAACAGCTTCATTTTTCTTTATTTAGCATTGCACTGTTTGTTTTATGCACTGGTATTCTTGGGAGGAAACCCGTTCCGTGATATACGGCGTGGTCGCTTGATTTACCTAACTTTAAAATAAAGATTAATAACTGTTTTATTTCTCACACCAGTCCCATGACTGACCTGGAGTTTATTGTTTTAACCTAAACTCTGGGTGCCCTAATTTTTGACATAGGTAGCTAGTAGTTTTGGTTTTGCAGAATTATATTCACAGGATTCTGATTTACAGTTGGAACGATACTCGGAAAGCTCTGTATCCGTGTATTACTTCTAGTTGCGTTTTGTATTATTTTCCGCTGCGATGTATTTAAATGTAATTTAAATCTCTGATATTTTTCTGTGTAATATATATTCATACTCTGTATATTCTTGTATTCTGATGGAATTGTTGTAATAAGCAATGAAATGTTCGTCTGTCTGTGTTCTTTTGTGTGTTGCTCTCGAAGTATCCGGGCTTTCCTTATCGGGGAAGTTGCGGGTTATCACAGCAGAATTGCAGACAATCTAAGACTGGTTTGGCTGCATTTGGAGATTGTGAAATTTTAGGCTTTGGTTGGACGTTCGATCCACTAAAGACCCAAATGTGAGTGATTTCCTCACTCACGACTAACTAAATTATTCCAATATTTATTGAATTAAATTGTGAAATAAGTTTGGTTGGATGGTTGTGTTGACTGATGATTTATTTGCTTAAAAACTGACATGCAAGTATGTAACCTACAAATTTAGGGTGATAACTAGTTATTGTAGTTAATAAAATTTCTAGTTGAAATCCCGATATTTGTTAACCAGTGAAATGATTTAATATTTACCACGGAATAAAATGGTTGTGATAGATGCCTTGGTTGATTTGATTACTGAATTGATATTGCTTGATGTGCTCCTTCATACAGTATATGGATGTCGTATGTTCACTTTGACGATAAATCCCATTTTCACCCTTAATGTTACAGGCATCGAATAAACCCGGGGTTTATCAAATTAAATATATTAAGAACACAGATTGAATTGATAAATATCTGTGACCCTGACTTGGATTGAAATGATATACATCCATCCCTGAAATATCGGAATACTAAAAATCACTTGGCCATAGGATATCAAATTATATATGGACATCGGTTGGTTAAATGATTTTTTTTAATATTCGAAATTCTACTTATGAGAATTTTTATTTAAAGGAAAGGTATCGTTTTTCGATAAATTTTATTTTCCTTTAAACCTAAACCTTGAATGATTATGAAATTTGGCAAGGGAACTATCCAACAAATTGAGATTTGTGAAATGGGGTTTTAAGTATATCGTGAAGTCTCAAAATTTACAGTAAATGTGAAATTTATAAATTTGCTATAAATTAAGTTTGGAAATGAAAGTTATTTGGGAATACTTGGAATTACCTCGAATTTGACATGAATATGAATTTGAATCCTTTAAATCGAACGGCTGGTTTTAAATGGTGTTCGAAAAGGATACTGAACTATGGAGACTCCATTGAGACTGGCGTATAGGTTCAAGCATTGGGAATTCGGAAGGAAGGAACGATTATGGTTTAAAGAGTTTTATTATTATATATATACACACACTGTTGATTTTCAAATAAACTATTTCTTTTCTTAAAATTTACTTATTAAAACTTTTACTTATAAACTATTTTGTTATAACTAAAATCCTCCTAATATTTTTATTATTACTTAAGCTAATTAGTAGACTTCTGTTTTATGTATATGCATAGTGATCTAAATTAATTTTATCTTATTCTAACTATTATATTCAATATATATTTTATATGAAGATTTATCTCATAAGCATCTATTTTTCAAAATTTATATTATGAATTGTAAACTTCTTCCGAATGGAAAGTATTTGGATTTAAACCATTGGTTCAAATGGAGTTGGAATAAAGTTATATGAACACGAATCAACTTTAATATGGAAATGTAAATTATATTCTACTCGAATATAAATGGATCTCCTAAGAGATTGAAATGAGTAAAATGAAATATATATTCTATTTGAATATGAATGGTTTTCCGACCATAAACCAATTTGGAATAATTATAATCTTGGATATGAAGTATATTCTACTTGGATATAAATCGATTTTGGGAAATATTACATGATTATAATATAATGAAATGAAATATATTCTAGTTTAGAATATAATCGATTTTTTGATTTACTATGATATTTTGATACGAAATTATATTATATTTTGAATATAAAATTGGGTTCAAAACAAACATGATACTTTGGATATGAAAGCGAACCTTTGTGAAATGTAAAAGAACAGACCGATGTGGAAAATGTAAGCATTGGTTATTAAAGAACCTGGAGTTGGTAAGTGGCATACTCTCTGTCAGTGCTGACACCACTTTAACAACTGTGCACGTGTTAAAAGTATTCGGAACGAAACATAATGACTTGGAGGCAACGATTGAATCATGGAATGCACATGATGACGAAATAGCCCTGACATTCGGGTTAGAATTAAAATTACTAAAACAAGAGCTAAATCATGACTAATAGCGGTAGCACATCAGATCGGACGCACTTCTCCGATACTGTAACGACCCAACTGTCGAACACATCGGAAGTCGTGCCATTAATAAGAATAAGAATAGATAGAAGATAAAATCACAGAAAACATCAGAATCTCACAGCGGAATTTTCACAAAAGATAATACTTTATAATATTACGCAACAGTAAATATTACATCAGAGTATCATAGGTCTAGTGATACAACCCATTCATAGTACATCATTAATTATACATATCATTTGACAACTAACTTGCAGACTTAATCATACAGTATATAAGGCAGGTCGACCAGCACACAGATAATCTCCATCCAGCTTCACAAGTGTTATCCAATCCTGATTCACTTGTCTATTCATAACAAGTGTTATGAATACCCAAGAGTTTAAGGGAAACACAGAAAAATAAACTCCGGGTCAGTCAGGGGACTGGTATGAGTAAACAATTTTAAACAATTTAAAGAAACCAAAAATATCTCATAAGACCACGCCGTGAATATGGAACGGGTTTTTACCTTATGAGATTAAACTCTTTGTATACTTGAAATCAGATATTATTATAGTATCTAGGGTTTTTCCACAAATAATTTAGAATCTAGAAGAATGCTTGCATCTCACATTCTCCTATATAGTATACAAATAAAAACCGCTTGGCGTTTAGGGAAATTGTATTTCCAACTATGACAAGGTATGGGACCACCTTCCGATGATGTATCTCTAGAGGCGAATACCCCTAGGTTCAACAAGAACGACTTGCAACCCCGCCCTCACATGACTGACCACTCATTTCTCTTGTGTGTATCAAATGTATATCACCAATGGTTGTGTACGGCAACCATTCCCGAATGGGCAAAATCGATAGATTAAGAAACAAAAGGAATTTCTCTAGATAGGTGATGCTACACCCTAATGGGAGCGACCCACATAGCCATGCTGCCTACCCGATTTTTTTCATTTCCTGGGTGTGAGGCTTGAGGCTAGACTTACCTTTTTTTATCATCACAATTTATTTTCTCTAAATGCCACATCGTCAAATCCATCGGAAAACACTAATTGAATTCCACAAAAATACTCTGGTTGACAGGCTAAAGAAGTTTGCCTTCTGTGCCAGCAACTGGTAAGTTTGAAGAAAAAAATGTACATGATTCTTTTGGAAATACTCTGTCAGACATTCGTCCATACAAGTTGTCCTGGGACTGGACAAATCGAAGGTACTATTCAAGAATAGTCCTTGTATATCGCCGTCTTCAATTTAAAAATCTCTGACGTACGACGTATAATCAAATCAAAGTGAAATATTTATTTCGGCCTCTTTGAAATGATTGACGAACATTTTTCTTTTTAAATTATAAACCTAACAAGATTAAAAATCTAATCACAGTCAAACTATACAGTATATGATTATCTGGCCTATATTTGGTAATTTCATCATGTCTTACCAATGAAAAATTTCAGTACGTGCGTCACACACAGTTTTTCTTTTCATTTTTGTTCGTCACTTTTAAAAGTGAATACTTACCTTATTTTTCTTTAGAAAAATATTTCTCATTATTATTTCTAAATCTGGTCACTCATAAATGAATTTATATTGCAGCTTTTTCACTTGGTATTGTTTTCGTCAAATTTTCCCTTCTTGATCCCTATACCTGATCTATTTTACATTTTCTCCAAATAAAATTTCTCTTTTTTTATTTCTTATACTTGATCTATACAAATAAAAATATCTATTTTTATTTATTCATCTAAACATGATTGAAATATGACTTACAGTTCTTTATGTTATTGTAACAGCTCGAATTCCGCCCGACCCGATCGATCGCAAAATCGATTAAGACCGTTCAAAATCCGAACACGTTAACTTTGGGGACACAACAACATCATAACAACAACAAACTTTTATAAAACATCATAATAATGTTACATCAGAGTACAGAATATCAGAGTACATCGAATAAAATTACAGCGGAAGATAAATTACAGTAAATTGAATACAATAAACAGCGGAAGACTTCTATGCTCTGGACATAGCTTTAGGCTTCGATCCAGAATCATGCTCAAGAGATAAATATCTGCAAAAAGCTACTCGACTGCCCGTGTGGAAAAGAGGGCACCCGAGTTTGCAAAGTGAAATAAACATCGAGTCAGTCATGGGACTGGTATGAGAAATCTTTCTATACTAGTTAACATTTTTGGCGAATCACAGGACCACGCCTCTAAAGCGGAACATGTTTACTCTATTGGATTTCCAATGCATAATTTAATAAAATTTATAAAAAAAACAACGAAATGACTTTTGAAAAATGAAACCATCATAAGACTCGAGTCCTATCACACAATGCAACGCACACAGGAGGATAGAGTTTTCCCTTATGATGATCAAACATGCTTAATACGTGTAAAATAATATTTTAATATTATTATTAGTGTCTAAGAAGTATTAAAATACTTCAATATAAATGTAGCAATCCTAGACGGCATAGGTACCATATACTATGTCGCCATATATAAGTTTACAATCAAGACCGTAATGTCATATTGGAAATTGGTTTTCTGTCATGAAATCGAGGCTAGGGATCGTCCTCTCCGATTCGAGACATTCTACCAAATGCCTCAGGATCACACATATGGGCAACCCTTGGATCTTCAGGGCCGGTCCCCACCTAACGGTAGGAGATTAATTATGCCTGAACACACGTTTCCCGGTTCCTTTGAACCTATAGTATGACTACTTCCGGCCTATAAAAACCTGAGGTACCTTAATCCATAATCCACATAAGTAAAATACCGGGCCGTGTTAAAGCACCGGCACTGCCCCTAGCTAGACTGAAACGTGTACACTCCCTGCAGTCCTAATCCCGTTTTTGGCTCATACTGGGGTGTGAGGCTCACGAAGTCACGTTATACACAAAGCTATGCCTAAACAGGCTATGCTTTGATCATCAACCACAAGGCCTGCTTTTCAACAAAGCCTTTATCATTGCATCTTGGCGTGCCACATTAACAATTCACGCCATGCGATCGATAACTATTACTATATACCAGGGTGTTAAGCAGAGAATAGATTCTCCACCACCAAACAGACATATATTAATACAAATAGATTTAATTACATGCGATGAACTCCAACGTCAGACACGCATCCATTTACAAGTCCGTTCTGGGTTTGAACGGAACCGAAGACACCAAAAAGGCACTCTCTTATTCACACGACCAACACAAACGTTCGGACAATTACTGCTTCAACCCCGTCCTGAGAGCAAGTCAGTCCAAGGCATCAGTTGTCATCGTCCATTCGATGTGAAGATCGCCGATCATCAACCATCGTCTTCTTACATCTTTGATTTAATCGCCGTGCAATTATTTGAAATGAGTTAAACTCGGTCTTTTCAAATAATTGTCGCATAATTATCATTTAAAACATTTCATATATATTTATGACTATTTATCGCTATTTTTATTTATTTGAAAATAGCTCAAAATAAATAAACGAGGCTTCGGGTCAGTAGGCGGCCCTGGCGCTGTTTTTACCAAAATTTGATTTAAACATATCTTAAAATCTAACCGTAGGATTTTGATGAAATTTATATCATTGGAAAGCTCTTCCCTAAGCGGTCCTAACGGTTCCAGTTTTGGGAAAATCCAACGGTCGGATCTTTTGGTATAATCGTTTGAAGTTATAATTGTCGATACGCGAACTGCCGCGCTCGTTTCATTTAATTATATATATATATATATATATATATATATATATATAATTGGCGATTGCCATTATTAAAATCTATTCTTTTTATTCTATAAAAACAATATTTTTGTTCGCCAATTCTAATGCGACAAAATGACGGTTTCAACAATGTATATTTTTATATTCAATAAAATAACATTTTTGTTCGCCAATTCTAATGCGACAAAAATGACGGTTTCAACAATGTATATTTTTATATTCAATAAAATAACATTTTTGTCCGCCAATTCTAATGCGACAAAATGACGGTTTCAACAATGAATATTTTTATATTCAATAAAATAACATTTTTTTCCCATTTGTTTTAAATACACAAAAATGTACTTTTTATCCTATTCATTTTAAATACATAAAAATGTACTTTTTATGCTATTCATTTTAAATACATAAAAATATATTTTTTATGCTATTCATTTTAAATACATAAAAATATACTTTTTATGCTATTCATTTTAAATACATAAAAATATACTTTTTATGCTTCTATAAAATGTAAATATTTTATCTCCTTTTCTTTTACATTGAAAAATGCAAATTCTTTACCTTTACATTGAAAAATGTTAACCATTCATTGTTACATAGAAAAATGTAAATCTTTCATCTTCACAGAGATGTAAATCTTATATTTTTAAATAGAAAAATGTAAATCTTTTATCTTTACATAGAAAAATGTAAATCTTATAATTTTACATAGAAAAATGTAAATATTATATCTTTACATAGAAAAATGTAAATCTTATATCTTTACATAGAAAAATGTAAATCTTGTATTTATCTTTATTACATTAGAAAAATGTAAATTTTCTATTTCTTTCCTTAATGCACATTTTTTCTTTAAAGGGGATATTTTCCTATCTAACTCACATGTCAATTTGGTGTCAAAGTATGATAACAAAAAATAATGGTTTTTGTCTAACCATTTCTATTTACCCAATGTCGTAATTTCAATGTCCACAAATATAATAATATGGTTTTTGGTCTAACCATTTCTATTTACCCAACGTCGTAATTTCAATGTCCACACATACAACACAATATATGAGATGAATCACAATAGAAGGTCTCATCTTTATTTTATTTGTAAATCAAATAAAATATCTAATCTTTATTTGTAAGCCAAATAAAATATCTAATCTTTATTTGTAAACCAAATAAAATATCTAATCTTTATTTTATATTGTAAATCAAAATAAAATATCTAATCTTAATTTATCTTTTAATTAAAATTTAAAAGATTTAAACTTTCTTTATTTTATAAATCATAAATCAAAATAAAGATTCAACTTTTGTTTTTATTTTGCAAATCAAAATAAAAATCAAACTTTTGTTATTATTTTGCAAATCAAGATAAAAATTTACCTTTCTTTTATTTTGTTAATCAAAATAAAAATTCAATTTTCCATTTTATGTTGTGAATCAAAGATAAAGATTTAAACTTTCTTTTGTAAATCAAAATAGAGATTCAATTTTCCATTTTAATTTGTAAAACAAAATAAAGATTCCAAATTTCATTTTTGTTTGTAAAACAAACAAGATTCAATTTTTCATTTCTATAAAGGAATAAAAATAAAAATAGAAATAAAATAAAAATAAAACTAATAAAGATGAGAATTTATAGAGATTACATCAGAATTTATAGATCTAGACGAACATGGTTCTATCATGACATCACAACGAATATTAATAACAATACAACAATCACAACATCGCAGATATGAAATAATAACATACAATGATTCACATAACAAATATAATTAAATTATTTAATTATTCAGAATTTAGAAATCTCACAGTCATTGCAGATTTTGGCCAAAATTTCAAATAGTCTAGAATGGTCCCGTTTCAGTTCAGAGCCGTAGATTTTGACAATACGATCACAACGTCGCTGAAATCATCGAATTCCGAGTTGAAACGAATCAATTATGATTAATTTAGCTATAAAACAATTTTATATTAATTAATAAATTAATTAATTAGGCAAAATACCTTTCTTCTTCCTTCAGTTTTACAGGCCATGGGTTTTCACTTTTCAGTTCAAATCTAGGGTTCGGGTTTACGGCCACTACAGGGTACGAGACACTGATCGGTCGGTAACACGCCGGAGAGGGAAGTGGGGCGCACGAGGGGGCCCGGTTTTGCTCAGCTCGGTCGAGCCTAGGGGGGAGGGCGGCGGTGCGAAACGACGGGCTTTGGGGGATCGGTCCTCGGATTTCAGGCGACGAGAGGTCAATCAATTCGTATGAGATTAAAGAGCGAGGAAAGGGCTTCGATTTGGTATGAAGAGTGGGTTCTAATTTGCTGTGATGAAGGAGAACGAAGTGGAGGAAGTTCGGATGATGGTGGCCATGGATTGGATTGGTGGCGGCTACAACGAGAGGGAATAATATTTTAGGGTTTAATATTTTCTGATTTTTATAATGTTTTATGTGTAATTTTATAAAAAAATCCATAACTTTTAAACCGTACTGATTTCAGTCCAAAAGAAAGTGTCCCTAGCCAATAGCCCATGTCCTCGATCCAATGGGACAGGTCCCGTGAGCCCAAACGGCTGTCTGTGGCCTGTTTTATTTATTTTAATATTTAATTTCTTTACTAATTTAATTTGTCTGCATAAATAAATTCACAGAGGCCTCATATGGACTCAGAAAAATCCAGAAAAAATTGTCTTCGTTATGATGATATGGTCCTAACAAAACTAATTTCGTCGAATTCTGAGACTGCTTGAAAAATGGCTATTTTTCAGTCGATTAAATTTGACTGAAACCGACAAAACACATTTTCCTTCGCCACGCTCACATATTAATTCAAAAAATTCTAAAAATTGAAACCTAGCAATAATTTGACGTTCCGGTTTCAACAAAAGTGGTTTCATCGAAAACAGAGATCGTTTGAAAATTGACTATTTTCACTGGCTTTAATATTATTTAAAAATAATTTTTTTTAATTTCTGCCACATTTTTCCACCAAATTATTTAAAATAAAATTTTTAAATTGGTTCGGATTTTCCGGGTCGTTACAGTTATAAATTTCAGAACTGTACATGATCAGTTACTGGTACCGAAAAATTTAGATTTACAGTTTAATTCCGACAAACTCAGCGTATGTGTTGCATACGATTTCTTTACCGTGTTTAGAATTTAAATAACTCAGTAGAAAATAAATTCCATTTTAAATTATAAAATAAATTTATAATTTAAAAAATTTACAGCTTCAGTGCTGACATCTCAACTCTTGTCAAAACAATATATGATCTTTCACCGTTGATCGACTTCTTTTGTTAACTTCCCATTTGAATATTCATTATAAAAATCATTTCTAAATGTATTTACAAATTAAATTTATAATTTCATTTAATTTACAGTTTCTGTATTTGAATCTCAATCCTTGACAAAAACAGCATTTCAAATCCTGATTCACTTCTTTTCTTTACTTGCTAAATAAATAAAAAATTCGATTTTTATTTAAATGATTATTTTACCTTTAATTTTGTTTATTTATTCATTCCCCTTAAATTCCAATTTAGGTTTAAATAAGCTAAGAATATCTTAGCGGACCCAATATAGGTGAGCGCGTCTAACCAAATAGTCTCCCGTCGACTTCCTTAACCAGTCCTTCCCTTCTTCACTCTCTACGTAAAATATAACTATAGAAGGATTGGTTTCAACTTAAGATTTAAAAACAACCTTTCCTTTTTAAAAAAAACACAATAGGCCCAACTCGGCCCATTCCGAAAAGCCCGTTTCCCTTTTAAATTGTCCATCTAATATTTGCTTCCACCCAAGATAGCCTCTGCTGTTCGATCCAAAGAAATCAAACAAAAATGCATCCTGGCAACATGAAAAGATGTGGATCAAACCATGCTTGAACCCTTGCCACACTATATGCTACCAGATCCATTGTTTCCTCTCCACTCCTTCTCATTTACACATCAGCTAATCCCTCCACCGTGCACACCGTGCACCGTTCACATACACCACCGCGCCATGGACGTTCTCGCCACTTACACCATCACCACAAACGCCTACTCTACATCTGAGTCCACTTCCCTTATCAAAACTAACCCCGAATCCCTGTAACAAAAAAAAAACAGTGTCCACACAAAGCTTTAGAAAAACAACACCCCACTGAATCGCCTCGCACCGCCACCTTGGTCTTCCGACCATCACCCGACTCCGGTTGACTAAAGCTGACCCTACCCCCTATCGAACCCCCCAGGTACGCACAACTATACTGCTCCACCGACGATGCAGTTCATCGTTATTTCGAGTCCACCTAAAACAACCATGCTACCATATTTAAATTAATTCCTTGCAGATTACTTATTAAAAAACATTAATGGTATTTTTCCCATGATCCCAGACCTACCCCGCTCCTTCAGATCTAGTGCCATGATCTCCGATCATCCCGACTGCTGCAATTCGCTCAAAGTTCACCTTCTGATCAATAACGAATTTCTCACTCCCTAAGATACTAAAAATCATGTTTTTGTTATTAAAATTCGGGATTTTCTAATACGAATCCGTTCCTATATCTGAATCAAAGTATAATGATGTTTGAAATATTGGGTTTTATAACCCTCTTACTGTAAGTTGAAGATATATGGTATTGTTTTGAAGTAAAATATTTTTAAGATATGTTTTATGATGTCAATGAACCATTTTCATTTTAATCTCAATCCTTACTACACATTAGAGCTTGGATTTATTGATTTTAAATTGCTTGAGCATGAATACCTATCTTTACTGTTAAATCTACAGGTATCAGATAATTGTTTATAGGTATGATAACAACTATATATGATGTTATATATGCCAGTAGCACTTCATGAAGATGTTTATTTGAGACAATGTATGTATATAAAAATGAGTTATATAACAATATTCAATGTATGTATATTATGAGTTTATTCACTGTGTATATATGGTTTTATGTCTCTGTATATATATACCAAAGAACTTATTTTTGATTGTCAAATAATATTACTAGACAACATGACTTATAAGAGGGTGTATGCTAGCATCAGGCAATCATCCACTGGTCTGTATTTAAGGAAATTCAATTTCTATTCAAGTGGAGATGAAATATTCTCCAACCTTTAAAGCATACTAACATATTCAAATATTGACAGAAATTCATCCATGCATAGTCAATATGTTAGGTATGATATAATAAAATCAGCAAACATGTATGCACCTGTATAAAACTAAATCATACAAAACCATCAACTAGGTGTATTGATCAAAGATCCTCAAACTTGATGATTTTAAACTAACACAGTATACAACAAACCCATTGATGTATTATACCACACATAACTAGTAGCTTAAGTATCCATTCCCTAGACTTGTGATTTAGGCAAAGTAGGTAATTCAGCCAAATGTGAATTCAACATATCAAAACAAATCATGGCATCTAAATGAATGGTTCAAAACAGAAAAGAAATTGTAGGAAGAAATTTCTGAAAAAGTTTACTCACTTAAGAAAGCTTGAAAACCCTTAGCTTCTATTTTTTTTACCGATTAAATACAAGTGTTTGTGTGAGTGAAAATGGTGTGTGTTCATGTCCTTATATAGTGATAGAAAACTATAAAAATATTGGTGCATTAACAAACTATTTTCAGATTTGTGTGACACATGATGGACAACACAAAACAAATCTTTCTCCTCTCACCAAATCAAAACAACGCCTCCTCCTTGCACATGGCTTACCTCAGCCCTCATCAACCTGGAAAACTCATGCACATGTCCATCTCCTTTCTCATTGGTTTTTATGAATTGTCAACAATCAACGCTCATGTACATTCTTTGATCTCCTCACAAATCTATCTTGGTTTACACAAATTAAAATATCATTTTGTACCATGTAAATTCAGTTTTTCCTTGGATTTTTAAACGATATCTTCTCATGAAAAATTTGATTTAACAACAAACATATAAATATTTTTACTTGCCTTGCAAGGAGAAAGAAAAATCTGAAAATCTTATACTAGAAAATCTATAACATGTGATGAACTATGCATAGAAAATATTCATAAAATCTATGGTTTAGAGGTTTATCTAGGGTAGGCAAGATCATGATATCCATATATGATTTTTTGGATCTTTCTATGCATATGTTCATTTGACAAATTGGCCAAAGTTTTGAAAAATGAGAAGGGGATGAATTTTCAGAAAATCTTATGAAAGGAAATAAAAAGATTTATAAACTGAAAATCCTTTTATCTAAAATGATTTTATCATATGCACATATTTGCCTTGAAGATCCTACTTGCTATCACAACTATAGTGTGGAAAATTCGTGGATGAGATCATGATTTGCAAGAGGACTTGACCGTACTTGCTCTTGTCTTAAGGCATATAAAAATGCAACGATTTCCTTGAGATCTTATTTGCCATCTAACCTATGGTGTAGGTGATGAGAAAGAGGATTAGACAATACAAGTTTGATTTTAATGCATATAAAAATTCACATATTTTCTTGCATTTTGGTTTAAGAATAAAGAGATGTTTAAATAATGTTTTAGGCAAGGTGTTTAATCATGTTTAAAAACAAGGAGTTTGCCAAACTAAGGTTTTAAAGCTTTTGAAAAACATGAACAAAATGTTTGCTAAAGGATGGCATTTAAAATAGCTATGTACAAGTGTTATTTATCATACATTTAAAAATGACTTTTAAACAAGTCTTATCAAATACCTGCTATCACATATACATAAAAGTAAAAGAAATGAAAATTCAAACCTTTGACATGTTTAAACTATTTAAAGACTTGATTTTTAAATATGTATTTGGAAATACGTACTCATGATCATTTAATATATGTGCCAGTGATGATAAAACCCCGGGACATTACAATCTATCCCCCTTATAAAAATTTCGTCCTCGAAATTTGTAAACGGTAGATTAGAGTTATCGACTTATATATAAATAATTAACACACATCAGCCATTTTCCTATTCAAAACCAAAAATATCTATCTAAATCCCTTCTTTAACTCATTGGTCCATTTTCTTAACTCCGTTAAGTATTACCCAAAATCTTCATTCATGTACTTAATGATCTCCATTTCGGGACTCACAAATGTGATTTGATTTCACAAATTGACCAATTTAGTTTTCCTGAGTTCATATCCAATGAATACTTAAGTCCAACCTTAATTTCAGTAAATCCAAATTTTAATTAAATTTAAAATTCTAACTCGATTTCTGGTATCAATATGATTGGATATTATTCCAAACATATTTAATATATCTCAAGGCTGACCCTGGTTAATTAACTCCTTTTATCCTGCCGGATTGGTACAACTTCTCCCACAGTCTCTCCTTGATCTTGGTATCCAGTATTACAACCAGTAACAGTGGAAGACCCTCTAACTCGACCTCCTCGTCCTCGTTTACTCATCTTAATTACTTGAATATAACAGGTCGTCATTCCAGACTTGATTGAATATAAATAACTTAGGTATACCATCCAAGTTAATTTAATTTATTTTAAATTTTATTATAAAAATACGCTCTCTCACACTCACCCGAAGCCTAGGTAATCAGTAACCTAAGCTCTGATACCAACTGTAATGACCCAACTTTCAAACACATCGGAAGTCGTGCCATTAATAAGAATAAGAATAGATAGAAGATAAAATCATAGAAAACATCAGAATCTCACAGCGGAATTTTCACAAAATATATTACTTTATAATATTACACAACAGCAAATATTACATCAAAGTATCATAGGTCTAGTGATACAACCCATTCATAATACATCATTAATTATACATATCATTTGACAACTAACTTGCAGACTTAATCATACAGTAGATAAGGTAGGTCGACCAGCACACAGATAATATCCATCCTGCTTCATAAGTGTTATCCAATCCTGATTCGGTTGTCTATTCATAACAAGTGTTATGAATACCCAAGAGTTTAAGGGAAACTCAGAAAAATAAACTCCGGGTCAGTCAGGGGACTGGTATGAGTAAACAGTTTGAAGAAATCAAAAATATCTCATAAGACCACGCCGTGAATACGAAACGGGTTTTTACCTTATGAGATCAAAACTCTTTGTATACTTGAAATCAGATATTATTATAGTATCTAGGGTTTTTCCACAAATAATTTAGAATCTAGAAGAATACTTGCATCTCACATTCTCCTATATAGTACACAAATAAAAACCGCTTGGCGCTTAGGGAAATTGGATTTCCAACTATTACAAGGTATGGGGACACCTTCCGATGATGTATCTCTAGAGGTGAATACACCTGGGCTCAACAAGAACGTCTTGCAACCCGGCCCTCACATGACTGACCACTCATTTCTCTTGAGTGTATCAAATGTATATCACCAATGGTTGTGTACGACAACCATTCCCGAATGGGCAAAATCGATAGATTAAGAAACAAAAGGAATTTCTCTAGATAGGTGATGCTACACCCTAATGGGAGCGACCCACATAGCCATGTTGCCTGCCCGATTTTTTTCATTTCCTGGGTGTGAGGCTTGAGGCTAGACTTACCTTTTTATCATCACAGTTTATTTTCTCTGAATGCCACATCGTCAAATCCATCGGAAAACACTAATTGAATTACACAAAAATACTCTGGTTGACAGACAAAAGAAGTTTCCCTTCTGTGCCAACAACTGGTACATTTGAAGAAAACAACGTACGTGATTCTTTTGGAAATACTTTGTCAGATATTCGTCCATACAAGTTGTCCTGGGACTGGACAAACCAAAGGTACTATTCAAGAATAGTCCTTGTATATCGCCGTCTTCAATTTAAAAATATCTGACGTACGATGTATAATCAAATCAAAGTGAAATATTTATTTCGGCCTCTTCGAAATGATTAATGAACATTTTTATTTTTAAAATATAAATATAACAAGATTAAAAATCTAATCACAGTCAAACTGTACAATATATGATTATCTGGCCTATATCTGGTAATTTTATCATGTCTTACCAATGAACAATTTCAGTACGTGCATCGCACACAGTCTTTCTTTTCATTTTTGTCCGTCACTTTTAAAAATGAATACTTACCTTATTTTTCTTTAGAAAAATATTTCTCATTATTATTTCTAAATATGGTCACTCATAAAAGAATTTATATTGCAGCTTTTTCACTTGGTATTGTTTTCGTCCCTTCTTGATCCCTATACCTGAACTATTTTACATTTTCTTCAAATGAAATTTCTCTTTTTTTATTTCTTAATCTTGATTTATACAAATAAAAATATCTATTTTCATTTATTCTTCTAAACATGATTGAAATATGACTTATTGTTCTTTATGTTATAAATTTCAGAACTGTACACGATCAGTTACTAGTACTGGAAAATTTAGATTTACAGTTTAAATCTGACAAACTCAGCGTATGTGTTGCATACGATTTCTTTACCATGTTTAAAATTTAAATAACTCAGTAGAAAATAAATTCCATTTTAAATTATAAAATAAATTTATAATTTAAAATTTTTACAGCTTCTGTGCTGACGTCTCAATTTTGACCAAAACAATATCTCTTCTTTCACCGTTGATCGACTTCTTTTGTTAACTTCACGTTTGAATATACATTAGAAAAATCATTTCTAAATGTATTTACAAATTAAATTTATAATTTCATTTAATTTACAGTTTCTGTATTTGAATTTCAATCCTTGACAAAAACCGCATTTCAAATCCTGATTCACTTCTTTTCTTTACTTGCTAAATAAATAAATAATTCGATTTTTATTTAAATGTTTATTTTACCTTTAATTTTATTTATTTATTTACTCATTCCCCTTTAATTCCAATTTAGGTTTAAATTAGCTAAGAATATCTTAACGGACCGAATATAGCTGAGCCCGTCTAACCAAATAATCTCCCGTCGACTTCCTTAACCTGTCCTTCCCTTCTTTACTCTCTATGAAAAATATAACTATAGAAGGATTGGTTTCAACTTAAAATTTAAAAACAACCTTTCCTTTTTCTAAAAAAAAGCATAGCAGGCCCAACTCGGCCAACTCGGCCCATTCCGAAAAGCCCATTTCCCTTTTAAATTGTTCATCCAATATTTGCTTCCACCCAAGATAGCCTCTGCTGTTCGATCCAAAGAAATCAAACAAAAATGCATCCTGGCAACATGAAAAGATGTGGATCAAACCATACTTGAACCCTTGCCACACTATATGCTACCTGATTCATTGTTTCCTCTCCACTCCTTCTCATTTACACATCTGCTAATCCCTCCACCGTGCACACCGTGCACCGTTCACATACACTACCGCGCCATGGATGATCTTGCCACTTACTCCATCACCACAAATGCCTACTCTACATCTGAGTCCACTTCCTTTATCAAAACTAACCCCGAATCCCTGTAGCAAAAAAAAAAAATAGTGTCCACGCAAAGCTTTGGAAAAACAACACCTCGCTGAATCGCCTCACACCGCCACCTTCGTCTTCCGACCATCACCCAACTCCGGTTGACTGAAGCTGACCCTACCACCTATCGAACCCCCCAGGTGCGCACCCCTATATTGCTCCACCGATGATGTAGTTCATCGTTATTTCGAGTTCACCCAAAACAGCCATGATACCATATTTAGATTAATTCCTTGCAGATTACTTATTAAAAAAAATTAATTGTAATTTTCCCATGATCCCAGACCTACCCCGCTCCTTCAGATCTAGTGCCATGATCTTCGATCATCCCGACCGCCGAAATTCGCTCAAAGTTCACCTTCTGATCAATAACGAATTTCTCACTCCCTAAGATACTAAAAAACATGTTTTTGTCATTAAAATTTGGGATTTTCTAATACGAATCCATTCCTATATTTGAATCAAAGTATAATGATGTTCGAAATATTGGGTTTTATAATCCTCTTACTGTAAGTTAAAGATATATGGTATTGTTTTGAAGTAAAATATTTTTAAGATATGTTTTAAGATGTAAATGAACCATTTTCATTTTAATCTCAATCCTTACTACACACTAGAGCTTGGATTTATTGATTTTAAATTGCTTCAGCTTGAATACCTATCTTTACTGTTAAATCTATAGGTATCAGATAATTGTTTATAGGTATGATAACAACATACATATGATGTTATATATGCTAGTAGCACTTCATGAAGATGTTTATTTGAGACAATGTATGTATATAACAATGAGTTATATAACAATATTCAACATATGTATATTATGAGTTTATTCACTGTGTATACACTTCATGGTTTTATGTCTCTGTATATATATACCAAAGAACTTGTTTTTGATTGTCAGACAATATTATTAGACAACATGACTTATAAGAGGGTGTATGCTAGCATCAGACAATCCTCCACTGGTCTGTATTTAAGGAAATTCAATATCTATTCAAGTGGAGATGAAATATTCTCCAACCTTTAAAGCATACTAACATATTCAAATATTGACAGAAATTCATCCATGCATAGTCAATATGTTAGGTATGATATAATAAATTAAGAAAACATATATGCACTTGTATAAAACTAAATCATACTAAACCATCTACTAGGTGTATTGATCAAAGATCCTCAAACTTGATGATTTTAAACTAACATAGTATACAACAAACCCATTGATGTATTATACTACACATAACTAGTAGCTTAAGTATCCATTCCCTAGACTTGTGATTTAGGCAAAATAGGTAATTCAGCCAAATGTGAATTCAACATATCAAAACAAATCATGGCATCTAAATGAATGGTTCAAAACAGAAAAGAAATTGCAGGACGAAATTTCTAAAAAAGTTTACTCACTTAAGAAAGCTTGAAAACCCTTAGCTTCTATTCTTTTTTACTGATTAAATACAAGTGTTTGTGTGAATGAAAATGATGTGTGTTCATGTCCTTATATAGTGATAGAAAACTGTAAAAATATTGGTGCATTTACTAACTATTTTCAGATTTGTGTGACACAAGATTGACAAAACAAAACAAATCTTTCTCCTCTCGCCAAATCAAAACAACCCGTCCTCCTTGCACATGGCTTACCTCAGCCCTCATCAACCTTGAAAACCCATGCACTTGTTCATCTCCTTTCCCATTGGTTTTTATGAATTGTCGACAATCAATGCTCATGTACATTCTTTGATCTCCTCACAAATCTATCTTGGTTTACACAAATTAAAATATCATTTTGTACCATGTAAATTCTGTTTTTCCTTGGATTTTTAAACCATATCTTCTCATGAAAAATTTGATTTAATAACAAACATATAAATACTTTTACTCAAATACTTTTACTTGCCATGCAAGGAGAAAGAAAAATCTGAAAATCTTACACTAGAAAATCTATAACATGTGATGAACTATGCATAGAAAATATTCATAAAATCTATGGTTTAGAGTTTTATCTAGGGTAGGCAAGATCATGATATCCATATATGATTTTGTGGATCTTTCTATGCATATGTTCATTTGACAAATTGGCCAAAGTTTTGAAAAATGAGAAGGGGATAAATTTTCAGAAAATCTTATGAAAGGAAATAAAAAGATTTAAAAACTGAAAATCCTTTTATCTAAAATGATTTTATCATGTGCACATATTCGCCTTAAAGATCTTACTTGTTATCACATCTATAGTGTAGAAAATTCATGGATGAGATCATGATTTGCAAGAGGACTTGACCATACTTGCTCTTCTCTTAAGGCATATAAAAATGCAATGATTTCCTAGAGATCTTATTTGCCATCTAATCTATGGTGTAGGTTGTAACAACCCTGATTTTTGGGGGTAATTTTAAAATTTATTTTAATGAATTTTAATGAGTTTAATATAATTATATTATTTATTTTAAATAATATGGATGATAAACTTATTTTATTTCAACAACGAACTTAAAGGTTATATGAATTCTATTCCGAGCCTGAAATGGCGCGGTAATTTCAGTTTTGAAATTCCAACTTTGAAAAATTATATAAAATAAAATATAAATCGGAATTGGACGAAACAAGAAATGCTAGGACCATATCGAAAATATCTTTCCAAAGAGTTTCAGAAATTAAGATTCCAGTTTATAAATTGTAAGTTATGAGAAAATTAAATTTTAAGAAAAACGCTATGGAATTCGTATATATAAGATTAAAGGCCCGAAACACAAAATTTTTGCTGAATAAGGAAATAGGACTCGAAACCACCTCCATTGGTTTCAGAATGTTGTTTACATATAAAAATGACTATAAAGACTTATGTTTTTGAGTTTCGGAAAAAAAAATTCATTATTTTAATTATTTTTAATATTAAATATATACGCGCCAAAAATAGGATTTTTGCAAATGACCTCCAAATCCGACGAAACCAGTCTCTATGGATCAAGAATATTTAAATATAGTTAAAAAACCAAAATTCATAATTTTCGGAGTTAATCTGTGGACTGTATTAATTTTTAATTGGAAAACAGTTAATTTTCAGACTTTAAAAATTCATAATAAATTCATACGGACTCAGAAAATTACGAAATTAGGTTCTTTGGATTCGTAACATCAAATATTATTTATGTTTAAAGTTTCATTAATTTCGGAATTAGTATGTGAACGTAGTAATTTTTAAACGGTCAAAAATGCAAGGAATTGGATAAATAAACAAGTAAAAAGTATTGGGCCCAAGCTAAATTACAACCCAACCTATTTAATACATTTTTCTCAGCCTTTAGCAACCCTAATTCATTTCTCTAAACATAACAGCCGCCTACACCTTCATCTCTCAACAATGGTGTCTTCTTCCTCCACTCAAAAAAAAAAAAAAAAAAAAAAAACATATGATTTTTCCCAATCCTCACCAAAACATATCAAATTATATGTCAAAATGAAGGTATCGACGATACGAAGCTACTGGTGTCGTCGGTTTCATCAAACATCGCACGGATTTGACGAAAACTTCAATTAAACGTTTCAGAATTCGAAATTCAGAAGCCAGAACAAGGTGAGAACTCCTATTTACCGAATTTATTTGAAATTAATTATTTTCGTGATTCGAATGATATTATCTCTGATCCGCAATTAAATGTAGTTATTATTTCCAGATCTGTTTTTAAAGATCTAATTATACGTGCTGTTATTCTCTTTCAATATTATTATTATACGCGCTGTTATTCTCTTTCACGCGCTGTTATTCTCTCTCAATATTGTTATTATACGCGCTGTTATTCTCTTTCAATATTGTTTACATTTTTAATACAAATTAAAAAGCGATATTTTGGACATGGAACTTTATGGTCATTTTTTTTATAGAATTAGAAGATAAGGTTTTGACACAGAATATTGTTTTCATTGTTAATAGAATTAAAAGATGAGATTTTGTTTTAAAAATTAATCAAATGTTTAATTAATTATTGATTAATCAAAGTTCAATTGGATTTATGATTATGATCATATTTGCGATGTCTTGTGCTTGGATTTTGTTGTTGTATGTATTGTGATATTTGGGATATCAATGATTGTGTAGATCTATGTCATTCAATAAAAATTCGTATTTGTTTAGATCTATAAACACCGTTTAAATTAGGTATTGTTTATTTCAAAAAGATCCAATATTTTTAATATTGATTGTTTACATAAAATTGTTTTAATGAAAAAGATTCAATTTTTAATATTGATAGTTTACATAAGATTGTTTTCATTATAAAGATTCAACTTTTATTATGTATTAATTTGAATTATGTTATTAATGTCGATATCAAAATTTAGAATATTGTTACATTTAGCATTGTAGAAATTTATATTATATGTTGACACCAAAGTTATATGTCATCACATGTATTGATAGGAGTAGTTGACATCATTATGGACACCAAAACATTATTCAATATCACATGTAGCAACTCGAATATGACATGGAAAATGAAAACATAACATATTTGTCAAAATGCATTAATTAGAATGAAAGCGTGTCTTATTTGTTAAAATACATTAATTAGAATGAAAACGTGTCTTATTTGTTAAAATGCGTTAATTTGATTAAAACATGTCAATTGTGTTAGGATATTTTAATTAGATTAAAACATGTCATGTCATTTCTGTTAGGATGTATTAATGGGATTAAGATATGTCATTTTTGTTAAATTAGAATTGACATAACAAACGTATTGTTTTTGTTAAAGTAGAATCGTTAAAATAAAAGTGTCTGTTTATTTATCTTGTTAGAATAGAATTGTCCAAAATAAAAATATCATTTATTAGTTTTATTTTAATCGAACCAATGTGAGAACTCTTTCCTCACTCATTGTTAATGTTCAGTAATTATTTATTTTTATAAATAAATATATTTTAATGCCTGAGATGATTTGCTTGTGGTTTAATTCCATATTATGCATGTTTGGTTATGAATGGATGTTGGGATTGCTATGAAAAGTTTGAAATTTGGAATATTGTAACTTAGGGATTAATTTAATATTTCTTATGGTAATTCCAATTATATTACACTGCCACATATGGGTTACCTGACTCATATGTGTTGATTGGGTTGATATTTTCACACGTCACTCAAAAGCACATTTAATATATTATACATTGAATGTTGTATGAATATGATATGTTGGTTGTTCGATTGCTATTGTGTAATTTGAATGTCATTGAATGTTGTACTGGACTGTCATTGAATGTCATTGAATATTGAACATTGTTTGGAACCCCATTATTTAATTGTATTGAGTCGGTCTCATTCCAAAAAAAAAAAAACACAAAAAAACAAAAAAAAAGAGGAAGGTTTGAAAACTTTCAAAATGGTTTTTCCATTGAAGATTAATTTTGATTTTTATGATAACATTTAATGCAATTTAATGTAAATTAAGCCGTTAGGGTAATTTGCGGTATTTTTACGTTCATGGTTATCACCATGAATTTCATTGATTATATATTAATCAATTAAGTTTTGAAATTTGAAAATTATCAATTTTACATTTATTTTAATATAATTAAATAAATAGATTCTGCTTGACCCGAGGTTAGATTGAGTTGTGGTATAAGACTGCCCGGACCCGCCCGGCATATCCAGCAACCGCAACAATACATATCTAATGTGAGAGGTTAATGCAGAATTAATTAAGAAATTAATATAGGAAGTTTTGAAATTCAAAAGGTAACATTTTGGAAATGTAATAATTAATGCAGAATTAATTAATTAATGTTGGAGATTTGAAATTCAAAATATATATTTTGGAAAAGTTAATATTTCCTTTAATAGTATAAACATAAATGCAGCATTAATGAATGATAAATGCTGAAAGTTAAATTTCAAAAGTTAATGTTTTTGAAAATAAAAGTAAACCTTTTATTTAGGTATGACATTAAATATGTTTTAATAATAAAAGTAAATCTTTTATTAAAATTTATGGCATTGAAGATATTTTGTTAATAAAAGTTATTTTTTTTTAAGATTAAGAACGTGAGAGATATTTTGATAATAAGGGTTATTCTTTTTATTAAGAATGATGAAATATTAATTATTAATTAATATTTAAGAATTGAATTTCAAAAAGAGGTATTTATTGAGAATAAATACAATATTAATGATTGATTAACATTAAGGAGTAATTAATATTATTTTGAATATTATAAATGAAATATTAATTATGAATTAATATTAAAGATTGAATCTCAAAAGTATTTCTTTTGACAACTTTATTTTGAATATGGTAAGAATGAATGTCGAATTAAATGATACTTTTTGATTTACATATGAACCTTGTTTCAGTGTAGTAAATTATATTTTGAACGACATGTCAATACATTGAAAATGGATTAACGTTTAGAAACTTTTTTAATAAAGTTTATTATTGTTTATGTAAAAACATTAAAGGAAATAATGTATTACTTAAAATGACATAGTTATTTATTCATATAAACATGACTTTGGGTTTAATTATGCGGAAAATAAAAGTTAGTCTTTTATTTAAAAAATAAAATAAAACGTGCAATGTAAATTATTCTTTTATTAGAGAATGAACGTGCAATGTAAATTACTCTTTTATTAGAGAATGAACGTGCAATGTAAATTATTCTTTTATTAAGAATGAACGTGCAATGTAAATTATTCTTTTAATAAGAATGAACGTGTAATGTAAAGTATATCTTTTATTTTATGAAATGAATAATAAGACGATAATAAAAGTTCATTCTTTTATTAAGTATAAGATGTGATTTTCATTTAATAACTGAATTTATTAAAATGCACGAAATTGTTAAGGGTCAAGAACAATATATTGAAAATGAAATTTGAATCCAGGATCCATTAATCTTTTAAGGGAATATTTCCAAAAATGAGGTTTCCTAATTTAATGTATTAAATTAGAATTTAATGGAGATTTAATAAAGGAGGAGTTTCTTAATTCAGAGTAGTAAATTTGAATTAATGATTTCCTAAAGTGAATTAAATCATTAAGTAATGATTTATGAAAGAAGTAAGTTTAAATGTGATTTAAATAAATCTTTAATTAGATTTAAACAAAAATAAATTAACATCCTTGATTTGGAATGAGACGTTGTTTGTGTTACTTTAACACACGTTTTTTTAAATTGCGCGAATTATTCGGAAAGACCGGGTTCAACCCATTCCGAATAAATTCATACGATGATTGAAGATCGACGATGAAGACGGTTATTGAAGAACGGGAAATTTCCATATTGAATGAATGATTATTGATATCTTGATTGGACCGTACACCCAAGATGAGGGAAAGTTGGTGATCATTCAGACGTATTTGGAAATTCTACCGGATATAGTTTCGTTCAGACCCAGAACGAACTAGTAAATGGATTGCGTGTCTGACATGGTATTCCTTTATATTGTACTTGTTGATCTCTGTTTTACGTATAACTGTGTGGTGGTGGAGAATTTATTCTTCGCTTAACACCCGGTTATATATTGGTAGATGATCAATGATATGGTATGGTCTGACGATGTGGCACGCCAAGATGCATTGATCAAGGCTTTTGTTGAAAAGCAGGCCTTGTGGGTATAACGTAACTTCACGAACCTCACACCCCGGTATGAGTTAAAAACGGTATATGGACCGTAGGGAGTGCACACGTTTCTTTCTAGCTAGAGTGGTGTCAGCGACCTGCCAGCCCTGACATTTTACTTATGTGGATGATGGATTTTGAGGCGCCTCGTTATTTTTATAGGCCGTTGGTGGTCATACTATAGGTCCAAAGGGACCGGGAAACGTGTGTTCAGGCATAACTAATCCACTGCCCATAGGCGGGGACCGGCCCTACCGCTTCCAAGGGTTCACTGCGGGGAATCCTGAGGCATTTGCTAGAGTGTCTCGAATCGGAGAGGATCTTGCCCCTAGCCTCGACTCATGATGGAATTAAAATCTCCGATACGACCATTGCGGTTTTGATTGTATAACTAGTATGGCGACATGATATATGGTACCCATGCCGTCTAGGATTGATACATTTATTTTGAATTGCTTTTAAAACATATACACACTAATGATAATATCGGTTTAACGTATTTATCATCTTTTGATCATTATAAGGTAAAACCCTATCCTCTGGTGTGCGTTGCATTGTGTGATGGGACCTGGGTCTTATAATGGTTTCATTTTTCCAAAAATCATTGCGTTGTTTAACGATTTACTTTAATTTATGCACCGACAATCCATTGGAATAAAACCCGTTCCGCATTAGCGGCGTGGTCCTTGGATTTGTCTTATTAGCTAAATTAGTTTTGAGTTCTCATACCAGTCCCATGACTGACCTGGAGTTTATTGTTTTAACCTAAACTCTGGGTGCCCATATTTTTTTCCACACGGGCAGCTAGTAGTTTTGGTTTTGCAGATATTATATTCACAGGATCCTGGTCTACAGCTGAAGCGATATTCGGAAAGCTCTGTATCCGTGTATCTCTTTTAGTTGTAATTTTGTATTATTTTTCCGCTGCTATTTAAATGTAATTAAAATCTCTGATATTGTATTTATCAAATGTAAAGTATTCATTTGTATTCTGGAATATTCTTGTACTCTGATGTAATTGTTGTAATAGCAATGAAAATGTTCTGTTGTTCTGTGTTCTGATGAGTATTGTTCTCAAAGCAACCCGGGTTTTCCTTTACGGGGAAGTTTGGGTCGTTACATAGGTGATGAGAAAGAGGATTAGACAATACATGTTTGATTTTAATGCATATAAAAATTCACATATTTTCTTGCATTTTGGTTTGAGAATAAAGAGATGTTTAAACCATGTTTTAGGCAAGGTGTTTAATTATGTTTAAAAACAAGGAGATTGCCAAACTAAGGTTTTAAAGCTTTCGAAAAACATGAAGAAAATGTTTGCTAAAGGATGGCATTTAAAATAGCTATGTACAAGTGTTATTTATCGTACATTTAAAAATGACTTTTAAACAAGTGTTATCGAATACCTGCTATCACATATACATAAAAGTTAAAGAAATGCAAATTCAAACCTTTGACATATTTAAACAATTTAAAGTCTTGATTTTTAAATATGTATTTGTAAATACATACTCATGATCATTTAATATATGTGTCAGTGATGATAAAAACCCCGGTACATTACAGATACTATTTCTATGACTATGATGATGATTAGGGCCCTTTTGATTTGGGAGTGTGTTCCGAAGTGGGCAGTAGTGGTTGCTATGCATTACCACTGGATCAATAGTGCAATTGGTAGAATCCAACCCTTGGCATTGCCTCGAGTGCCCTGTCATATTTATCCTTATCAAGTCCATACGATTTTGATTTGTATCGTACCTATGGAGTGCCCTTTGATGCCTTTGGTTACGGTGGGTTTACGGTACTGTATAGACTATGGTATTATAAACGGTTTAAGGATAAAAATGTAATCCTGCTTACGCTATTTTCATTATGTTTACTTTACTGAATAGACATTACAATAATAGCGCATTATACTATGTATGTATTAGTTTAATGGATCCTTGAGAGATGGAAAATCCCGTAACATCTCTTGAGTTACTGCACCCATGACACTCAAGTTATTTCGTATTTTGATTTGATTAATATGAGAATGATTTAGTGCTAATCCGAGTGTTTCTTTTGTTTTCTTTTTATGCACTACGATCGGGTTAGCAGAAGTTGCAGTTAGCGAAGATTCGTTGGCCTTGGAGATCGAAGACGAAGATTCGGTATATATGTCTATTATACATATGTATTTTCCGCTGCATTTTGTTTCCACTGCCATGTTATGTAGTCTGTATATGTGTAACTCTGATAAACATTGTATGTATAGCCAAATTCATACAATTCAAATGCTTTTAACGATTAGTTATTTATTATATGTTATCCTTCCGCTGTGAGAACTCTGTTATTTGTTTTCTCTTCTTCTTTCTTTTCTACTTTTCCCAATAACTACCTGCATTTGTGATTCGGTGGGTCGACATGTGTGGTTTATTGTCGATTTGAACGATCAAAAATCCAGGTCATTACAGTTGGTATCAGAGCTTTGGTTAGTGATAACCTTGGTTCTGTTCTGGAATTAACTCATTAGAGATGGGGTTAGTAATGCCCTAGAATGAGTTTTTGAGTCATATATAAAAGAGTGTATTTGTACTTTTGTTATAAAATCGTTTTATATTGTGTTGACTTGTTTTGTTGAATATTTATGGATTCTAGTCGATCTACGAGATGCCATAAAAATCGATAGGAATTTCTAAATAATTGGGCAGAATGGACCGACATAATATGGTTTTCGATTATATTTTAAATATATCAAATATAAGATTATTGGTTTTATTGTATATGCACTGTTCGTTAGAAGGCAATAATATTAAGCTATTACCTATTATGAATGACTGGAAAATAAACCTAATAAGGAAAATTTAATGGTTAGAAAATATTTGAAAATGAAATAATACCTTTAGGTATAATTGTTTGCAAAACAGTGTGATCAAAATAGAAATAAACTTGAGGACTTGATTTTGGTGCTTTTGAAAATAGATTTGCCAAGATATTTGGAGAATATAGTATTATAAGCATTTTCGAAAGGGATATGATTTTAAAGATCTCAAATGTAATAAGTGTAATCCTTCGTAGACCTTAGAAATGACATCGATAATGAGTGCACACATTATTGATGTTTATTTTGAAGAGTCTAAGTGGGGGAGAGACCACTCGATGATTATTATAACTTGTATGGCAAAGGATTTATGGATTTAATTCCATATGGTATAAATTTTATATAAAAGTATTAGTATATGTTATTTAAAGTTGAATTTAAATTTAACCAGAATTGAAATTCCTATGTTCTTTGTTAATTTAGAATTTGAGTTAAATTTTATATGGTATAAGATATATGTATATATTACTCTGAACTTAGTTTATAAAACCCAGCATCTATGTTTTTATGTTTATCTTATCTATTAATATTAACTCACGTACTAAGGTTAATCGATTTGTTAGAACTTTGATTTTGAAACCAAGGAATTTGCTTAATTATTAAGAAAGAGAAGTGGTCGTTGAAATGCTTAAGCGTGGGTGATAATAAGTTAAAGAAGTTCTAAGTTTGGTCGATAAGAGGGTTAGAGGAAATTTAAATTAACTATGAAATAAAATTCAACTAAAGTCGACCAAAATGGAATGGAAGAGTTAGTTGTGTAAATAAGATAGGCAACAACTCATGACTGGGGTATTTAATGAATATTTCAAGTTAGTTCGAGAAGGAGTTTAAAGGAATGTACGTTTGTTGACAAATGCGAATTAACAATAAATTAAAAACAAAGAAATTAAATGGTAAATTAGATGGAATGCAAATCATTTTGTCAAACGGAATACAACTTAGTTTGTGTATAGGAATCGAATTAAAGCTTAACTAAGGAAATCGAATAAAAAATTGGTTAAGAACTAAATATAAAATTTGCAATATATAAGCCGTCCTTAACCTAATTCAATTGGTGAGCTAAACAAATAAATTGATTTAATGGAATAATATTTGATTTCAAATGAAAATTTGAATTTAGAAGTGAATCTAAGTGGGTATTTGGAATTTGGTATATGAATAGAGATATAAGATAATTGAGTTAAATGAATTTTCATTTGGAAATTTGAAATATAGAAATAAGAGATAAAATATAACTTGAGATAGGCTGATAGATTTAATAAAATGAAACTAACTTAGGAAATTTAATTAAGTCAATCTAGAATCGTTATAGATAGTTGGGTCGAGTAAGTAAAGATTGGATCCATACCATTGAGGAAATAAAATAAACTGTGGATTTGAAATATGAATTAAGATATAGGAAATTAGAAACCGAAGTCTAGTTTATTAACTTTGAACATCTGGAAAATTTGGAACTAAGTGGATCAAATTAGGTCAAATGAATTAGAATAAAAGAAATAAACTCGATAAAATTTAAATTGGTCATTTTGAACCAAATATAAATGAAGATAAGATGAGGATGAACTTAGATAATTAGAATAAATGAAATCGGAATTTATTCAAATAAATGACTAATCGAATATGAAATGAAACTAAACTTCGTCGAGTCGAGAGAATTAAATTAATAAGGGCTAAATTAGAAGGTTAAATAAAAAATAAATTGAGAATTAAGTACTTAGGAAAGAAATGAGTTATAAAATCTTGGCTAATTGATTCATGATAATGAATTAAAGACCTTATATAACCAAGTTCGTTGGAAATTTTAAAATCAATTCAAGTTTTAATTGGAATTTAACACTTGATATGAAACCGGAAATTGAATAGGAAGAATATCGAAATAAAGTAAGCAATCGAATGTGAATCCGTATCGCGAATGATGAAGTGATAAAAAATTGAAGTGTTGAGGATTTACAAAAGTATTAGAATCGAAAATGTTGAAACTTCAAATAAAATAAATCGATGTTATGCGAAAATCTGAAATATTCAATAAGCTGAAGCTAAAATGGCCATAACTTTTGATGGGATGGTCGGAATTCGACGATTTCAGACTTTTTGGAAACCTAAGAAACTGAAATAGAATTTTAATTAATAGAGCCTTGTCGAATTTTCAAGTTAATTAGGTTGAAATTCAAGAATTAGTCGTTGTACTATGCGTAGAAAATTAAAAATTGAAGCGTATATCAAGATTGTTTAGACCGTAACTTCCTAACGGAGCACTGGATTTTGATGTGCGAGTGCAGTTTGAAAATCCCAAGATGTAAATTAAAACTTTTTCTTAACATGCCAGGTAAAAATTTGACGTTTAAAGGGTTAAAAAATGGGTTCAACAACTCAGACTAGCATTTTTCGTTGCGTGGGCTGAAGCATTCGCTCTCGTTAAAATGGTCATAACTTTCGAACGGATTATCCAAATTCGACAAATCCGAACAATTTAGAAAGCCTGAAATAAATGCAACAACTTTTCCCTAGGGTTTTTTAGTCAAATTCCATAATTTTTAGGGTGATAATCGACGATTTATTCACTGGCCTGTTAGGAATACCTTGGTTTTGTTGTAGAAATGTTAAGTTGATGTTGTGTAAGTTGTATACATTCGCTATGTATTATATATATGTTTAATACTCATGCGTATGTGAGTATGTAGCAGGTGTAATGAAGATGCGCTACACTTTGGAGCTCTCTTACACTAAATACTAAAATGCTAAGGTAAATAAATTGCATATAACGCTAAAGAAGGTACGTATTTGCGTTACTTGGTTTTGGTGGTTTTTATATATATGTATTTTTCCCCATTTTCGGGATGCCTCATCGTGTGATGGGATGAATATTTGAGTTTACATATGTATTGCGATTTTTACTGGCCTCTCCATATAAAGGAGATGCTACCGAAATTTTTCCGTGATTTTGGAAGTTAATTTTTTTTATGGAACTTTACAACTTGGTAACTTACTTTATAGATAAATTCTTTCAAGTATAGATTTGAAAGTATATATGTGCTCAATATCGCCTTTCATTCTCTTTTGGATTTAATATTGGATAAAAATTAAATTTTGTTGATTATAATGATGATGATTATTTGAATGGAGTATAAATAGATTTTTAAATTTAGTTTATTTAGAAATATTGTAATTTGGATTTAATATTTAAATGATTAAATAAAATTTAAGTTGTTCAAGTTAAAATTTAAATTCAAATTTAAAAATTCAAATAATTAAATGTGGGAACTTAAGAATTTATGAAATAAATTTATAGAATATATTTAAGTTATAATTTGGTTTAAATTTGAATTTAATGAATATTCAAATTGAATTAAAACAGTTAAATGGATAATTGAATATTTCATTAATTTATTAACTGTGAAGTTTAATGGGTTTGGAGACTGTCTCGGAATCCGACGAAACTAGTCTCATCGGATCCGGAATGGTGAATTATGGTGGGATTTCAAGTTGCATTATAATCGGACGTATCATTTGATTATGTAGGAGAAAATGTGAAAGAGAATCGAATGAAATTGGGTAATGGTTGTTTCTTATGTTGGGCCTTCTGTAATTATATATATTAAACCATTTACCACTACATCAACCATTTCAATACTACGATTACTTTTTTCTCCATCAAAATTACTAATGGCTGAAACTTTAAACCCTAGATTCAAAATAAATACAGGCTTGAAAATATATTCTTCCCAAACTATAGCAAATTACCAATCTAAATGAAGAGCTCGGCGATATGAAGCTACGGGTGTTCTCAATTTCGACATGCAGTGGACCGTTTGGCCGGAATTCTTGGTCAAAGCTATTGTTTTTCGAAACCCTAAGGCAATTTTGGGTTTTTTCGATTTTGGATCCAATTGAGAAATTGGTGATATGGGTATTGTTGAGAACATCCATACGTATCTATTGAATGTGGTCGGAGGTATTATCGTGGAGTAGAGCTTCGGGAATTTGTGTTTTAGGGTTTAAACCCATTTCCGTTTATCAGTACGGGGGCGACGATAGGGTTCACCAGAGGTGGTGATTTTGGTGCTCGGGGATGCGGTTTTCGAGGAGCGTCAGAATGGAGGTGTTCTCGTTGTCTCCGATGGCCGAAGTAGGAGGATTTCTTGGTCAAAGATGTGTGCAGGTTTTGGTTCCTCCGTGGTTTACTATAACGTGGTTTGAGCAAGCGGGAGAAACTAAAGGGAAGGTGCTGATGTGTAAGTCACCTATTTGGGTGAGATTTTATTTTTAAATTTTTATATAATTTAAAATTCAAATGAAAAAATGCTGATAACTTTCTCGTATGAACTCGGTTTTGGACGCGGGTAGATGCGTTGGGATCGTGGCGGAATTGCGGACAATCTGAGACTAGTTTGGCTAGATTTGAAGACTGTTAAATTTGGGAATTTGGTTGGACATTCGATACACTAAAGATCCAAAGGTGAGTGATTTCCTCACTCACGACTAACTAAATTATTCCCATATTTATTAAATTAAATTATGAAATAAGTTTGGTTGGATGGTTGTGTTGACTGGTGATTTGTTTGCTTAAAAACTGACATGAAAGTATTTAAACTACAAATTTAGGGTGATAACTAGTTATTGTGGTTAATTAAATTTCTAGTCGAAATCCTAACATTTATTAACCAGTGAAATGATTTAATGTTTACCATGGAATAAAATGGTTGTGATAGATGCCTTAGTTGATTCGATTACTAAATTGATACTGCTTGATATGCTCCTTTATTCAGTATATGGATGTCGTATGTTCACTTTGACGATAAATCCCATTTTCACCCTTGGTGTTACAGGCATCGAATAAACCCGAGATTTATCAATTTAAATATATTAAGAACACAGATTGAAATGATAAATATCTGTGACCCTGACTTGGATTGAAATGATATACATCCACCCTTGAAATATCGGAATATTAAAAATCACTTGGCCATAGGATAGCAAATTATATATGGACATCGGTTGGTTAAATAATTTTTTTAATATTCGAAATCCTATTTGATGAGAATTTTTATTAAAAGGAAAGGTATTGATTTTCGATAAATTTTACTTTCCTTTAAACCTGAACCTTGAATGATTATGAAACTTGGCAAGGGAACTATCCAAACAAATTGAGATTTGTAAAATGGGGTTTTAAGTATATCTTGAAATCTCAAAATTTATAGTAAATGTGAAATTTATAAATTTGCTATAAATTAAATTTGGAAATGAAAGCTATTTGGGAATTCTTGAAATTACCTCGAATTTGACATGAATATGAATCCTTCAAATCGAACGGTTGGTTTTAAATGGTGTTTGAAAAGGATATTGAACTATGGAGACTCCACTGAGACTGGAGTACAGGTTCAAGCATTTGTAATTCGGAAGGAAGGAACGATTATGGTTTAAAGAGTTTTATTATATATATATATATATATATATATATATATATACACTGTTGATTTTCAAATAAACTATTTCTTTTCTTAAAATTTACTTATTAAAACTTTGACTTTTAAACTATTTTGTTATAACTAAACTCTTCCTAATATATTTATTATTACTTAAGCTAATTAGTAAACTTTTATTTTATGTATATGCATAGTGATCTAAATTAATTTTATCTTATTCTAACTATTATATTCTATATATATTTTATATAAAGATTGAAACACCCCACCTCCGTTAAGGTCACTCACAAAGGGAATGCCTTAACTTCGGTGGAGCAATTTTAGTACAAGATGTAGAAAAATTATGAGACTGACAAATAAAGCAGCGGAAAATAAATAACCTTTATTGGTAAAAACGGCTTGTACAAAGATTGTTTTACAACACCAATACTTATTACAACAAAGCGTCTGTCTTGTTTAATATAATGAAGCACAAACTGACAATGATATTCCTCAATAAAGCATGAGCCAGCCATATCAGTAGAAAATGGAGTTCAAAGCAATGCGCCAAAGAATCTTCAAGCTCGGAAAGAGAAACGTTCCAAACAAACCTAAGCTATTCCCACCCTGACAACCTGGGGAGGAACGGAAGAAAAGAAGACGAGAGAAAACGGGTCAGACAACAAGTCTGGTAAGTTTAGTGATTACTAGCATTTAAATAAGGAAAAGGGATCATGACAAGAGTAACAGAACATAGGACAATACCCTAATATAAGACAAGATAGGTTGAACATGTGATAGCACCCATTACTATAATCTCTCCGCCACCTAACTAGTGTCTCAACTAGTAATCTATATAATACGATCCAAATCCCTGCAGTTGTGGTAGCCTTCAGGTGTACATCTATATTTGAGGATTCCACCTCAATCAGCCCAATTGCCATGAATATGTTAGATGTACCCTTATTACCCTATCGATCGGCTCCCTACTTGTGTTAACTTGCCATATGTCTGTGTCAATCGGCCCTCTCTTGCGTGTAGCTACCCTATGCTGGTCCCACCATAAGGTGTATCAATCCTTATGATAGCGACCCCGAAACGATTCAAGAATGCACAGTGTAAAACTACTGGTACCCAATGCCTGCTTTTTCCACTCCGGAGTACATGCACGCCCGTAATCCGCCGGAACCTACACTGACGTACCCCCAGCCGCTATATCGACCGCTTATAATCAGCCCAGTAATCGTGCCCCACCTTGCCTAGCTCAGGGCACCATGATACATCCATGTGGGTTACTACTGAAATGGGTCCCCGTTACTAGGGTTTCCTACTGGTTAAGTTTATGGGCCTATATTTACTAATATTACCCATAAACCCGATATGTACTTAACCTTCCCACCGATTCAAGCACGTTTAAATAATGATTAAGTTTTGTGGGCCTATATTTACTAATATTAACCACCAACCCGACATGTACTTAACCTTCCCACGGATTCAAGCATGTTTATATAATGGTTAAGTTTATGGGCCTATATTTACTAATATTACCCACCAACCCGACATGTACTTAACCTTCCCACGGATTCAAGCATGTTTATATAATGGTTAAGTTTTGTAGGCCTATATTTACTAATATTACCCACCAACCCAATATGTACTTAACCCTCCTACTCGTCATGTCATGTTGGTTAAGTGGTTCTTATTAACTTAACCTTTCTCACTTATCATGTTGGATTGGTTAAGTGTGACTTATTAACTTAACCCTGTTCATTCATCAGGTTATATTGGTTAAGTATTTCCCATTTAACTTAACCCCATTCGCTCATCAAGTTATATTGGTCAAGTGTCATTAATCAATTCAAGTTAACTTAACCCATCCACCCATCACGTCATGTTGCTTAAGTGTTTCCTTTAGGTGTTGACTTGACCTTATGTCAAATTATGTTATATTGGTTAAGTGTTTCCCTCTCGTGTTAACTTAACCCTTCCCATACATCATGTTATATAATTGGTTAAGTGTTTTCCTCTTGTATTACTTAACCCCACCACATGTCATTATATATTTTGTTTAAGTGTTACCTTAGTTAACTTAACCCTATCATCTGCTTAATTAACATGTTACAACAGTTAAGTGTTCTAAATTTACTTAACCTTACCCACTTGTCTAATTAGCATGTTGTAACGGTTAAGTGTTCTAATTTTACTTAACCTCACCCACTTGCCTAGTTAACATGTTATTATTGTTAAGTGTTCTAAATTTACTTAACCTCACCCACTTGCCTAGTTAACATGTTATTATGGTTAAGCGTTCTAAATTTACTTAACCTCACCCACTTGCCTAGTTAACATGTTACTACAGTTAAGCATTCTAAATTTACTTAATCTCACCCACTTGCCTAGTTAACATGTTATTGCGGTTAAGTGTTTTAAATTTACTTAACCCTACCATTCAACTCTTGTCTTAGCATTAATTTATTCATTAAAGCACCAACCACTCACATTAGATAGGTATTGTTGCGGTCACTGGATGTGCCAGTCGGTTCCGGGCAGTTTTACACCGCAACTCATTCAAACCTCGGGTTTTTATTGGGCTCAATGCCCTAACCTCTCACATTAGATAGGTATTGTTGCGGTCACTGGACAGCTGTGCGGTTCCGGGCAGTTTTACACCACAACTCAATCTAACCTCGGGTTAGGCATAATCATCTTTTTTACAATTTACATATTTCTTATTTATAACAAATTCCATATGTAAATTATTCCCAATTTAATTATGCCATAATTATCCTTTAATTATGCTCACAATTAATGGTATACTAAATATACCATTTCATGAACCAATCTATACCATGTAATTTTCATGTTTATCCTTCATATTTATACGTAAATTATAAATCAATTATTGTCATGGCCCACTTTCCCACTAAATCATGTTCATAATCTTTGGTATATAAAAATTATGCCATTTAAATACCACTAATCATTGGCATGTGCCAAACCTGCCAATTACATATAATTTCATGTTTACCCCAACGATATCCCCCGTTTGTACGTTCGCAAAATTACAAGAAATGTTAGGCTCGATATTATAGCCTAACTTATAACCATAAAAGGGAAAAGCAAAGAACATGAAATATTCTAACAGCATAAAAATATGTGACATATAGATTTGGCATAGGATAATGAACTTGCAAAATTTAGATCCGATTAACATGAATCATAACATATGAATTTACATAGAACTTACACAAATTAAACTTGTCATGTAAAAGGGGAACTTATGACTAAGTTGGATCTAATTATCATATAAACTTGATATAGGTCTAGCATGGAGGTTTAACTTATAAACACAATTTTAAAACCACAAACTAGCATATTAACTTATGTATGTCAAAACATAAGAATGCTACTATAAACATATTTAAATCACAACTTAGCATGATAACTTATGTGTGTTAAAAATAAGAGAGCTATTATAAACACATTTAAATCGCAACTTAGCATGATAACTTATGTGTTAAAACATAAGAGAGCTACGAATCCAATCTTGCAACATAAATAGATTCAACTTAACATGGTTCTATATATACATGAATGTTGATCTAACATGTAAGCATGAGCTTTAGATCATAAACTTGCAAGTAACCACCAAATTATAACATGACATGTTTCATCATTCAGTTGGCATAATACGTTCATTTCCCAATCATAATAGATCCCAATATATAAAATATGGTATGTTCATCAACACAAGCATATAGACATGATCAATCGCAACAGTAATTTATGATAAATGAGAATCAAACTCTATTTATCTTATACATAAGCATCATTATGTATTCGAATTACAACATGTCATGATTCATTTAAAAGAACATTTAAATCTACGTAATAACCAACTTACAAACAAAAAGGAATTCTTGATTTCTGAAACCTGAACTCTGAAATTGGTAAGCTCGCCTTTGATGTAGATCGTTGAATTTGATTACTTTAATTTTATTATTCTGGTTTTTATCTTGTTTTTGAATTGAAAGCAGTGAGGGCTACTCCAAGTTCTCTATTGACGGCTTGATAGTTCCAGGATTATTTTTGTGTGATTTTCAGGTTTGAGCATTGGGTTGTTTATATAGAATTTCAATTTTATTGGAGCCGTCGGATGATCCAAGAGTTAACCACAACCATTCAGTCAGGATACGGTGACACCTCAGCCCTAACGACTCAGCAAGGAGTCAGAAAGGACCGACTCACAGTATGGATCAGATCACACTAGAAAGCTGTGCAGGCTCTCAGCTCGACCTGGGCGCACTTGGCAGGTGTGCCAGTGCAACTTTTGTACTGGCACACTTCCTAAGTGCGCCAGTGCATTTTTTTCTTCTGTTTTCTGCTTAACTTCATTCGTCCATATCTCCTTCATATGGTGTCCGTTTTACGCAAATTCAGACTCTATCTTAAACAGAATTCCGAGACGAATGCAATGGCATAACCGTATCCCTTAATTCTCACATTTGAAATTAAATATTCTTTGATTCGTTACTATAACATTAACAGAAAATACGGGGTGTTACATTCTACCCTCCTTTTACGATTTCGTCCCCGAAATCTTCAAGTCGAGAAGAACTTATAACCTACCATCCAATCACCCATCTACTCAACCATCAAACACAGGCTTCCATTGTCCTTAAAAGATTTCTAATGCTTCATGATTATATGCATAGTGTGTGTACATGTCCTTATCTAATGCAAAATCAGGCGGTCTACTGATTCAGTTGACCTCCTTAATGCAAATTATGTTAGTGCCATGAGTCCATTATGAATGCAATTTTTTTTCTACTCAAAATTTCCTACATGAGTGCACAATCATTCATACAAATGCAACATCCATATGACAACACATCAAGTTTCAATCCATATACAAATACATATATGCATATGCAATATGAAAGTGACTGAGCCGATCTAATACATAATGTGTGTGTATGTGCATCCATGTGCAACCACTTGCAACCACTTGCAACCATCAACCATAACATGTTTCAATTACATGTTTACATCCAAATGGATTTCTACCTAAGGATTGAGGATAGGACAGGACTGAGAGGATATACTTAAAAGCTAAAGACTAGCATGCAAATAGATTTTATAGAAAAAGAGGAATTAAGGATATACCCTCAAAAAGGGTAAGATGCGCGTATCTAGTCTTCAGTCTTCTAAGTCGCATCTTCATGAGCTTCACTCCACAGTACCTTATCTAACTTAACTTCATGGTTGCAAAGCTTCTTGACCTCCATTTCCAAAGCCTACTAGTAAAGATAGGCCTTCGATCACTTACTATGCTAGAGGGTATCCAATGTAGTCGAACTATCTTTCCAAGATAAACAGATATTAACCATGATATCAAGTGTATATCCTAAGATGATTAGAGGTCTCTCCTCTACCTAGCTTACCCATCCTGCTGCAAATCTGAGGGTCTAAAGCTAATGGTTACTATGTGCTTATAACCTCTCTTAAGGTCAGTCTAACTTAGGGTGCTAGCCCCAACCATTTATTTCTCACGCAAACCATCCTAGTCGAACTCGACATCCCTCAAGTACAAACCCCAAAGGACTAAACCAATATCAGACAAGCACCTAAGGGATACCTCCTCTGAATTTGGACGATCTATGTGAGATGATACTAACAAAACAACAAAACAATTGAGCACTTTACCGACTCTAGCTATCCTCGCCAATCTTGCTCCAGAATTATCGTTGATCGCATAATTGGCTTTGCAGTGTCATCTAGATTCATGCGGAAGTCTGTCGCGAATTTTAGGGAGGAAAACCCCTACCCTAATCAAAACATCTTGCATACTCATGGACTACCCCGACGGATCAAAAATCGTCGATAGATAGGTAAAGTGATTATAGGTAGCTAAGACAAACTGATCCCTTAGGATCGTACGAAATCTCAAGGGTATTCTCGAGGCAAGTCGAAAGTCTAACTACCCTTGTTTCACAATTACTTGCTAACCAATCAATGCCTAGAATCAACCCATAGCCCAAAAACATAAGCATAAATATAGCTATTCTCAAATCCTCACAAGTCAAAGTTAAATGGGCCGAATCAGCAACTGGATTTGAGACTATAATGGGATCCTCTACTACAATATTTAGGGTGCAGAGACTCAACTATGGAAGCAGATATATACGAATGTGAAGTGCTAAAATCAGAAGGAGTACTAATAGAATAATCAAAAAGGAAAAACTCTTTCAACAGAAATCTTACTGCCTCTCTCTCAGGTATGCTGGCGGTGAGAGCATGCACTTGCCTTCGGAAAATCCTGTCCCTTGTTCTTGCCCTTGCCCATAATTATACGACCTGTTATACCAAAATAAAGATACTTCCTCTTGTTTTAGGTTTTATTATTCTTTCCTCCCCTCCTTTGTGAACCAACTCTATATCCACGAGTTCTTCATCCTTGTGTTGTACTCCTTAGCCAAACCCCCTCACTCTCAACTTTGCCATCCTTGTGTAACTTGTTGACATGTCTCTCGAAAGCTTCCTCCATCGCTCGGAGAATCCTACAAAGCTCGAAAGAAAATTATGGCTACAGATGGAAGTTAGGCACTTATTTGCCCTTTGACAAGCGTCGTATTCTGAAACGACCCGAACTTCCCCGGTCTCCGAAGAGAAGAGAAAGAACGAATTGTTTTGAGAACACGACAAAATAGAACACAGACGGAAGAACAGTTCACTGTATATTACAACAATACCATCAGAATACAAGAATATACAGAGTATAAATGAATATTACACAGAAATATCAGAGATCCAAATTACATTTAAATACATAGCAGCAGAAAATAATACAATACACAACTAGAAGAGATATACGGATACAAAGCTTTTTAGATATCATTTCAGCTGTAAACCAGGATCCTGTGAATATAAATCTGCAAAACCAAAACTACTAGCTGCCCGTGTCAAAATATGGGCATCCATAGTTTAGGTTAAAACAATAAACTCCAGGTCAGTCATGGGACTGGTGTGAGAACTAAAATAGTTATTAATCTTTATTTTTAAAGGTAGGTAAATCAAAGGACCACGCCGTATAACATGAAACGGGTTTCCTCCCAAGAATACCAGTGCATAAAACAAACAGCGCAATGCTAAATAAAGAAAAATGAAGCTGTTATAAGACCCAGGTCCTGTCACACAATGCAACGCAAGCCGGGGGATAGGGTTTTCCCTTATAACAGCCAAAGAATGCTTGATACATTTTAAAACAAATCATTTGATACTATTATCAGTGTATAGTGTATAAAACAACTTCAAATCATAAGTATCAATCATAGACGGCATGGGTACCATATATCATGTCGCCATACTAGGTTCTACAATCAAAACCGTAAATGTCACATATTTGGAAATTGGATTTCCATCTATGAACCGAGGCAAAAGATAGTCCTCAACCGATTCGAGACATTCTAGCCTACCATGTCTCAGGATCAGAACGCATCGACCCTTGGAGCGACAGGGTCGGTCCACCGATGTGGATTAGACGAAATCCTGAACACTGCGTCTCCCCGTCCTATGGGGCACAAATGAGCCAACAAATGACTCCATCGGTCCTGGATCGACCGATATATCTGAGGCGCCTCGCAACAGCAACAACCACATAGGTCAAACTCGTCAGGGCGTGTAAAACCACTGATGCCACTTCTAGCTAGAAAGAAACGCATGTCCTCCCTGAGGTGCTTCTCCCATTTTTGGTTCACCACAGGGGTGTGAGGCTCGCGAATCAACGTTACACAAAGCCACGCCACAAAGGCCGTGCTTTGATCGTCAACCACAAGAATCTGCTTTTCAACAGAAGCCTTGATCATTTGCATCTTAGCATGCCACACAGGCAAACCACTCTATGCAACCGGTATCGGTCACACAGAATGAAATCCAATGTCAGACACACAATCCATTTACAAGTTCGTTCTGGGTCTGAACGAAACCGGAGGCACCTAGTACCCCGCATCTCCATCGATCTCCAAGCACGTCTGGACGATCACCAACTGTTTCCATCTTCTTGGGTGTACATCCCAATCAAGATCATCAGTAATCACCCAAACGACGTGAAGACCTCCGGTCTTCGACCACCGTCTTTATCTTCGACTTATCGTCGTATCAGTTATTCAGAATGGGATAAACCCGGTCTTTCCGAATAACTCGCGTATATTATAAACAAGTGTTACACAAACACAACATACGCCTCATTCCAATTCATCAGTCACTAACCGTAAATTAATCAAGAGAATAATCCCCCAAATATTAACCTTGAAGGCCGAAACCAACATCAGATCAATATCCAGAAAATCATTCTGCTTAGCTAACCGACAGTTAGTTTCTTAATTTCACATTCATAGGGAAAGGTTCCCATTAATTTTATCAAAGATAAATTCCTTTAAATTTATTCTTTAATCTACTTTTGAATATCAATTCAAACTAGTCGGGATTAACGAACCTTACAGAAGTAATCATTTGTTTTAATTTCCCAATCCCATCCTATTCATCCCATGAAGTAAAACTGGTAATACTTCATATCTAACACCACGGTGTTATCGGTAAATTCAATTACCATTTCACGTTCAAATTAAATTAAAGATTTAACTATCGCCTGGAGTAAAACTGGTGATACTCCATTCTCGATCTTTTCAATCTAATTAAAGATTCATTAAAACTCCACTTAGTTTTAATCTTTGACTGGGTTAAAGAATCAGTGTCATTTAAAACACGGTTCACGATAAACCCAAAATCACAACACATTTCAATCAGTCCCTAACCGTAAATTAGCAAGTGAGCAATTCCCTAAGTATTAACCCCGAAGGCCGAAACCAACATCAGATCAATACCTCTGGAACCATTCAACTTAACTAATCTCCAGTTAGTTTCTGATTTTCTTAACTCCTTTAGGTCTAAGAACAGTATTATTGACGATACCGTTCACGACAACCCAAAATCACATTTTGTTAATTATCGGGTTAAAGAACAAGTGTTATATAAAACACTGTTCACGATAAACCCAAGAATCAATTCAAATTCAATTCCAATTAAATATTATTTAATTGGTACACTTCATTAAATCTAACTAAAAATATTTAATCATTTTCTCAACTGGGTTCAAGAACGGTGTTAATGAAGACACCATTCACGACAATCCCAAATCACATTTGATATTAAATACAAGGCTCTTAATAGAAAATATATCGGCTTATATTCAATATCAAATTCTACGACCAACAGATATCGTATTGGAAATAACGATATATATATATCTATATCTTTCAAATTTCCATAACAACATCTGTATAATCACGAAATCCAACATCGAAATATTCCAAAGACAATTTCGGTTCAAATCCATTCCAATTCAATTATTGGAAACTCTGGTTACTTTTAAAACCCTTTTCAAGTTCAATTTATTTATTTAAAAATAAATAGAATTATAATTCTAGTTCAAAACTAGTTCATTTTAATAAAAATCTATTTTTATCTTTTCAAATATGGAGTTTTTCATCCCAATTCTTCCAAAATCATTTCTTATGATTTTACACAAATTATTACTATTTTTAATAATTTTATCAAGGCCCGTACAGTCGATTTCCATCAACGGCCATCGAACTGCACTTACAGCGACCTTTTTCAAATTTGATTTGGACATAATTCCAAATCCAACCGTTAGATTTCCAATTTCTAATATTCGTTAGAAAGCTCTTTTCGATACGAACCCAACAGTTCCGGTTTTAGGAGACTCCGACGATCGAATCTCCCGCAATATCTGTTCGAAGTCAATGGTCGAAATTCGCAAACTGCCGCGGCGCGACGCGTTCTATTCAGGCCATTATATTATGTAACACCCCACACCCGCTACGGTCACTCACTAAGGGAATGCCATAGCATCGGTGGAGTATTTTAAGTGAATATAGAACAGAAAAATTACAACAAGACAGATATATGAATACTTGAAAATTTAAAACATCATTTCATTACAGCGGAAACTAAAACATGTTTGGTTACCTCACAAAACCATAACAAGAGTCAAGTACAAAATATCCATCCTGATAAAACAAAAGTACATAATCCCACTACATAACTTAATAGCCATAATAGAAAAGATAAACTGAGCTTTACATCCACGGTCCAAGCTCCAAAAGATAGATAAAGCAGTCTGATCAAAGCCCACTAGTGCTAGGCCCACTTTGATAACCTGAGGGTTGGGAAAAAAAGATAAAAACAACGGGGTCAGACATAAGTCTGAGCGAGTCCTATAACTTTAACAATACAATCATTAAAGTAACCGGAGTAAGACATGAGCTTGATATACGGTAACGACCGGGGATGAATGGCTACACTAAGCAGCCAACTAGACTTAGGATGAACTAAGATAACCATAAAGACGCATTTACCCACCCAAGGATAATTACTACACTGCACCACCCCAGATCTACCCACCTAAGGGTAATTCCTACACTGTACCACACCAGTTCTACCCACCCAAGGGTAATTCCTACTTAAGGTTGATCCCACTAAGTGTACTTATTAATTTATAATAGTAGTTTCGTGTACCCCTAGCTGACTACATAGGTGTCGTCTGCCCCTATCTCCGCTACGTGTACCCACTACTCCCCAAGCGATCGGCTCCCTAACGTAGATACCTGTGCTGGCCCCACAATGGGGTGTATCATTCCCCAAAGTGGCAACCTGACAATATCAACGGTGCACGGCTTATACCTACACGATGCAACAACGTCTTACTTACCAGCCCGGGTCCACACACGCATATGAAACCCGTTGGACTTGCGTTGCCACCGCTACCCCGTTTTGGCCTCTTATAGTCAAGCCCAGTACGCGTGTCCCGTCCTCGACATGGGTCGAGCCCAATAAGATACATATGGGTTACTGGTTGAAATGGGCCCCCACAAGCTACTACTTAAGCTTGTCATTTTATCTAGTGCATCCCACTTAACCCCTTTTTATAATCATGCCCACTTACATGTTAAGGTTTGGTTAAGTCATCTAATCATATTTTAATTGCCACCCAAGGCCCCCAAAAGCTACTACTTAAGCTTGTCATTTAATCATATTTCAATTGCCACTTAAGGCCCGCACAAGCTACTACTTAAGCTTGTCATTTAATCATATTTCAATTGCCACTTAAGGCACCCACTAGATTTCCACATGCCACCCAAGGCACTTACTTGATTCCCACATGCCACCCAAGGCACTTACTTAACCCTTTAATCATGTTTAATTACATGTTCCACTTTGGTTAAGTATTCTAATCGTATTTTCTATTGCCACCCAAGGCAACCCACTAGTTTCCTCATGCCACCCAAGGCACCCCCACTAGTTACTACATGCCACCCAAGGCACCCACTTAACCCCTCATGCCTCACTACATGCTAATTTGGTTAAGTGTTCCTTAATTAATTAAGATCGTAACCTTTTGTAAAGACCTCTCACATTAGACTGTCTTTTATGGCAGCTGGATATGCCAGTTGGTTCCGGGCAGCCTTACACCATAATAGAGTCTAACCTCGTGTCTTTACACTTGTCACGTATTTAGTTTATGAGTAAGACCTCTCACATTGGGCCAATCATTTGTAGCCGCTGGATTTGCCGGTCGGTTCCGGGCAGTCTTATGCTACAAAAGGGTCCAACCTCGTGTCTTAGTCGATTAATTACACCTAATTAATTACCCCATAATTTGTATTAATTGTCCCTAATTAATTACAAATATTTAAGAATATGGGTAGACCTAACTCAATAGGTAAATTCCCGATTCCATAATATGGGTAGACCTAACTTAATAGGTAAATTCCCAATTATGTCCATCCACTTTATGGTATGTTTAATCATACCCACTTCACACAATTTTATGTGTTCATTAATTTTTTTCCCCATCGTCCCCACGTAAATACGTTAACATGACATACTTCAAAAGAGAAGATTCATCATACACACAATGGGTTCCACTTAGCACATCATTAACATTATCATGGGTTTAAAAGGTGTCAACTTGCATATATGACCATAAACCCAACTTGCATAAATAACCAACCCAAACTTGCATGAATCACATATGTCATAAAGATGGTAACTTGCATAAATGTTCATGTCATAGACCTATCATAAAGGTGTCAATTTGCATACATGTCATAGGTCTAAAGGGATGAACTTGCACATGTACTTATGTCATACAAAGGGGTAAACTTGCATAGCATGTCACATGTTAACTTGCATATAACCAAACACATAACTTGCATAACATGTTACATATGAACTTGCATATAATCATGCACATATCTTGCATATAACCAAACACATAACTTTCATAACATGTTACATATGAACTTGCATATAAACTTCCATGTGAACTTGCATAACATGTCATACATAGAGGCAAACTTGCATATGTTATGCATATCATAAAAAGAGATAAACTTGCATATGTTATGCATATCACTAATCCAAACGACTTGCATAGATTATGCATATTATAGATCCAAACTCATAGGTTAAACTTGCATGTCATGTCACTTATTTCACACATGATTCTAGTATAAAACCAAGCATTCAACTTGCATAAAACCAAACACTTAGCATGCATAAAACCAACCACTTAGCATGCATAAAGCCAAACACTTAGTATGCATAAAATCCACCACTTAACATGCATAACCCCAAACACTTAACTTGCATAAACATAGTGTCATCATGAATAAGTGTTAAACATAGTGATTAGCAAACTAGCATCATAACATATGACCTAAAATCCATTGATCCGCAAGCAAAACCATATGATCTCATCATATCTCATCTACTTAGTTTAGCAATTGGTTATTAAAGTGATAGAAACTCACAAACTCCAAGATTAGCTCCTTAGATAGTTGCTAGAGTTGAAGTAGAGGTGGATTAGTAGTTGTTTAGCTTGCAATCCTCTTCACAAATTAGTGGAGGCTCCTTCCAAGTTGCATTTTGGCGGCATGTTGGCATAGATTCTATTTTTAGTATGAATTAGGGTAGGCTTAGGGTGTATTTATAGATTAGGCAAGTGTTTTAGGCCATTAGATTAACCCTAAATTAGATTAGGACCATCAGATCTCGGAAGCTTCCAGAAAACAGCCCCAAAACACAGCCAAACCCTAAAATGGTGCACCAGGTTAAACTGGCCGAGCACCCCCTGTCGACACCCAAGTCGACAGGGCTGTCGACTTGGTCCCAGCCAAGTCAACTGGCCAGTCGACAGGGCTGTCGACTTGGGTAGCTAGGCGGGAATTTTCCCCCCTACGCCCAATGGCCCCAATTTCGAAATTTGAACCTGAATTTTAAATCTGTTTTAAACTTTGAATTTTCTGTAAACTTCATTGGGCCATAACTGGGCCATACGGACTCCGATTCTCGAAAACTCGGACCCTATTTCGTGTATTTTTCTGAGACGAACGCAATGACGTAGCCCGTTTCCCCCAATTCTCACATCTAAGATTATTTATTCTGCAATTAGTGAATATCAGTGTTAACTGAAATTCGGGGTGTTACATTCTCCTCTCCTTAAAGGATTTCGTCCCCGAAATCTCTAAGCTAAGGAGAATGCATATCCTACCATCCAAACAACCATCTACTCAATCCATCAAACACGGGCATCCATTGTCCTTAAAACAATTTCTAATGATGTATGAGCATATGCAAAAAGTGTGTGTATATGTTCCCTATCTAATGTATGAACATATGCAAACCATGATAGTGTCATGCATCCATTATGTATGCGAGAGAACCCTATCGACACATACAATATCCACATGAGTGCACAATCATTCACCAAAATGCATCATCCATATGATAACACAATCATTATACATCCATAAATATAGCTACCTACACACAATTATATGCAATATGCAATATGAAGTGATTGAGCCGATCTAGTGTCTAGAGTGTGTGTATATGCATCCACGAGCAACCACTAGCAAACACTTGCATCCACATGCATCCATCAATCATAACATGACTCAAACACATGTTTCAACCATAGGTTTACCCTATCTAAAGGTCACAAGTACTAACGAGAGGTCATACTAAAGATAAGATAAGTACTAGACAAACGATAAAGGAGAAGTTAAAAGACATACCCTCAAAAAGGAATGGGTATAATGAACGCATTTTCGCTTCCGTCTCCCAAGTAGCGTTGCTCTCATCTTCTCCCCGTTGCACTTTAACTAGTAGAACCTCCCTGTTTCTCAACCTCTTAATCTCTGACCCAAGGATGCGTGTAGGAGCTCGTCGAATAGTCGCATCACGCTCTATCTCTACTTCTCTAAGCAAGCTCGACTCTACCACCTCTGCGGTCTCATGTAGGCACTTCCTCACATGGAATACATCATGTACACCACTAAGTCTGTCGGGCAACTCCACCAATGGAAGATGCTCTTCTCATGTACCTCCAAGATCTAAGATACATAGCCTCAAAAGGTCTTCTAAAATACGATTCACCCTCTCGGTCTGGCCGTCCGTCTGAGGATGATTTGCGGTACTCAAACACAACTGAGTCCTTACCGCCTCTTGCAAACTCTTACAAAACTCTCTAGTGAAGATAGGATCTCGATCGCTCACTATACTGGAAGGTACACCATGCAATCTAATATTCTCTCGAATGTAAACTGAAGCTAGCCATGGAGCAGTTCTCTTACTCTTCACGGGTATAAAATGGGCGCTCTTAGTAAGTCTGTCTACCACAACCCAAATTCCCGTATTACCCTTCCTCGATCTCAGTAATCCATCGAGACACTATCCCACTTCCATAGCGGAACCTCCAATGGGTGAAGCAACCCACCGGGTTTCTTCTGCTCCGCTTTCACTTACTAACACACCAAGCATCTAGCGACATACTCGGCCACATCTTTCTTCATACCGGCCCAAAAGAAAACTCGCTTCATGTCTTGGTACATCTTGTCCCCACCGGGATGAATGGTCATCTTCGACCGATGTGCATCATCAAGTATAACCTTCCTTAAACCCTCGTCTTGCGGTACACAAAGTCTACCGTCTCTACGCAACCACCCCTTACCATCTAGGGTGTACCTACTCAAATGGCTGGACGACTCCCCCCCCCCTTTATGAGCTTCTCTACTAACTCAACCAACTGTGGGTCGTCTCGCTGTGCCTCACCAATCCGTCCCAAAAGAGTAGGTCTAACTTCCAAGGAAGCTAGCAAACCGGGTACAAAGTCAACGGAAGGTCTAAAGTCAAACATAGAAATAAACTCTAAGCTCCGTCGTTCAACGAACAATGAACTCAAGGACAACCTTTTTCTACTTAAGGCGTCCGCTACCACGTTACCCTTGCCATGGGTATACGCTATCTCAAACTCATAGGATGCTAAGAATCCCATCCACTTTTGCTGTCCTAAGACTATGCGCTCGAAGAGTTTCCAACACTTCCCTAAGATGTAGGGCATGCTCTTCTCCACTTTTAGAGAAAACCAGGATATTACCCCATCCAAAATCATCACAACTGTCCATCTCTCACGCAGACCACCCTAGTCGAACTCGGCATCCCCTAAATGCAAGCCCCAAAGGCCTAAACCAATATCAGACAAACACCCAAGGGATACCTCCTTCGAATTCAGACGACCTACGTGAGATGATACTAGTAAAAACGGCTAACTAATTAATCCCTTGTCCAACTCTGGATGTCCTTGCCAGTCTCGCTCCAAAACCACCGTTTATCCCATAACTGGCTTTGCTCAACCTATTGAGCACATACGAAAACTTATTTCGCTCCTAGAAAAGACCAAGATGTCATTTACAAAGACCATCACGAACTTATTTAGGTACTCCCTGAACACCCTTCTCATCGAATCAATAAAGTATGCGGGAGCGTTCGTCAAACCAAATGGCATCACCAGCCACTCATAAAAACCATCCGGAGTCCTAAAGGCAGTCTTCTCTATACTATCCTCAGCCACTCTTAACTGACGAAACCCCGTGGCTAAGTCCAACTGCGAAAACACTGAGGCGCCAACCAACTGATCAAAGAGATCATCAATCCTCGGCAATGGGTGTCTATTCTTCTTTGTGAGCTTATTTAGTTCTCTTTAGCCTACACAAAGTCTGAGGGACCCATCCGCCTTCGTAGCAAAAACTACTGGAGCACCCCACTCCGATATGCTTCGTCTTCTAAACCCCTTCCCAAGCAAATCGCCTACTTGCGTAGGGAGTTCCCTCCTCCCACGAGGAGCCATGTGGCACGCTGGCCAAGATACTGGTTTGGCATTGTCTACCAGATATATTCGGAAGTCAATTTCCCGCTCCGGAGGTAAGCCCTTCACCTCCTCAAACACATCCGAGTATTCCCGGACCACTCTAACAGATCGCAAACTCTCGACCGACGTGTCAAGCGATTCTAGATAACTTAGCATAACAGATTCCATGGGATTACAAGAGATCTCGAGAGTGTTACCCAAGCGGGTCATAAGCCTAACAACTCTCCTTCCACAAACAAGAACGGCACCATTACTGGATAACCAGTCCATGCCCAAAACTAACCCATAGCTCGTGAAGCCCAAGAAGCATCACATCTAAACTCAACGCTAAGTATAGAAACTTTCAAACCCAAACACATCATGGAGCCCCCAATTGGGTTTGAAACAACTAAGGGATCATCTACTAAACTGGTGTCTAATTGCAGTGACTCAACTAACAACGATGAGATAAACGAACTCGATGCGTCAGAATCAAATAAAGTTCGAACCGGATAATAAAGAAATCCAAATTCCAACTTAGACGGTCTTATCCCCATCTGGTACACTAGCCGTGAGGGAATACAACTACCCTCCAGAAGATTCCATACCTTGCCCTTGCCCCTTTGGACAACCCTAATAAGGTGTCCTATTCCTCCCAAAAGGATAACTACTCGCCTTCTTCTTCCCATTCTCCACTCGTAACCTCCCACCAATGAGGTTTCATCCTTCATTAACCAAACAACTATCTGAGCCTTCCTCCCATCATTTATCCAATAGGTACCTACCAGTCCTCCTCCTTCTTGAACCAACATCTAATCCGACTAACGTCTAAGTCCCTTGAAGTGGTTTTCCATTCTTATCTATCTTAGAAAGAACATCTATACACGGAGGGGAAACTCAAAACGAGAGAGGAAGAGATTCAAAACGGAGAATTCGAAAGATAAAGATATGGCTATCGGGGATTATGCTTTTCTTTCAAAAACTTTTCTCTTAAAAGACATGTTTTTGAAAATACTCCTTTCAAAAATATTCTTAGAAAGTAGCTTTTCTAAAAATTTTATCTGTTCTGGTAACCTTAAGCTCTGATACCACGTGTAACACCCCACACCCGCTACGGTCACTCACTAAGGGAATGCCATAGCATCGGTGGAGTATTTTAAGTGAATATTGAACAGAAAAATTACAACAAGACAGATATAAGAATACTTGAAAATTTAAAACATCATTTCATTACAGCGGAAACTAAAACATGTTTGGTTACCTCACAAAACCATAACAAGAGTCAAGTACAAAATATCCATCCTGATAAAACAAAAGTACATAATCCCACTACATAACTTAATAGCCATAATAGAAAAGATAAAATGAGCTTTACATCCACGGTCCAAGATCCAAAAGATAGATAAACCAGTCTGATCAAAGCCCACTAGTGCTAGGCCCACTTTGATAACCTGAGGGTTGGGAAAAAAAGATAAAAACAACGGGGTCAGACATAAGTCTGAGCGAGTCTTATAACTTTAACAATACAATCATTAAAGTAACCAGAGTAAGACATGAGCTTGATATACGGTAACGACTGGGGATGAATGGCTACACTAAGCAGCCAATTAGACTTAGGATGAAATAAGATAATAGTAAAGACGCATTTACCCACCCAAGGATAATTACTACACTGCACCACCCCAGATCTACCCACCCAAGGGTAATTCCTACACTGCACCACACCAGTTCTACCCACCCAAGGGTAATTCCTACTTAAGGTTGATCCCACTAAGTGTACTTAGTAATTTTTAATAGTAGTTTCGTGTACCCCTAGCTGACTACATAGGTGCCGTCTGCCCCTATCTCCACTAGGTGTACCCACTACTCCCCAAGCGATCGGCTCCCTAACGTAGATACCCGTGCTGGCCCCACAGTGGGGTGTATCATTCCCCAAAGTGGCAACCTGATAATATTAACGGTGCACGGCTTATACCTACACGATGCAACAACGTCTTACTTACCAGCCCGGGTCCACACACGCATATGAAACCCGTTGGACTTGCGTTGCCACCGCTACCCCGTTTTGGCCTCTTATAGTCAAGCCCAGTACGCGTGTCTCGTCCTCGACATGGGTCGAGCCCAATAAGATACATATGGGTTACTGGTTGAAATGGGCCCCCACAAGCTACTACTTAAGCTTGTCATTTTATCTAGTGCATCCCACTTAACCCCTTTTTATAATCATGCCCACTTACATGTTAAGGTTTGATTAAGTCATCTAATCATATTTTAATTGCCACCCAAGGCCCCCACAAGCTACTACTTAAGCTTGTCATTTAATCATATTTCAATTGCCACTTAAGGCCCCCACAAGCTACTACTTAAGCTTGTCATTTAATCATATTTCAATTGCCACTTAAGGCACCCACTAGATTTCCACATGCCACCCAAGGCACTTACTTGATTCCCACATGCCACCCAAGGCACTTACTTAACCCTTTAATCATGTTTAATTACATGTTCCACTTTGGTTAAGTATTCTAATCGTATTTTCTATTGCCACCCAAGGCAAACCACTAGTTTCCTCATGCCACCCAAGGCACCCCCACTAGTTACTACATGCCACCCAAGGCACCCACTTAACCCCTCATGCCTCACTGCATGCTAATTTGGTTAAGTGTTCCTTAATTAATTAAGATCGTAACCTTTTGTAAAGACCTCTCACATTAGACTGTCTTTTATGGCAGCTGGATATGCCGGTTGGTTCCGGGCAGCCTTACACCATAACAGAGTCTAACCTCGTGTCTTTACACTTGTCACGTATTTAGTTTATGACTAAGACCTCTCACATTGGGCCAATCATTTGTAGCCGCTGGATTTGCCGGTCGGTTCCGGGCAGTCTTATGCTACAAAAGGGTCCAACCTCGTGTCTTAGTCGATTAATTACACCTAATTACACCTAATTAATCACCCCATAATTTGTATTAATTGTCCCTAATTAATTACAAATATTTAAGAATATGGGTAGACCTAACTCAATAGTAAATTCCCAATTCCATAATATGGGTAGACCTAACTTAATAGGTAAATTCCCAATTATGTCTATCCACTTTATGGTATGTTTAATCATACCCACTTCACACAATTTTATGTGTTCATTAATTTTTTTCCCCATCGTCCCCATGTAAATACGTTAACATGACATACTTCAAAAGAGAAGATTCATCATACACACAATGGGTTCCACTTAGCATATCATTAACATTATCATGGGTTTAAAAGGTGTCAACTTGCATATATGACCATAAACCCAACTTGCATAAATAACCAACCCAAACTTGCATGAATCACATATGTCATAAAGATGGTAACTTGCATAAATGTTCATGTCATAGACCTATCATAAAGGTGTAAACTTGCATACATGTCATAGGTCTAAAGGGATGAACTTGCACATGTACTTATGTCATACAAAGGGGTAAACTTGCATAGCATGTCACATGTTAACTTGCATATAACCAAACACATAACTTGCATAACATGTTACATATGAACTTGCATATAATCATGCACATATCTTGCATATAACCAAACACATAACTTTCATAACATGTTACATATGAACTTGCATATAAACTTCCATGTGAACTTGCATAACATGTCATACATAGAGACAAACTTGCATATGTTATGCATATCATAAAAAGAGATAAACTTGCATATGTTATGCATATCACTAATCCAAAGGACTTGCATAGATTATGCATATTATAGATCCAAACTCATAGGTTAAACTTGCATGTCATGTCCCTTATTTCACACATGATTCTAGTATAAAACCAAGCATTCAACTTGCATAAAACCAAACACTCAGCATGCATAAAACCAACCACTTAGCATGCATAAAACCAAACACTTAGTATGCATAAAATCCACCACTTAACATGCATAACCCCAAACACTTAACTTGCATAAACATAGTGTCATCATGAATAAGTGTTAAACATAGTGATTAGCAATCTAGCATCATAACATATGACCTAAAACCCATTGATCCGCAAGCAAAACCATATGATCTCATCATATCTCATCTACTTAGTTTAGCAATTGGTTATTAAAGTGATAGAAACTCACAAACTCCAAGATTAGCTCCTTAGATAGTTGCTAGAGTTGAAGTAGATGTGGATTAGTAGTTGTTTAGCTTGCAATCCTCTTCACAAATTAGTGGAGGCTCCTTCCAAGTTGCATTTTGGCGGCATGTTGGCATAGATTCTATTTTTTATAGATTAGGCAAGTGTTTTAGGCCATTAGATTAACCCTAAATTAGATTAGGACCATCAGATCTCGGAAGCTTCCAGAAAACAGCCCCAAAACACAGCCAAACCCTAAAATGGTGCACCAGGTTAAACTGGCCAAGCACCCCCTGTCGACACCCAAGTCGACAGGGCAGTCGACTTGGTCCCAGCCAAGTCGACAGGGCTGTCGACTTGGGTACCTAGGCGGGAATTTTCCCCCCTACGCCCAATGGCCCCAATTTCGAAATTTGAACCTGAATTTTAAATCTGTTTTAAACTTTGAATTTTCTGTAAACTTCACTGGGCCATAACTGGGCCATACGGACTCCGATTCTCGAAAACTCGGACCCTATTTCACGTATTTTTCCGAGACGAACGCAATGACGTAGCCCGTTTCCCCCAATTCTCAAATCTGAGATTATTTATTCTGCAATTAGTGAATATCAGTGTTAACTGAAATTCGGGGTGTTACATATTATATATATAATATATATAATATATACTTCGTCGATTTCAACTCAAAACGTGCTTTATAAATCGTTTTAAATTCATTTTCAAAACGGTTTCAACTTCATATTCAATTTCAAATCAAAATTGAATATTCCAATATAAATTCATTTCAAATTGATTTCAATTCAATTTCAATTTATTCGAACTCATTTCGAAACGATTTTAATTACATTTCAATTCTATTCGAATTCATGTCAAAACGATTTCAATTCTATTTCAATTCTATTCTAATTCCAAACCATTTCGGTTTATTTCGAATTTCAAATCAATTCAATTAAATTCGAATTTCAATTCACTTTAATATTCACTTCAATTTGAATAAAATCGATATAAATATCGTTCACATCAAAATGGCGTCAATCTATCTACGCGGCTTCATATATTTCGATTTTCAAATATTCTACTTCAAACATTTCTATTCAAATATTTCTATTTCTAATATTTCTATTCAAATATTTTATTTAAAATATTTCTATTTCAAAACTGGAATGAGGCCCAATCAATTACCATATAATGTTAATTATAAGGATTTTCTACAACACATGTATACAATAACAACGATGAATAATCAACCATCATCCAAAGTGCATTCTACACTGTATAAGCATCAAATATAAATATTCAACGCTTATAACAGTCTGTCAATCAATCGATCGACATACAACTTACAATTGGGATTAGTGTACGTCATATATCATCCCAATACCCGTGTGGAGTTTCAAACAATCAAACACAGATTTTATTTGTGCGGTTGGGCGATGTGTAAAATTTATCGTCCCAATCAATATCAGTCAAATGTGTGTATATAAACAAATCGTCCGATTTGTTTATTTTTATTTCATTTTATATACACGTTAAAAATTCTATTTTTAACTATAAAATATTTTCCACTATAAAATATTTTATTTCAACTATATAAATATTTTATTTCATTTATATAAATATTTTATTTCATTTCACATTACATCACACAATCAACTACACATCAAAATCAAACAAACAAGCATACAAGCAGTCCATGGTCTGTGGACGACGGGTATCGGGTGCTACTAAACACCGTCTGCATCCTAGTATATATTTCAACTAGAAAAATAAATTAAAGGTGAGAAATTCTCACAGATAGCTATCCGATCCCATGACTCTTCTTATGTAGGAATCTTCACCGTTCTTGCCTCTTGTCACTTTCTTTGCCCGCTTTCGCTACATATGTAAAAATCGAATTTTTACTTTGCCATTCAATATATAAAAATCGAAATTTTACTTCGCTATTCAATATATAAAAGTCGAATTTTTACTTCGCTATTCATTATATAAAAATCAAATTTTTACTTCGCTATTCAATATATAAAAATCGAATTTTTACTTCGCTATTCAATATATGAAAATCGAATTTTTACCTCATTATTCAATATATAAAAATCGAATTTTTACTTCGTTATTTAATATATAAAAATCGAATTTTTTTACTTCGCTACTATATAGATAAAAATTCTATTTTTACATCGTTACTATCTATATATAAAAATTCTATTTTTACATTGTTACTATATAGATAAAAAAAATTATTTTTACATCGCTACTATCTATAAAAAGATTTCGCCTTTTCAAATATAAAGATTTCGCCTTTCATAACATAAAGATTTTATTCTTATTCTTCTACAATATAAAAGATTATATTTTTCATCTTTCTATATAATAAAAATTATATCTTTCATCTTTCTATATGATAAAAATTATATCTTTCATTTTTCTATATAATAAAAATTATATCTTTCATAGTTAAAGATCAAAACTTTCAAAAAAACAATCTTTTGGTGTTTATAAAAATCATGATCGTTTATTCACATTTTTCATAAGTAAAAACTGATTTAATAATATGGTTTAAACATAAAGAAACTGATTTAAAAACATTAAACAAACCAAATACAAGTAAATAAAAACTTACAGGCTTGGAGGGGGTGACAATCGGTGGAGATGGAGGGGATGAACGGAGAAGAAGAAGGGGCGGCTGGAGGGGGGGAGGTCGGGTCTCGTCGCCGGCGGTCAAGGGGATTCGCGGTTTTTGGTTCGGGAAGGAGGAGAAGCGCGAGAGGGTGGAGAAGAAGGGAGGAGACGCGAGAGAGGGGGGGCTGACTTGGTGCTGGCGGCGGTGACGACGGAGGGGGGTGGCGCAGTGTTCAGGTTTTTTTTTAATTTCGTTCTGATCGAAGAAAGGAAAGGGAGAGGGGGGTGTAGGTGTAATATAATATATATATTAATTTATTTATTGATTTCAAAAGTAACTTTTTATTTCGATCTCTTAACGAGACCCACCGCCTGTCGTCTATAGCGTTTTACCCCTATTCCGAACACAATGGGATATGTATCGTAAGCTGGTTCGACCGTTTCAATCAGTTTTCGTCAAAATCAACATATAACTCTATATATTGAATTTGAACGCGCATTTCAATTTCCCGGGGTCACATACAAACTCTAAAAATTCCAGAAAAATATTTTCTAGCTTCGTATTAACGATACGGTCCTAATAAAACTAGTTTCGTCTAATTCTGAGACCGTTGGAAAAATGGCCATTTTCTAGTCGATTAAAATCAACTAAAACTGGTCAAACGCGTTTTTCTTTGCCACGCTCACATATTGATTCGAAAAATTATGAAATTTTGAAACCTGGCAATAATTTTACATCACGGATCAAACAAAAGTGGTTTCGTGGAAATCCGAGGTCGTTTGCAAAATCTCCATTTTTAAGGGCCTGAATTCCATAACGACTATTCAAAATTTTCTACTGGACATATCTTTTGATTCCCGTTATGAAATTTCGATTTTTCGGCTTCGTTGGAAAGATAGTCACAATAAGATTCCATTATTTTTGGTTTCACTAAAATCCGGATTGTTTTGCACCCGGTACATTCAATTGAAGTTTAAAATCGAATTATCGAACTACCGCGCCATTTTCAATTCCTTTTATAAATATAAATAAATATTTATATACTAATGACGATTCAAATGAAAATATACATTCGAATTATATTCAAAATAAATTTCTCGTCGATAATATTTAAAATTATTCATTTTAAATAATCAAAATTCGCTAAAATTGCCAAAATATTAATTTTAAACTGGCCCAGATTTCCGGGTTATTACAATCTCCCCCACTTAAAACTTTTCGTCGCCGAAAAGGAACGAAGCCGAATGTTGTTTAACTAATCAACTCAACTTTCATTATTTTGACTATGACTTAAGTTCTTCAACTTTTCAGTTTCTAAGAACTTTTCAAATTTTTCAAAAATTTGGCTAACACCCTAAATTTTCGAAAAATTTCGCCATAACCTCCCCTGCACCGGGAGCACGGGAAAATCCCGAAATTGCCATACAGGCCTTCTGATCTCAAAAAGAAAAAGCCAAACAGCTAGCCAATCGGCTCATAAAATCATCATCACCCAAACAAAACAGTTAATTATAGTAAACATGTACCTATTTGTCGGGCAAACAATTTTATTTCTCTGCTCTAGCCTCCATGCTATGACCTGTTCAATGAAAGTACATGTATGCAAGCAAATGCAACCAATTTTCAATACAATTCAATATTTGATCAATTTGGCTATATAATACAAATTTTAATTAATCAACCAATAATCAATAACACAACCATCAATCAATTAGTTGATTAGCTTTTCAAATCCATAACTTTGATATATAGTCAAAAAATCAGATTTTTGATGCCATATCACAACAATAGGCCCTATCTTGTTTCGGTTCTCACACCAGTCAATAGGAAATATATAGAAAGCCCACTTTCGTTACTCGAACATAAATTCGGATGATGATCGATCAATCATCAGAATCATCTCCGGGCGACTACAGTGTGATTCTATATCTATCCAGTATATTAAAACTTTAAATACACGTTTGCAAGGCGTATATGCAAAATCTTTATATACTGGACTGTCCAAATCAATACAAATAAATAATCAAATACGAATAGTTGATTTATATTTTCAAAACAAAATTTGGTTTCATTTTAAAAATATACTCTTCACACTCGTTCTAGGATACTACTGACCCTATCTCTAACGAGTCATTCCCATTGGATATTACTAATCCAATATCTGATGAATTCTTTCGTATGGCTCTAATGTGCCTTGTTCTCTGAGCTTTGTAAACCAAAGCTCTGATACCACGATGAAACGACCCGAACTTCCCCGGTCTCCGAAGAGAAGAGAAAGAACGAATTGTTTTGAGAACACGACAAAATAGAACGCAGACGGAAGAACAGTTCATTGTATATTACAACAATACCATCAGAATACAAGAATATACAGAGTATAAATGAATATTACACAGAAATATCAGAGATTCAAATTACATTTAAATACATAGCAGCAGGAAATAGTACAATACTCAACTTGAAGAGATATACGGATACAAAGCTTTCCGGATATCATTTCAGTTGTAAACCAGGATCCTGTGAATATAAATCTGCAAAACCAAAACTACTAGCTGCCCGTGTCAAAATAAAGGCACCCAGAGTTTAGGTTAAAACAATAAACTCCAGGTCAGTCATGGGATTTGTGTGAGAACTAAAACAGTTATTAATCTTTATTTTTAAAGGTAGGTAAATCAAAGGACCACGCCGTATAACACGGAACGGGTTTCCTCCCAAGAATACCAGTGCATAAAACAAATAGAGCAATGCTAAATAAAGAAAAATGAAGCTGTTATAAGACCCAGGTCCTATCACACAATGCAACGCAAGCCGGGGGATAGGGTTTTCCCTTATAATAGCCAAAGAATGCTTGATACATTTTAAAACAAATCATTTGATACTATTATCAGTGTATAGTGTATAAAACAACTTCAAATCATATGTATCAATCATAGACGGCATGGGTACCATATATCATGTCGCCATACTAGGTTCTACAATCAAAACCGTAAATGTCACGTATTTGGAAATTGGATTTCCATCTATGAACCGAGGCAAAAGATAGTCCTCAACCGATTTGAGACAATCTAGCCTACCATGTCTCAGGATCAGAACGCATCGACCCTTGGAGCGACAGGGCCGGTCCACCGATGTGGATTAGACGAAATCCTGAACACTGCGTCTCCCCGCCCTATGGGGCGCAAATGAGCCAACATATGACTCCATCAGTCCCGGATCGACCGATATATCCGAGGCGCCTCGCAACAGCAAAAACCACATAAGTCAAACTCGTCAGGGCGTGTAAAACCACTGATGCCACTTCTAGCTAGAAAGAAACGCAGGTCCTCCCTGAGGTCCTTCTCCCATTTTTGGTTCACCACCGGGGTGTGAGGCTCGCGATTCAGCGTTACACAAAGCTACGCCACAAAGGCCGTGATTTGATCATCAACCACAAGAATCTGCTTTTCAACAGAAGCCTTGATCATTTGCATCTTAGCATGCCACACAGGAAAACCACTCTATGCAACCGGTATCAGTCACACGGAATGAAATCCAATGTCAGACACACAGTCCATTTACAAGTTCGTTCTGGGTCTGAACGAAACCGGAGGCACCTAGTACCCCGCATCTCCATCGATCTTCAAGTACGTTTGGACGATCACCAACTGTTTCCATCTTCTTGGGTGTACATCCCAATCAAGATCATCAGTAATCACCCAAACGACGTGAAGACCTCCGGTCTTCGACCACCGCCTTTATCTTCGACTTATCATCATATCAGTTATTCAGAATGGGATAAACCCGGTCTTTTCGAATAACTCGCGTATATTATAAACAAGTGTTACACAAACACAACATACGCCTCATTCCAATTCATAAGTCACTAATCGTAAATTAATCAAGAGAATAATCCCCCAAATATTAACCCCGAAGGCCGAAACCAACATCAGATCAATATCCAGAAAATCATTCTGCTTAGCTAACCAATAGTTAGTTTCTAAATTTCACATTCATAGGGAAAGGTTCCCATTAATTTTATCAAAGATAAATTCCTTTAAATTTATTCTTTAATCTACTTTTGAATATCAATTCAAACTAGTCGGGATTAAAGAACCTTACCAAAGTAATCATTTGTTTTAATTTTCCAATCCCATCCTATTCATCCCATGAAGTAAAACTGGTAATACTTCATATCTAACAACACGGTGTTATCGGAAAATTCAATTACCATTTCACGTTCAAATCTAATTAAAGATTTAACTATCGCCTGGAGTAAAACTGGTGATACTGCATTCTCGATCTTTTCAATCTAATTAAAGATTCATTAAAACTCCACTTAGTTTTAATCTTTGACTGGGTTAAAGAATCAGTGTCATTTAAAACACGGTTCACAATAAACCCAAAATCACAACACATTTCAATCAGTCCCTAATCGTAAATTATCAAGTGAGCAATTCCCTAAGTATTAACCCCGAAGGCCGAAACCAACATCAGATCAATACCTCTGGAACCATTCAACTTAACTAATCTCCAGTTAGTTTCTGATTTTCTTAACTCCTTTAGGTCTAAGAACAGTATTATTGACGATACCGTTCACGACAACCCAAAATCACATTTTATTAATTATCGGGTTAAAGAACAAGTGTTATATAAAACACTGTTCACGATAAACCCAAGAATCAATTCGAATTCAATTCCAATTAAATATTATTTAATTGGAACACTTCACTAAATCTAACTAAAAAGATTTAATCATTTTCTCAACTGGGTTCAAGAACGGTGTTAATGAAGACACCATTCACGACAAACCCAAATCACATTTGATATTAAATACAAGGCTCTGAATAGAAAATATATCGGCTTATATTCAATATCAAATTCTACGACCAACAGATATCGTATTGGAAATAACGATATATATATATCTATATCTTTCAAATTTCCATAACAAAATCTGTATAATCACGAAATCCAACGTCGAAATATTCCGAAGACAACTTCGATTCGAATCCATTCCAATTCAATTATTGGAAATTCGGGTTACTTTTAAAACACTTTTCAAATTCAATTTATTTATTTAAAAATAAATAGTATTATAATTCTAGCTCAAAACGAGTTCATTTCGATAAAAATCTATGTTTATCTTTTCAAATATGGAGTTTTTCATCCTAATTCTTCCCTAATCATTTCTTATGATTTTACACAAATTATTACTATTTTTAATAATTTTATCAAGGCCCGTACAGTCGATTTCCATCAACGGCCATCGAACTGCACTTACAGCGACCTTTTTCAAATTTGATTTGGACATAATTCCAAATCCAACCATTAGATTTCTAATTTCTAATATTCGTTAGAAAGCTCTTTTCGATACGAACCCAAGGTTCCGGTTTTAGGGGAATCCGACGATCGGATCTCCCGCAATATCCGTTCGAAGTCAATGATCGAAATTCGCAAACTGCCGCGGCGCGACGCGTTCTATTCAAGCCATTATATTATATATATAATATATATAATATATACTTCGTCGATTTCAATTCAAAACGTGCTTTATAAATTGTTTTAAATTTATTTTCAAAAAGGTTTCAACCTCATATTCAATTTCAAATCAAAATTGAATATTCCAATATAAATTCGTTTTAAATTCATTTCAAATTGATTTCAATTCAATTTCAATTTATTCTAATTCATTTCAAAACGATTTCAATTATATTTCAATTCTATTCGAATTCGTTTCAAAACGATTTCAATTCTATTCGAATTCCAAACCATTTCAGTTTATTTCGAATTTCAAATCAATTCAATTAAATTCGAATTTCAATTCACTTTAATATTCACTTCAATTTGAATAAAATCGATATAAATATCGTTCACGTCAAAATGGCGTCAATCTATCAACGCGGCTTCATATATTTCAATTTTCAAATATTCTACTTCAAATATTTCTTTTTCAAATATTTCTATTCAAATATTTCTATTTCTAATATTTCTATTCAAATATTTTATTTCAAATATTTCTATTTCAAAACTGGAATGAGGCCCAATCAATTACCATATAATGTTAATTATATGGATTTTCTACAACACATGTATACAATAACAACGATGAATAATCAACCATCATCCAAAGTGCATTCTACGCTGTATAAGCATCAAATATAAATATTCAACGCTTATAACAGTCTGTCAATCAATCGATCGACATACAGCTAACTATTGGGATTAGTGTACGTCATATATCATCCCAATACCCGTGTGGGGTTTCAAACAATCAAACGCAAATTTTATTTAAGCAGTTGGGCGATGTGTAAAATTTATCGTCCCAATCAATATCAGTCAAATGTGTGTATATAAACAAATCGTCCGATTTGTTTATTTTTATTTCATTTTATATACACGTTAAAAATTTAATTTTTAACTATAAAATATTTTCCACTATAAAATATTTTATTTCAACTATATAAATATTTTATTTCATTTATATAAATATTTTATTTCATTTCACATCACATCACACAATCAACTACACATCAAAATCAAACAACAAGCATACAAGCCGTCCATGGTTTGTGGACGACGGGTGTCGGGTGCTACTAAACACCGTCTGCATCCTAGTATATATTTCAACTAGAAAAATAAATTAAAGGTGAGAAATTCTCACACATAGCTATCCGATCCCACGACTCTTCTTATGTAGGAATCTTCGCCGTTCTTGCCTCTTGTCACTTTCTTTGCCCGCTTTCGCTACACATGTAAAAATCGAATTTTTACTTTGCGATTCAGTATATAAAAATCGAATTTTTACTTCGCTATTCAATATATAAAAATCGAATTTTTTACTTCGCTATTCAATATATAAAAATCGAATTTTTACTTCGCTATTCAATATATAAAAATCGAATTTTTACTTCGCTATTCAATATATAAAAATCGAATTTTTACTTCGTTATTCAATATATAAAAATCGAATTTTTACTTCGTTATTCAACATATAAAAATCGAATTTTTTCTTCGCTACTGTATAGATAAAAATTCTATTTTTACATCATTAATATCTATATATAAAAGTTCTATTTTTACATTGCTACTATATAGATAAAAAAAATTATTTTTACATCGCTACTATCTATATAAAGATTTCGCCTTTTCAAATATAAAGATTTCGCCTTTCATGACATAAAGATTTTATTCTTATTCTTCTACAATATAAAAGATTATATTTTTCATCTTTCTATATAATAAAAATTATATCTTTCATCTTTCTATATGATAAAAATTATATCTTTCATTTTTCTATATAATAAAAATTATATCTTTCATAGTTAAAGATCAAACCTTTCAAAAAAACAATCTTTTGGTGTTTATAAAAATCATGAGCGTTTATTCACATTTTTCATAAGTAAAACTGATTTAATAATATGGTTTAAGCATAAAGAAACTGATTTAAAAACATTAAATAAACCAAATACAAGCAAAAAAAAACATACAGGCTTGGAGGGGGTGACAATTGGTGGAGATGGAGGGGATGAACGGAGAAGAAGAAGGAGAGGGGGCGGCTGGAGGGGGGGGGAGGGAGGTCGGGTCTCGTCGCCGGCGGTCAAGGGGATTCGCGGTTTTTGGTTCGAGAAGGAGGAGAAGCGCGAGAGGGTGGAGAAGAAGGGAGGAGACGCGAGAGAGGGGGAGGCTGACTCGGTGCTAGCGACAGTGACGATGGAGGGGAGGCGGCGCGGTGTTTAGGTTTTTTTTATAATTTCGTTCTGATCGAAGAAAGGAAAGGGAGAGGGGGGTGTAGGTGTAATATAATATATATATATATATATTAATTTATTTATTGATTTCAAAAGTAACTTTTTATTTCGATCTCTAAACGAGACCCACTGCCTGTCGTCTATAGCGTTTTACCCCCATTCCGAACACAATGCGATATGTATCGTAAGCTGATTCGACCGTTTCGATCAGTTTTCGTCAAAATCAACATATTACTCTATATATTGAATTTGAACGCGCATTTCAATTTACCGGGGTCACATACGAACTCTAAAAATTCCAGAAAAATATTTTCTAGCTTCATATTGACGATACGGTCCTAACAAAACTAGTTTCGTCGAATTCTGAGACCGTTGGAAAAATGGCCATTTTCCAGTCGATTAAAATCAACTGAAACTGGTCAAACGCGTTTTCCTTTGCCACGCTCACATATTGATTCGAAAAATTATGCAATTTTGAAACCTGGCAATAATTTGACATCACGGATCCAACAAAAGTGGTTTTGTCAAAATCCGAGGTCGTTTGCAAAATCTCCATTTTTAAGGGCCTGAATTCCATAGCGACTATTCAGAATTTTCTACTGGACATATCTTTTGATTCCCGTTATGAAATTTCGATTTTTCGGGTTCGTTGGAAAGATAATCACAATAAGATTCCATTATTTTTGGTTTCACTAAAATCCGGATTGTTTTGCACCCGGTACATTCAATTGAAGTTTAAAATCGAATTATCAAACTACCGCGCCATTTTCAATTCCTTTTATAAATATAAATAAATATTTATATTCTAACGACGATTCAAATGAAAATATACGTTCGAATTATATTCAAAATAAATTTCTTGTCGATATTATTTAAAATAATTCATTTTAAATAATCAAAATTCGCTAAAATTGCCAAAATATTAATTTTAAACTGGCCCAGATTTCCGGGTTATTACATATTCTCATCAAGCCTACGAAACCATGTCGCGATGAGGTTACCTCCTAGGAAGCCAGGAGCCTCAGAGACTTAGGAAAGAAGGAAACAAGGATTCAAACAGAGGATCAAAAGGTAGTGCATATGGCTTTGGGGAATATGCCTTTAAAACAAAACCTTTCTTTTGAAAATGCTTATATTAAAACCGTTTTGAAAATAATTTTTCGAATATTTTATCTTATCCTGTAACTTTCAGCTCTGATACCAAGTGAAACAACCCACCTCCGTTAAGGTCACTCACAAAGGGAATGCCTTAACTTCGGTGGAGCATTTTTAGTACAAGATGTAGAAAAATTACAAGACAGACAAATAAAGCAGCAGAAAATAAATAACCTTTACTGGTTAGAACAGCTTGTACAAAGATTGTTTTACAACACCAATACTTATTACAACAAAGCATCTGTCTTGTTTAATATAAAGAAGCACAAACTGACAATGATATTCCCCAATAAAGCATGAGCCAGCCATATCAGTAGAAAATGGAGTTCAAAGCAATGCGCCAAAGAATCTTCAAGCTCGGAAAGAGAAACGGTCCAAACAAACCTGAGCTATTCCCTCCCTGACCACCTGGGGGGAAAACGCAAGAAAAGAAGACGAGAGAAAACGGGTCAGACAATAAGTCTGGTAAGTTTAGTGATTACTAGCATTTAAATAAGGAAAAGGGATCATGACAGGAGTAACAGAACATAGGACAATACCCTAATATAAGACAAGATAGGTTGAACATGTGATCGCACCCATTACTATAATCTCTGCACCACCTAACTAGTGTCTCAACTAGTAATCTGCATAATACGATCCCAGTCCCCGCAGTTGTGGTAGCCTTCAGGTATACATCTATATTTGAGGATTCCACCTCAATCAGCCCAATTGCCATGAATATGTTAGATGTACCCTTACTACCCTATCGATCGGCTCCCTACCTGTTGCCATGTGTCTGTGTCAATCGGCCCTCTCTTGCGTGTAGCTACCCTATGCTGGTCCCACCATAAGGTGTATCAATCCTTATGATGGCGATCCCGACACGATTCAAGAATGCGCAGTGTAAAACTACAGGTACCCAGTGCCTGCTTTTTCCACTCCTGAGTACGTGCATGCCCGTAATCCGCCGAAACCTACACTGACGTACCCCCAGCCGCTATATCGACCGCTTATAATCAGCCCAGTAATCGTGTCCCACCTCGCCAAGCTCAGGGTACCATGATACATCTATGTGGGTTACTGCTAAAATGGTTCCTGTTACTAGGGTTTCCTACTGGTTAAGTTCATGGGCCTATATTTACTAATATTACCCGCCAACCCGATATGTACTTAACCTTCCCACCGATTCAAGCATGTTTATATAATGGTTAGGTTTTGCGGGCCTATATTTACTAATATTACCCACCAACCCGACATTTACTTAACCTTACCACGGATTCAAGCATGTTTATATAATGGTTAAGTTTTGTGGGCCTATATTTACTAATATTACCCACCAACCCGACATGTACTTAACTTCCCACGGATTCAAGCATGTTTATATAATGGTTAAATTTTGTGGGCCTATATTTACTAATATTACCCACCAACCCGATATGTACTTAACCCTCCTACTCGTCATGTCATGTTGGTTAAGTGGTTCTTATTAACTTAACCTTTCTCACTTATCATGTTGGATTGGTTAAGTGTGACTTATTAACTTAACCCTGTTCATTCATCATGTTATATTGGTTAAGTATTTCCCATTTAACTTAACCTCATTCGCTCATCAAGTTATATTGGTCAAGTGTCATTAATCAATTTAAGTTAACTTAACCCATCCACCCGTCACGTCATGTTGCTTAAGTGTTCCCTTCCGGTTTTGACTTGACCCTACCTCAAATCACGTTATATTGGTTAAGTGTTGCCCTCTCGTGTTAACTTAACCCTTCCCATACATCATGTTATATAATTGGCTAAGTGTTTTCCTCTTGTATTACTTAACCCCACCACATGTCATTATATATTTTTGTTAAGTGTTACCGTAGTTAACGTAACCCTGTCATCTGCTTAATTAACATGTTACAACGGTTAAGTGTTCTAAATTTACTTAACCTTACCCACTTGTCTAATTAACATGTTGTAACGGTTAAGTGTTCTAATTTTACTTAACCTCACCCACTTGCCTAGTTAACATGCTATTACGGTTAAGTGTTCTAAATTTACTTAACCTCACCCACTTGCCTAGTTAACATGTTATTACGATTAAGCGTTCTAAATTTACTTAACCTCACCCACTTGCCTAGTTAACATGTTATTACAGTTAAGCGTTCTAAATTTACTTAACCTCACCCACTTGCCTAGTCAACATGTTATTACGGTTAAGTGTTCTAAATTTACTTAACCCTACCATTCAACTCTTGTCATAGCATTAATTTATTCATTAAAGCACCAACCACTCACATTAGATAGGTAATGTTGCGGTCACTGGATGTGCCGGTCGGTTCCGGGAAGTTTTACACCGCAACTCAGTCTAACCTTGGGTTTTTATTGGGCTCAATGCCCTAACCTCTCACATTTGACAGGTACTGTTGTGGTCACTGGACAGCCGGGTGGTTCCAGGCAGTTTTACACCACAACTCAATCTAACCTCAGGCTAGACATAATCATCTTTTCTACAATTTACATATTTCTTATTTATCACAACTTCCATATGTAAATTATTCCCAATTTAATTATGCCATAATTATCCTTTTAATTATGCTCACGATTAATGGTATACTAAATATACCATTTCATGAACCAATCTATACCATGTAATTTTCATGTTTATCCTTCATATTTATATGTAAATTATAAATCAATTATTGTCATGGCCCACTTTCCCCCTAAATCATGTTCATAATCTTTGGTATATAAAAATTATGCCATTTAAATGCCACTAATCATTGGCATGTGCCAAACCTGCCAATTACATATAATTTCATGTTTACCCCAACTATATCCCCCGTTTGTACGTTCGCAAAATTACAAGGAATGTTAGGCTCGATATTATAGCCTAACTTATAACCACAAAGGGGAAAAGCGAAGAACATGAAATATTCTAATAGAATAAAAATATGTGACATATAGATTTGGCGTAGGATAATGAACTTGAAAATTTTAGATCCGATTAACATGAATCATAGCATATGAATTTACATAGAACTTGCACAAATTAAACTTGTCATGTAAAAGGGGAACTTGTGACTAAGTTGGATCTAATTATCATGTAAACTTGATATAGGTCTAGCATGGAGGTTTAACTTATAAAAACAATTTTAAAACCACAACTTAACATATTAACTTTTGTATGTCAAAACATAAGAAAGCTACTATAAACATATTTAAATCACAACTTAGCATGATAATTTATGTGTGTTAAACATAAGAGAGCTATTATAAACACATTTAAATCACAACTTAGCATGATAACTTATGTGTTAAAACATAAGAGAGCTACGAATCCAATCTTGCAACATAAATAGATTCAACTTAACATGGTTCTAAATATACATGAATGCTGATCTAACATGTAAGCATGTGCTTTAGATCATAAACTTGCAAGTAACCACCAAATTATAACATGACATGTTTCATCATTCAGTTGGCATAATACGTTCATTTCCCAATCATAATAGATCCCAATATATATAATATGGTATGTTCATCAACACAAGCATATAGACATGATCAATCGCAATGGTAATTTAAGATAAATGAGAATCAAACTCTATTTATCTTATACATAAGCATCATTCTATATTCGAATTACAACATCTCATGATTCATTTAAAAGAACGTTTAAATCTACGTAATAACAAACTTACAAACAAAAAGGAATTCTTGATTTCTGAAATCTGAATTCTGAAATTGGTAAGCTCGCCTTTGATGTAGAACATTGATTTTGATTACTTTAATTTGATTTTGATTCAGGTTTTTATCTTGTCTTTGAATTGAAAGCAGTGACAGCTACTCCAAGTTCTCTATTGACGGCATGATAGTTCCAGGATTATTTTTGTGTGATTTTTAGGTTTGAGCATTGGGATTGTTTATATAGAATTTCAATTTAATTAGAGCCGTCGGATGATCCTAGAGTTAACCACAACCATTCAATCAGGATAGCGTGACACCTCAGCCCTAATGACTCAACAAGGAGTCAGAAAGGACTAGCAATGACTCACAGTATGGATCAGATAACACCAAAAAGCTGTGCAGGCTCACAGCTCGGCCTGGGCGCACTTGGCAGGTGCGGCAGTGCAACTTTTGTACTGGCGCAAGTGCGCCAGTGCATATTTTTTTCTTCTTCTTCTGTTTTCTGCTTAACTTTGTTCGTCCATATCTCCTTCATACGGTGTCCGTTTTACACAAACTCAGACTCTATCTTAAGCAGAATTCCGAGACGAACGCAATGGCGTAACCCGTATCCTTTAGTTCTCACATTTGAAATTAAATATTCTTTGATTCGTTACTATAACATTAACATAAAATATGGGGTGTTACAAAGATTTTTCTCATAAGCATCTATTTTTCAAACTTTATTTTATGAATTGTTAACTTCTTCCAAATGGAAAGTGTTTGGATTTAAACCGTTGGTTCAAATGGAGTTGGAATAAAGTTATATGAATACGAATCGATTTTAATATGGAAATGTAAATTATATTCTGCTCGAATATAAATGGATATCTTAAGAGATTGAAATGAGTAAAATGAAATATATATTCTATTTGAATATGAATGGATTTCCGACCATAAACCGATTTGGAATAATTATAATCCTGGATATGAAGTATATTCTACTTGGATATAAATCGATTTTGGGAAATATTGTATGATTATAATATAATGAAATGAAATATATTCTGGTTTGGAATATAATCGATTTTTTGATTGTCTATGATATTTTGATATGAAATTATATTCTATTTTGAATATAAAATTGGGTCCGAAACAAACATGATACTTTGGACATGAAAGCGAACCTTTGTGAAATGTAAAAGAACCGACCAATGTGGAAAATGTAAGCGTTGTTTGTTAAAGAGACCAGAGTCGTTAAGTGGCATACTCTCTGTCAGTGCCAACACCACTTTAACAACTGTGCACGTGTTAAAGTATCCAGAACTAAGCATGATGACTTGGAGGCAGCGATTGAATCGAGGAATGCAAATGATGACGAAATAGCCCTGACCTTCGGGTTAGAATTAAAATGACTAAAACATGAGCCATACTGTGACTAATAGGTGTAACACCTCTGATCAGACGCACTTTTCCGATACTATTTCTATGACTATGATGATGATTAGGGCCCTTTTTGTTTGGGAGTGTGTTCCGAGGTGGTCGGTAGTGGCTGTTATGCGTTACCACCGGTCCGGGAGTGAAATTGGTAGAATCCTACCTTGGGCATTGCCTCAAGTGCCTTGTCATATTTAACCTTATCGAGCCCATACGATTTTGATTCGTATCGTTCCTATGGAGTGCCCTCTGATGCCATCGGTTACAGTGGGTTTACGGTACTGTATAGACTTCGGTATTATAAACTGTGTAAGGGGGTAAAAATGTAATCCCTCTTATGCTATTTGCATTATGTTTACTTTACTGAATACTTATTACAATAATAGCGTATTATACTATGTATGTATTAGTTTAACGGATCCTTGAGAGATGGAAAATCCCGTAACATCTCTTGGGTTACTGCACCCATGACACTCAAGTTATTTCGTATTTTGATTTGATTAATATGAGAATGATTTAGTGCTGATCCGAGTGTTTATTGTATTTTCTTTTTATGCAATATGCTCGGGTCAACGGAAGTTGCAGTTAGCAAAGATTCCTTGGCCTTGGAGATCGAAGACGAAGATTTGATATATATGTCTATTATACATATGTATTTTCCGCTGCATTTTGTTTCCACTGCCATGTTATGTAATCTATATATGTGTAACTTTGCTAAACATTGTATGTATAGCCAAATGCATATATTTCAAATGCTTTTAATGATTAGTTATTTATTATATGTTATCCTTCCGCTGTGAGAACTCTGTTATTTGTTTTCTCTTCTTCCTTCTTTTCTCCTTTTCGCAATAACTACCTGCATTTGCGATTCGTTAGGTCGACATGTGTGGTTTATTGTTTATTTGAACGATCAAAAATCCAGGTCGTTACATCTTCCAATATTTGGAATATAACTTTTACTTCTTATTATTGAATAAGAATATTCTTAAAACCATTCATTCAACTTATAAACTTTTCCCATACAATTTATAAAATCATTCACGGAAATCATAACTTATATTTCCCTCAACTCCTCTCATTTATAAACTAATACCATCCTTGGATAATAATGAAGTCGTTCAAGTTGGGGTATTCTATTTACCTCTCATACCTTGAACAACAACATACATATCTTCAGAATAGATATAAGTTTATTAACACTTCAGTTTTCCTTTTCTAAACACTCTATTTGAAATCTCAAACAGGTTTACTTAATTGATTAAGTGAACTCTTATTTATGAATCTCTTCATTTCTTAAAAACCCTTATAGTATAATGCACGAGTCTCGATTCAATTATAATTCGAATCCTTTATAAATTACTTCAATATCTCTTTATAAATATATTTTACCAACATTCTCAAAAATCACTATTTATTGATTAAAATCTTATACAAACATTCTTTACAAATCTTATATAAATATCTTCATAATCTTATAAGAACACCTTTTCAAATCTTAATTTGCGTTCTTTTATAGATCATATATTTTATGAATGAAAATAATTTAACTTAAGTTTTGTATCAAACGTTATAGATTTTATTTCCAAATCTTTTTACTTCCATTTATCAAACCCTTTCAATTCATTACTAACAAATTATTTGCTGTCTAAAAATATATAATGATCCTTTATAATGATCTTCAGTTTATTAATCAAATAGTTCAATTTATCGGTTGTAACAAATGTTACAAATTCCCTTTCCAAAACATAATCTTCATTTACAGATTCCATTTACAACTCATTAGCGACTACTTATAATTCAGATTCATTTCCAACTCTCACCTTCGATTAACATTCCAAACTTCGGAATATCACATTCGAACTTCGAAATAAACCTCAATTTCGATAAACATTCCAAACTTCAGAATATACCCTTCCGAACATTGGAATATAACTCATCGTTTTAGGTTAACTCAATCTCCTTTTTTATTCCAAATTCAACTTTAAATTTATCACTTTTAATCCCTTACCCATTTACTTATAACCATTCAAAATTTTGAAAATGTTTGCTTTTCAATCATCTATTGTTATTCCTTTCCATTTATAAACCTATATCCCATTTATAAATCTGCATTTTCATTAACAAAAGCCATTTCCCAATTCCATTTATTCACTAATCTCATTTACGAAATGTATTTAATCACATTTCATATATTTATAAACAACGTCCATAAAACGTTCATTAATTTCGGAAAATCACTTTTCAATCCTTTTATATCAATTGATGTACACTTTGAATCCCATTAATTCGTTTCCACATTTTAAAATCTTCTAAATTCCCATTTACGGTACTTAACCTTTTTTTTTTGAAGTCATTTTAACATTCCCATTTAGTTTATACGGTTTAACCCTTTACTAATAATATCTTGGAATTTCCATTTATTTAAATAATTTAAATAGTTATAAAAAAATGTTAAATACAACTTCGATGTTTATTTTTAAAATAAACATCGTATTAAATTTCTTACATAAAAATAACTTTAAATGTTCTGAATCGATTTAACATCGATTCCAAAATGTTTTCTTTTATCAATGGTACTAAAGAGGTAAATATCTACCGAAGTACCAAATCGTGAAATATAAACCAATTTCACATTCAAATGCAAACAACAAATTACATTGATAAACATTATCAATATTAGTGAGGAATCCTATTGGATTCCCCCAACCTGTCAATCCTTGCATCACAATTTCATATTATTTAACATATATTATAATAAAATAAAAATTTGAGAAATATTGTGAGGAATCCAATTGGACCTCTCAAACCAGTTTTTCCGTGCATTCAATTAGGTTATCTTGAATAAAATCATTCAATAAGAATTATTAAATTTAGACTAATAGTTTCTATGACGGTAAATAATATCTATTTAACATCAACCAAATTATTTAACAAAATGATTCAAACAATTAAATTAAACACGTTTATATTATAAACATGACCAATAAGGTAAGTTACCTCGATTGGTTTCAATCGTCAAAATAACGATTTGGTGTTTCACTTGAATTAAAAACATTTAATTTCATCAGTTCAATCAATATATGAATATATATAATTAACAACAATCAACCATTAGCAACCATAGCACACAATTGTAAAACCCAATTTATAAAATATAAGTGGGAAGAACTGAGTGAGTTTAACTCACCTTGATCTGATTCGCTGTTAAAAAAGTTCGGTTCAGTTAAATTAAAAAAGTGTTCAATTTAAATGAAAATAACCGTTGATTCCAATCCCGTCCAAATTAGCTTCAGAACGAGGTGCTCGTTGCCATGATTGTAACACAACTTGGTTTATCCAATTCTGTTCATGGAATCAAAATTTATTTAAGCTTAAAATTATATGATTTAATTAGTCTAATTATTCCTTAATTAAAATTAGTTAAAACTGATTACATTTTACATTCAAATAATTAGGTTGGTACCTTCTTCCTGGTCCTGTTCCATGCAACACTATTTCATTCCTTACTGTAGCCGAAAGACACCTACAAATATCCATCAATTCATTACTATTTCCATGCAACACTACCTACCTATTCCGACTCTAAGTGTCACTACGAACTCAGCGGAATTGGTTCATGGCTTAATTCGACCGTCTGCTCAAGTTACACACAAATATCCATCAATTAAATTAATTAAACTACGAGCTATACACAACGAATGAACGTTCACGGCTACCGTTGTCATGTACGACATCGATTTGCCATGAAATTTGGTTTCGTACAATAATTTAATGATAAGAATTCAATAAAACTAATTTCATCGAAAAACGAGGCTGTTTGCAAAATGACCATTTTAAAGGCTTGTATAATATCGATAAAATATTATATAAATTCCAAAACAATTCAATGTAATAACAATAAATTATTATTATTATCATAAGTATCCAAATTGAAATATATCTATAGCTTCAAATATAAACAAATATGGATTATGCAACTCAATATCAGCATTCCAAGTTGAACGGTATCCAAATTATATATAAAATCCTTTTAAATTTATTAAATAGATGTTATTGTTTATAAACGATTTCCATAGCGACTAATTTAAAATTTGAATTTGACATAATTAAAAATCTATAACACGAAATCTGGATTTTTCTCTTTCGCTAGAAAATTATAATCAATAGGACTAAAACATTTCTGATTTCACTGAATTCAAACATATATCGGATTCTATATATTCAAATGAAGTTCCAAACTTAATATTACAAACTACCGCGAACGAATTCAATATAAAAATCCATAAATATTCAAAATAAAATATTTAGAACAGATAAACAGATTTAAATATTCAAAATTAAATGACTGAAAAATCTGGGTCGTTAGTTTCTCCCACCTATAAAAGAATTTCATCGCCGAAATTTCGAAGATGGGAAAAAATGGTACAAACCCAATACTATTCAAAAATCCAATTTATTATAAATTAAAAACTAATTCAATATCGTTAAACAAAATTTTCAAAATATCGAAAATTTTCTAACACCTTAAATTCTCGAAAAAAATCAGCAGACATGGTCGGAAAAAAAAATTGGATTTTTGGAGTGACATCTGCGATATCACAGAAACAAATAATATACATACATCGACGCACATGGTCGAAAAACAAAAACCAAAACCAAAATTTATACTTTCGCGTTGGTGTACCTTTTACGAGCGTTATTGAGCATACTTGCTCAGTTTATTTCGATCTATGGAACCAATTTTTTTTCTCGTAGCCTTTTCCATACTTATCTTAATTCAACATGTAAGCAATAATGACACGAGATTTTAAAGTAATACTTTATTAATCAATAAGTATAATTATACAAATTTCAAGAAATAATCATGAAATATCATTCGTTACCAAATACAAGTTTATATCATCCAGTTATAACTCATATGCAGTTCCATTCAAAATTTATTATACTGGAATTCAGTTTTTTATTCATTCACCTCTTGTACTAAACCATTGATGAACTATTTTCAAGCAATCTAATATACAGTCAACAAATCTGTAACGACCCACAAATCCGTACTATCTGAGTTGACTAATAACACCGCACGTCCAACCCAAATTGCACAGAAATACGAATCATTATTAGAAAGAAGTTAGAGGATGAGAAATAGAAAGAAAGAAATGTTAGAATAAAAGAAAACAAAAAGGACAAATCTCATAGTGGAACGAATAAAATATATTATATAACATAACTTTTGAAATACAAATCAATAACTTTATATACATACCATCATCAGAGCACAACAGTTATTCCTGGAACAGTTATAAACACCTGTTTCCAGATACCACATAGTACACAGAAGAAATATGATAGTCTATAGCTAACAGGTGAAGCCTCCTGCTTGAAGCTCCTCCAAGTGAATCTGTAAAATCCCGATTACTTGACTACCCGTACAAATATGGGCACCCAAGAGTTTAGGGAAAACAAAACAAAATAAACTCTGGGTCAATCATGGGACTGGTGTGAGTAAACTCTAACCAATTGTTTAACTTTCAGAATCCTTTCGAAAGAAATTATGATCGTAAGATCGATACATACATAAACACGGATGGTTTTTATCTTATGATAACACAAATTATTTTTGATATCAAATCCAGTGATATTATAATAATGTCTACATCAAATAAATAGAATCTAGCGGAACGCTTGCATCTCATGCTCCATATATAATATAAAACCAAAAACCGCATGGTGCTTATTGGAGATTGGATTTCCAACATGACAAGGTATGGAACCACCTTCCGATCAGTGTACTCTAGAGGGGATACAATGGGTTTCAACAAGAACATCTTGCAACCCGGCCCACACATGAACAGCAACTCATTTTGCTTGAGTGTATCGAATGTATATCACCAACGGTTGGGATCAGCAATCGTTTCCCGAAAAGGGACAACATTGATAGATTAATGAAGTAAAAGGAATTTCTCTAGATAAGTGATTATACACCCTAATGGGAGCGACCCACATAGACATGTTGCCTGCCCAATTTTTTTCATTTCCTGGTTGTTGAGGCCTGAGGCTACGAGTTCTTATCATTCATTGATAGCACAATCACTTTGAATGCCACATTGTCAGATTCGTTAATCACTAGTTGATTTACACAAATGCATTCTGAATATTATGCTAAGAGAATAAATTCTACGCCACTATGTATATCTATACAGACCAACATGTGTGATCATTGGAAATACTCTGTCAGACATTCATCCATACACTTCGTTCTGGGATTGAACGAAACCGAAGGCACAATTTCCATTAATAGAAAAAGTCCTTGCACTTTATTCCGTCTTGGATTATCTTCATATAATCTGATTCGCAACGCTAATGCCAATACGGAGTGGTTCTCGGATAATAATCCAACTGGTCTCTCCATATTGACAGCGATATTATCAAATACTTCGATAGTCGGTTATTTAACTATCGAAGAAAAACAAACAAACATTCATCCATAACATCAATCAATCACTGGGCTGTTAATTAATATTTCATTAATTAATTCACTTCTTCATTTCCCTATCAATATTTGTTAAACAAATATTTTCAACCATCATCTTGGCCTTTTTCGCTATTTGGAAAACATTTCCATATCTCGTCTTCTTTTATTTTCTATATGTAGAAAATATCTTCTATTTATAATTGGAAAACATTCCAATTACTTATCTCTTTCACACCCATTCATTTCTACACGCAGGAAATATTTATTTATTATATTTCCAAAATTCCACTTCCTTGGGTTAAAATGAATGTTGTGTAAAACATCAATACAACAACCCAAAACACTGCATTCAACTAACTCTTATTCAAACATTTCTCTTCGAGACTGGATCTTGCTATTTATCGATTAAAAATGAAACCAATCAAGTTGGGGTATAGCTACCTCTCAGACCTTGACTGAAAACATCCTTAACTTCAAAACGGACTAGACCACTTACGTCGAATAATCAACATCATAAAAACCAATTTTTCATTTCTAAACCCGTGTACGTTTCTCTTTCTAAATTTACCAGATTTAATTATAGATTTCATTTTTGTTTATAGTATTCTATTTTCAAGTTCGTTTCCTTATCGAATTCTATATATATTTATATATTGATTTCTAACTATCAACATTTCTTAAAAATATTCTAACTCCTTAAATTTCCCAAAAATTTCGCCATAACCTCCTTTGTACCGGTCGATAGTTCAAACCTCAACTCGCCTCTCTAGGCCCTTTCCTTTCAAAAAGAAAATCAAAAAGCCAAGTGGCTTGCCGATTCGGTGCCTGAAACGTCATATGGAATTTAAACATGTACCTTTTTGTTGGGCACACAAATTATAATCTTCATATACTTTATATACTTCATTCCATACCTGCTTAACAGGCATCCAAATATTCCTATTTGGTTTCAACTCAATCCATTCGTCTTAACCCAATTCGCTAATTTATTTTCTAATTAGCTATTTTGCTATTTCGTTTCTTTGTTTGAACAAACATGTTCAAATAAAATATCAACTTACTTATAAAAAAATTGAATTCCAATTTCAATTCAAGTTTCCTTTTCAATTTCAAATATAAATTTCCAAATCAAATTCACTTATTCAAAGCCTAATATCAATTCAAAATCTCATTAACTAATTATTATTCAAATTAGTTAATTCTATTCAATAATTAATTAAAAATCTGATTTTTGTTTCAATAACCATTTCACTTACTTCACTGGATTTCATATTTACTTTATATCTCCAGTCTGGAATTTTCTAATGGAAATTCGGATTTTATTTCTTTAAAATCCTTTTATGTATTTAAATAAACCGTTATGGTTTTTAAATGGCACTACAACAAAACAGTCCTTTTACAACGGGCAAAAACCGTTGTTATATGCTTTTCACAACGGGCAAAAGCCCGTCCTAATATGCGTCGTCGTAATAGGTCCTTTTTAATTTACAACGGTCAATGACTGTTGTAAAAGACCGTTGTAAAAATTTGCTCCGTCACGTGCACGGACTCTATGACAATGGCTATAAACACGTTGTAATAGCTAATTAATTACAAGCGGCTTTTGTCTGTTGTAATACATTATATTACAACAGGTTTTGCCCGTTGCGAAATAAATGAAGATTTATATATAATTGCAGCCATATAGATTCATTATAATATATATATATATATATTAACATGCAATAAATATTGATGCAACAATCAAAATCACATAATAACACATAATAAAAGACTAAAGCAAAAGTCTTAAAATTCCAACACATTTCAAAAAGTTAGACAAGTTTACATCCAAAAGATTTAGATAAGTTTCATCGACATAGTTCTAACATAAATTACATATCTTCCAAGCATCAGCTCCAAGCTTTTTAAAACGTACTAAAGCATCGGGATCGATACTTGCTATCGTCCCCTTTGCAACTATGTTTTCCTCCCAACCCAATAGATTGCACTTTTTGTTCATCAAACCGTCCAGAGTAACCCGATCCAATCGATCTTGAGTCTGCATACTGTTACGAGCACAGTATGACTGCAAAAAAAATTGTTAACCAAATGCAGAAAGAATATATTATTATGCACCATTCAAAACTTATTATACAGCATTTAAGTCTTTCATTGCTGTAACCTTAGAGCATTGCACTAAATTCGAAATGTGTACGAAAAGTTAATCTTACAGCAGAGGATACAAGTGCAAACTACAGTAATTAAGGACCCGTTTGGCAAATGTAAGCAAAAACGCTTATGCTAATACAGTAAGTACTTATACTTTTAAAAAATCGAAATGTTTGTTTTGGTACAATAACGACTTATAAGTCAAAAAGATACAAAATCAATATAGATAAAATTATGTGTTCATAATAGCTTTTTTGCTCTTGTATTAGAATTTTAAAACAAAATATAAGATAATTCAAATTTTTAGAAGTAGAATACATGAAAAAAAAATCAATATGGCTAACTATTAATTCAATAGCTTCTTGTTCCATACCAAACTAGATTCGCTGCTTGAACTCACATTTATCAGTATCTTGTATGTTGAAGCATATTTTACAAAGAATAATACAAATATATTGAAATTAAAACTGTAATCGTGCAATGTGCCAATATTTTGCAATCAAAAATGAACTTTACATGTTGATCTTTAATTTACTAGTAAGATTTAATAGATACTAACTGAACATATTTACTTGACTATTCTTGTGTATTTTTCCAGACTGTTTCATACATAAAGGAATTATAACTAACATTTTGACCAAGTAAAGAGAAACTATACTGACATGCATGAATTGGTGCCGATTTCTCAACCTTTTCTTCTAAGCCAGGTGCAATAGCCTATGAAGAAACAAAAAAATGTGAACATTGCCCAAGGATGGAAAACCTTCAATATATAGTTTATTTTTTAGAAATTGAAACGATGGCCAGTATTATCATTTAATCGGTAATCTAAATGTGAAACAGATATATCATAAGGGGAAATCCATCAAAGTCTGTTTATTATCATATAATCCCTAACAACATCTACATCACAAATATTTTCTAGCCCTAGTAAAAAGAAATCCATCAAAGTCTGTTTATTTGTAAAATTACAAATAGAAGAAAAAAGGTCGCCTTTACATAAGAACATTTAAAGTAAATTACATACCAAATAGCGATAGGTAATCTCGCTACTGCCTTGAGCTAACTCGCTTGTCCCTTCATCTAAGGCCTTCCTATAGCATCCAATCACCAATGTAACTTTACACTCCCTTCGAGTCCTAAATGTATTTAACATTTATTTCTATTTTGGTAAGTAATAAAACTCATTTTGTCAAGCTCACTCCCCGCTTGGGACTTGATATGACATAGTTTTTGATTGTCTTATTCCACATAAGAAAGATTCTTCCTCTACCATCATGATTTTATTCCACATAACTTTATAAGTACCAATGTACTAATAGTCAGACTATAAAGGAAATGAAAATCAAAATTGAAGGGAAAATGAAAATTGAAAGCAAATGATTCATCTGTTTCTACTCTTAATTGATCCCGAGAAGCATTTAGCTCAGCAGCATGTAGTTAGAAGTTCTAGCTAACAAAGCAGCAGTTTATGCTCAATTTACAAAGAGAATTATAGACAGAAAATAACTCACAAACAAATATTTTTCCTTCAAATATTTTCCTGAAAGACCGTCATATATTTAGCGAGGGAATTCAAATCTAAAAATGTGCTAATTAAGGATTATCTGGTCATGAAAATACATGGGAGAATACATTGAATGCATGCACTACTAGCTATAATGCAGACATATGGGAGAAGACGTATTATAGGTAAACAGTGTTTGTGTGTATGTAATGAAATAAGAAGTGCACCATAGATTGCTTACCTGAACCAGAAACATTGATTTGGGCAGAATCTTCATGTAAGGGCCAAGCTTGAAATCAGAGAGACATGATACAGCTTGAGCTCTAAGTATCATAATTTTATTCCACATAACTTTATAAGCACCAATTGTACTAATAATCAGACTAGTACAAATTCGGCATGGGAGTGGATTTGAACAAATTTGGCAGATGGCACACTGCAATAATAAGAACAATAACCTGATTAGGCATTCAAACATGTCTGAGTAATCAGACATAACACACGCTATTGAGAAATAATCAAGGAAAATTAATCATATAACTGTAGTACAAGTACACCAATAATAATTATAAATGCACTCTTATATCAACAAATGAATGATAACAGTGCAAATCATACTGGAAATTGACACAGATGCAAACATTTTTTATCAGGAATTAAAATTTGGTATATTCCTGTCATTGTGGTTTACATGTATCTTAAAAGGGAGAATTTGTCTAAGTAATTTCTCCATATAAAGTATACTTACATATCAATGAGATCAAATTTTGTTACATAATGAAATGCAATCTAAGAACAAAAATGAAACAGCGATCAAGATTAAAAGATGGACCTGAAAGAAAAGGAGTCCAGCAAGAGACTGCTATACAAACAAAACATCCATGATAAGTGGGGCATGACTTGCTAAAAACTCATATCGTGCAACTTTAGGCTGTAGTCACAGGAAGAGTTATCAGTTCTCTACAGCAAATGGACTTCACATTTTCTCAGCAGCATGTACACCTAATTTTCTACATGGCTGACGAAACAGAAGATTCTGGAACCAACATAGGAGCCATAGAACTTCACATCTTCTGCTCACAAGTTAATTTCAACACCCCACTTTTCCCCTGAGAGACAAACTAGGCACACATTAGTCTTCCCTTCGCAGACCTTGCTCAAGCACAGCTGCTTACATGGCAGTATGATCAAATAATATGTTTCTTAACTAATTGACTAAGAAACAAAATGTCAAATAATATGTTGTGTCTTTTAATACGCATGTTGTGGATTTAGTGGAAGGACTGCAAACTCTCTAATTCAAATACTACTTACAAATTGTGGATTTAGCGATGAAGTCCTAGCTGTCGAGAAAATGAGAGCCTAGCTGATCGTTATGCGGATTTACGAATTGATTTCAGGACGCGAAAATGGATAGGATCGAGAGCGGAGACCGATATAAATACCAATATTCAAATCGCTTTCATATCTATGACAAAAGAGGCCAGATCTCGCGCCCCATCCGCCTCTACCCCCCACTGCAATAACGATCTCTGACGACCTCGACAGCTTTGGATTCCTGAAGAAATCAATTTAAGGGGTAGAATATATTTTTCGAAGATGGAGAATTTTCGTGTAAACTAGAATGAATGACTGATTTGGGATTGCAATTTGGAGGAAAGTCGAGAGGAATAATTTCAATGAAAAAGCAGGCAGTGAAATTTTTGGATAGCCCGCGCATAAATTTACCAACCAATACCATTTTCGTTCCTTTTTAATGTAAATTTATCAACTAGTACTTTTTTCGTTCCTTTTTAACGTTTGGGATAATAACGCTAGCGATCCACCTGACCCAGTCAAGCTATTTCAATCTAATGTGTTAAACATTGATCCTACCTAATAGTCATGGGCATTTATCATTTAAATTCAAATTGGAAATAAATGAGATATATCACTTTTATAGTGGAGCGCTATCGATTTTCTATAAAAAAAACACTGCTCTTTGGATCTCTACGATATGATTGGATAGTTAAATTTTGTTATTAATTATAAATAATTATAATATTTTAAGCACACTAAATATGTTTAGAAAGGTTAACATAACGCATGAGCAAATCTGCTTTTAAAAATATTTAAATCTATTTGAGAAAATTTTAAATTTTTAGAAACATAAAGTATTAATATTATTTATAAATATTGTTTAATATTTCTTAAATCTGCAATATTTCTGAAGTGATGGTTAAATTGAAGTTTACGATTAAAAAATTGAATTGCTAAAATGTGCAAATATTTGATTTTGCATCCAAATTTCAAAAATACAAAAATGAAATCGACTATCGTATTATAATGTTATTACTTATGAAAGTAAAATTAAGTATATTATTAATGATTAATTATTAAATATTAATAAATAATATATAATATTATTAATGATGAGTGATTAGTAATTAGTTAGTAAAATATAAATTAATATAACATTTTTAATGATTAATTATTAAATAAAAAAATAATTAATATTAATTATTAAATAATAAAAAATAATTAATATTAATTTTAAGAAAGTATTGTAATTATTAATAATTGATTGTCAAAATTAGTAACAGACATTTATTACGATAGGTATTTTATGATCATTGTAAAATTGACATCGGTTAAAATGAACATTTTATGATTATTGTAATATTGACACCTATTACAACGGGCATTACCCATTGTAAAATCGGTACCTCTTACAACGGGCATTTCGTGACAATTGTAAAACTAAGTTTATTATTACTTCTAAAAGTAAAACAAAGTTTATTATTAATGATTAATTATTAAATATTAATAATATAATATTATTAATGATTAGTAATCAGCAATATAACATTATAGTTAGTAATTAGTAACATATGATTAATATAATATTATTAATGATTAATTATTAAATAATAAAAAATAATCAATATTAATGGAAAGAAAATATTGTAATTATTAATTATTGACTGTTGAAAATTGACAATAGACATTTATTACAAAAGGTATTTTACGATCATTGTAAAATTGGCATTGGTTTAAATTGGCATTTTATGACTGTTGTAATATTGGCATCTATTACAACTGGCATTACCTGTTGTAAAATCGACAACTCTTACAACGAGCATTATCCGTTGTAAATGTTGTAAAATCAACATCTATTACAACGGGTCAGGAATGACCGTTGTAATAGTATTATATTATAACGGGCAGTCCATGCCCATTGTAAAAAGGACGTTGTAGAGGACATCTGTTACAACGATCCAGAAATGACCGTTGTTATAGCGGTTTATTACAACGGCCGATGATAGACCGTTGTAAAAAGGACGTTGTAATAGGGCACTTTTGTTGTAGTGTGGTTATGGCACTGTTTTTTTTTAATTTGATTTTGACGTAACTCAAAATTTATAAGACGAAATCCAGATTTTTCTCTTCCATTAGAAAACTATTATTCCAACAGTCCTAATGATTCTCGTTTCAAAGAATTCCAACATAAATTGAGTCCTGTACACTCAATTGAGGTTCAAATCACCAATTTACGAACTGTCGCGCTGTGGCGAGCTTGTTTTAATTATATTTATATATATATATATAAACATTTAAACTTCGTTTATAATAATTTTAATTCCACTCTGATATATTTCAAATCAATTTTTTTTCAATTCAACTTAATATTTTCGATTATCAATAATCGTCGATGTCCCTTACTAGGTAATAAATTAATTTATACTTCGACCTCCTATATTTAATTCAAATTTGTTTTATAAATAAATTATTTATAAAATTCGACATAATTGAATTTCAATTATAAACCCGTTGAATTCTTCTCAATTCAGCTTATATTCCGAATACCGAAATATAATCAATTGTTTTGTTTCAAAACACTTCCCAAATTACTTTTAAATTTCTATTTGAATTTAAATGGTTTAAATTATCCAAATGATAATTAATTTCACCAAATTTATAGCACTATTTATAAATTCAACTTCCTTGTTTCATATATTTAAGCAAGTTCCTTTTCAAATTTCTATTTGAAACTCCATCCCTTTGATATTCCGAATTGCGGATTAAAAATCGTTGTTACCTTTCGAATGATTTCAAATTCTATCTTTTAATTCATATTTGAATTTAAATATTCAAATTATCTCTTGATAATTAATTCATTATATTTATAAACTCCATTTTATAAATTTCCTTGTTTTATATTCAAACAAGTCTATTTCGAAATCTATTTAAAACCAAAATCTCATTTTGGAATATTTCTATTTATAATAACTTATATATATAACACCCAATTTATTTTCATATTCAATTTAACTTCTATTTAAATAAATTCAAATTAATCGAATTCAAATCATAAATCCTTAAGGATTTATTTTAGTTCAATTTATATTTTGAAAATTAGAATAAATTCCATCGTTTATTTCTTTAAAACGATTTCCCCATTTCTATTTTTAAATTCATATTTGAATTTAAATATTCAAATTATCGAATGATAATTTTTCCACTTTATTTAGAAACACCGTTTATAAATTTATTTCAATTTCCCGCATTATTCAATTTATAAACATCATTTATAAATTCAATACTTATTTTATTTATTTAAAACAAGTAAATATTTTTAGCACATTCTAAATCCAAATTCAATTTTTTAAAAAAATAAAATTTTCCTTTTTTAATCTCTAAATCCCATTTCACAATATTTTTATAATTTAACATTTTGGCCCCAGTAATATTTAAATAATCAAACCACTCAATTTTTCGACCAACATATCATATATGATAATATATGTGAAAGCAAACAAATAATAATATTTTTCAGGAATCCAAATGGATCCCTCCGACCTGTTTTTCCTACATCCACAGACGTTAG